>QJPP01007201.1:0-673388 GCA_003996215.1 Jaltomata sinuosa | reverse complement strand
CATTATTTAACGTTTTCTAGTGGTTGCAAACATTAGAACATGCCTAGGTTTAATTTTGCTTGAGTAAAGAGATTAAAACCGGGAAACTTGATTAACGACGAGGATTCGAGACTACCAACTCTCGTCTTATGATTAATGCTGTAACTAGATTAATCTACTTGATGTTTAGGATTCAAATCTAAAAGCACACCTTTTCAAGTTCGAGAGAATTGAAAAGTAAATTCGTCTATTTGGTTGAGAAACATTTAGACGATACCATTAATTCAATCACATCGTGACACGCATATAGAAAGAACCCGGTTAAGCTTAGAATCGACATTGTTACAACGCCATGGTGAACACTTCCCTAGTTCTCTCTCATCTTGATTTTCACTCATACATTATTATTCGTTTTGTTTACACATTGTTTACACAAAAACCCCCCCTTTATTTACCAGAAACTATTGACCATTAGTCAACTAAGTCACTAACGACTTAACTTTCACCATATTCTCTGTGGGATCGACCCCAACCTTTGCTGGGTTCTATATTTGACAACGATCACTTATGCTTCTTAATTGGAGTGGTACTTTGAGCGTTATCACCCCTGGTCCTAGATCTACAGTGTCCATGGAGGTCTACTCATTGACCACATACATCGCCCAGCGATCTCAAATAGTAGCTCAAAACCTCATAGTATATGCCCGGGATCGAACCAGGTCTAAAATAGTAGTAAAAGTCTCAATAACCCTCTCAAAGGGTGCTCGAATGATACTCAGATCTAAATTAGTAGTAAAAGTCTCAATAACCCTCTTAAAGGGTGCCAAGAACGTATCCGGGTCTAAATTAGTAATAAAATCAAGTCTAGTGCTACGGCTCTGTCAAGCCTAGTATCAGTAGAAAATCATGTCTAGTGCTATGGCTCTGCAAAGCCTAGTATCAGTAGGAAAATCAAGTCTAAAATCATCCAAACCCCATTTTATCGTCATTTATACCAATAAGAGGCCCCTAGGGCCATGCAAGGTTTAGAAAACTATCTATAGTAGTCCCAAAGCAGAAACATTGATAAAACATACAGGGAAAAACCTTTTTCATGAATGATATGCTCGCACACAAATATAAATTAGCCCAACAGCTCACAAAAATTCCTACCAGCCGTGCACAGGCTCAATAGCTCTATAGCATACATAACCAGCCTAAAATAAAAGCTCTATGTCCGAGACTCACAGACATTCCCAAATGATCCACCATCTATGTTCCAGAGTCAATACAAGGCAGCATAGGACCACAAGGGTAATATACGATACTACGCAAATACTACAAATAATGTATAAAATAAATGGACAGAAAGGCGGACAAGGTCTGGGGTACCAACCTATAACAACCCACCCAAGGATACTAATTAGAGCAGTTATAGTTTATATACGCAGAATCTAGAGAGGTGAAACCATAACCTACCTGTCGTCCGATGACTAGCTGCGAGGACGGCGTCGTCCAAGCTCAAACTGCTCTGGGAAGCTCCAAATTACAAAACCACTATCAACACAATAATCTAGGCAGTACTACGAGACTAACGATACCCATAATGCTATGAACATAACCGAGTTAAATTTAGGTCACAAATGGGCCCATGGACCCCACAACCCACAACCATAAATGAAAAACATCTACGTGTTCCTTACTATCCCAGGAGCACATGCTCAAAAATTGAGCGGAAACGGACCAAGGTAAGGGGTCAAAACAGCCCCAACAATGAAGAATTAAAGACGGGAAAAGTAAGGAGAAAACCCGGAAATTAAATAAGAACTTTACCGGGTTAGAGGCCATAACAAGATCACGGACCAGCATGCAACTACTTCCAAGCTGTTTGAATGAATAAGATCAAAATATAGAGGTTTTGGGTGTAATATTTAATAGAGGATGATTTAGGGAAAGAAGGAGAAATTGATGGAAATTGATAAAGTAAACTTACCAAACGAGGATGAGGAATTGATCTAGAACCAAGAATTTTCCATGCGCAACTAAGTGGTATCAACCCTCAAGAAAAGGATCTTAAAAGCTCAAGGAAATGGATGAGTTCATTTTTGGAGGAATTAGAAAATGAAGTGGGGAAGAAGGGGATTTAAGTTGCCAGCCGGCGCCTGTGCGTACGCGGCCATGGCGCTACCAACGCGTCAGAGCATACAGGACCGGGCATCGCCTAGGTGAAGGCAAGGAAGGAGGGGCGGCTGGCATGCTTTTTCGCGTACGTAGCCATGCCACGCGTAGGCAAAGGCCATGCTTGTGCCATGATAACACTAGCAGCCAACACCCAAGCTCAAAGCAAGAACTTCTCCGATGTACCATTGGGAATGCATCAGGTATCCCGCAAACACAAATGACCTGAGCTATTCGACTAGAAATGGTGTTTCAGATCCAATGGAATCGATGAAAATCCCATCTGAGGTTGATTTAACAAAAATTGGGCCCCACGCACAAAGATCAACCTTAGGCCAACTATTTCTAAAATGAAACCCAATGGCCCAAACCATGTTTGGAAGCCTCGAGACCCAGACCAATGGTCCCTCTAGCCTAAACTCGACATTCCAGAGCTAACAGAGCTGACAGAATTTCTATCTGAGGTTGTCTTCTCCAAATGTTGACCAAAGTCAATCATACAATCCCAACTGGCCTAAAAACACAGAACGAGAGAGATTTACATGCTGAATTACTCCCAAATCCTGACCAATAGTCCAACTAGACCAAAGTCTACGCTCCGGAGATAACGGAACTATCAGAATTTGATTCAGAGAACATTCACCAAGAGTGTTGACTGAGTTAATAATTTCAAAAGCCTAAGTCTCTAAAACAAGAAATGGCAAAAAGACCAAACAGACGGCCCGAGCACCAAACTATCAATCCCAGCAAACCATAAATGACTTAAGGCCATTATAGGCAAGTCCTAATAGTACAAGAAAGGCAAAAATGCATAAATGACCGGAAGGGTCATTACATCATCCACTACTAAAAAGACTTTCGTCATCGAAAGTCAGGAATGAATGAAAGACTAGAGATTTAAGAACACCGGATATGAAGCCCGTACTACTCTCTAGGGCAACTCGTGTAGCCTCCTCGGCCAGATGGGACCCAATAGAACAAAACCATGAAAGGAAACCAAGCCTACACTTCATACTAGCCAAGATAGATTCCAAACTCCAACTCAAAAACTCCAAAGATCTGCTAACCCAAACTGAACCTCTAGAATCTCAACCGGTAAGCACCGGCACAACATCAAAAGCAGAGAAGCAAGGTGAGCAATACACAGAACTCGAATCTTTGAAACAACAACCAAGTTTACCCAAAAACCTTCAACCCAAGACTCTAAATCATGAACATATTGATCTGCAAAACCCTTTTTATATTCTGAACTAAATCCTTTTGCACCACAAACAAGAAGCTTCACATAAGTCAAAATCTCAAACACCCTAGAAGCATCAACTGACACACTAGAGATCCGTAGTTCCCACTTATACTCTACCATGAATGAAGTCACCATTTATACTCAAGTTCTATCAAAGTTAAGTTATAGTCTACTAGCCTTTGCTATTCAGGATAACAACCTATAGCATATCCTCAAAATTGGAGTTACCTGTCCTGACTGACTATCAACAAACGAGCAAACACTTTTTCTAACATCAAACTCGATAATTGAACCCAACTGAACCAACCATCTGAACTGGAATAAAGTTTCACACCATGGATAGGAAAGCCATGTACGAACACCATGTGTTGACGAAGAAATTTCCCACTATAGAATGAACCCAACTTTGCTGCACCATGTCAAGTCTGAATCAACTGGAAGTAAATGAACCAGGTCAACCTGCCCAACAGATCCAAACCAAATCCAAGCCTCTGTAAGGAGTGCGGTAAGCCTACAACACAGTCTAAAATCAGCAGCTAAGCTCCAGTCTCTAAGAATACTCAAACACCATTTGGATTTGAAATTGCCTTACAACTCTCACCCTGGGAAGAAGTCCACCATGCCACGAACATCAAGTCAAATCACCTTGAATGCAAGGAAAAAGGTGCTTGGGTTCAAGGTTTCCATCTAGCCATAGAAACTTTTGCATACACCTTCAACTCATCCCTTTGGCTCGAATCATCCGCTCTATTGTATCAGCACACAAACCAACTATCCTGAAGCATACCACATACCAAACTTTTTAGTACATATTGGTCTAGTCTAACGAACAATGGGACCCCACATAAAAGACAACCCTGGAAGAATCAACTAAACAAGCTTTCAAACTCTCGGCAAATGAATGGTGACCACTAGTCTCTATGTAGCATTATAACTCAAAAATAGCCTCGACCCACACCACCTGATCACATGTATATCATACACCACTTGCTGAATCTTGAACTTATGCCACTGATTCTATCCAACCATGGTAGAAGGAACCTCGTACTATCTAGAGCACCTCTAAAAATCTGGAATGTCTAGACTAACATAAAGGTTAGCCAAGGACTAGGTGTCCAAGGCCAACTGTCACTCCACAAATGGAAATGGAGAAACTAAGTTGTCTAAACTCATTGCCTTCCAACCCAAGAAGCTACCACAGAAGAGAAACAACCACGAACCATCCGGAGTAGTTTGCTAGCCCACAATTCTAAAACTCAATCACAATTACCAATCAATGCCTCTCTCGGAGCCCATAACTAGACCCATATGTTGTCGATGAACACTCATGTATCGAAGCCTACTAGGCCATGAATAAATAATTTTCCCAATTCGTAGATGTTATTGAAACTTATTTTCCCTAAAGAAGATAACAAGGGAGCCAAGGCCAACGCAACAACCTCTCAAAGGTGGTACTGGGATGACCACTACCTCAATCTCAGACTAGAAGAATCGTGACCTCGAATCTATCAAAGGAATGATACCATAACCTAAACTCGGTCGATGCTAGTCACGAACATACAAGCCAAAATTGAACTCCCGGTCACCACCTCAGTCTGCTATTAGAACACACAAACATGGACAAGGAGTAATCTCCCTCAATTTTCAACTAAACACAACCTTTCTTTAGCATACAATGGACCTTACAAAATCCTTCTCAAATAAATTCTGGAGCCATTCCCTTGGCACCTATATCTATATTGTCAAAACTCAATAAGGCAGGAGAAGAACAAGTCGGATGCCCAATTCACCTAAAATTCTACGAATATAACTCAACCACGGGGCTACGGTCAACACTTAATCGAAAATGCTAAAACCAAAACTCAATCACAATGCCACAAATTAGAAGCTCAACCAGATAACAACGATCAAAAATCACTCCAAATGGGACTGGGGAAACAATAAGAAAACCCACATACCTTCCAACCTCCTAAACTAACCACACAAAAAGGGTCGACTCTAAACATCCAAGAAAACAAAACCAATCAATGCACACAAGCATAACTGATACCTCTCAACTCAAAATAAGAGCTCAAACTCCAGCACAAATACCGATAACACCAAACCATCACCAGAACTTTTAGCAAACTCTAGATAATATCCTAGGCAACAATCATCTAGGACCACTCAACAAGGAATACTCAACACACGGCTAGATTCACAATGGAACTGGAAGCAAAACCAACCAGAAAAGAGACTAACAAGAATTTCCCATGAGCCACAACTCAGGGTAAACACCTCACAACGATAACTCACCCCCATCCACTACTAAGAAATAAACTACCAATAAAACAATATGCAAACACTACAACTCAGGTAGTCAAACAACTAAACAAGTAGCAAGTAGGCATATAATCAAATAAACAATAAAAGGGATAGAATCACAGTGGGAGCATTACTATTACAAGCTAAAGATAAAAAGGCCTTACCTGGATCAACGATATTGTGAACCTTTACCTCTAGCCCACCAAGAGGGGTATTGGACTGACATGATCTAACTCTGGACTGAGTAGTTAGAACTGAAAGCTCAACCATCCCTATCTAGGGAAAAACTCTATAACGGTAATCCATCTCTCAATAAATATAATGTAACACCCTGAAATTTGATTCAGCTATTAAACCTGAATTCAAAGTAGTTTGTAAAATTCCGAGGGATAATGGGCCAGATCATAGACCATAGTCCTGTACCATGATCTGTAGTCTGACTCGTGGTCTGCTCTTGACTATGGTCTTCCCTCATTCTATGAATCACTCGACGGCTCGTGGTTTAGAACTATGGCCCTCCTTGTAGATTCATGGTTCGAAGTTCCAAAGGACCCCCATAAAGGGTCTTAGGTATGACGAGTTGGTTGATGACTCTTCCTCTTGAATCACGAGTCTTTCTTCCATCCGTAGTTCCTGAGGATCATAGGATCCTCATTCCTATGAGTTAAACCACGAGTCAACAGGACGGTCCATCGTTCTGGAGAACGGACCATAAAGTGACTCATGGTATGGCATTCCAGTAGACCCCCAGAATTAGTTCCTGAAACCACGGACTAGATGACGGTCCGTCATCCTCCTTGACGGTTCGTGGACTGACTCGTGGTACCTGAAGCCGAGTTGTTTTATTTTTTTTGCAAGCTTAAGTCTAGGGGTATTTTCATAATTACCCACCTTTTTAACTCCTAAGTGAGGTCGTTTTGGCCACTTTTAGTAGGGTTTCTACCTCATTTAGCCTAAGAATATCAGTATCTCCTATTCATTTACCAAATTGGTAAAGGAACTCCTTCAAGGTCCAAGTTCAAACCTCCTTTTCTTTTCAATTTCAGATGGGATAGCTTCAACTAAGGTATGTGGGCATTCAATAAGGGGATTCTTTCACCCTTATGCCAAAAACCCCAATTCTTCTAAATTGAATTTATAAATTTCAATTTGGGGTTCTTACCCAATTCTCATGGGCTTTTCTATGAAGTATCTTCTCATGAGTCTTTAATAAATTCTAAATTCAATTTCATGATTTATATGGGTTTTGAAACTTATTATTTACCTTATGATTTGAATGCTAATTCTAGCTAAATTTTGCATGCATGGATTGATTTATGGAAAATTGCATGCATTAATATTATGATCTCAAGTATTAATGAAATTGCATGCTAAATTCTTCAAGTTATGAATTTTGAAAGAAAAGTGAATTATGGCTATGCTAAGCTTTAAGACTTATGATTTGAATTTGCATGACATTAGATATGTCCTTTTGCTTTTCAAATGGATTTGACATCAGATATGTCACAAGTATATATGAGTTATATGTATGCATATTTTTGGAGTAGTATTTAGCACCGAGCGATGAGCGTTTGATTACCCAAGTCCAAAACTATGTTGCTAGCATAGGTGAAGAGGGTCCTCGTTAGTTGAGAGTGTCTTCTCATGAAGATGGGTCCTCATTAGTTTAGAGTATACCTTACGATAGTGGTTCCACGCAATGATATATTTAGTACCCCTTTTACTTGGATAGGTTCAGTGTAGCTTTGCCAACTAGAGTTATATAGTTGGATTCCAAGTAGCTCACATGGTCTATTGTCAGTTATGAGAAACTCCCGTAAGAAAGTTTTATGCATCAAGGTATCCTATACCATGATTTAAGCTTTACTTATGGTATTTTCCCACGATATCTCTTTTAGGCATGATTTTGGATTTAAGTATGTTTCTAAACATATTTTGATTTTTTTATGCATATCTCACATATTCGGTACATCCTATAGTACTGACGCATATCATGCGCTGCATCTTCTTAATGATGCAGATTCAAGCTCTTACCCCCATGTTCGTGGCTAGCAATTATCAGTTCTCCAGACTTGCTTGGTTATTACTCGAGGACCATAGCTATGTTAGTTACTGTTATGTCTTTTCTTGGGTTTTCTCGAATTAGTTGGGGTCTTGGCCCATCAACTCTTATAATAGTTTAGAGGCTTCATACATAGCTAGACTTGTATTTCTTTTTATGGATTTGATACTTCTTAGACCTAGTTCTTATTTAAGTTATGGTTGCCTATCTTTATCTAGTATACTTCCACTATATTTCTTGTATTGATCTGAGTATCCTACGACCAAGGATTAACTTGGGACACTTGTGGTCCCGGGTCTCATGTTACATCTAAAGGGTAGCCTCAAGGTGTGACAAACTTTGTATCAGAGCCTCAGGTTCAAAAGACCTAGGGTGTATGGAGCTGCATCGAGTAGAGTCTCTTTCATGTGTGTGAAGCGCGCCATACTTATGAGAGGGAGCTTTAAGATGTCTTAGGAAAAGTTCACTTCTTTCATGATCAGTATCGTGCGATAGAGTTTAACTTTATTACTCCTCTAATCTGTTCTTGTTACATTTGAGATTATGCCTCCTCGTCGTGATTTGCCTCGCTAGGCCAATACCTAAAATGCTAATCCTCCAATTCTAGACCCCGAGGTCCTAAAGGTTGCTCCATCGTGGTGTAATTAGTTTGAGCTGTATTTAATATTTTTCTTGCATAGTAGATTGGGTGGAAGAGTTTCTCTTTTTGTTGACCAAGTACTACCCCAAAGCCACACCACTAGCGTCACACATAAGCTCACACAGTATTGTCCAATCCAGTGCAATGATGATGGGCGTTGATGTTAACTTCTCTTTCAATGTGAGGAAGGCTGTCATGCAACTACTATCAAAGTGGAATTTGGATTCTTTTTCAAGCAACTTAGATAAAGGGTAAGCCATTTTCGATAAATCCTTGACGAAGCGGCTATGGAACCCCGCTTGACCCAAAAATCTCCTTATCAATCTTGGCTTCATCAACCTCAAGCCCTTTTTAAGATATTTTATGCCCCAATACTATCCCCTCGTTTACCAAAAAATGGCACTTCTCCCAATTTATCACCAAGTTTGTTTCCTCACATCGTTTAAGCACTTCTTCTATGTGTTCTAAACAATCACCAAACTCATACCCAACTATCGAGAAATAATCAATGAAGATCTCCATAGTATCTTCGACCATATCGGAGAATATTAACTTCATGCACCGTTGATGGTAGTTGAGGCATTGCACAGTCCAAAGGGCATTCCTTTGAAAACAAAAGTCCCATAGGGGCATGTAAAGGCCGTCTTATCTTGATCTTCCAGGGCGATTGAGATCTGGTTATAGCCAGAATAACCATCAAGAAAGCAATAAAAACCACGGCCAGCTAACCTATCTAGCATTTGATCCATGAATCAGAGAGGGAAGTGATCATTCTCAGTCCATGAGTTCAATTTTCGGCAATACATACACACCCCACCATATAGTAATTGGTCTGAGGGATGCCATCTCATCTTTTTCATTCAGCACGACAGTAAGTCCAACCTTCTTTAGCACAAACTGCACTAGACTGACACAGGTACTATTAAACATATGAAAGATCCCCCAGTATCTAACCACTTAATAATATCCTTCTTCACTACCTCTTGCATAGGTAGGTTCAATCTTCGTTGATTCTCAATCGAATGGGTGCTTTCCTCATAGAGATTTATCTTGTGCGTGCATATCCCCGGGGGTATGCTAGTGATGTCAGCAATAGTCCACCCAAGGGCACGAATGTAATTTTTCAATACCTTGAACAATGCCTCTACTTGTTTATCACTCAACTTGTTGGAGATGATAACCAGCAAGGTCTCATTAGCACCCAAGTAGGCATACTTCAAGTGAGATGGTAACGACTTGAGCTCCAATATAGGTGGTTCAATAATTGAAGGTTTGGAGGGAGGTGTTTGTCTATTCTTCAAGTCGAGATCGAGCTTCTTTGGGGGTAGGAGTAGGGACCCATTCCCACTAAAGAATAACAAATCTTATCATAATCTTCTATCCCTTCACAATCATAATTCAACAACACCACTTCTAATGCTTCATTGACAAACCCCTCTTTTATGTGTAGGTCAACGCTTTCCTCAATCTTGCCAATTGCAAAAGCCATTTGAAGGTCATTTAGTTGTTTCATAGACCTACACAAATCAAAGGTTGCCTCTTCCTCATTCATGAAAAATTTAAATCCTCCCGAGTCTATTTTGCTTAAAGTGGCCCTATTTTTAGACTTGGTTGCCCCAAGAAAATTGGTATCTTGAAGATCCCTTTGCAATCAAACACAACAAAATCCGTAGGGTACACAAGTCGACCCACTTTCACTAAAATATCGTATTTAACCCCTACAAGGTGCTTTATCGACTGATTCATCATGAGAAACTTTATATCTGTGATGATAGGTTGCCCAAGCCCCAACCTTCTAAAAGTGGCTAGCGATATCAGGCTTACACTTGTGTTTTCAGCACACACCAATTTTGTAGTCTTGTGCACTCCATTCGCATCACAAACAGTGTACACACCCTAAGTCACCTCATCATTAACAAAGTTTCCTGATAGCATTGCACTACTTTGAGGGGACATGTGAACAACCCGACATTATACAAAGTTGCATTTAGTGCACATCTCTTTCAAAAACTTGGCATACTAAGGCATTTTGTTTAAAGCAGTACTCGTTGGAACATTTATGGTGATTCTCTTCAACATAGATTCAAAGTCTCTCGGAGTCTCACCACCTTTTTCTTGCATTAAATGTTGAGGAAAATGAGGTGGGCATGTAGGGAAAGGTTTTCAAACCTTAGGCGCCTTGTTCTTATGATTTAGTGTTCTTGACACACCATTTCCCCAAGGCCTCCTGTTTCTAGGCTTACTCATATTTGGGCTTGCATTCTCCATAGGGTCAGTTAGGTCTTTCATATCACCCATTCCTTCATCTCCCTTGATTTGCTTAGACTCAAATTGAGAAGTGAGCCATACCATTATTTCTTCAAGCCATTTGATAGCGACGGTGTGCGAGTGCACAATTTGGACTAGAGGCCCAAGTTCATATTTCAACTCCCTGACACCTTCATCAGTTGACACTGCTTTGTCTAACACTCTTTCAAGCATATCTTCAATTCTAGAGATACCATTTCGTTCGTTCCGACCTTGATTCCCATTATCATGTATTCCCAAACTTGGTCTCACTTTTTGGATAATTTCATGGGAACCCATCTCATAGATTGCAGCCAAAGATTCTTCACTATTTTCATTAGAACTATCCACCTCTTCTATTTGTTTCATAGCCGCAACAACACCAATAGTGTTAACCATTTCAATCGGGTGTGTTACCACACTCATGGACATGAATTCAAGGAGTGTTGAAATGATGGATAGCTCTTTATCCCTTTGTGCACCATTCTTCTTCCATTCATCAATTTCTTTAGCGGAGGTGGCACTCATTGCCCCCTCGGTTCCCCGCATAAATAGCTTAAGGTCTACTAAAGTCACCTTCTCAAGTACAGTGGGTCGAACGAGAAATATTCATCCTTGGCGCTTGAGGAGTTTCTGTAAACCACCTGTTCAAACCAAAACAATCAACAAGAAAAGTAAAAACAAACAAAAACTCTACAAGGTGATGATCATTCATAATAAAAAAGGCTACTCAAACACCATTCCCCAACAATGGCACAATTATTGATAACACTCAAATGACACTCTCTATTACGGAGGTGACAATGATCGTTAAGAAAAATCAAATTTATATTACTCAACAGGAGTTGGGGTCGATCCCACAGGGAATGGTAGCTTGGCCAATGAGATTGTAAAAAGTACCTCAAAACGAGAGTAGATTGTCCAAACAACAAATAATGTAAAAAAGAGGGAATTGGGAATCTGTCACAATTCAATTCAAAACAAAAAAATAAAGTAAATGTGAGGTGTAAACAAGAGAGAGGATTACTAGGGATGTGTTTCCAATGGGACTCAAACACTGGTCAAGGTACTTGCTCAATTGCATAAATTCTCACTACACAACATAGGTAGCATTGGTTTTAGGCATGAATGTTAATCTTTTGTTATCACAATCATTTATCCAACGGTGTTTATTCAAGCACCATTGTTTAGGCATAAGCCAACCAATAAAGGTTTGGGGAGGTCAAACTATCTCTAGCTTATACCCTTAAATGGGTGTTTCAAGCAAATTGAGCTATTTCTAGCCTCAATATAAGTGGAATCCCAAGTATCCACAAGAAATTTCACATCCAAAATTATGAACCCCTTTCTCAAGCAAGAACACAATCAAGTAAATTAAATCAATGTTTGCAACCACAAATTTTAGAGTTAAAATATGGTGAAATCACTAGACCCATGTCATATTAGCAATTATAAACACAAATAACCAAGAACCATACCCTTTTATTAAGTACCCATCATCAACACATCCCTAGACAAGGAGACTTAGTCACTCATGCTAAAAGAAGAAGAAAGTATACCCAAGGGAAATTCAAATTTATTTTCATTAATTGTAGCAAGAATCCAATATCCAAGATCAAATTTACAAGTCCAAGGTTGAAGATTGAGAGAATTGAGTGAAACCCTCTATCTTGTCTTGGGATAGAAACTTGCTCAAAAACTAAAAACTATGCCCAAATTGGGCTTTAGAATGTTCCCAATTCGTCATACAAAAGTGGATTAAATTACCCCTCATGAGTTGTACGCTGTGATATACGTTTCACACGTCATGTTGTACGCATCCCATAGATCTCCATAAGTGAACCAGTGACTTGGCCGATCGTTAGTTGTCATGCGAACCAGGGTGTGATTCACACCAGGCTTTATAGGTATTGCACGGTGACCACACCTCTTAACAAATTATTCAATTTTATTCTAAGCTTCATGTGGAGGGAGGTGCGGATCGCACCAAGGGTTGCACATGTTGCACGACAGCTGCACCTCTTAGCAGAATCTTCATCTCACTTGATCACTTCACACTTCAACTCCTTTTGAGCTCTTTTGGGTCCAATTCCTTGTTTTCTATCTTTGACCAAGAGTACTTGCATTCACATCAATAAAGGCCATAAGAAACTCTAAATCTCATCAAAACATAACAATAATTCATGATTAAAGCCTCAATAAGTTGGTAAATTACCGACTTATCAGCTACCCAGACCTACCCACGAGTCACAACTCCAGGTTGTAACCTCTCAAGGACAACATACCCCATCCACTACTAAAAAGAATCATTCTACCAAGAAATTACATAAATAAACACAACAACACAAATAATAATATAACCAAACAAGAAACAGGTAGGAATATATACATATACTCAGAAAAAGGTAGATTCACAAAGCAAATAATGCCATGACTAGCTGAAGGTAAAAAAAGCCATACCGGTAATGATATCTGGAACCTCCACCTCTGGCCTACCAAGAAGGGCATCGAGCTGATGGTGTCTATCTCTAGACTGAGTAGTCGATACCGAAAGGCTCGATCATCCCGCACTGAGGAAAATCTCTAGAAAAGTGACCATTCACTCCACAAGTATAGCAACACAAGGAAGCCCTGCTCTGACGTACGGTACCTTTCAACTCTGGATGGATACCTGAACCACCTAGCTGAAATCCACTTTTAACTATCTGGGGACCGCCCTTACTACCCTGCACACCACCTCTAGCCGGTGGCACTAGAACCCTATAAGATGAAACCTGATGACCTTATTGACTGGAAGGTGTGATCATGGGAAAATCCCTAGCAAAGTGCCCATGCTCACCGCACTGAAAACAACCCTACTAAATGAAGTATGATGGGGAGCTCTCGCTAAACCTGACTGGCCACCATAGCTTACACACCCTAAATGTGAACCTCAAAGAACCTGACCGATACCGTGTCTACTCTTCTCAACATGCTCTATAAAACAACGCTCTGAAACCTGTGGAGGCACTAAAATTGTCCTGCTAGATAGGAAGAAATGGAACTAATCTCTACCAGAAAATCCCCTAACTCGAGTCTTAGAACCTCAAAAACAACCTTGACAATAACGCCTCTTAGCACTACCTATATATGCCTCGCAACATAATCCCTCAATAGCCCAAGCATGGTCAACTACATGAAGAAATATAGTTCCAACTGTCACCAAGTGCTCTGTTGCCAAGTGCTCTGTCGCCAAGTGCTCTGTCGCCAAATGGAGCAGAAAAATCAATCCTCCAACAAATCCCTGAACACTCTCAAACTCAGGAGGCATAGCCCTAGCTTTATGCCAAATCACCTCATGAAACCTTGCCTCATACTCCAATACCGACATACAACCCTATTGTAGACCTGGAACCTCAAATCTAATTGTATCACCGCTCGAAGAACTGGGTAGTGCCCCAACCTGTGGTATTGATACACCCTCCTGAAGACTCAGAGTCCTAGCCAAGGTGTCTTAAAGAACTAGGGTAGCCATAAATCCCATCAGAGGCTGGGCTGGCCCCAAACCCCCTGGTTGATGCGGTATGCTCTTACTCTGAAATCCTGTCGATGAAGGAAACGCTAAAGCAACAGGCGCATAAGCCTCATCATGAGTATTACTAACCTACCTACAATCCCAACGAGCGCTCATACACCTGAGAAATACATACAAGTGAAGACAAACCCTATCAACATCCCATACTACTGGAGATTACACTCAGCAAACAGCAAACAAGAGGTGGAACCATGTAGAAATAAATGATATGATATGCCAATGGTAACATATGCACCTCCTCCGATGCCCGTAGTCCTAGAAAGTAGGACCCATGGAAGGGCTTTTGCCATATACCTCTACTCTGATGTATACCTCTCCTCTAACACTCCCATCCCATAGCCCCTAGTCTTCATCGGCAAGGTCCATGGAGGTCTCCGCGACCATATACAAACTCTCAAGATCTTAACATGCATGCCTAGAGTCTATCCGGGTCTAAAATCAGTAATAAAATCATGTTTAGCACTCGTCCCAGCTGAGTCTAGTATCATCTCAAGTACCATTATTAAAAGCCAACATTTAATCCCTTTTACTTCAAGAAGATCCATAAAAATAGTTTTAAGTCCATTTATAGCCATTAATAACTGAAAAATAGGCCCTCGAGGCCATGTATGGTTAGAAAATCGATGATATTCAGGCTTGCAGCCTTGTACTAGTAATAAACCAAGGCAGAAAAGGTTTTTTTATGATGATGATATGCTCAGATGAAACCAACAATTCAATATCAACCAACTGGCCTTGTACATGCTCAATCCACTATACAACACAGATAACTAGCTAGCAATCGCAAATCAATGTTTGGGACTCACAAAAACTTCCAAAATATCCCACTAACTATGGTTCAGGGGCATAAGAAAAGGCCACTCAGGGCCGTTAGGGTAATACTATTGTACTAGATCAAATACTGAAATAGAATGAACAAGAACAGACAAAAAGGAAGAAGAAAAGGTCTGGGGTGCCAACCTAGTAATCCCAACACAAGGATGAGCTAAATAGTACAATTACATTCTATATAGGCCAAGTCAAAGATTGGTAAGCCATATCCTACCTGGCGTCTAATTAAAAAATATTAGAAAGACGTCGTCCAAGCCCAAATAGCAACCAAACTATCAACATAATCTACTCATCTATACAAACCTAATGACACCCATAATGCTAATAATTAGTCGGGTCAAAAATCTGAGTAAAAAATAGGCCTATGGGCCCTACAACCAAATACTGAAAACGAAAATTACTACCAGGTTCCCAATGCTATCGGGAAAACATGCTAAACAATTGAGCATAATTAGGATAAGAAAAGGGCCTAAAACAGCCCCTAAATTCCTAGAACAATTCAAGAATCAAATAAAGAAATTGACGGGATTATATTAAAGAAACTCACAATTGAAGGTGAGAGATCGACCACGGATATGAAAAATGCCACCCCACCACTTAAGATGAACCCACACTGAGAATTAAGCTTAAAGCTCTAGAGAAATGGTGGAATGATGATTTAAAACATAGAAATAATGAAGTAGATGACCCATTTAAACTTCCAGCGATAAGAGAACCTGTAGTCATAATGACGCAGGTGCGTCGCCAGAGCAGCGCCTAGACCACTGATAAGTCAATAATCTACCAACTTATTGAACATATATCCATAAATTATTTCTATGTTTTGAATAGATTTAGAGGTTCTTATGGCCTTTATTGTTGTCTATGCAGGTACTTTTGATAAATGCAGGACACAAAGAGAGCTTAAACGGAATGAAGTGTGAAGTGATTGGAAAAGCTGGAGATTCTGACCTGAGATGCGGTGGCTGTGCGACATGCACAAGCCGAGGTACGAACTGCACTTTCTCCGCATGAAGCTGCAAAAGCCACTGAAGAATTTGTTAAAGGGTGTGGTCACTGTGCGATGCGCACATCCCAAGGTGCAAACTGCACCACCTTCACAGGAAGCTCCCAAAGTAAGCTGAAGTCACTGGTCCAACTAAAGAGGGTGTGGGATGCGCATATCACGACGTGCAAACTGCAAGTGGCGCTGTACACTACCCAAATGGCAATTTTGTCCTAAACTTTAGTGACAATTTGGGAAACTATAAAAGTCCAATTTAAGCACAATTGTAAGGAGGCTACTTCAGTCCTGAATATTTTAGAAAGCTTTTTGTCTTGAGAACAAGTTTTCCTCTCCAAAGAGAAGTGGGTTTGAATCCATTGTGTTGGTCAACCATTTGTGCACTCAAATTGAGCTTAAAACTTGAGATTTATCTCTAATAAAGAGGATTTTGACTTACCCATTTGGTAATCTCTCTCCTTTGCTATGAATGTCTAATTTCTTTTGTCTAGGGGTGTGTTGCTGATGGGTGCTTGACAAATGGGTGTGGCTGTTGTTAATTCATCTTTATAATCACTTATTTGGCATGGGTCTAGTAGTTTCACCATGTTTTAATCCTAAAATTGGTGGTTGCAAACATTAATTTTCATTATTTGACTATGTGATTGCTTGAAAGAGGATTTCATGGTTTCGAATGTGAAATTACTAGTGGGAACTTGGGACTCCATCTAGATTTGAGGCTAGAAATAGCTCTTATCGAAGGAATCACTCACTTAAGGGTCTAAGCTAGAGATAGTCTGACCTCCCCAAGCTTAGGTTTGTTGTTTATTGATCAAATCGATGATGCTCTAACCAAGATTATCGGATATATGGTTATTGATAGAGAGATAACAATCCATACCCATGACCAATGCTACTTATGTCAATAAGCGAGAATAAGTGTGAATTTATAATCATGCTAGCCCATGATTAAAGCCCCATTGGATACACATCCATAGTCGTCTACTATATTTGGTACACCCACTTTTGTTTATTTTCTTTTATTTGAATTGTGATTGTAGTGAAAACATCCCAATTCCCCCAACCTTTTACTTTTCATGTTTAAGCACTCACTCTCATTTTGAACTCACTTCAATACAATCTTAATTTAGCTAGCTCCAAGTCCCTTGGGTACAACCCCGACACTCGTCAGGAAATATAAATTTTATTTTGTTGAACGATCGTCGTGACCTCCAACTTTTGGGAGCACTATTTGAGCATTCATCAAAAATGGCGTCATTGTTGGGGACTTGATTTGATAGCTATTTTTTATTGTAGATTTGAAATCACCTTGTAAAGTGCTTGTTCTTTTATTTTGGTTATTGTTTTGATTTGATCAGGTTACATCTAGGAATCCCAAATACTTCTCACTCTACCCACATGCTCTTGTTGAGGTGAATATAGTAGACCATAGGTTGTTGATGTGGGGAGCCAAGGGGGAAATGGGTGCTATATTTTCTAAAGAAATTGATGAATGGAGGAAGAATGGTGCGTGAAGGGATAGAGAACTATCAATCACTAAAACACTCCTTGAATTTATAACCATGAGTGTAATGAACAACACAGTTAAGACGGTTAACCCCATTGGTGTTGTTTGGGCTGTGGGATTAGTAGAAGAAGTGGAGTGTTCTAGTGAATATTTTAAGGAAACGTTGGCTTCAAATCATGAGATAGGTTCCCATGAAGGTCTCCAAAAAGCAAGCCCAAGTCCAGGAGACAAGATCATGGAAACTAGTTGAGAGTATGCTTGTGAGAGTGCTAGAAAAGGTAAAGTCCACTAATGAATGTGTCAGGAGTTTGAGGTACGATCTTGGAATTCTATCTCAAACCGTGCATTCATACTCCATCGCTATCAAACGACTTGAAGAAAGAATGTTTTGGCTCACCTCCTAATTCAAATCTAAGCAATTAAAGAGATATGAAGGAATAGATTGTGGAAGGTGACCAGAATAATCACCAGAGCTCCAACCCTTATGTGTCTCCGCCTAAGGTTGATACCCATACATATCATCCCACTGTGAGCAACCCTGTACATTCAAAAATTGAAGATATGTTGTCTCTTGTTTTGAAAAAGGTCAAGTCAATCGATAGTGGGGTGAAGGATCTAAAGAGCAAAGTGTCAACTCTTCACTAAATAGTGAGCTCACACTCGACTTCTATTAAGCATCTTGAGGCAACAATAAATCACGTATCTTCACAAATGAATCCTCGGATTAAGGGGACACTTCAAAGTTACACTATAATGAACCCGAAGAACGATGGCCATATTATGTCAATTATCACTAGGAGTGGACGAATTCTTAGGGGGTTGAAGAAGCCATCTGATGAGGTTGTTGTAGAGCCAAACAATAAAGTGGAAGAGGAGATTGTTCTTGATAATGAAGTGGATGAAAATTCAATGGTTGGGGTGAAACCTAGTGCACCAACCATGAGTTCTAATGATGGTCACATGAATAAAGAGAAGGATGAGGCTGATCCTCAATCTCAAGTTGCTATTAATATCAAGGAAGAGGTTCCTAATATACCAAATGTCCCACATCCGATCCCTAAAGGACCCCCTCCATATCCTCAAAGATTTACCAAGAAGAAGGAGGAGAATCAATTCAAGAAATTTACGGACATGTTTAACAAGTTGTCCATTAACATTCCTTTGGTTGATGCATTACTGCAAATGCTCGAGTATGAAAAGTTCATGAAGGAGCTTCTCAAGAAAAAGTGAGTCAAGAAGTATTTAGGCCTACTGGAAGAGGTCGCATTCTTAGGAGCAATTTACCTTGGCGAACCTTGAATGGCAGGTACCATCGTCGAGCCGTGACGTTAAACCAAGCGCTTCTTGGGAGGCAACCCAAGCATGCACCTTTACTTTCTGTATTTTTGCTTTTCATTGTTATTTTGTATGTTGTTTTTGTTGGCTTTGTAGTTAGGAACCAAGCTAAGGGCATTGGAGAAAATATCAAGAGGTGTGCCGCACTATGCAATTACCTGACACAGTGTGTGCATCGCACACTGGTTTCGCACCACCAACCAGAACACTGGTAATTCCATCAAAAAATTAGCCCTTCATGCGATGGTTGTGGTGATTGCACATCATGATATGCATTTTGCATATCCTTAACACAGCAGTAGCCAGAACACTGGCACTAATATCCCATATGGTCGTGCGCCTACTGATGTGGTTTGCCCCATAGCATGTGCATTTCGCACAAGGTTCTAGGGAGTACCTTCTTCTTTGAACACTCTAATTTCATTTAGAACAATGCCCCATTTTTGTTTGGGGGTGCTTTAAGCTTGGTAATCACCTTTTTAATAGTAGTTTAGCAATAAACTCTGAGGGTTTCCTTAATACCGCAGCTCTTTCCCAAGGAGCAAAGTTTTCTTTATCTTTCTTTTTCCTTTATTTTTGTGTCAAATCGGGTTGGTGTCTCCTATGATAGATTGAGAGTCCACTTTCTTAAGGGAAAATGCCAAGTTTTAGTTTTAAATTGAGTCTGTAGTTGCTTGTCTCAAAATAGGGGCCCGCCAAAAAATTTCTCTTGGCAAATTGTTTTGAAAATACAAGGTAGAAGGGAAATAAATGTTTTGAGGAAAAGAATTCTCTTGTCATGACTTGCACACTCTCGCTTTGGCTTGATTGACTCACAAACGAGTGTCTAATGAACTCGGAATAGCTTGTCAAAAATCATTTGTCCCAATTGATTTTGAGACTAATGAAAGAAGTCTTGTGGCATGATGCCTTGTGTGGTGAGGCTTTACCTTGATTCTTGTGCATATGTGTCATCTAGAACTTGCCCCAAATGTGATTCAAGGAAAAATTCTACTTGTGATCGAGCTTGGAAGATGACCTTAGGCCCTTTTTGATAGCCACTTTGCCCTAATGACTTTCCATGACTTCAACCCTAGTGAAACCCTTTGAGCTTGTGACCGTTCTTTGGCACCTTGTTAACACCTGGACCTTTTTGGAACCTCTATATTGGCACCAATCCTCCCTAATTGCTTGAAAATGAAATGTAGGCTAAAATCCTAAGTTTGGGGGGATGAAGGATAACATAGGCAAATGCCTAAGTTTGGGGGTGTATGTGATCAAATGAGGAGAAGAAAAGAAGTGCACTCAAAGTGCAAGGTAGCACCTTAGGTTTGAATTGAAAATTTTCTCCAAAAGTTCAATCCAATGAGAAAAATAAAAAGCAAAAATAGGTGCTACCAAACAAAGGATATACAAGGAGTTTGAATGATCATGAGTAAAAATGAGAAATCTTGGGTTGTGTGAGGCAGAAATAAGGTAAAGCTGAAATTGAAAAATGTGAGCGGTGTTCGAAATGAAAATAAAGAGCATTAGGGAGGTGTAGTCACTTGAACCAAATGAAAATCCTCACCTTAGCCCTAGCCAACATCGTAACCCACAAGTCCTTGGTGATTTCGAGCTTGGCTACCCTACATTAGTGGTGATATACATGAAGGGCAAGCCTATGGTTCGACACGTATGCACTTGAACTTCCTTGAGAGAGTGAGAGTCTTCTTGGTTCTCGTATAATCCTAATTGCTTATGAATTGAATGATTGTGAGTAGGATCCTCTCTTGTAGTGATTGGCATTATACACTTGAATTGAAACACGAAGTCTCTATTTCAATTGAGGGGATTGAATGAGACAAGTTGTATGGAGAATCTTGAGACAAACCTTGACGGTCCATGCTAATGAATTGATCATCTTAAATGTCTTGTTTTGAATGAAAAAATTCCCTTGATTTTGAATGAGAAATGATGTCCTTTTGGAAAAAGCTTTGAAATGGCCGAATGCCTTGAGTTTGTGGTGGTTCAAATTGAGATGAGCATCATAGTTGAGTCTTTTGTTTATTCTTTTTCTTATTTTTTAGTTTTGAATAGTCTTTTGTGCCTTGATCGAGCCTAGAGCATAATTCATTCCTTGCCCTGTGAGTATCTTCCTTGAGGAAAAGCAATAGTTGAAATTTAGGGGTTTGATAAGTCAGTAATCTACCAACTTTTTGAGCCTATATCCATGAATTATTGCTATGTTTTGAATAGATTTAGAGGTTCTTATGGACTTTATAGATGTCTGTGTAGGTACTTTGGATAAATGATGAGAAACAAAGAAATGGACCCAAAAAGAGCTCAAAAGGAGTGAAGTGTGAAGTATTCAGAAAAGCTAGAGATTCTAACCTAAGATGCGGTGGCGGGCAACACGAACAAGTCAAGGTGCGAACCGCACCTCCTCTGTATGAAGCTGCAAAAGCCATTGAAAAATCTGTTAAAGGGTGCAGTCGTTGTGCGATGCGCACATCCAAAGGTGCAAACTGCACCCCCTTCGTAGGAAGCACCCAAAGTTAGCTGAAGTCACTGGTCCAACTGATAAGGGTGTGATACGCGCATATCATGACATGTGAACCGTACATCGCGCCGCACACCACATAAAAGGCAATTTTGTCCTAAATTTTAGTGATGTCTTGGGAAACTATAAAAGGCCAATTTAGGCACAATTGTAAGGAGGCTACTTCAGTCCTGAATATTTTAGAAAGTTTTTTGTCTTGAGAACAAGTTTTCCTCTCATAAGAGAAGAGGGTTTGAATCCATTCTCTTGGTTAACCATTTGTGCACTCAAATTGAGCTTAAAACTTGAGATTTAGCTCTAATGAAGAGGATTTTGACTTACCCATTTGGTATATCTCTCTTCTTTGCTATGAATGTCTAATTTCTCTTGTCTAGGGGTGTGTTGCTGATGGGTGCTTGACAAATGGGTGTGGCTATTGTTAATTCATCTTTATAATCACTTATTTGGCATGGGTCTAGTAGTTTCACCAAGTTTTAATCCTATTATTGGTGGTTGCTAACATTAATTTTCATTATCTGACTATGTGATTGCTTGAAAGAGGATTTCATGGTTTCGAATGTGAAATTACTAGTGGGAACTTGGGACTCCATCTAGATTTGAGGCTAGAAATAGCTCTTATCTAAGGAATCACCCACTTAAGGGTCTAAGCTAGAGATAGTGTGACCTCTCCAAGCTTAGGTTTGTTCTTTATTGATCAAACTGATGATGCTCTAACCAAGATTATCGGATATATGGTTATTGATAGAGAGATAACAATCCATACCCATGACCAATGCTACTTATGTCAATAAGCGAGAATAAGTGTGAATTGATAATCACCCTAGCCCATGATTAAAGCCGTATCGGATACACATTCATAGTCGGCTACTATATTTGGTACACCCGCTTTTATTTATGTGCTTTTATTTGAATTGTGATTGTAGTGACAACATCCCAATTCCCCCAACCTTTTGCTTTTCATGTTTAAGAACTTACTCTCATTTTGAACTCACTTCAATAAAATCTTAATTAGCTATCTCCATATCCCTTGGGTACGACCTCGACACTAGTTGGGAATTATAAATTTTGTTTGTTGCACGATCGTCATGACCTCCAACTTTGGGGAGCACGATTTTAGCGTTCATAAAAGATGGCGTTGTTGCCGGGGACTTGATTTAATAGCTATTTTTGATTGTAGATTTGAAATCACCTTGTAGAGTGCTTGTTCTTTTATTTTCTTTATTGTTTTGATTTGATTAGGTTGCATCTAGGAATCCAAAATGGGTGGGTGTTGACAAAGGGGTGTGGGTGTTGTTAATTCATCTTTATAATTGCTTATTTGACATGGGTCTAGTAGTTTCACCAAGTTTTAATCCTAAAATTGGTGGTTGCAAACATTAATTTTCATTACTTTACTATGTGATTTCTTGAAAGAGGATTTCATGGTTTCGGATGTTAAATTACTAGTGGG
This sequence comes from Jaltomata sinuosa, assembly GCA_003996215.1. Lineage (NCBI taxonomy): Eukaryota > Viridiplantae > Streptophyta > Magnoliopsida > Solanales > Solanaceae > Jaltomata > Jaltomata sinuosa. The sequence goes on along the minus strand of QJPP01007201.1, from coordinate 650,496 downwards.
AACTTGGGACTCCATCTAGATTTAAGGCTAGAAATAGCTCTTATCAAAGGAATCACCCACTTAAGGGTCTAAGCTAGAGATAGTGTTACATCCCCAAGCTTAGGTTGGTTGTTTATTGATCAAACTGATGATGCTCTAACCAAGATTATTGGATATATGGTTGTTGATCGAGAGATAACAATCCATACCCATGACCAACGCTACTTATGTTAATAAGCAAGAATAAGTGTGAATTGATAATCACCGTAGCCCATTATTAAAGCCCCATCAGATACACATCCCTAGTCGTCTACTCTATTTGGTACACCCGCTTTCATTTATTTGTTTTTATTTGAATTGTGATTGTAGTGACAACATCCCAATTCCCCAAACCTTTTACTTTTCATTTTTAAGAACTTACTCTCATTTTGAACTCACTTTAATAAAATCTTAATTTAGCTAGCTCCAAGTCCCTTGGGTACGACCCGACAATCGTTGGAAATTATAAATTATGTTTTGCTACACGATCACTGTGACCTGCAACTTTGGGGAGCACAATTTGAGCATGCATCAACCACCGCAAGGGCAGAGGCCAATAAAACCTCAAACCCTGCAGGTGCATTCAAAATACCATAGGCGCGGCATCGCAAAGGGGTAAAAGAGCACAGGTGCGCCCCCATTCGATGCCACCAGGATCGCAGGTGAGGCACCTAGAGTACAGGTGTGGCTAAAGCACCACAGTCGTGCCCATACTAGGATCAGCAGTAACCAGCTTTAAACTCAGCTCAAAATTGCTCCGATCACACCCTTGAGGATCATTTGGGGACTCGAGCATGCAAAAAAACTATGCTACCCTACCAGAAATAGTATTCCAGACTCAATGGAATTGAAAAAATTCCCAAACGAGGTCAATTTAATGAAAAGTGGGCCCCATGCCCAAATGGACTAACTTTACCGAAATGGAACACAATAGCCCAAACATAGTCCGAAAGCCTCAGGACCCAAACCAATGATCCCTTTAGCCCAAAGTTGACATTCTGGACTAACCGTCGTGACAGAATTCCCATCTGAGGCCATCTTCTCTGAATGTTGGCCAAAGTCAAACTTTCAACTCCAACAGGCCTAAAATCTTAGAAAGTGAGATGGAACCATACTGAAAGCTTCTAGGCCCCAACCAAGTGTCCTACTCGACCAAAATCCATGCTTCGGAGCTAATGAAACTATCAGAATTAAATTCAAAGATCATTTGCTAAGGTTGTTGACTAAAGTCAATGATTTTCTAAGTTAAAGCTCTAAAATAAGGAAATGGTCATAAAGACCAAACGAATGGCCCGGGCACAAAACCACCAGTTCTAGCAAGTCATAAATTACTTAGGGCCACTACAGGTAAGATCTAAGAGTATAGGTAAAGAAAAAATGCAAAAATAACTGGAAGGGTCATTACAGTTATGAAGAAAGATGGTAGAATAAGGATGTGCATTGATTATAGAAAGTTGAACAGGGTTACCATCAAGAATACGTATCCCTTACACCACATAGATAATCTCATTGACAAGTGCAGGGTTTTTTGGTATTCTCCAAGATTGACTTGAGGTCGGGTTACCATCAGCTAAAAATTTAGCCTGAGGATATACCTAAGATAAATTTCACGACTTGGTATGGGCATTACAAGTTCCTAGTGATGTCTTTTGGGTTGACCAATGCATCGGCAACCATCATGAGCTTGATGAATGGTATTTTCCAGTCCTTCTTGGATTCTTTTGTTATGGTTTTAAGTGATTACATCTTGGTTTACTCCAAGAGTAAGGAAAAACATGCAGGTCATCTTCGCATTGTCTTAGGAATTTTGAGGGAGAAGCAGTTGTATGCAAAATTTTGGAAATGCGAGTTTTGGTTGTCTCTAATTTCCTTCTTAGGGCATGTGGTCTTGGAAAATAGGGTGATGGTAGATCCCTAGAAGGTTGAGGTGGTTAAGAGTTGGGTTTGTCCTAGCTCTGTAATGAAGTTTAGGAGCTTCGTGGGTCTTTCTATAGTTGTTGTCTTAGAAATCCTTGGGTGGTCCGGGTTACTTGAAATATGGGACATGTTTCTGTGTTGTCTATTAATTGTGTAGTTGGGACATGATTATATAATTCTTGAGTCAGAATTATTGACTTGGAGTCTTGTTGGTGGTCATAGTTTGACTTAACTTGTTAATTATTGACTTATATTGGCTGAATTTCATGTTGTACATTGTTACAAGGTTAAGTGTTATGAACTTGGAGTGGAGTTGCATAATAGGGTATCATGGTTGTATTGATGTACTATGTTGTGGTTATATGTTCATATTTCTTATTTTAGGTTGGCCAATGATCCTACCAGTACACCATTTTTTCTTGTGTACTGATGTTGCACGTGCTCTTCTTTTGTTAAGTATAGGGCTTTTTTCGGTGACTGATTCAAGTCCTTAGCTGTGAGACAGACGATATTTGGACTTAAGAGTGAACTGCATCTTCTGGGCTACCATGAGTTCTTCTATTATTTTCTAGTCCATTGTTTCAAACATAGATGTTATTACATTTTGGGGTTGCATCCCTGTCACGACCCGATTTCTCAGGTCATTATTGCACCTATAACCCCCCAGTAGGTGAATCAATCCTCGTAGCCTAGAATGATTAGTAATGGGCTACTACCTAACCAATATGCACAATAAGCAGAAAGTAAGCGGAAGCAGAATATAAAGGTAGAACAAAGCGGAAGCAATAACCTGAAAATATACATAATGAAACTAGACTAACCCCAAGACTTGGTATCGACAGTACATATGCTTCTAATAGAATACAAGTGCTAGAGGTAACAAGATGATAAGTACAACTGTCTCCGACTATACAAAGAGTAACAATACAAAAGATGAGAGGTGGTCAAGCCTCGGTCGTCAGGAGCTCACCCTTGTCTCAAATATCCAAAAGCTGCACAAGTCTCCAACGTGATCAACAGTGAGAGCTGAACTAATATCTGCACCAGAAAGATGCAAAGTATCGTATGAGCACCAATTACTAAGCAACAGGTACCCAGTAGGCATCATCTGCCGACTAAGCATATATAAGATATAAAAATAGTAATATAGCAGCTAGCAAGAAACCAGTCACCAAAGCAATAGAGAAAGCACATGAAAACTAGCACGAAGAATAGTCAACCAAGAGTTATAAGCATACAATGCTAGCACAAAAGATATATATATATATATATATATATATATATATATATACAAAACACGAATGAAGGAAAGAAGAACGCACTAGGAGTCTTTGCACAACAATATAAAAAAAAGAGTTGAGAAAATGGCGGTATACCGGTAACCTCAAGTAAAAGGAAAGAAGGGAAGCAATTTAACATACTCAAGATGGAATCAACAAACATAAGGAAATCATATTACAAATCCAACTTCAAGATAAGCATAAATAGGAATCCACCTCACAAGTACAACCCTAGGATGGAATAACTAAACCCCAATAACCGAGAGCTACTACTCAAAATCATGATAAGGAATAGAATCAGAAACCTACATTCCGCTCAGAAGACCACACAATAGTGTCTAAAAAATATTGGACTCACTATCCTGCCAATAATCCAAGTCCGATAAATGGAGCTTCAACAGGCTAACAATCGCTAATCCACCAGGAACCGAATGCCATAACAATCTCTATAAAAGGACAAAAGTAACATAATCTACCTACAGTCTCAATGGCCGTCCATACAACCGAGGAACATAATTAAGTGAAAACAAACCCTCCGGCCGCCCATGCAACAAGAGCGTACACTGAGCACACAACAAACAAGGGTGAAATCGGATCACAATATGAAAGATGATGATATGATATGATGAATTTGTAACCAAATGTGATTGCAGTGTCATGTGCTACACCCTCCGGTGCCTCAAAGGCCCAATAAAGGCAGAATCCATGGAAGGACCTTTCTCAAGTACCTCTCCTACGTCGTACACCCCTCCTCCTGGCATACTGCATCAGCCCATAACCTATGACCCAGGAACAACAGGGTCCATGGAGGTCTACTCATAGACCACATACTAAACACGAAACTCAAAATATAGCTCAATAATCGGGATCTCATAGTACGTGCCCGGATTTGATTTGAGTATAAATCAGTAGTAGTAATCTCAAAAAACACGTCAAGGGTGCCCAAAGTGTATTCGGGTCTATATCATTAATCATGTCTCAATAACCCTCATAAAGGGTGCCCTGAGCACATTCAGGTCTAAAATAGTAGTAAATCAAGTCTGATGCTTGGCTTTACCGAGTCTAATATCGTCTCAAATAAATCTCAAAACAGGTCTAGTACCACGTCTCAACCGGGTCTAGTATAACTATGAAAATTGGGGACCAAATCATCGTAATATCTTCTTTACACCAAGAGGTTTCATAAAATCCAGTTGAAAACCGTTTCAAAGTGATGATACCAAAAAAGGGCCCTCGGGGCCATGCAAAGTTTAGAAAAATGTTTATAGTCTGCCCAAAGTCAAATCAGTAGTAAAACATGCAGAAAAACCTTTCCATGAATGATATGCTCACAAACAATAGGTTAGCCCAACGGCTCACAAACATTCCTACCGCCCCTGCATAGGCTCACAGCTCTACAGTAGATATAACTAACCTAGAATAATATTTCGATGTCCGGGACTCACGGACATTCCAAAGTAACCCACCATCTATGTTCCACAGTCAATATAAGGCCACACAAGACCACAAGGGTAATATACAATACTACACGAATACTACAATTAACGTATGAAATAAATAGATCGAAGAGACGGACAAGGTCTAGGGTACCAACCTATAACAACCCACCCAAGGATATTAATTAATATCGTTATAGCCTATATATGCAGAGTCTAGTTAGGGAAAGCCATAACCTACCTGTCATCTGACGATTAGCTGCGGGGATGTCGTCGACCAAGCTCAAACTGCTATGGGAAGCTCCAAATTGTGAAAATACTATCATCACAATAATCTAGGCATTAACACGAGACTAACGATATCTATAATGCTATAAACATAACCGAGTTGAAATCCAGGTCACCAATGGGCTCGAAAGCCCTGCAACCCGAAACCTGAAACAAAAAATACTATAGTGTTCCCCACCTTCCTAGGAGAACATGCTAAAAATTTGAGCAGAAATGGACCATAGAAAGGGCACAAAATAGACCAAGAATCAAGAAATTTAAAGAATAAAATTCGTGGAAGAAATCAGAAAAATAACGAAACAACTAACCCGATTTAGAAGCCAACAAATGCTCCATGTTCAAAAAATAGTAACCCCCAAGCTGTTGGGAATGATCAAGGTGAGTTATGGAGGTTTTGGGTTCATTGTCCATGGAGAATTCAGAATTTAAGGAGAGGGTTTACCGGATATAGGACTCCACAAACGAGCAAGGATCGATAAAATATTATCCTCCAAGTAGTTGGGATGAACAATGGTAATATGGAGGGTTTTGGGAGCTATTTTAATGGAGGAAATCATTTTTGATTTTTATAAATGAAGGGGAAGAGAGGGTTGGCCAGCTATTTAAGCTGCCAGCGCTCAGAGGCTAGGGCAGCCCAGGCCCAGGCGCACGCGGCCCAGGCGCACCAGGGCGGCTTGGCACAGGCGCACCAAGGAGGCCAAGGTGCTGAGGTGCAGGGGGCACAAGCATACCAGGGCGCTGAGGCACACACTGCTGCCCACACTAGCAACCAGCAACCAACCTAAGGCAAAATTTGACATGATGGACCCCCGGGAATGCATCCGGGGTCTCGCAAACACAAATGACCTGAGCTATTCGATTATAAATGGCATTTAAGATCCAATGGAATCAATGAAAAATTCAAAAGGTGGTCAATTTAATGAAAAGTGGGCCTCGCGCCAAAAATCAACCTTTAGGCCAACTTTTCCAAAACGGAACTCAAGGGCCAAAATCAAGTCTGGAAGCCTAGAGACCCAAATCAATGGTCCCTCTATCCTAAACTCAAAATTTCGGAGCTAAAAGCGCTGACAGAATTCCAATCCGACGCCGTCTTTTCCAAATTTTGACCAAAGTTAACCAAACAAGCCCAACTGGCCTGAAAACACAAAATGAGAGAGAATTCTAAACTGAAAATCTCCCAGATCCTGGCCAAGGGTCCTATTAGACCAAAGTCCACGCTCGGAAGCTAACGAAACTGTCAGAATTTGATTCCGAGCACGATAGCTAAGAATGTTGATTGAAGTCAACAATTTTCAAAGTTAAAGCTCTAAAACAGAGAAACGACCATAAAGACCAAACAAATGGCTCGGGCACCAAACTACCAGTCTCAGCAAGCCATAAATGACTTGGGGCTGCTACAGGCAAGCTCTAACAGTATAAAGAAGGCAAACATGCATAAATGATCGGAAGGGTCATTACATCATCCACTACTAAAAAAACTTCCATCCCCGAAAGTCAGGAAAGAAGAAATTACGAGAGATCTAAGAACAGCGGATACGAAGCCCGCACAACTCTCTTGGATAACCTGGGTATCCTCCTTGACCGGACGACACCCAATAGAACAAAACCAAAGAAAACAACCAAGCCTTAACTTCTTACTAGCCAAGCTAGAATCCAACCGTTAACTCCAAAACTCCAAAGAATCTGCCAACCCAAATTGAACCTCGAGAAACTCAACCAGAAAGCACCGACACAACATCCAAGCCAGAGAACCAAGGAAATCAACACACGGAACTCGAATCCTCGAAACCATAACCAAGTTTACCAGAAAAGCCATCAACCCAAAACTCTAATTCATGAACCCGCTGATCCGCAAAACCCTTTTATTGTGAACTTAATCCTTTTGCACCATAAACAGGAAGTTTACATAAGTCAAACACTCAAACCACCCTCGAAGCATCAACTGACACACCGGAGATTTATAGTCCCCGCTTATACTCTACCACGAGCGAAGTCACCCTTTTTGCTCAAAATCTTTCCAAGTCAAGCTATAGTCTACTAGCCTTTGACATCCAAGATAACAACTCATAGCATATCATTAAAAACTGGAGTCACCTATCCCGACTGACCATCAACCAATGAAAGAGCACTTTTGCTAACATCAAACTCGCTAATTGGACCCAACTGAAACCCATCTGAACTCGACTAAAGTTTGCACACCAGGGTTAGGAAAGGCATGTATAAACACCCTGTGTTGGCGGATAAACTACCAAACTGTAGAACGAACCCAACCCCACTGAACCGTGCCAAGTATGAATCAACTGGAAACGAATGAACCTGGGAAACCTGCCCAATAGACCCAAACCAAAACCAAGACCCTCTGAGAAGTGTTGTAAGCCTACCACAAAGCCCATAATCATTAGCTAAGCTCCAAACTCTAACAAGTACTGCTACTACTCCGAATACTCAAACACCATTCAGATTTGAAATCGCCTTACTAATCTCACCTCAGGAAGAAGTCCACCATGCCATAAATATCAAGTCAAAACACCCCGAAGGCAAAGGAAAAAGGTGTCTGGGGTTCAAGGTTGCCATCTAGCCATAGGAATTTTTGCATATACCTTTAACTCATCTCTTTGGCTCGAATCAACCGCTCTACTGCATCAGCACACAAAACCACCAACTCAGAAGCATATAACATACTGAACTTCTAGCCCATACTGGCCGATTCTAACCAACACTAGAAACCCACATAAAAAAAAACCCTGAAGAATTAATTAATCGAGCTTTCAACTCACGACAACCAACGGTGACCACCAGTCTCTAAGTATCATTAGAACTCAAAAATAGCCTCGCTAGCCTCAACCTGCACAACCTGATCACATATAACATACACCACTGATGAATCTCAAACTTACGCTGTTGAGTCTATTCAACCATGGTAGAAGGAACCTCGTACTATCTAGAACACTGCTGAAATCAGGAATGTCCAGCCTACTCAAAGGTTAGCCAAGGACTAGGTGCCCAAGGCAAACAACCACTCCAAAACTAAAATAAAGAAGCTGAGTTGCCCGCACCCACTGCCTTCCAGCATAAGGATGCTACAACCGATGAGGACTATCTACGAACCACCTAAAGTAGTCTACTAGCCCGTAATCCTAAAACCTAATTCTAATTTACCAACTGATGACTTTGTCAAACTGATGAGCACACGCATACGCTATCGATGATTATTTAGAAACTAGAGCCAACCAGGCTCTGAATATACAAGATGCCAAATCCATAGATACTATTAAAACTTGGGTCTCCTAAAGAGTATTACAATGAAAACACAATTGATGTAACAAGTCCCTAAAGGTAGGATTGGAAATGGCCACTACTTCGATCCCATACTAGAAGGAAAACTGACCTCAAACCAATCGAAGGAAAATCTACTATAATCTGTAGTCGGTCGAATCACATCATCAACACACAAACCCAAGCAACCTCTCAATCGTCACCTCAGTCAGCTACTAAAACACATATGAATGAACAAGGAGTCATATCCTTCTATTTTCAACTAAACCGAACCTTTCCTTAACATACAGTGAACTTCACAATCTCTTTCAAAGATATAATCAATCGATAGACCCCCTTTTAGATAAACTTGGAGCTATTCTCTTAGCTCCCACATCTATGTTGTCAGAACTTAATAAGGCAGGAGAAGAATGGGCCGGATGCCTAACTTACTTAAAATGCTACAGTCAATACTTAGCCAAAAATCCAAAGCCAAACCTTGACTACAATTCCACAATCAAAAGCTCAACCAGAGTACCACGATCAAAACTTATCCTAACTGGGATCGGGGAAAACAAAAAGACAATCCAACCAGACAAGAAACTGAAGTAGACTATGGGAACCATCCACATACCTGCCAACCTTCTAAATCATTTAAACAAAGATGGTCGACTCTAATCACTCGAGAAAAGCAAAACCAAGCAATCCTCACTAGCATAACTAATACCTCTTAAGTTAAAATAGAACCTCAATCTCTGGCACGACCACCGGTAACACCAAACCAACACAAGGACTTCTAGCAAATGGTAGAAAATAGCCTAGGCAACAACCATCTAGGATCGCTCAACAAGGAAGGCTTAACACTAGTCTAGCGCCACAACAAAACTAAAAATAAAACCAACCAGAAAAGAGACTAACAAGAACTACCTGCGAGCCATAATTCCGGGTAAACACCTCACAAGGATAACTCACCCCATCCACTACTAAGGAATAATCTACCAAGAAAATACACGCATAAACACTACAAATCAAGTAGTAACACAACTAAACAAGTATCAGTTAGACATATAAGCAATTAAATGGTAGAAGGGATGGAATCGCAACACAAATAGTACTATCACTAGTCGAAGGTAACAAAAGCCTTACTTGGAGAAAGGATGTCAGGAACCTCTACCTCTGGCCCACCAAGAGGGGCATTGGACTAACGGGATCTAACTCTGGACTGACTAGTCAAATATGAAAGCTCAACCATCCCTCATAGGGACAATCTCTAAAATAGTGACCAATCACCCCACAATCATAACAATTATACCAACTGGGATGCGTGTTCGTGGGGCAATCCCAAACACAATGGCCACGCTCACTCCACTATAAGTAAAACCCATGGAATAATATCGGACGGGAAGATCTCATTGAACCTCACTGACCACCATAGCCTACACACACGGAATGCAAACCTCAAAGAATCAGACATGTACCATGTCAGCTAAGCTCAACATGCCATGTACCACCACCCTCTGAAACCTGTGGAGAAACAAAAACTGGCCTGGTAGATAAGAAGCAACAGAACCTACCTCTGGTGGAGAACCCCCTACCTCGAGCCTAAGAACCTCAAGAACTGTCCTGACAATGATGTTTCTTTGCACTACCTCCATAAGCCTCACGACATAAGTCTTCGATAGCCCAAGGATAATCCACTACCTGAAGGAAGGTCATCCCAATTGTAACCAAGTGCTCGGTCACCAAATGGAGTGGTGAAATCAAACCTCCAACAAAGCTCTGAACTCTTTCAAACTTTGAAGGCATAGTCCTAGCAGTACTCCTAACTATCTCGTGAAACCTCGCATCATACTCCAATGCTGACAGACAACCCTGTTGAAGAACTAGAAACTCAACCCTAAAAGTAGAACCGCTCAAAGAACCGGGTACTACCCCAACTTGAGGTACTGAAACACCCACCGAAGGACTCAAAGTCCTAGCCATGGTGTCTTGAAGAACTGGAGTATCCATAAATCCAATCAATGGCTGGGCTAGCCCCACACCTCCTAACCGATGTAATACACTATCACTCTAAAGTCTTGGCATTGATTAAAGCACTGAAGAAACAAGCACATAAGTCTTGACATCACCTACTATCGAACTCATCTTAGGCATCTGAGAAGGAATGAAACAACCGAAGTTTAGAAGTCAATAGAGCCAAGAACACATGATAGGAGCCAAGAAGATGAAACTTTCCTAACAATGCCCTGTAGCCTCCCACAGATAGGATACAGATGTCATTATACTGATTCGCGAGACTCTACTTAGATATTTGCTTATGTACCATGACACCGGTGAACCTAGAGCTCTGATACCAACTTTCACAACCCAATTTCTCAGGTCATGATGGCACCTACAACCCCTCAATAGGCGAACCAATCCTTGTATCCTGGAATGATTAGTAATGGGATACTACCTAACCAATACACATAATAAGAAGAAAGTAAGCTGGAGCAAAATATAAAGGTAGAACAAAGCAAAAGCAATAACCTGAATATATACATAATGAAACTACACCAACTCCAAGACTTAGTATCGATAGTAAAAAAGCTTCTAATAGAATACAAGTGCTAGAAGTAACAAAATGGTAAGTACAACTATCTCCGACAATACAAAGAGTAACAGTACAAAAGATGAGAGGTGGTCCAGCCTCGGTCATCAAGCGCTCACCGTAGTCTCGAATATCCAAAAGCTGCACAAGTCTCCAACACGATCAACAGTGAAAGCTCAACTAATATTTGCACCAGAAAGATGTAGAAGTATAGTATGAGAACCAATTGCTAAGCAATGGGTACCCAATAGGAATCATCGGTTGACTGAGCGTATATAAGATATAAAAATAGTAATATAGCAGATAGCAAGAAAGCAGTCACCGAAGCATTAAAGAAAGCACATGAAAACTAGCACGAAATATTGTCAACCAAGACTTATAAGCATACAATGCTAGCACAAAAGATATATATATATATACATAGAATACATGTGAAGGAAATAAGAATGCACCTGGAGTCCTTGCACAATAATATAAATAAAGAAAGAGAAAGTTGAGAAAATGGCGGTATACCGGTAACCTCAAGTAACAGGAAAGAAGGGAAGCAATTAACATACTCAAGATGGAATCAACATACATAAGGAAATCATATTACAAATCCAACTTCAATATAAGAATAAACAGGAACCCACCTCACAAGTACAACCCTAGGATGGAATAGCTAAACCACAATAACAGAGAGCTACTACTCAAAATCATGATAAGGAATAGAATCAGAAACCCACAATCTGCTCAGAAGACCAAAAAAAAGTGTCTCAAAAATATAGGGCTCACTATCCCTCCAATAATCCAAGTCCAATAATCGGAGCCTCAACAGGATAACTACCGCTAATCCACCAAGAACCAAATGCCATAACATGCACTATAAAAGTACAGGAGTAATATAATCTACCTATAGTCTCAACAACCGCCATACAATTAAGGAACACAATCAAGTAAAAACAAATCCTCCAGCCGCCCATACAACTGGAGCATACATTGAGCACAAAGCAAACAAGGGTAAAATCGGATCTCAATATACAAGATGATGATATGCTATGATGAATCTCTAACCAAGTGTGATTGTAGTGCCGTATGTTACCCCCTACGGTGCCCCAAAGTCCCAATAAAGAAAGGATCCACGGAAGGACCTTTCCTGATTACCTCTCCTACATAGTACACCCATCCTCCTGGCACACTGCATCGGCCCGTAGCCTATGGCCCAGGAATGACAGGGTCCATAGAGATCTACTCGTAGACCACATACTAAACACAAAACTCAAAATATAGCTCAATAATCGAGATTTCATAGTATGTGTCAGGATTCAATCCGAGTCTAAATCAGTAGTAGTAATCTAAAAAACCCCGTCAAGGATGCCCGAAGTGTATTTGGGTCTAAATCTTTAATCATGTCTCAATTACCCTCATAAAGGGTGCCTGGAGCATATCCGGGTCTAAAACAGTAGTAAATTAAGTCTGATGCTCGGCTTTACCGAGTCTAATATTATCTCAAGTAAATCTCAAAATAGGTCTAGAACCACGGCTCAACCAGGTCTAGTATAAGTATGAAAATTGGGGATCAAATCCTCATAATGTACTCTTTACACCAAGAGGTTTCATAAAATCCAGTTTAAAACCCTTTCAAAGTGATGATACTGAAAAAATGGGCCCTCACGGCCATGCAAAGTTTAAAAAAATGTTTGTAGTCGACCCAAAGAGTAGTAAAATATGCAGAAAAACCTTTGCATGAATGATATGCTCGCAAACAATAGGTTAGCCCAACAGCTCACAAACATTCCTACCGGCCCTGCACAGGTTCACAGCTCTATAATAGATATAACCAATATAGAATAATATCTCGATGTCTGAGACTCACAGGAATTCTCAAATAACCCACCATCTATGTTCCAGAGTTAATACAAGGCCACACAGGACCAAAAATGTAATATAAAATACTACACGAATACTACAATAAACGTATGAAATAAACGGACCAAAGAGACAAACAAGTTCTGGGGTACCAACCTATAACAACTCACCCAAGGATACTAATTAATGCAGTTATAGCCTACATACACAGAGTCTAGGTAGGAAAAGCCATAACCTATCTGTCATTCAATGACTAGCTGCGGGGACGACTTCGTCCAAGCTCAAACTTCTCCGTGAAGCTCTAAATCGTGAAAATACTATCAACACAATAATCTAGGCATTAACACGAGACTAAAAATATCCATAATGTTATAAGCATAACCAGGTCGAAATCCGGGTCACAAATGGACCTGTGGTCCCCGCAACCCAAAACCAGAAATGAAAAATACTACGGTGTTCCGCACCTTCCTGGGAGAACATGCTAAAAATTTAAGCAGAAACAGACCATAGAATGGGCTCAAAACAGCCCAAGAATCAAGAAATTTAAAGAATGAAATTCGTGGAAGAAATCGGAAAAATAACGAAAGAACATACCCGATTTAGAAGCCAACAAACGCTCAAGATTCAACAAATATTAGCCCCCAAGCTGTTGGGAATGATCAAGCTGAGTAATGGAGGTTATGGGTTCATCATCCATGGAGAATTCAGTATTTAAAGAGAAGGTTTACCGGATTTGGTAGTCCAGAAACAAGCAAGGATTGACAAAATATTATCCTCCAAGTAGTTGGGATGAACAATGGTGATATCGAGGGTTTTGGGATCTATTTTAATGGAGGAAATATTTTTTGCATTTTTAGAAATAAAGGAGAAGAGAGGGCTGGCCATCTATTTAAGCTGCCAGCGTTCAGGGGCCAGGGCGGCCCAGGCGCACCAGGGCCGCCTGGTACAGGTGCACCAGGGCGACTAGGGAACAGGCGCACCAGGGCACTGAGGCGCAGGGGGAACAGATGGCCAGGGCAGCCACGGCGCTGACGCGCAGGGGGCACAGGTGCACCAGGGCACTGAGGTGCACAGTGCTGCCCACACCAGCAACCAACAACTAACCTATGGCAAAAGTTTACACGATGGACCCCCGGGAATGCATCTGGGGTCGCGCGAACACAAATGAACTGAGCTATTCGACCAGAAATGAGATTTTGTATCCAACAGAATAAATAAAAATCCCATCAGAGGTCAATTTAATGAAAAATGGGCCCCGCACCTAAAATCAACCTTTAGCCAACTTTTCAAAAACGGAACCCAAGGACCAAAATCAAGTCTGAAAGCCTAGAGACCCGAACCAATGGTCCCTTTAGCCAAAACTCAACATTTTAGAGCTAACAGCACTGACGAAATTTCCATCCGAGGCCTTCTTCTTCGAATGTTGACCAAAGTCAACCAAACAAGCCCAACTTGCCTGAAAACACATAACGAGAGAGAATTCCAAGCTGAAAAGCTCCTGGATCTTGGCCAAAGGTCCTACTAGATCAAAGTTCATGCTCTGGAGCTAACAAAATTAATCAGAATTCAATTTGAGCATGATAGCTAAGAATGTTTATTGAAGACAATGATTTCCAAAGTTGAAGCTCTAAAATGGGGAAACGACCATAAAGACCAAACAAATGGCCCGGTGCCAAACTACCAGTCCCACCAAGTCATAAATGACTTGGGGCTGTTATAAGCAATCTCTAACAGTATAAAGAAGGTGAAAATGCACAAATGACTAGAACGGTCATTACAATCCCTTTCTTTTAGTCAGTAAATAGAGTTTTGGTATGATGACTTTAAGATTTTAGGGGTGGTTCATTTTCACAAACTTTTTCTTTTTTTTGTTTAAGGATATGAATTATTGGTTTATTTAATGTAAATTGTTTTAGTTTCCTAATTTTGTCTAAGTGTTGATTGGTTAGTTGGCTCTCCCACCGGGGGTTAGTGTGAGTGCCACTCACTGTGGGTATAGGTCGTGACACTAACAATACTGATGGAATTCTCATTCGATCCCTTTTACTTAAAAAATATTTACCAAAGTCACATATTTTCACTTTAAAAGTTTCAAAATAGGGGAACTCTTCTAAATCTCAACAAAACACCTTGGGAAGAATGCCACTCGTCCCATAAAGTCACCTTGTAGAAGCTACGCGAAGGGTCAAAATGATAAACAAATGAATATGAGAAAATAACCATAAGGGTCATTACAACCTTAATCAACAACTTTTGTACGCGACTCTGAAGAGTGGCACACCAATCATCCCATCCCTAAATCCTTAATTACAAAATTTCAGTATAACTTACAAGTTGTCCTAAGACACGACTTTGTATCACTGTCTATGGTATCTTAAGACTATTGAGGGGGACGTTTAAAGGAGAACTTTCTACATGAAAATGATGCAAACACAAATTCTGATAATCTACCATAACACCTCTACACTACTAAACCATGGTGAAAATCTAATCAATAAATGAACAAGAAGCGCTAAAACAATGCAATAAAAGACACAAATTTCTGCCATAAAATACTATTAGGGGTCTAAGGTAACTATAAACCAATGAAATATGTTTCTTACCTCACAAAACATGCACAAAGCAGTTCCACAAACTCAAAACACATCTACAACCTCGCTGCCATAACACCCACGGATATATGCTATAAAATCAATGGGACAAAATATACCATAATGACGGGTTCGTGACTTAGAGCAACTTCCACTAAACTTTTGAGTTAAAAGTATCAACATTCATGGAGAATTTATGGTGTCATTCGCTGATTTTTTGGGTTTTTGATGAATAATACATGATTAAGGTGAAGATGGTGAGGCCTTTATAGGCCTCTACCGACCTTGCGGATATGGGGACCTCCTTCACGTGCTTACTTGTGCAGTCTCACAAAAATTCTTATATCTCTCTATTATGAATCATATGGAAAAATGACACAGTGTGCTGGAATCTACACTCGTAGACCTTTTATTAAGTAGGTTGGAGGCCTTTAACTCGTTAAAGACGGGGAGAAAAGCTCCAAGACATTTGACCTAAATTTAAGAGAATTTATCAAAGTAATTTACGATAACTTTTGTCAACTTTTTTTTTGTAACTTGCTTGACTTCAAAACTTAATATATAACAATCATGTGATTAGAATACCTTATAAAATATCCTTCCTAATACATAAATCACTCTTAGTCTTATCCTAAAATATCAGGATAATTTAAAAGTTCAAAGTTAAATTATAAAAAAAATAAAAAAATACGCAAGTGTCAGAATTTAGGTGGGGTGATACAAAAACATAGCAATCTCAATGCTTTTCTCGAGATGTTGCCAACTATTAATATCAGATTTTAGGCCTTATTTATTTATTCATCTTTTTATTTCATTATTGTTGCTCGATTATTCAATCATATAATATTTACTAAATTGTGTTCCATAATATCTAAGCATTCTAGTTTATCACAAATTTATTATTTGATCAATTCGACCCGCGTGTTTTTAAACTACATTTATGAATTCAACTGTACCGACTTAAGAAAAATATTTAAATATTTTGTACTAGGACAAATCTGAACATTTCATTCTCGTACTGATGATTTTAAGAAAAATGTGCAGCGAGTTCAGAAAAATTGAATGGCTAATATGTCGCGTAAATGAAGGTGATTTTGGAGGTGAAAAAGAGTGACATATGTTGGGCTTTCTAAAGGAATCATCAAAGTTATTTCTTATGCCTCAAATTTTTCAAAAAAAATTAAGATGAATAATTTTAGTCATCTTTTTTTATTGACCAATAAAGTGTTTGATGATATTGCGACCTCTAATTAACCAATTGATTTATAATTTAAACATATATTACATGTAAAAGTAGTATTCCCTATTATTATATACTAAATAAAGGGATTAGTTCCCTCATTTTAGGAGGAATATGAGGACACAAAGACGGCTCTTTGTTTACTTCTAAAAACTATTATCGTGCGATAACTTTTCCCTTTGCTTTGAGAATCCTCTCCCTGCCATTCTCCTAAAGGTGTCATCTCGTTTCTTTCTTTCTCCATTCTCTCTCTTGTTTCCTCTTTCTCTGTCTTACGTCTTTACAAGAGATAAATATATTCCAAACCATTTACAACAAAAACATATTTTCGTACAATCATATTCATTAATATTTATGAAGGAGAAAAAATTGATATTTCATGATTCACAGGTTTATATTATATATTGAGAAAAACGTTCTTAAATAATGAATGAACTTGTGTTTTATATATTCTTTTGTCATTTGTTGTCAAAGTTGCTTATTTTGATCGATATTTTATAAACAGGTTCATTGTTTTGGGAGAACGGCAGGGTTTAAACTACGTGTTTTGACATAAAGTGTGATAAAGACTTTCTAAAAATGTCATCATCATCTAAGGATGATCAATCATCCAATTCGCCATCATCAGATTCATCCTCTTTGGACTCTTCATCAAATTCACCACCATCAACCTCATCTTCTTGGAGTTCTCCACCGACTGACTCATCATCAAATTCTCCGCCATCCCAAGACAATTCATCTTCATCAAATGATTCAGATTCCCAATCTCCTCCATCTCAAAATAATTCACCACCTTCTCCACCATCTGAGGATAATAATAACTCTTCTCCTTCTGGTGGTAACAATAACAATAATAACGATAACAATAACAATAACAACAACAACGATGGTAGCAATGGGAACAACAATAACAATAATGGTAACAACAATAATAATGGTAACAACAACAATAACAATAACAATAATGGTAACAGTAATAACAACAATAATGACAGTAAAAATGACAACAACAACAATAATGATAGTAAGAGCAACAACAATAATAATAATGATCACAAGTCCTCACCTCCATCAAAATCATCAAATTCAAATGGAGATTCGCCACCTCCACCACCACCACCACCACCTCCTTCTCCTTTTTCTCCCAACTCTGGGTCCATTTCCCCTCCGAAGCATAGGTCACCACCAAGCAAGTCATTAGATAATAACAACAAGTCTAGTGATAACGGGATAACCATCATTGTAGGAGTTGTTGCTGCTGCTGGGCTATTACTTCTTGTCATGTTAGTTTTCCTCATATCTTGTTGTAAACGCAAAAGGAGAAGGCCACGTGACCAAATGGGCTACTACAGGGACAATTCTCATGGAGCCAAGAGTATGTAATTTTCTATTTCTTTCTTCTGTTTGCTTATACTCCTTTTTCCCCAATTTATATGATATAGTTAGACTGAGAAAATTATTTAAAAAATATGGAAGATATTGCATTGTTCCAAAATTACCCTTTAAATAAAGAAATTTTTAAATTGATTAGTATGCCTTTGTGACTTTTTGCCAAGTCCGTTGTACACAACATGTGTAAAATATTGATAGTGTGATAAAAGGTTTGCAAAATAAGAAATGTGTCACTCTTTTTAGATTGACTAAAAAAATATGTCATATAAATTGGGACATGTGAAATAGGATATTTTATGTTGAGGACATTTTTTTTCACATTTAGCATTATTCAAATAGAATTAGTTTCAAATGCAATATCTATGAAAGAGAATTAGTACATGTACACTAATTGAGAACTAATCTGGTTCTCCATCTAAGGAATCAAGAAATAAATGACTAATGTAAATTGGAAACAAATAAACTAAGTCATTACATTCATGCACATTGCTCTACTTTTTAACTTTTAATTTTCAGAGTTTATTAGTATTTAGTTTCAAGATTTGTTGCTATTTTTTTAAATATTTATACTTTCTTTTTCACCCATAAAATTAGCATACAGGCCCGTTTGGATTAATTGATTGTTAGTATCTAATATGTTTTTAGTGCTGAAAAGCATATAAAAAGTGTTGAAGGTGACTTTTGTAATAATCATTCACGTGTTGAAACAACAGTTATGATACAGATAATAAGCAATGGACATATTTGGTAAAAAAGTGTTCATGTACTATTTTTTGTTAAAATAACTAAAATTCCTATAAATTCTATACAAAAATTATCAAGTTAAAAGAATCATTATAAATGAAAGGTGAAACAACTAATATAGAATGAGGAAAAGTGACACTTTCGGAAAAGATATGTTGATACATAAAAAAATATTATGGATAAGTAATAAAATTTTGGTCAAATTAAAAGTATTTATAAGCGGAAAGGTTATAATTTATGAGTAACCTATATGTTTTGGCTGATTTTAGCTTGTCATAAATAAGACAAAAAATGCCTTTTAACAAATTTGACGTGCTTGTAAGCTTAGCCAAACACCATGATAAGATTTGACCTCATTAACTTTGTTTTTGATAGAACATGTTATAATAGTAACTGGTTATATTGCCTAACAATTAAAAAGCATAACAAAGTGTCATAAAGTAGAACTTATTTCATTGTATGTTCCTTCGTTAAATAAAATTCGCTAGATGTTGTGACTTAAGTTAATCTCAGAGTAAAATAAATAGTTATATTGTATTAGTATTTGTCAAAAGTTTTAGTTTATCGTTCAGGTACTGACTACTATAATAGTGGACAATATGGGAATTGGCACAACAACAATAACAACGTTCAATCAACTGAACATATGGTGAAGATGCCTACTACTCAACCAACCAGTACTAATGTTAGTTCAGAACTGAGTTGGCCAATAGCACCACCACCACCACCACCAATGATGAGCAGCAGTGAGATGAGCTCTGCTGCTTTCTCCGGTCCACATCAACCTCCATTGCCACCCCCACACCCATCAATGGCTCTAGGTTTTAATCAAAGTAGCTTCACATACGATGACTTATCTGCTGCAACTGGAGGATTTTCTAAGGCCAATCTATTAGGACAAGGTGGTTTTGGATTTGTACATAAAGGGGTGTTGCCGAATGGTAAGGACATAGCAGTGAAAAGTCTAAAAGCTAATAGTGGACAAGGTGAACGAGAATTTCAAGCTGAAGTTGAAATCATTAGTCGTGTCCATCATCGGCATCTTGTGTCTTTAGTTGGTTATTGTATTGCTGGATCTCAAAGGTTATTGGTGTATGAGTTTGTTCCTAATGGAACTCTTGAGTATCACCTTCATGGTATGTATTCTTTAATTTGTATCCAAATAACAAGAAAATAAGATAGTCATTGTAACTAACATAAATTTATTTTATGATACTCTTATAAGCATGTTACTCTATTTTGACCTTTCTTTCATTATATCATTGCATCCTAGGACCTGGTCGTCCAGTAATGGACTTCCCAACAAGGCTTAAAATTGCATTAGGATCTGCCAAAGGTTTTGCATACCTTCATGAAGATTGTAAGTTCATTTATTCATACTTTTGTGGTTTAAAAGTTGAGATACATACTTTTTTTAATCACAAACTACTTTTGCTATAAAAATTACAGGCCATCCTCGCATTATTCACAGAGACATTAAAGTTGCAAATATTTTGTTGGACCATAATTGTGAAGCTAAGGTATTTAGAAAATAATTAACAATCTTTGGGAAAGCCTACATTACACAAATATCTCATTCAATTTTCTAACAGAGATTACTATTACTCCCTGAACCCTAATGATTTTTTCAGGTGGCTGATTTTGGATTAGCTAAGCTTTCTTCAGATACTAATACACATGTATCTACGCGTATCATGGGCACCTTTGGGTGAGTAATAAAATTTTTAGTTTCACCATTAATGTTTTTGTTGTGTAATATTATGTTGCTCCATAATTTTGTAAATATCCAATTGATCTGCAAAAGTCAGACGAAAAATTTAAGTGTATTTATTTATCTAAACAAACAGGTACTTAGCACCAGAATATGCTTCAAGTGGCAAGCTAACTGAAAAGTCTGATGTATATTCTTATGGTGTCATGCTCTTGGAACTTATAACTGGACGTCGTCCTATAGACATCAACAGTGATGATGATACTTTAGTGGAATGGGTATATCTTCATGATTACTAACTAAAACAAGTTTAATTATTCGCTTTACGTACTTAAGAATTAGAAAACTTCATCTTTGAATGAAAAATTGAGCACCACCACTATTGCTCAAATTATTTATTGTATCTTTTATTTTTTAATATTATATATATCCAGGCTCGGCCAATCCTCATTCGTGCAACAGAAGGTGGAAACTATGATGAATTAATAGATCCACGTTTGGAGGGAGATTTTGATGCCCAAGAGATGTTATGTATGGTGGCCTGTGCTGCCGCATCTGTCCGACATTCGGCAAGAAGACGTCCCAAAATGAGTCAGGTTAATTTCATCTTGATATTTAATTTATTAATTTCAATAGTGTATATATTCCTTATCAATTACTTCATATCTAATTCCTATTGAGAGAGTTTAAGTTGTAGTTATAGCCTATATTACTCAAAAGTAATGTTCTATTTCTACCAAAATCCTTTCTTTATTAATAATTCTTATGCATATCTTCCTTAACTTGAAAGTATACGCGTCCATCTTCCAGTATATATTCTAAAAGGGGTTTGATGAATATATATCTTGTAGATTGTACGTGCTTTAGAAGGTGATGTGTCTCTGGATGATTTGAATGAGGGAATGAAGAAGAGCCATAGCGCAATGTTTGGTTCTGGTGAAAGTTCTGAGTACGACGGAGGTTCATATGACCTAAAGAAGTTCAAAAAATCAGGAATGTCAAGCCAAGAATTCACAAGCAGTGAACATGGTATGACAGGTGAATTCATCCATTCTGGTGGCGAATCTCAAGAACTTGGGCAAAAGAAACGCAACCCTTGAGGAAAATGCATGATGCCTTCAACTTCTGATGGAGATTAAAATAATATTTTTCATTATAGATACAACACACATTTGTTGGGCTTACAAGTATGCTTAGCCATTGAAAATTTGTTTTCAGGTGGAATAATAATGTACTTCCACAACCATTGTGAAGATTTATTAAAGATTAGACTTGGGTGGTAAAGAGTATAACATCTCCAAACCATTATGTGGTTATGTTTGTTTATCAGTTAAATCATTCAGTTTTTTTGGGGTTTGGGATACTAATTGTGAATTGTTTTCAACATATTCTATTAATGTATGTTCTAATTACTTATCTACTAATCTTTTTTTATATACTTCTCCTTAACTATAAGCAAGTTTCTGCTATACTCTATTTTCACATTTCTCTTATTTCATATTTATTTATTCAATTAAGATGATTTTGTGTGTTTATCTTTGAATAGTTCCAACTTTGTACCTAAACAGAGAACTAAGAGGAACTGTGTATATACACTGGATAGAAGAGTTAGGGTTGAAAACAAGGGAATTAAAGCATGTAGAAGTAGTCTTTGATATACCGTACTAGTTTATCAAACAATTCTCGACGGTAGAAAAGAGTACGAGCTTATTTAATTATAACTAAGTATGAACAATTGATATTAATAAATCTAGTAGTAATATCTGTCAACCATGAGCCCTAAGACTATCACTAGTTTCTTCCAAGAAATATAGCGGTAATTTGGTAGAATGCTCTCCCAAACATATCATATGTGAATGCTTTTACGGCTCGTCTTGATAGCTACAAAGGTTGAGGTTCCCCGTCGACGTCTTCAAATCTTCCACTTAGATCCCCTTATAGGTTGGAAGTGTTGTTCTTCAACTAACCTAAATTTAAAAGTCCTCCAAGAAAATTCAAGACTAATAGAGCACGAATTCTTGATATCTTGTAAACTAGTTCTCAAGTAAAAATATTATAAAAAAAAGAATAACCAAATGTTAATTATGCTGAGATAGTATCAAATTAAAATACAAAAAACAATTCTATCAAAAACCTAGAGAATGATCTTAGCTACTTATTGTCACAATCCGATTTCTCGGTCATGATGGCACCTACAACTCCCCAGTAGGCGAACCAATCTCCGTAGCCGGGAAGAGTTAGTAATGGGCTACTTTCTAACAATTTAAGCGGAAGAACAGTTTAATAAGTGGGAGCAAGGGAACAAGATGAAGAAAATAGGTAACAATAATATATATACACAATGCAGAAGCTAAACCAACCCAAAATCTGGTATCATAGTATAGAGCCGTATCTACATGTCAGGAGTACAAAAGGATCCAAAATAATATATACACAAATGTCTCCAAGTAGTAATACAGTACATAAGCAAAAGATAAACTAAAAGATAAGCTCCGGTCACTAAGAGCTCACCCTCAGTCTGGAATATCCCAAAAGCAGCTCATCGCATAAATCTCCAATGAGCTAACGGCGATGGCCCACACTAGGATCTGCACCAAAAGATGCAGAGTGTAGAATTAGAACCAAATGCAAAGAATAAGGTACCCAGTAGGTACCATAGGCCGACTGGGCACACATGAAATAAAAGCGTAGTAGAAGACAGAGTAGAAGCAAATAGTCACAAAAATCTACAAAAAAGTACACAGGAACTAGCCCAGAGGGAAAACAACAGAACAACATAAAAGGCTAGCAAGTCGAATATATACACAATAGGCACAGGTGAAAGTAGGAAATGACGTACCTGGGGTCCTTGTAATAACAATATATACATAATAAGTTTCAAAAGTGGACGGTATACCGGTAACCTCAAGTACAAAGGAAGGGAGAAGGATAATAAAGATAGGCATGCTCAGGAAAACAAGAATCAATAATTGACTTAACCATTACAGCGCTATCACGCTGGCCAGCCAAAACGTGCATGAGCGTGATTGCGCTAGGCCAGCGTCGATGGCGCTGAAGGCCTGGTCTGTAATATTTTTCTGCAATTTTTTGAAACTTCACGGGGCATTCCAGGCACAATCAGAAACTGATATTCAAAAACCAATAATGCTAATAGAGTGGAAACGACATTCCGAACTCAATAGAATCGATAAAACTTCCATACGAGGTTGTTTCGGAGAAATGTTGACCCAAGTCAACACTAACTAATAAGAACTCAAAGGCTCAAAATGATCCCGACTCACTCGAAACCTAAACCAACCACTTACCTAACAAAAACTCAACATTCCGGAGCTGATGGAATCGTCGGATTTTGAAATATGACGCTCCGATCATCAAAAGCTAACCAAAGTCACACTTTCAACTCCAAATGGCCTGAAAACAGAGAAAATAGCACAAAACCCACACTGGAAGTTCCCAGGCCTCAACTAAGGGTCTAACTAGACCAAACTCAATGCTCTGGAACTAACAAAATTGTTGGAAATCAATTTCGAGCACGTTAACTAAGAATATTGATTAAAGTCAACGATATTCTAAGTTAAGGCTCTAAAATAGGCAAACGGCCAAAACAACCAAACGAACGACCAGGGCACCAAACTAGAGGTTCCAGAAGGCCATAAATGACTTGGGGTTGCTACAGGAAATCTCTAACAGTACAATGAATGCTTAAATTCGAAGATGACCGGAAGGGTCATCACAACATCCACTACTAAAAAGACTTTCGTCCTCAAAAGTCAAGAAGAAGAGAGTACCTGAAGGCTTGAACAACTGCGGATACTGAGCACGCAGCTCACTCTCGATCTCCCAAGTAGCCTCCTGGACTAAACGATGCATCCACTAAACTTTCACAACCGGAATCTCCCTAGATCTCAATCTCCTAATATCTCTTTCCAGAATAGCTATCGGCTCCTCAACAAAGTATAAACTCTCATCTACCTGAACTGAATCCCAATACAATACATGAAACTCATCTAGAATATACTGATGCAACATTGAAACATGGAAAACTGGGTGAATAGCTGAAAATATCGGAGGCAAAGCTAACATGTAGGCAACACCACCAACCCTCTGGAGAATCTCAAATGGCCTAATGAACCTGGGGCTAAGCTTGCCCCACCGACAAAATCTCATCACGCGCTTCACGGGCAATACTCGAAGGAATACCAAGTCACCAACACTAAACTCCAAGGCATAAAGTCTACGATCAGCGTAGCTCTTCTCCCTACTCTAGGCTGCTCTGAGCTGAATCAAATGGACTCGGTCTAAGGAATCTCTAAGCGAATCAGTACCTTGCGGTCTGGACTCTAACCCATCAAACCAACCAATCGGCGATTTGTAATGCCTATGATACAAGGCCTCGAAAGGTGCCATGTCAATGCTTGAATGAAAGCTATTACTATAAGCAAACTCAGCCAAAACCCCAAACTGATCCCATGAACCTCCAAAGTCAAGAATACAAGCCCAAAGCATGTCCTCCAGGACCTAAATAGTCCTCTCAGACTCGCTATCTGTCTGAGGGTGGAAAGCAATACTAAGATGAACCTCTATACCCAAATCTCGATCAATAGCTCTCCAAAACTGAGATGTGACTTGAGTACCACGGTATGAAATGATAGAAGTTGGGACCCCGTGCAACTGAACAACCTCACAAAAAAAGTTCTGAGCGAAACTCTCAGCGTTGTACGAAATCTGGACTGACAAGAAATGGGCTGACTTAGTCAGCCTATCAACAATCACCCATATGAAATCAAACTTTTGAGAAGTATGAGGTAACCCAACAATGAAGTCCATAGTAATCCCTTCCCACTTCCACTCAGGAATGGGAAGTCACTGCATCAAACCACCCGGTCTCATATGCTTAAACTTCACCTGCTAACAGTTTAAGCACCAAGATACAAACTCCACAACATCCTACTTTATACTGCTCCACCAGTAAAGTTGTCTCAAATCTCTATACATCTTTGTTGCGCCAGGATGAATGGAGTATCTAGTACAATGCACCTCACAAAGTATCAACTGAATCAAATCTCCAACGCTCAGAACACAAAGACGACTGTCGAATCTCAGAATACCATCAGAACCCAAAGTAGCTTGGATGGCCCCACCTTGAACTACCTGATCATGAAGGTCACACAAACTCTGATTCTCAAACTGCCAACTCTAAATCTGATCAACTAGAGTAGAACGAACCTTAATACTGGCAAGAAATCTGCTAGGATCCGATAAGTCAAGACTAACCAAATGTTTAGCTAAGGAATGGATGTCCAAGGCCAATAATCGCTCAAAGACTGAATGTGAAGCTAGGCTGCCATTACTCCCTGCTTTCTGACTCAAGGCATCCGCTACCACGTTTGCCTTCCCCGGATGGTATAGAATAGTGAAATCGTAGTCCTTCAGTAACTCAATCCATCTCCTCTGCCTCAATTTCAGCTCTCGCTGACTCATAATGTACTAAAGTCTATGGTGATTGGTGAATATATCACAATGAACTCTATACAAGTAATGCCTCTAGATCTTGAGCGTGAAGATTACCACCGCCAACTCCAAGTCATGAGCGGGGTAGTTACACTCGTAAACCTCCAGTTGTCTTGATGCATATTCTATCACTCGGCTATGTTGCATCAACACACAACCAAGACCAACCCCGAAAGTATCAAAATACACGGCAAAACTCTGACCTTTGACCAACAAGGTCAAAACTAGAGCTGAAGTCAATAAGGCCTTAAGCCTATGGAATCTATCCTTGCACTGATCCGACCACTGAAATGGAACATCCTTCCTAGTCAGTATAGTCAAGGGTGCTGCTATGGAAGAAAATCCCTCAACAAACCATTTGTAATACTCGGCTAAACCAATAAAGCTGCAAACCTCGGTAGGAGTAGTAGGTCTAGGCCAATCACAAATTGCTGAAATCTTACCCGGATCAACTCTAATCCGATATTTATATACCACGTGCCCTAGGAATGCAGCTGCCTCAAGCCAAAATTCACACTTTAAGAACTTGGCATAAAGTCGATGGTCTATCAAAGTATGAAGTACAGTCCTCAAGTGCTGCTCATGCTCATCCCTACTCCTCAAGTATATGAGAATGTCATCAATGAAGATTATCACAAACATATCCAAGTATGGGCTAAGTACCCTGTGCATCAAGTCCATGAAAGATGCAGGGGCATTAGTCAACCCAAAAGACATCACCAGGAACTCATAATGGTCATAACGTGTCCTGAATGCTGTCTTAGGGATGTCCTCCACCCTAATACTCAACTGATGGTAGCAAGACCTTAAATCAATCTTCGAAAACATGGATGAACCCTGAAGCTGGTCAAACAAGTCATCAATCATCGGCATTGGTTACCTATTCTTCAGTATCACCTTGTTTAGCTGCCAATAATCAATACACATCCGCATCGACCCATCCTTCTTCTTCAAAAAGAGAACATGAGCAACCCAAGGTGAAACACTCAGTCTAATTAACCCCTTAGCTAACAAGTCCTAGAGTTGCTCCTTAAGCTCCCTCAACTCAGTAGAAGCCATATAGTAGGGAGGAATAGAAATGGGCCTAGTGCCTGGCTCTAACTCAATGGCAAAATCAACATCTCTCTCAGGTGGAAGGCCTGGAAGGTCGGTAGGAAACACATCTAGGAATTCTCTAACCACAGGAACAGACTCAGGAGACAAAGGGTCAACACTAGCATCTCAAAAATATGCTAGATAAGCTAAACACCCATAGGAAATATACTTCCTAGCTAGAATATAAGAGATTATCCCAGACGGTGTGTGGCTGACAGAACCCTGCCACATAATCGAGGATACACCAGGCACGACGATGGTAATGGTCTTGGCATAACAATCCAAAACTGCACGGTGAGGGGACAACCAATCCATTCCCAGTATAACATCAAAATATAACATATCAAGGATCATCAAATCACCCCAAGTCTCCAAATCACCAACGGATATCAAACAAGATCTCACAATCTGATCCACTACTAAAGAATCTCCTACTAGGGTAGAAACAAAAATAGGCACAGATAATGACTCACTAGCCAACCCCAAACAAGGCAGAAAGTAGGAAGATACATATGAACATGTAGATCTAAAATCAAATAAAGTCATAGAAGACTGATGGCACACAAAAAATGTACATGTAATCACTGCATCTGAGGCCTCTGCCTCCGGTCTCCCAAGGACCACATAGAAATGATGACGACCTTCACTTGCCCGACCGCTATCCCTACCACATGCTCTACCATATGGAGCACCACCTCTACCTTGACCACCACCTCCTTGAGCCAGTGGATGAACTGAGTGAATAGGCTGAGTCAGCAGAGAGGCTGGCTGAACTGTGCCCTGCTGGGGGTAATCTCTAGCAAAATGACCAATAATACTACAGGTGAAGCAAGCCCATGATTACCTACTTGGTCGGGATGAACCAGCAGAACGCGTATGGCCACCATGGACTGACGCCCCAAAAGTTGTACCTCTCGAAGACTAATTGTTGTAGCCCTGATGGCTGCTCTGACCCTGCTCAAACTGAGTACTACTGGAGGTCTGAAGTGAAGCCTGAATCGGTAGGTTGGACTGACCCTGGTGCTGCTGTGGCTGATAACACCGGCCCCACTAGCCTGAACCTCTACCACTCTGTCTAGGACTACTGTAGCCACCCTGATGTCGAGGCCTCTTATCTCTGGCCCCATGTCATGACGATGCAAATCCTCTATAGTACGAGCATAGTCTACAATAGCCTGGAATGATCGACCACTAGCAACTAATATCTCTGCAGGCTCTCTAAACTCTCTCCGCAACACCCAAATAAATCTACGGACTCTATCAGACTCAGTAGGCATAATCATGGCCCCAAATGGAGTAAGCTGATGGAAATGAGTCTCATACTCTATGACGGTCATAGTATCCTGAGCAAGTCTAGTGAAATCCTCTCTCCGATGCTTTTTGTCGCTATGTGGCAAGAACTTGGCTATAAAGGCCTCATAAAACTCAGACCAAGTCAAGGAAGGTGATGTAAAAGTTCTGCAAGCAACCTGTGCCCTCCACCATAACTTCGCTGGACCCTCCAGCTGATACGTAGTGTAGACAACGATGTGGGTCTCCAATAATCCCAAATGATGCAACATCTTCTCACAGGTAGTAACCTCGGCATGGGGAGCCGCAGTGGCGCGCTGCGCTCCTGAACTCAGTGCACCAAGGGCTTCCCCCTGACTGGAAGTATATGCTACCTCAGAAGATCTCTCTCCAATCATACCCAAAAGCTGAACAAGTAAATCTTGAATACCCGAAGACTGAGCTGGCACAAAAACTGGTGCTGGAACTGGTGGCAACTAGGCTATTCCTAGGTCCACACGCTGTGGCTCAGGAACAAACTCTGGCTCATAGTCAATCTCGAGCTCTATCTCAACTCTAACAGCTTTAGCAGGTGCTGCTACTTTGGGATGACCTCTAGCCTTACCCTGGCAACCACCCCGACCCTTAGCTGGAGTCGGAGGTGCAGAGGTCGAAAGCCCTCCTCCGCCAGAAGCTGAAGATCTCATACGAACTATATGCGGAAGAGTGAACCAGAATAAGTGAGATTTTTAGAAACTGCCAACGATACTACGCACGAGAAAGAAATAAGAAAGTCCATTTTTTCTAAAATGTCACTATAGCCTTTCGAAGATTGATTACGGATATCTCCGCCCCAATCCGCAGGACTCTTTTAGACATTGGCTCCTATACTGATGAAACCGGTGAACCTAGAGATCTGATACCAAGCTGTCACGACACAATTTCTCGATCATGATAGAACCTATAACCCCTCAGTAGGCGAACCAATCCCCATATCCCAAAACGGTTAGTAATGGGATACATTCTAACAATTTAAGCAAAATAATATTTTAATAAGCAGGAGCAAAGAAACAAGATGAAGAAAATAGGTAACAGGAATATATATACATAATGCAGAAGCTAAAGCAACCCAAAACCTGGTATAATATTATAGAGCCGGATCTACATGTCAGGATTACAAAAGGATCTAAAATAATATATACACAAATGTCTCCGAGTAGTAATAGAGTACATAAGCAAAAGATAAACAAAAAGATAAGCTCAGGTCACCAAGAGCTCACCCTCAGTCTGGAATATCCCAAAAGCATCTTCTCGCACGAGTCTCCAATGAGCTAACGATAATGTCCCACACTAGGATCTGCACCAGAAGATGCAGAGTGTACAATAAGCACCAAATGTGAAGCATAAGGTACCCAATAGTTATAATAGGCTGACTGGGCACACATGAGATAAAAGCGTAGTAGCAGACAAAGTAGAAGGAAGTAGTCACGGAAATATATGAAAAAGTACACAGGAACTAGCCCAGAGGGAAAATAATAGAACAACATATAAGGCTAGCAAGTCAAATATATACACAACAGGCAGATGTGAAAGTAGGAAACGATGTAGCTAGGGTCCTTGCAATAATAGTATGTACATATTAAGTTTCAGAAGTGGATGGTATACCAGTAACCTCAAGTACAAGGGAAGGGAAGAGGAGAATCAAGATAGGCATGCTCGGGAAAACAAGAATCAATAATTAACTTAACCATACCAAACTCAAGCAAAGAACTAACAACCTCTCAGTATCCAATCTCACATAAATATAACTGTAACAGGGGATAATACCGTGATAAAGTAACCAGAGTCTACCTACAGTCTCCCAGCCGCCCATACAACCGAGGAATGCAAACAAGTGAAAACAAACTCTCCGGCTGCACATACAACTGGAGCGTACACTCAATGATATGATGCATGATAACATCTGGGTGAAATGGTAACTCTGTATGTACCCCCTTCGGTGCCGATCGATCCCAGCAGGTAGGTTCAATGGAAGGACACTGCATGTATACCTCTACTCCGCTGTATACCCTTCCTCTGGCACACGCAGCCCCAATTCTGGAATGGCAAGGTCCATGGAGGTCCCAGACCCCATACTAAAACTCAGTATCAAAACATGTCATCCGGAGTAAGTCCGGCTTTAAGCTAGAGACCCAGTCTCGAATATGCATGCCCAGACCCTTTCCAGGACTAAATTAGTAGGAAATGTCTCAAAAACCCCTCCAAGGGTGCCCAGGCGTAACTGGATCTTAAACAGTAGAAAGTCATCTCAAGGCTAGCCAGTCGGGATGCTATCTCTGTTCTCCTTCATCACTTGGTTCATAGCAGCCTAAGTATATCCAGGAGTTCCTTTTACACGCTACTCTATCCTCGGCATGCTCGGTCCGACCGAGGCTAAAGCCCTCTCAAATCAGTAAGAAAACTCAACTAGCACCCTTGCTCTTCCGAGTCTAGCGTTATTAGTAAAACTAGTGATATAAATCATAATTTAACTATCTTTTACCCCAAGAAGATCAACATGTTAAGTCAAACCATTTTCGATTCATTTCCATCGAAAATGGGCCCCAAGGCCATGCAAAGTTTAGAAAATTAGTTCCAGTACGCCCGAAGCCAAAACCGTAGAAAATGTGGAAAAATCTTCTTTATATGCATGGAAATGATTTGATCAAACACAAATACCCGCCCAGCAGCTCACAATCAACATATCGGCCCTGCACATGCCCCAACCGCTCTACAACACAGATAGCCAGCATAATATCACGATAATGATGCCGGGGACTCACGAGCACCCCTGAATAACCCACCATCTATGGTCCAGAGTCAAAACAAGGCCACAAAGGACCATAAGGGTGATAATTTCAACTATGGAGAATACTACACACAATAGAGGAATGAAATGAGGCAAATCATGGAAAACGGTCAGAGTATGTGGTACCAACCTAATAACCCAATCCAAGGATGCTAGCTAGTACAATTTTATCTGATATATTCTAAGTCTAGGGAGTTTAGACCATAACCTACCTGTCGTCCAATGATAAGCTGCTGGGACAACAAAATCCAAGCCCGAATCACTCTGAGAAACCCTGAACGATGATCAAACTATAAAAAACATAAATAAAACATTAAAATGAGTCTAACGATACCCATATTGCTATAATAATAGCGGGATCGAAATCAGGGTCATAAGAGGGCTCGCAGGCCCACAACCCAAAACCAAAAACTGAAAGAAGCACGATGACCATAAAGATGCCAAGAAGACATGCTCTAAAATTGAGCACAATTGGCCAAGAGGAGGGCGCCAAAACATCCCTCTCAAGAGAAGGCTTAAAGTTGGAATTTTAAGAACAAAAATCAAAAATTAGGAAAGGATTACTTACCACAAAGAGAGAATTTAAGCTAAGACGGCGAATTCCTCGAACCCACGAACATGCAAGAGCAAGGAGGGAAGAATCTACAAGAATTCTCAAAGCTTAGGAAGCTTACCAACAATGGTGATTTCTAGAACAATTAATTCCCCAAGGCTAGGAACTGATATGGAGCAATTTGGTAGAGAGAAATCTGTGTTTAAAGTTGGAAAAGTTTGAGAGAAAAGGATGGAAATACAAAAATCCCAAAATTAATAGTGCATGGAAAAATGGCCAGTGCCAACGGCGCCATTACAACGCTATCGCACAGGCCACCCAAAATGCGTATGAGCGCAATGGCGCTAGGCCAGTGCCGATGGAGCTGAAGGCCTGGTCTGCAATATTTTTCTGCAACGTTTTGAAACTCCACGGGGCTTTCCGGGCATAATGGGAAACTGATATTCAAAAACCAATAATTCTAATAGAGTAGAAACAACATTTCGGGCTCAATAGAATCGATGAAACTTCCATATGAGGTCATTTCAGAGAAATGTTGACCCAAGTCAACACTAACTAATAAGAACTCAAAGGCTTGAAATGAGTCTGGCTCACCTTGAACCCGAACCAACAACCTACCTAACCAAAACTCAAAATTCCAGAGCTGATGGAATCGTCATATTTTGAATCTGACGCTCCGATCATCGAAATCTTACCAAAGTCAAACTTTCAACTCCAAATGGCTTGAAAACAGAAAAAACAACACAAAACCCACACCGGAAGTTCTCAGGACTCAACTAAAGGTCCAACTAGACCGTACTCAATGCTCCGAAGCTAATGGGACTGTCAAAAATCAATTTCGAGCACGTTATCTAAGAATGTTGACTAAAGTCAATGATATTCTAAATTAAGGCTCTAAAATTGGTAAAAGGCGAAAACAACCAAACGAACTACCAGGGGATCGAACTACCAGTCCTAGCAAGCCATAAATTACTTGGGTTCGCTACAAGAAAGCTCTAATAGTATAATGAATTCATAAATGCGAAGATGACCGGAAGGGTCATCACACTTATAGTCATAAATGAAAACTTAAATATCATTAAAAAATAATAAAAACTAAAAATAGTGAAGGCTTGAATAAAAAATCTTTGAATCCTCACGTCTACAAAGATCTAGTCATCCTCTGGATTTACATAGGTAAAAAGCTCCTACGGAACCATTACATATCATATTTGTCACGATCCAAAATCGGGCAGTGATGGCGCCTACATAACCCCCTAGTAGGCAAGCTAACCCAAGAGAAAGCAATAATATAACTAAGTAATTAAATAAGAAAAATAGAAGAGAGAACATAATAGAATAGGTACCAACATCATACATATATACCAATAGTACTATATATAAAAAAATGGCCCTAACATGATCGGGAAGATAAACATATACAAGAACCAACCCCAAACCTGGTTTCACCGGTACAAGAGCATCGAAAATCTGGAATAACGCTATACAATAAGTATTGTCTATCTAAAATATGAAATATAGACAGAGAAGTTGATGGAAAGAAGTAAAGGTTCCCAAAAGCCAGGAGCTCACCACTATGCGAACAACAGCTGGTTACGAATGAGAGGATGATTAATGAGGGTGGCTCGTACTGGGTGCTACATTAGAAAAATATGCAAAGTGTAGTATGAGTACCAAAACAATAGGTAACTCAGTAGGCATCATAGACGACTGAGCTCAGAAAAGCAATATATATTATAAGATACAGGAAAGTAAGCTAACTACAGGGATCCACCTAAATCTAGTTATTAACCAAAAAGAGTCGTAATCCAATAGACACTAAAGCTAATAATAATAAGGGAATCAGGCACTCAAATGTCATGACTCAATTTCTCAGGTCATGATGGCACCAATACTTTTCCAATAGGCAAACCAATATGTAATGACCCTTCCGATCATTTATGCATTTTTGCGTTTCTTGTACTGTTAGAGCTTGCATTTAGTGGCCCCAAGTCATTTATGGATTTCTGGGATTGGTAGTTTGGTGCATGGGCCGTCTGTTTGGTCTTTTTTGCCCTTTTTTTGTTTTAGAGCTTTAGGCTTTTGAAATCGTTGACTTCAGTCAACACTCTTAGTGAACATGCTCAGAATCAAATTCCAATAGTTCCATTAGCTCCGGAGTATGGACTTTGGTCTAGTTGAACCATTTGTCGGGATCCGGGAGCTATTCAAAATGGAAATCTCTCTTGTTCTGTATTTTTAGGCCAATTGGGCTTGTATGGTTGACTTTGGTCAACATTTGGAGAAGACGGCCTCGGATGGAAATTTTGTCAGTACTATTAGCTCCAGAACGTCGATATTAGGCTAGAGGGACCATTGGTTTGGGTCTCGAGGCTTCCGTACTTGATTTTGGCCATTGGGTTTCATTTTGGAAATAGTTGGCCTAAGGTTGATCTTTGGGTGTGGGGCCCACTTATCATTAAATCGAACTCTGATGGGATTTTCATTGATTCCATTGGATCTGGAATGCTATTTATAGTCAAATAGATCAGGTCATTTGTGTTCGCGGGACCCCAGATGCATTCCTGAGGGTCCATCGGAGAAATTCTTGCTTTGGGCTTGGCTGTTGGCAGCTAGTGCTGTCATGGCACTAGCATGGCCTTCACCAATGCGTGGCATGGCTGCATACGTGAAGAAGCATGCTAGCCACTCCTCCTTTCTTGTCTTACCTATGCGACACCCGCTCGCGTACGCGCTGCCGCGTTCGCAGTGGCCTGGCCGCGTGCGTGTTGGGCCAGTGCCTGGCCTTACCAGCACCTGGCCTACGTGTACACATGGGTCGCCCGTGTACATATGCCCGCGTACGCACATGCATTGGATGGCATCTTAAATCCCCTTCTTCCCCACTTCATTTTCTAATTCCTCCAATAACGAACTCAGCCATTTCCTTGAGCTTTTAAGCTCCTTTTCTTGAGGGCTGATTCCACTTAGTTGGGGAGGGAAAATTCTTGGTTCGTGATCAATTCCTCGGCCTCGTTTGGTAAGTTTTCTTTGTCAATTTCTGTCAATTTCTCCTTCTTTCCCTAAATCATCCTCCATGAAAGCTTACACCCAAAACCTCCATAATTTGATCTTATTCATTCCAACAGCTTGGAAGTAGTTGCATGCTAGTCCGTGATCGTGTTTTGGCCTCTAACCCGGTAAAGTTCTTATTTAATTTTCGATTTTCTCCTTACTTTTCCCATCTTTAATTCTTGATTGTTGGGGTTGTTTTGACCCCTTAGTTTGGTCCATTTCCGCTTAAATTTTGAGCATGTTCTCCCGGGATAGTAAGGAACACACGGGTGTTTTTCATTTTTGGTTGCTGGTTGTAGAGCCCACGAGCCCATTTGTGACACGAATTTGACTCGGTTATGTTCATAGAATTATGGGTATCATTAGTCTCGTATTAATGGCCAGATTATTGTGTTGATAGGGGTTTTGCAATTTGGAGCTTCTCGAAGTAGTTTGAGCTTGGACGACATCGTCCCTGCAGATAGTCATCGGATGATAGGTAGGTTATGGTTTACCCTATCTAGACTATGCATATATAGACTATAACTTCTCTAATTAGTATCCTTAGACGGGTTGTTATAGGTTGGTACCCTATACCTTGTCTGTCTTTCTGTCCGTGTACTTTATACGTTATTTGTAGTATTCGCGTACTATTGTATATTACCCTTCTGGTCCTGTGCAGCCTTGTATTTACTCTGGAACATAGATGGTGGTTTATTTGGGAATGTCTACGAGTCCTATACATAGAGCTTTTATTTTAGGCTGGTTATGTCTGTTGTAGAGATGTTGAGCCTGTGAAGGGCCGGTAGGAATGTTTGTGAGCCATTGGGCTAATTTATATTTTTGTGCGAGCATATCATATATGAAAAAGGTTTTTCCCTGCATATTTTATCATTGTTTTGGCTTCAAGCCTACTATAGATGGCTTTCTAAACCTTGCATGGCCCTGGGGGATCGTTTTTGGTATAAATAATGATAAAATGGAGTTTGGATGATTTCAGACTTGATTTTCCTACTGAAAGTAGGCATGGCTGAGCTGTAGCACTAGACTTGATTTCTTAATGATACTAGGCTCGGCAGGGCCATAGCACTAGACTTGATTTTATTACTGATTTAGACCTGGATACTCTTTGGGCACCCTTTGAGAGGGTTATTGAGACTTTTACTACTGATTTAGACCCAAGTATCCTTTGGGCACTCTTTGAGAGGGTTATTGAGACATTTACTAATATTTTAGACTCGGTTTGATCCCAGTCATATACTACGAGGTTTCGAGTATTGAGCTACTAATTTAGATCATTGGGCAATGTATGTGGTCGACGAGTAAACCTCCATAGACCCTGTCGATCTAGGACTAGGGGCTTTGGGCTGCGTGTTCCAGATGAGGGTGTACGGCGTAGGAGAGGTACACGAGTAGAGTCCTTCTATGGGTCCTGCCTTTATATGGGCCCTTAAGGTACCTGAGGGGGAACATACCGGTTACATTCACATCATATCATTATCATGCATTTGGCACGCCGATTCCATCCTTGTTTGTTATGTGTTTAGTGTACGCTCTAGTTTTATGGGCGGACAGAGGGTTTGTTTTCACTTGATTGTGTTCCTCGGTTGTATGGGCGGTCTTTGGGACTGTGGGTAGATTTTGGTACTTGTTGTGTTTCATAGAGCTAATTTGGACTTTTGGTATCGATCGGATGAATGGTTTAGCATATTGAGGAACCGTCCTTGGAACTGAGATTATTGAGGGGCTAGTGGGTCCCATCTTATTGAGATGCTGATTATGTAGCTTTCTGAGTGAGTGTGGGGTTTTGAGTCCTGTTTTATCCTAGCTTGAGTAGTAGATTTGGATACTTTTGGGTTAGTTATTCCATCTTAGGATTTAACTTGTAAGTCATTTACGTCTATTTTTGTATTGATATTGGATGTCTTAGGCATGTTTCTGTTAGTATATGATTTCTAGTTCAATTGTTGGCTTGCTTTCCTTCTTTCCTATTATTTTTGAGGTTACTGGTATGTCACTACCCAAGGCAACCCCCTAGACGTAACACGGGACCCAGGACCACAAGTGCACCAAGTTAACCCTAGGTTATACCATACTCATATCAATACAAGAAACGTAGCGGAAGCATACTAAAAGAAGATAGGCAACCATAATTTAAATAAGAACAAGGTCTAAGAAGTATCAAATCCATAAAAGGGAATGCAAGTCTAGCTATGTCTGAAGCCTCTAAACTGTCATAAGAGTTGATGGGACAAGACCCCAACTAACTCAAAAATCTAAAAGAAACATAAACAAAGTAACTAGGATGATACTAGTCCTCGAAGGATGAGGACGCACCAACACTATCTGGATATCCGGCGTCGTCTAGCCATGAGCCTGAGAGAGAGAGCCTGAATCTGCATCATCAAGAGGATGTAGCACAAGATATGCGTCAGTACTATAGGGTGTACTGAATATATGAAACATGCATAAACATGTTAAAAACATACTTAAAACGTAATTAAAATGGAGTTCATGCATAAGGAGGTATCATAAGTAAATCTCATAGTTTAAAACTTAAAGCATAAAATAGAAAAGCATAAGTCTTAAATCTTCATACGGGAGTTTCACTTAACTGACATAAACCATGATGAGCTACATGGAGTCCAGTGTCATACACCTGGACCACGATCCGTGATCTAGTCCGTGATCTCTGGGAACCTTACAATTTTCTCAAAAATCAGGTTTGACAAATGAATCAAATTCTAGGGTGTTACAATATCTCCCCCGTGGGATCATTCCTCCTTGAATGAAGACTAAGAAAGGAAAACTGGAGAGAAAACAACCCAACCAAGCAACAAAATAGGAAAACTGAAGAATACCCATGAAAACTGAGCTTTTTAACTTAAAACATGATTGAACTAACTTCAGAAAACATGAATGCAAGCTAGGATCATGAGAGAAATTGATGGTCTAGAATCGGAGGGACATACTAATGAGGAAACTAATACCTCAATCTGAAACTGGATCAGAAGGAAAGAGATGAGGGTACTTGGCTTTCATGACTGCTTCTTTTTCCCAAGTAGCTACCTCAACTAGCTGATTTCTCCAAAGGACCTTCACCGAAGCGACTTCTTTGTTTCTCAACCCTTGAATATGAAGATCAAGAATCTCCATGGGAGATTTCTCATAAGTAAGGCTATCCTTCACACACACATCCTCCAATGGAACAAACAAGGTTGGATCACC
This sequence comes from Jaltomata sinuosa, assembly GCA_003996215.1. Lineage (NCBI taxonomy): Eukaryota > Viridiplantae > Streptophyta > Magnoliopsida > Solanales > Solanaceae > Jaltomata > Jaltomata sinuosa. The sequence continues at coordinate 612,649 of QJPP01007201.1, read as the reverse complement.
AATACACTTCTTCAACAAGGAAACATGGAAAACCAAATGAACCGATTCTAATTCTGTTGGCAAATCCAACTCATAAGCAACAGTACAAATTCTCCTAAGAATTCGATAAGGACCTACATTGAGGGGACTAAGCTTTCCTTTCTTGCCAAATCTCATCACACCCTTCATGGGTGACACTTTCAAAAGTACCCAATTATCAACCTCAAACTCCAACTCCCTCCTCCTCACATCTGCATATGATTTCTGTCGACTCTGAGCGATCTTCAACCTCTCAGTAATTATCTAAACTTTCTCCATAGTCTCATGAACTGAATCTAGGCCAATCAAACTGCCTCACCTACCTCAAACCAACCAATAGGAGATCTAAACCTCCACCCATAAAGTGCCTCATAAGGAGCCATTTGGATGCTAGAATGAAAGTTATTGTTGTAATCAAACTCGATAAGAGGTATGTGATCATCCTAATTACCTTTGAAATCAATAACACAAGCTCTCAACATATCCTCCAAATTCTGAATAGTACGCTCTTCCTGACCATCTACATGAGGGTGAAAAGTTATGCTAACCTTAACCTGTATACCAAGACCTTTCTGAAATGACTTCCAAAACTAGGATGTAAACTGAGTACCCCTATCAGAAATGATAGACAATGGAACAACATGCAATCTGAATATCTCCTTAATGTAGAGTTTGGCATAATCATCTGTTGAATCCATAGTCTTAATAGCCAAGAAGTGGAATGACTTGGTCATCTGGTCGGCAATCACCGAAATAGAATAATGTTGCCTTCGAGTACAAGGCAAACTAGTAATGAAATCCATAGTGATCGCTTCCCATTTCCAAGTAGGAAGATCAATATCCTGAGTCATACTACCCAGTCGATGTTGCTCTACTTTCACTTGTTGACAGTTGGGACACTTAGCAACAAAACCTGTTATGTCCCTCTTCATGTCATTCCACCAATAGACTTCCCGTAGGTCACGATACATCTTTGTGGCACCGGGTGAATAGAATACCTAGATCTATGAGCCTCTGTCAAAATCTATTGTCTCAACTCATCTATGTCAGGTACGCATAATTTACCCTGATATCGAAGTACACCATCTCCCCCTTAGGAGAAAACCTCTACCCTTTGCTGATGGACTGCACCTTTCAACTAGTGCAAAATAGGATCACTGTCTTTCTTTTCTTTCACTTTAGCTACCAAAGATGATTCAGAACCATTCTAAACAATAACGCCACATTCTGTCAAATCCATAAGACAAATTCCTAGTCGAGCAAGTTGATGAACATCCTTGGCCAATTCCTTCTTCCCGTCTTCAACCAAAGACACACTAACCATGGACAATCTACTAAGTGCATCCGCCACGACATTGGCCTTACCCGGATGGTAAGTCACACTCATATCATAGTCCTTGAGAATCTCAAGCCATCTCTTTTTACAAAGATTCAATTCCTTTTGAGTGAACATATACTGAAGACTCTTATGATCGGTGAATACATCCACATGAACACCATACAACTAATGTTTCCAAATCATCAAAGCAAAAACCACGGCCGCTAACTCAAGATCATGAGTAGGGTAGTTCTTCTCATGAATCTTAAGTTGTCTCAAAACATAAGCAATCTCTTTACCACACTGCATCAACACAGAACCTAAACAATTCCTAGAAGCATTACAATACATAACAATGTCATCTAGACCCTCGGGTAGAGCAAACACTGGAGCTGTGGTCAGTCTAGTGTTCAATTCTTGAAAGTTCTTCTCACATAGATCAAACTACTGAAACTTAACCTTTTTTCTGAGTCAACCGAGTCAATGGGGCATCAATGGAAGAAAACCCTTCCACAAATCTCCTATAGTAACCATCCAAACCCAAAAAACTCTTAATATCAGATGGGGAAGTGGGTCTAGGCTAGTTCTTTACTGCCTCAATCTTTTGAGAATCAACTCGAATACTATCTCTAGTCGAAATATGACCCAGGAAGGCAATAGACTGCATCCAAACTAACACTTGCTAAACTTAGCAAATAACTGGAGATCTTTGAGATTTTGCAACAAACTCTCAAATATTTCGCATGCTCCTCCTCACTCTGAGAATATATAAGAACATCACTAATAAAAACAATCACAAACATATCCAGATACTATTCAAACACATAGTTCATCAAATCCATTAAGGCTGCAGGAGCATTCGTTAATCCAAAAGACATAACCATAAATTCATAATGACCATACCGAGTTCTGAAGGCTGTCTTCGAAATGTCACACTCTTTAACACAAAGAGGATGAGAGTCGGATCTAAGGTCGATCTTGGAGAAGAAATAGGAACCCTGAAGTTGATAAAACAAGTCATTAATCCTAGGAATGGGATACATATTCTTGATTGTAACCTTGTTCAACTTACGGTAGTCGATACATATTCTGAGGGAACTATTTTTCTTTCGCACGAATAAGACTGGAGAACCCCAAGAAGAGATGTTGGGTCTAGTAAAACCCTTATAAAGGAGGCCTTTCAACTGATCCTTTAATTTCTTAAGCTCTGCAGGAGCCATTCTATATGGAGGAATAGAGATAGGATTCGTATCTGGAAGAAGATCTATTCCAAAGTCGATCTCCCGCTCGGGAGGGACTTTGGGAAAATCTTTGGGAAGCACTTCTAGAAACTCATTCACAATAGGAACAGACTGAAGGGATGGGGTTTTGGACTCCATGTCCATAAGCCGAACAATATGATAAACATAACCCTTAGACATTATCTTCCTAGCCTTAAGATAAGATATGAAATGACCTTTCGAGAATGGAGGACTACCTTGCCACTCTAAGATAGGTTAATTTGGAAACTTGAAACTGATGAATCGAGTACGACAATTAACCGAGGCATAACATGCATACAACCAATCCATACAAATAATAACATCAAAATCAGTTATCTACAACTTTACTAGATCTGCTGAAGTGACTCTATGAATGACTGAGATAGGGTAATTTTGGTAGATTTTTTTGGCTAGAACTGACTTACCAATAGGAGTAGAGACACAAAAGGGTTATAAGAGCTGATGAGGACTAATTTAAAACTTGAAAGAAATATAAGGGGACACAAGATAAGAAGACATCGGGGTCTAATAAAGCTTACACATCGATAGATAAGACTTTCAACATACCAGTAACAACGTCCGGTGAACTCATGTGGTCCTTGCAAGAGGATATGGCATAAAGGTGGTTTTGGCGCTGACCACTAGAACTAGAAGCAATACCCTACTAGGATGGCCAACCTCCTGGGGCTGCCGGGGTAGACTGAGTCATGCTACCTCCCTATATTTTCTTAGCTGAAGGGCAATCCTTAATCTTGTGTCCAAGCTAACTGCACCAAAATCATCCACCTGAACCAGCTAAACACTCACCAGGATAACTTTTACAACACTTGTTACAAGAATGGCAAAGAGTCCCCTTTGCAACACTCCCTTACGAGGAACCAGATCCTCTACCAGTCTGATCATGATGAGGCATAGGGGCTTAGATAGGAGAACTAGCAGAAGAATGAAAGGGTCCTGATGATCTCTTCTGAAACAAAGAGCGATGCCTACCTCCGGACCTATGATGGCCAAAACCTGAACTCTCTGATCTAACCCTCTTGTTATCCCTTGCTCTCTCCCTCAACTTGTCTCCCTCGATCTATTGGGCATGAGCTATAAGTCAATAAATATCGATGTCACCTAAAAGTATCACAGACCTACACTCCTACTTTACCAAATCTGATACTCTGTAAACATACTTACTCATCTCATCCCACGGGTCAGACACCATGGAAGGAACATACCCAGAAAGTTAGGTGAACTTCATCTCGTACTCCTGAACCGTCATGTAACCTTGCCTCAAATTTATGAATTCTTCGGCCTTAGCTTGCTTCAACTCCCTCGAGAAGAAACGGTCAAGGAAAACCTTCTCAAAACACTCCCAAGTCTTAGGGACCACGTCCCTAGCCCTAGAATCTTTTCATTGAGTAAACCAAATACTTGTAACATATCTAATGCCAATTCTGTTTGAAAAGCATAAGGGTATATCTAATACCAATGCAATTCACATAGCTTAGGTAGACCTATCTAGATGCCAAACCTTTCATAAATCATAAGGACATATCTAATGTCAGGCAATTCATGCTTCAAAATCCTAAAAAAACTTAGCATAGCCATAATTCAAAACATACTTTTCTTTGTAAATTCATGACTTGAAGAATTAGTATGAAATTTCATGATAATAGAGGTCATGTTATCTAAATATGCCATGAAAATATGCAAATCAATGGAATCATGCTAGAATTCATCATCAACATATGGGCTTTTGAAATTATGCAAGGAATCTTAATTAAAACATGGGTAATGAATGGGAAATCATGAATTGATACTTTAAAACAAAACTCATAACTTTTCCCAAAATTAGGCAAGAACCCTAATTTCACCAATTTATAAATCAAAGTAAAAATCATGGATTTTGGGCATAAGGGTGAAAGAAATCCCTTATTGAATATACACATACCTTATTGAGGCTTTCTTGATCTAATGAAAAGAAATGGAGGCTTGAACTTGGAGCTTGAAGGAGTTCTTTCTTCTTTTGGTAGATGAATGAGGAATAATGAAAGACTTAGGCTAATAAGAGTAGAAACCCTACTAAAAATGGCCAAAACGACCTCACTTTAGAGTTAAAAAGGTGGATAATTATATAAATATCCTTGAGATTTAATTAGGAAAGACTGATAAAAGACTTGGCTTTAGAGACCACGAGTCAGTCTATGGGCTGTCAACTGAAATGACGAACCATCAACTGATCTATGGTTTCAGGTGCGACATTTGGGAGCTTTCTGAAACTCAACTCTACGAGTCACTCTATAGTACGTGATTCAAAATGATAGACCATCATGTTGACTTGTGGCTTTGACTTAAGGATATGAAGATCCTCTGATCCTCAGGGATTACGAATGGAAGGATAACCCATGTCTCAAAAGGACGGGTCATCAACCAACTCATCATTTTCAAGACATTTCATGAGGGTCTTCTAGATCTTGAATCATGAGTTCATAGGATGGGCTGTGGTTCTAATCCATGAGCCATCGAGTGACTCATAGATCGAGGAAAGAACAACTAAGGAGCAAACCATGGATCAGACTACAGATCGTGGTCCAAGACTATAGTCCGTGATCTCTGGGAACTTTATACTTTTCTCAAAAATCGAGTTTAATAGCTGAATCAAATTCCAGGGTGTTACACGATATACCATCTATATCTTTAAATTCTCTTAATATATACTGTTGTTGCAAGAATCCCAGGTGCGTCCTTCTTCCTTCTTCACTTGTGTATCTGTGTATGTATATCTTTTGTAATAGCATGTTATTTTTGTACTCTTAGTTGAATTACTCTTGTGCTAATTTCCTTGAGCCTCTTCCTTGTTTTTTCTGTGTCTATCTTCTTATATTCTGCTTATTATTGCTTTTATATTTTATATGCACTCAGTCGGCCGATAATGCCTACTGGATAGCCGTTGCTTTGCAATTGGTACTCATACTACACTTCTGCACTTTTTGGTACAGATATTAGTATGAGCTTTCATTGTTGATTGCATTGGAGACTCGTGTAGCTTTTAGGGTATTCGAGACTAGGGTGAGCGCCTGTCGATCGAGGCTCGACCATATCTTATCTTTGTACTGTTACTCTTTGTATATTTGGAGATAGTTGAACTTATCATTTTGTTACTTCTAGCAATTGTATTCTATTAAAAGGTTTTGTACTGTCGATACCATGTCTTGGAGTTGGTGTAGTTTCATTATGTATATATTCAGGTTATTACTTCCGCTTTGTCTATCTTTATTTTCTGCTTTTATTTATTTCAGCTTATCAAGCGTATTAGTTAGGTGGTATCCCATTAACAACTGTTCTAAGCTATGGGAATTGGTTTTCCTACTGGGGGGTTGTAGGTGCCATTATAACCTGATAAATTCGGTTGTTACAGCTTGGTATTAGGGCCTTAAGTTCACCGATGTCTTAGTGCATAAGCAAGTGTCTAAGTAGAGTCTTATGGATCGGTATGATGGCGTCCATATCCTATTTGCAGGAGGCTACAGGTCATTGTTAGGAAAAGTTCCATCATCTTATCTCTTTATCGTGCGTTCCTGGATCTATTGACTTCTAAGACTTCAGTTGTTTCATTCCTTCCCAGATGCCTAAGACGAGTTTGACAGTGGTTGGTGTTGAGGTTTCTGTGCCTATTGCTTCTGTGCTTCCGTCAGCGTCAGGACTTCAGAGTGAGAGTTTACAGAATCAGATAAGGGGTGTGAGGCCATCCCAGCCTCTGATTGGATTCATAGTTACCCCAGTTATTCAGGACACCGTGGCTAGGACACTAAGTCCACTGATGGGTGTTTCAGTACCCAATTTTATAAGTAGTGCTTCAGTTAGGGTTGAGCTTCCAGTTCTCTAGCAGAGTAGTATGTCGGTATTGGAGTATGAGGCAAGATTTCATGAGATGGTTAGGTGTACTGCTAGGACTGTGCCTTTCGAGTTTCATAAGGTTTGGAGATTTGTTGGAGGTTTGATTTCACCGATCCATTTGGCGACCGAGCACTTAGTTACAGTTGGGACGACCTTCCTTTAGGTAGTGGATCATGCTTGGGCTATTAAGGGTTTGTGTTGTGAGGCTTATGGAGGTAGTGCTAAGAAACGTCATCGCCAAGACAGTTCCCAAGGTTCTCAGACTCGAGGTAGGGGATTCTCCACCAGGGATAGGTTCCATTGCTTCTTATATAGCAGACCGGTTTCAGTTGCTCCACAGGTTCCAAAGGATGGTTGTACAGGATATATTGAGCTTAGTAGACATGGTACGGGTTAGATTCTTTGAGGTTTGCATTTCGAGTGTATAGGCCACGGTGGACGGTTAGGTTCAGTGAGATCTTCCCGTCTAGCTTCATTCAATGGGGCATTCTTGCAGTGTGGTGAGCATGGGCACTTTGCTAAGGATTGCCCCACATTAGCGTATCCCAATCTGCCTGGTTGTTATGTGTCACGCCCCGAGGCTACCTCCTAGACGTAACATGGGACCCGAGACCACAAGTGTCCCAAGTTAACCCTTGGTCATAGAATACTTAGATCAACAAAAGAAATATGCGGAAGCATACTAGATAAAGATAGGAAACCATAACTTAAATAAGAACTATGTCTAAGAAGTATCAAATCCATAAAATGGAATACAAGTCTAGCTATGTATAAAACCTCTAAACTATCATAAGAGTTGATGGGACAAGACCCTAACTAACTCGAGAAAACCCAAGAAAAGACATAACAGTAACTAACATAGTTATGGTCCTCGAGTAATGAGGACTCACCAACAAATTCTAGAGAACTGATAATGGCTAGCCACGAACCGGAGGGTAAGAGCTTGAATCTACATCATCAAGAGGATGCAGTGCAAGATATGTGTCAGTATTATAGGATGTACCGAATATGTGAGATATGCATAAATGAAATAAAACATGTTTAGAACATACTTAAATCCAAAATCACGCGTAAAAGAGATATCGCGGGAAAATACCATAAGTAAAGCTTAAATCATGAAATAGGATAACTTGATGCATAAAACTTTCATAAGGGAGTTTCTCATAACCGAAAATAGACCATGTGAGATACATGGAATCCAACTATATAACTCTAGTTGTCAAATCTACCCCGAACCTTGCCAAGGAAAGGGGTACTAAACATATCATAGCATAGAACCACTTTCATAAGGGACATTCTCAACTAACAAGGACCCGTTTTCATGATGAGACACTCTCAACTAACGATGACCCTCTTCACCTATGCTGGCAATGTAGTTTTGGACTTGGGTAATCAAACCTTCATCGCTCGGTGCTAAATACTACTCCCAAAAACATGCATACATATAGCTCATATATACTTGTGACATATCTGATGTCAAATCTGTTTGAAAAGCATAAGGACATGTCTAATGTCATGCAAATTCAAATCATAAGTCTTAAAGCTTAGCATATCCATAATTCACTTTTCTTTCTAAATTCATAACTTGAAGAATTTGGCATGCAATTTCATAAATACTTGAGATAATAATATCAATGCATGCAATTTTCCTTAAATCAAGCCATGCATGCAAAATTTAGCTAGAATTAGCCTTCAAATCATAAGGTAAATAATAAGTTGTAAAACCCACGTAAATCATGAAATTGAACTTAGAATTTATTGAAGAATCATGAGAAGATACTTAATAAAAAAGCCCATGAGAATTGGGTAAGAACCCTAACTTGAAATTCATAAATTCAATTTAGAAGAATTGGGGTTTTTGGCATAAAGGTGAAAGAATCCCCTTATTGAATGTCCACATACCTAAATTGAAGCTATCCCAACTGAAATTGAAAAGAAGAGGAGGCTTGAACTTGGAGCTTGAAGGAGTTCCTTTCCCAATTTGGTAGATGAATGAGAGATAATGAGAGTCTTAGGCTAAATGAGGTAGAAACCCTACTAAAAGTGGCCAAAATGACCTCACTTAGGAGTTAAAAGGGTAGGTAATTATGAAAATACCCATGGAATTAAGCTTGGAAAAAAATAAAATGACTCGGCTTCAGGGACCACGAGTCAATGCGCGAACCATCAAGGAGGATAAAAGACCGCCATGTTTCCCGTGGTTTCAGGAACCAATTCTGGGGGTCTACTGGAATGCCATACCGCGAGTCACTTTACGGTCCATGCTTTAGAACGATGAACCATCCTGTTGACTCATGGTTTACCTCAAAGGAATAAGGATCCTCTGATCCTCAGGAACTACAGATGGAAGGATGACTCGTGATTCAAGAGGACGAGTCATCAACCAACTCATCATACCCTAGACCCTTGATGGGGGTCCTCTGGAACTTTGAACCATGAATCTACAGGATGGGCCGTGGTTCCAAACCACGAGTCGTCGAGTGATTCATAGAATGCGGGAAGAGCATAGTCAAGAGCAGACCATGGGTCAGACTATGGATCGTGGTCCAGGACATCGGTCCATGATCTGTCCCATTATCCCTGGGAATTTTACAAACTTCTTAGAATTCAGGTTTAACAGCTGAATTGAATTTCGAGGTGTTACAATATCTTCCCCTTGGGATCATTCATCCTCGAATGAAGACTAAGCAAGGAAAACTGGAGAGGAAATAGCCCAACCATGCAACAAAACATGAAAACTCAAGGATAAACATGAAAACTGAGCTTTTCAACCTAAAACATGAGTGAACTAACTTTGGAAAACATGAATACATGCTAGAATCATAGGGGGAAACCGATACAACAAAATCGGAGGAACATACCAAGGAAGAAACTATTACCTTAAGCTAAAATTGGGTCGGAAGGAAAGAGATGAGGGTACTTGGCTTTCATAGTTGCTTTTGTTTCCCAAGTAGCTCCCTCAACTAGCTGATTTCTCCAAAGAACCTTCACCGAAGCGACTTTTTTGTTTCTCAACCTCCAAACTTGACAATCAAGAATCTCCATGGGAACTTCCTCATAAGTAAGGTTATCCTCCACACTCACATCTTCCGAAGGAACAATCAAGGTCGGATAACCTATACACTTCTTTAACAAGGAAACATGAAAAACCGGATGAACCGCTTTTAAATACGATGGCAAATCTAACTCATAAGCGACACTACCAACTCTTCTCAGAATCTGATAAGGACCAACATAGCAGGGACTAAGCTTCCCTTTATTGCCAAATCTCATCACACCCTTCATGGGTGACACCTTAAGAAACACCCAATCATCAACCTCAAACTCCAACTCTCTCCTTCTCACATCCGCATATGATTTCTGACGACTCTGATCGGTCTTTAACCTCTCCCTAATGATCTGAACCTTCTTCATAGTCTCATGAACAGAATCGGTACCAATCAAAATGGCCTCACCTATCTCAAACCAACCAATAGGAGATCTACACCTCCTCTTATAAAGTGCCTCATAAGTAGCCATCTGGATGCTAGAATGAAAGTTGTTGTTGTAGGCAAACTCGATAGGAGGTAAGTGATCATCCCAATTACCTTTAAAATCAATCACACAAGCTCTCAACATATCCTCCAAAGTCCAAATAGTACGTTCTGCTTGGCCATCCATCTGAGGGTGAAAATTTGTGCTAAGCTTCACCTGAGCACCTAGACCTCTCTGAAAAGACTTCCAAAACTGCGATGTAAACTGAGTACCTCTATCTGAAATGATAGACAATGAAACACCATGCAATTTGACTATCTCCTGAATGTAAAGCCTATCATAATCATCCGATGAATCCATAGTCTAACAGCCAAAAAGTGGGATGACTTAGTCATCCGATCGACAATCTCCCAAATTGAATCATGTTGCCTACGAGTACGAGGCAAACCAGTAATGAAGTCCATATTGATTGCTTCCCACTTCTAAGTAGGAAGATCAATATCTTGAGTCATACCACCCATCCACGGATGCTCTACTTTCATTTATTGACAGTTGGGACACCTAGCCACAAAATCTGCTATGTCCATCTTCATGCCATTCCACCAATAGAATTCTCATAGGTCACGATAAATCTTGGTGGAACTAGGGTGAATAGAATACCTGGAATTATGAGCATTTGCCAAAATCCGCTGTCTCAACCCATCGACTTCAGGAACACACAATCGACCCTGATATCAAAGCACATTATCTCCCCCTTGGGAGGAAACCTCTACCCTTTGCTGATGGACCGCACCTTTCAACTGGTGCAAAATAGGATCATTGTTTTGCTTCTTTTTCACCTCAACTACCTAAGATGATTCGGAATCATTTTGAACAATAACACCACTTTCTGTCGAAATCATAAGGCAAACACCTAATCGAGAAAGTCAATGAACATCCTTGGCCAATTCCTTCTTTCCGTCCTCAACTAAAGACACACTACCCATAGACAATCTACTAAGGGAATCCGCCATGACATTGGCCTTACCCGGATGGTAAAGCACACTCATATCATAATCCTTAAGAATCTCCAACTATCACATTTGACAAAGATTCAGTTCCTTCTGAGTGAACACATACTGAAGACTCTTATGATCGGTGAATACATCCACGTAGACACCATACAAGTAGTGTCTCTAAATCTTCAAAGAAAAAAACACGACCGCTAATTCAAGATCATGGGTAGGGTAGTTCTTCTCATAAATCTTAAGCTGTCTCGAAGCATAAGCAATCACCTTACCACGCTGCATAAACACACAACCCAAACTAATCCTAGAAGCATCACAATACATAACAAAGTCATCTAGGCCCTCGGGTAGAGCCAACACAGGAGCTGTGGTCAACCTAGCCTTCAATTCCTAAAATTTCTTCTCACATAGATCAGACTACTGAAATTTAACCTTCTTCTGAGTCAACCAAGTCAATTGGGCAGCAATTGAGGAAAACCCTTCAACAAATCTCCTGTAGTAAGAAGCAAAACTCAAAAAGCTCCTAATATCATACGGGAAAGTAGGTCTAGGCCAGTTCTCTACTGCCTAAATCTTTTGAGAATCAACTGGAATACCATCTCTAGTCACAATATGACCCATAAAAGTAATAGACTACATCCAAAACTCACACTTGCTAAACTTAGCAAATAACCGTTGGTCTTTGAGAGTTTGCAACACCACTCTCAAATTGTCTACATGTTCCTCCTCATTCTGAGAATAGACAAGGATATCATCAATGAACATAATCACAAACATATCCAAATACTGCTTGTACACACAGTTCATCAAATCCATAAAAGCTGCAGGAGCATTCGTTAGACTAAAAGACATCACAACAAATTCATAATGACTATATCGAGTTCTGAAGGTTGTCTTTGGAATGTCACACCTCAAACACGAAGCTAATGATAACTGGATCTAAGGTCAATCTTGAAGAAGGAACTAGCACCCTGAAGCTGATCAAAGAAGTCATCAATCCTAGGAATGGGATACTTATTCTTGATTCTGACCTTGTTCAACTAATGGTACTCGATACACATTTTAAGGTAACCATCTTGCTTTTGCACAAATAAGCCTGGAGCACCACAAGGAGATATGCTGGGTCAAATAAAACCCTTATCAAGGAGGTCTTTCAACTGATCGTTCAATTCCTTAAGCTCCATGGGAGACATTCTATAGGGAGGAATAAATATAGGATTCGTATCCAGGAGAAGATCTATCCAAAAGTCAATCTCCCACTCAGGAGGGACTCTAGGAAAATCATTGGGGAACACTTCTAGAAATTCCTTTAAAATAGGAATTGACTGGAGAGATGGGGTTTCGGACACCGTTTTCACAACCCAAACTATGTGATAAACATAACCCTTAGAAATCATCTTCCTAGCCTTAAGATAAGATATGAAATGACTCTTCGAGGCTGGAGGACTACCTTTCCACTCTAAGACAGGTTCATTTGGAAACTTGATACTGATGAATCGACTACGACAATCAACCGAGGCATAAAATGCATACAACAAATCCATACCAAGAATAACATCAAAGTCAGTCATCTCCAACTCTACTAGATCCGCTGAAGTGACTCTGTGAAGGACTGAGATAGGGTAATTTTGGTTGATTCTTTTGGCTAGGACTAACTCACCAACAGGAGTAGAAACACAAAAGGGTTCTAAAAGCTTATCCAGACTAATCTCAAACTTACAAACAACATAAGGGGTCACAAAATATAAGGAGGTACCCAGATCCAATAATGAATACACATCAAAAGAGAAGACTTTCAACGTACTAGTAACAATATCTGGTGAACTCTCCTGGTCCTGACGAGAGGATATAGCATAAAGGCAGTTCTGTCACTGACTACCAGAACTAGAAGTAGTGCCCTGCGGGGCTAGTCGACCTCCTGATGCTGTTGGGGCCGGCTGAATCCTACTACCTCCCTGTCCCTTTTTAGTTGAAGGGAAATCCCTAATCTTGTGTCCAACCTGACCACACCCAAAGCATCCACCTGAACCAGCTAAATACTCTCCAAGATGACTTCTACCACACTTGTTGCAAGAAGGGTAAGGAGCACCCTTTGCAACACTCTCATGCGAATAGGAACTAGCTCCTCTACCGGTATGATCATAATGAGACCTGGGGCCTAGGTAAGAGCACTAGCTGAGAAATGAATGGGTCCTAATGATTTATTCTAAAATGAAGAGCGATGTACGCCTCTAAAACTCTAATGGCTAAAACCTAAGCTCTCTGACCTAACCCTCTTGTTCTCCCTTGCCTTCTCCCTTATTTTGTCTCTCTCGATCTGTTGGGCATGAGTCATAAGTTGGGAAATATTCATGTTGCCCAAGAGCATCATGGACCTATACTCCTTTTTCACCAAATCTGACACTCTATAAACATACTTACTCATCTCAACCCATGAGTCAGCCACCATGGAAGGAGTATACCTAGAAAGTTGGGTGAACTTTAACCCGTACTCCTTAACCGACATAGAACCTTGCCTCAAATTCACAAATTTTTTTATGTTAGCTTGCCTCAACTCCCTCGGAAAGAACCGATCAAGAAAAGCCCTTTAAAATCATTCCCAAGTAATAGGGACCACGTCCCTATCCTTAGCATCTTTCCATTTTGTAAACCAGATATGAGCCACGTCCTTGAGTTGATAGGAAGCTAGCTCAATACAATCAAAACCAATCACTTGCATTACCCCAAAGATCTTTTTTACCTCATCCAAGAAATTTATGGATCCTCACCAACTTTTAAACCCCAGAACTTAGGTGGGTTCATGCGAACGAAATCTAAAACTCGGGCTGCTACTCCACCTTGAGGATGGATGGGGATAGGATCCTGCTGATTTTCCTGGGCGGCCACAGTCTGAGTTAGAATGTGGATGGCAGTGTTCCCCATGAATTCATAACTTAGTAAGTCATTTGTAATTAGTTAACTAGTTTTATACTTAGCATGCAGAATTAGTAAGTTAGGTTCACCTAAACCCTTGGTCTGGCAGATAGATGAATTTCACCACATGCCTTGGTCTGGCCGCAGGTGTATGCTTTACTAACCCTTACCCTGGATCCCAAATTAGCTATTCTCGGATAAGGTGAAGCTATTAGATGAGGGTTGGTAGCCTCAAATTATCATTGTTAAACAACCTTTTTCCCATCAGTTACCTCCTTTATTTGGCAAGTAAGGATAAGGCGAGTTCTAACGTTGTACACCACTAGAAAGCAATCAATCCGAAGGGAAGAACAATTTAGCAAAATCTTCATCTCACTTGCTCACTTCACATTTCAACACTTTTTGAGCTCTTTTGAGTCAAATTAATTGTTTTGTATATTTGACCAAGAGTACCTGCATTTACATCAATGAAGGCCATAAGAACCTCTAAATCTCATCAAAACATAGCAATAATTCATGATTAAAGGCTCAATAAGTTGGTAAATTACCGACTTATCAAACATCCAAACTTGAACTATTGCTTGTCCTCAAGCAAGATACTCATAAGGTAAGGAATGAATTATGCTCTAAAAGTGTGGCCATGGTGCGACACGTACAACCCTTGGTGCGGTCCGCACCTCTCTCTGCATGAAGCTCTAAAGAAAAGAGAAGAACTTTTAAGGGGTATAGTCACTGTGCGACACGTATAAGGCTTGGTCCAAATCGCACCCCGCTTCGCATGACAATTGAAGATCGTCCAAGTCACTGGTTCACTTGTGCGTAGCTATGCGATGCGCACAGCATGAAGTGCAAAACATACGTCGCAACGCATAGCTCTAAAGGGTAATTTTGTCCACACTTGTATGACAAATTGGGAACATTCTAAACCCCAATTTGTGCATAGTTTTGTAAAAGTTTTCTATTTTTGAGCAAGTTTCTCTCCCTAGGCAAGATAGAGGGTTTCACTCAATTCTCTCAATCTTCAACCTTGGACTTGTAAATTTGATCTTGGATATTGGACTCTTTCTACAATTAATGAAAATGAATTTGAATTTCCCTATGGGTATACTTTCTTCTTCCTTTAGCATGAGTGGCTAAATCTCCGTGTCTAGGAATGTGTTGATGATGGGTACTTGATAAAAGGGTATGGGTCTTGCTTATTTGTGTTTATAATTGCTAATATGACATGGTTCTAGTGATTTCCCCATATTTTAACTCTAAAATTAGTGGTTGCAAACATTGATTTAATTTATTTGATTGTGTTCTTGCTTGATAAATGGGTTCATAATTTTAGATGTAAAATTGCTAGTGTGTACTTGTGATTCCACTTATATTGAGGCTAGAAATAGCTCAATTCACCAGAAACACTCATTTAAGGGTCTAAGCTAGAGATAGTATGACCTTTCCAAGCCTATATTGGTTGGTTTATGCCTAAACAATGGTTCTTGAATAAAGACCATTTGATAAATGATTGTAAGATCAAAAGATTAACATTCATGCCTAAAACCAATGCTACCTATGTTGTGTAGTGAGAATTTATGCAATTGAGCAAGTACCTTGACCCATGTTTGAGTCCCATCAAAAGCACATCCCTAGTTGTCCTATCTTTTGTTTACACCTTACATTTACTTTATTATTTGGTTTAAAATTAAATTGTGACAGTTTTCCAATTCCCCCCTTTTTTACATTATTTGTTGTTTGGACAATCTACTCTCGTTGTGAGGTCCTTTCTACTATCTCATTGGCTAAGCTACCATTCCCTGTGGGATCGACCCCGACTCCCATTGGGTAATATAAATTTTATTTTGTTTAACAATCATCGTTACCTCTGTAATGGAGAGTGTCATTTGAGCATTAGCAGTGACCTTATTTCTGGTGTTCATTGTGGTTTGAGAGTTAGTGTGAGTATCTCTTTTCTAGCAATTGATAAGTCAGTAATCTACCAACTTATTAAGCCTATATCCATAAATTATTGCTATGTTTAAATAGATTTATAGGTTCTTATGGCCTTTATTGATATCTATGCATGTACTTGTGATCAAAGATAGAAAATAAGGAAATGGACCCAAAAAGAGCTCAAAAGGAGTGAAGTGTGAAGTGTGAAGTGATAAAAAAAAAGACAAGAATCTGCCCTGAGATGCAGCGCTTGTGCGACACGCACAAGCCATGATGCGTTCTGTACCTCCCACCACATGAAGCTTAGGATTGCCTGAAGAATCTGTCACGGGGTGCGATCGTCATGTGACGCGCACAATCCATGGTGCAAACTGCACCCACTTCACATGAGACCTCCCAAATCAGCTAAAGTCACTAGTTTAACTGAATACGGTGTGTAATGCATATATCACGATATGCAAACCGCACGTCGCTTTGCATACCACCCGAAGGGCAATTTTGTCCTAAATTTTAGTGATGTTTTGGGAAACTATAAAGGCTAATTTAGGCACAATTGTAAGGAGAATACTTTAGTCTTGAATATTATGAAGAGATTTTTACTTTGAGAACAAGTTTTCCTTTCCAAAGAGAAGAGGGTTTGGATCCATTCTCTTGGTTAACCATTTGTGCACTCAAATTGAGCTTAGAACTTACAACTCAGCTTAAATGAAGAGGATTTTGACTTACCCATTTGGTATATCTCTCTCTTTTGCTATGAGTGGATAATTTCATTTGTCTAGGGGTGTGTTGATAATGGGTTCTTGACAAATGGGTGTGGGTGTTGTTAATTCTTGCTTATAATTGCTTATTTGACATGGGTCTAGTAGTTTCACCAAGTTTTAATCCTAAAATTGATGGTTGCAAACATTAATTGTCATTACTTGACTATGTTGTTGCTTAAAAGATAATTTCATGGTTTTGGATGTGAGATTACTAGTGGAAACTTGGGACTCCATTCAGATTTAAGGCTAGAAATAGCTCTTATCGATGGAATCACCCATTTAAGGGTCTAAGCTAGAGATAGTGTGACCTCCCTAAGCTTGATCTAGGTTGTTTATTGCTTTAACCAATAATGCTATAACCGGGATTATTAGATATGTGGTTGTTGATTGAGAGATAAACAATCACGCCCATGACCATGTCTACCTATGTCAATAAGCAAGAATAAGTGTGAAAAGGCAAACATCCTATCCCATATTAAATCCCCATTGAATACACATCCCTAGTCTCTTACTCAATTTGATACACCCGTTTTACTTACTTGTTTTGTTTACGAATTGCGATTGTAGTGACAGAATCCCAATTCCCCCAACTTTCACTTTCATGTTTTTAAGCATTTACTCTCTTTGTGAACTCATTTTGATAAAATGTCCATATAGCTAGCATCAAGTCTTTGTGGGTATGATCCTGACACCTGTTATGTACTTATAAATATGTTTTTCTGGACAATTTTCGTGCCTCCATATTTAGGGGGTATAATTTGAGCATTTATCAGCGGTCTTGGGTGGTTATTACCTAGGCTTTTATCTAGTATTTCTAGAAGTCTTTTTGTTTGTGTGGTGTGGTACTGGTAGTGGTGTACCGAGGGAAGCTGTTATGTCTTAAGGAGAATTGTGTTGTCTATGCAAGTGGGTACTAGATGGTTTTGCTTTTCTCGGGTGGTTAGAGTCAATCCTTATTATTTTGGTTGGTTTCAAAAGTTGGCAGGTATATGAGTTGTTTTCGTTGTTTTCCCAAGTTCTAGTTGGGTTGAGTTTTGACTGTAGCATTGTGGTTGAGTTTTGGCGATGGTATTGTGGTTAAGTTCTGACCGTAGCATTGTAGTTGAGTTAGGAATTCGGCCTATTCTTTCCCTGCCTTATTGAGTGGCGCTAGTAGAGTTGTGGGAGCTAAGGGAATAGATCCAGGATCTTCTGAGAAAGAGTTTGTCAGGTTCAGGGTATCTTTGGAAAGGGTTTCATTCGGTTTGAGAGAGATGACTCCTTGTACATATGTATGGGTTACTAGTAGCTGACGGAGGTGACGACTGAGGGTTTTCTTGGGTTTGTGTGTTGATAACTTAATTCGACCGACTACAGAGTGCAGCGACATTTCACTTAGATAAATTTAATGTCAGGATTTCATCTTGTAGAGATCGAGGTGGGAGGCTTTTCCAGTACTACCTTGGAGGGCTTGTTGCATCAACTATGATTGTCCTTGTTATCTTCCTTGGGTGACCCAAGTCTCTGTATCATATACGGATTGGGCAAATTATATATTCAGAGCCTAGTTGGCTCCAACTTATATAGTGTTCATCAGTGGTATATGAGTCTACTCAGGGGTTTGATAGAGTCTTTGATTGGCAATTAGAATTGGGTTCAAAATCATGGGCTAGCAGGTTACTTCGAGTGGTTCATGGAGAGTTCTCTTTGGTTGTAACTTATTTGAGTAGAAAGGCAATAAGTGCGGATATTACCTTCCCTATTTTTGGTTTTGGAGTGGTCATTGGCCTTGGACATCCAGTCCTTGGCTAACCATTTAATTAGGCTGGACTTGCCAGATCCTAGCGGTGTTCTTGTTAGTGCGAGGTCCATTCTACCTTGGTTGGACAAATTCAGCAGCGCCAGTTTGAGGATTAGCGGTTGTAGGTTATATGTGATCACGGTATGTGGATTGTGGCCAGTAGGGTTACTTTGGATTCTAATGGTACTTTGAGAGTGTTGGTCACCTTTGCATTCTAAGAATTTTAGGTTTGATTAGTTGGTTCTCTGAGGGTTTTCTGTTGCATGGGATTCCAGCATTGTTAGGTTCTGCCAATATGGTTCAGACATTCTTTCCTTGGCCTACAGGGTGTTTTGACTTGATATTCGCGGCATGGTGGACTTCTCTCCGAGGTGAGGCTAGTAAGGTGATCTTGAATCCGAATAATATTTGAAAATTTGGAGCAGCAGTGGTACTTCTTAGAATTTGGAGCTTAGTTGATGGCTACGGACTTTGTGGTAGGCTTACCATACTCCTTGTAGAGTTTGGGTTTTGGTTTGGGTCTTCTTGGGCAGGTTGCCCTGGTTCATTCATTTTCAGCCAATTCAGACTTGGTGTGGTGCAGCGAGGTTGATTTTGTTTGATAGTTGGGAGATTTCTTCTTCGACCCAGGGTGTTCATCCATGTCATTCTTAACCCTGGTATGGTAGTTGTAGTTGGGGCTCTGATGGTTTGTTTAGTTGGGTTTTGATATCAAGAGTGATCTTAGCTAAGGCATCTGCTTGTTGGTTAATTTTAAGTCAGGACTGGTTACTCCAGTTTTTGAAGATATGCTACAGGTTGGTATTTCGAATGTCAGAGGCTAATAGACTAGAGCTTGACTTGAATAGAGTTTGAGTCTGAAGGTGGCATCATTTGAGGTTGAGCATAGTAAGAACTCTAGATCTCTAGTGGGTTAGTTGATATTTTGAGGGTGGATCGAGCGTTTAGCTTGTCTGAAGCTTAATAGATATGGTGCAAGGGATTCAGGCTAGATAGAAGGGTTCTGCGAGTTGATGGATTCATCAGTTAGAGATTTGGTTGGTGGCTTTCTGGGTGAATTTGGTTATAGTGTAGAGGGTTTGAGTTTTGTGTGTTAGTCGCCTTGGTTTTCTTGGTTTCGATGTTGTGTTGGTGCTTTCTGGTTGAGTTTCTTAAATGTTTGGTGCAGTTGTTAGACCATTGGAGTTTTGGAGTTAAAGGTTGGAGTATAGCTTGGCTAGTAAGGAGTTAAGGTTTGGTGGCTTTTCTTTGATTTAGCTCTGTTGGGTGCCGTCTGATCGAGGAGGATACCAGAGTTTTGGGACAGTGGTGCGGGCTTAGTATCCGCCTTTATTTGAGTCTCCGGTATTTGCTTTTCGATGAAAGTCCTTTTTAGTAATGGATGATGTAATGACCCTTCCGGTCATTCACGCATTGTTGCTTTCATTGTACTGTTAGAGCTTGCCTGTAGCGGCCCCAAGTCACTTATGGCTTGTTGGGACTGGTAGTTTAGTGCTCGGGCCGTTTGTTTGGTCTTTATGGTCGTTTCCTTGTTTTAGAGCTTTAACTTAGGAAATCATTGACTTAAATCAACATTCTTAGCAATTGTTATCGGAATAGAATTCTGACAGTTCCATTAGCTCTGGAGCATGGACTTTGGTCAGGTGGTACCTATGGTTGGGATCGATGCTTTTCGTTTGAAGTTCTCTTTCTGTGTTTCCAAGCTAGTTGGGCTTGTAAGGTTGACTTGGTCAATATTCAAAGAAGACGGCCTCATATGGAAATTATGCCAGCGCTATTAGCTGCGAAATGTCATTTTTGGGCTAGATGGACCATTGGTTTGGGCCTCGAGGCTTTTGGACTTGATTTTTGGCCTTAGGTTCCATTTTGGTTTAGTTGGCCTAAAGGTTGATTCTGGGAGCGGGGCCACTTTTCTTTAAATTGACTTTCGTTGGGATTTTTGTCGAGTTCAGAATGCCATTTCTAGTTGAATATCTCAGCAAGTTTGTGTTTACAGGACCCCATCTATTGAAAATATGCCTTAGCTTAGTTCCTGTTGTTGCTGGTTGCTGGTGTGGTGTTGCAGCATGTGCCTGGGCTACGCCTGCGCGCATGTGCCTGCATGTTGGCTTGCACTGGCATGCCAGTGCCCCTGCACCTGCCTGCCTGCTTCGGTGTCTGCACCTTCATGGGAGCGGTGGCACTTGTGCACCTACGCCCGCCTGGCCGCCGTTATGCCTGCGCGTGGCAGCATAAGTATCTGGCCAGCCCCTTTTTTCCTCATTTATTTCCCGTCTTCTCCAAAATGATTTCTTCATTGATTTAGCTCCAAAACCTCCATTAATTCACTTTGTTCATTCCATAAGCTTGGAGGAAATTATATTGTTGATCCATGATCATTCTTGACTTCTAAATTCGGTAAGTTTACCCTTTAAATTTTGATTTTCTTCCATTAATCCGCTCTTCAAATTCTTGATTTGTGGGCTGTTTTGAGCCCCTGTGCTTGTCTGTTTCCGCTCAATTTTGGAGCATGTTCTCCCGAGAATGTGGGGAACACTATGGTTTTTTTCATTTTTGACTTGGGTTATAGGGCCCACAGGCCCGCTCATGACCCGAATTTCATCCAGCTATACTTTTAGAATTATAGGTACCATTGGCTTTGTCTTGATGAGTAGTTTATTATTTTGATAATTTATTCGTGATTTGGGGCTTCTCGAAGCAATTCAAGCTTGGACGATGCCATTCCAGCAGCTAGTCGTCGGACGGCAGGTAGCTTACGAGCTTTCCTTCTTTAGACTTTACGTATATAGGCTATAATTGCATTAATTAGTATCCTTGGGTGGGTTATTCTAGGTTGGCACCTTAGCCCTTGTCCATCTCTTCTGTCTGTATTATTTCTTACGTTGTATGTACTACTCATTATAGTATTTTAATATTACCCTTGTGGCCCCGTGTGGTCTTTGTATAAGCCTTTGGACCATAGATGGTGGGATATTTCTTAATGTCGGCGAGTAACGAACATCGAGATGTTACATTAGACTGATTATCTATGTTGTAGAGCTGATTGTGCCTGTGCAGGGTCGATAGGTTGTTTGTGAGCCGTTGGGCTAATCTATTGTTTGCGAGTATATCATTAATGCAAAGGATTTTCTATATTTTTACTACTATTTTGGTTACGGGCCTAATTTAACCAGTTTTCTAAACTTTGTATGGCCCCGAGGGCCTGATTTCGGTATAAATGATTATAAAAGGATTTGAAACTGACTTGATGGATCTTCTTAGAATAAAAAGGGATATTATGATGATTTTTATCACTAATTTTCATATTGCTACTAGACTCGGTTGTGCCACAGTGCTAGACATGTTTTTACTATGAATTTAGACCCGGATATACTTTGGGCACCCTTTTATGAGGGTTTTTGAGACTTGATTTCTGATTTAGACCCGGAGACACTCTGGGAACCCTTTATTGGGGTTTTGAGATTACTTTCACTGCTTTAGACCCTGATACACTCCGGGTGGTTATATTTTTAAGATTTTGCATTTTAGTATGTGGTCACAGACCTCCATAGACCCTTCCAATCTGAACCAGGGGCAATATACTACATGTGTTAGAGGAGAGGTATACGATGGAGTGGAGGTATTATGGGCTCGTCCTTCCATGGATCCTACCTACTGGGCCTATAGGCACCGGTGGAGGTACATACAGGGTTACTATCACACTAGTTCCATCATATCACATTATCATGCATATTGTATTCGAATACACCCTTGTTTGTTATTTGCTCAGTGTACGCTCTGGTAGTATGGGATATCAAAGGGTTTGTTTTCACTTGATTGTGTTCCTCGGGTGTATGGGCGCCCGTTGGGACTATAGGTAGATTATCTTACTTATATCCTATTGTAGAGCTTGTTATGGCCTTCGGTTATTGGTGGATTAGTGGTTCCTATCTTATTGAGGCACTGATTTTGTGGCCTTCTGTGCACTTGTGAGTTAGTGGATTCCATTTTATCGTGGTGCTGGTTAGTGGATTTTCATTTCCTTGTGGTGTAGATTATCCTATCCTAGGGTTGCATTTGTGAGGTGTTTTCTTACTATTCTTATCTTGAGAATGTGTTTAGCATGATATTGTTAGTTATATTGCTTCTAGCATAAGAATGTTTACTTGCTTTTCTTCCTTCCCTTTTTACTTGAGCTTACCGGTATACCTCCCTTCTTCTTAAACCTTCTCTTTATATATATTGTTGTTGCAAGGACCCTAGGTGCATTTTTCTTCCCTTCGCCTGTGTTCTGTGGTATATACATCTCTTTTGTGGCAAGCATAGCATGCTTGTTTTCTCATTGACTTCTATCCGTGCTAGTTTCTGTGTACTTTCTCCGTTGTTTATGTGACTGCTTCTTTGCTATCTGCTATTTACTGCTTTTGATCTTATATGCGCTCAGACGGCCGATGATGCCTACTGGATACCTGTTGCTTAGCAATTGGTGATCATACTACACTTCTGCATCTTTCTGGTGCAGATACTAGTGTGAGCTTTCGCCGTTGATCGCATGGATCCTCGTGCATCTTTGGGATATTCGATACTAGGGTGAGCTTCTGATTATCGGGTCTTGACCACATCTCATCTTTTGATACTGCTACTCTTTGTTTATTTGGAAGCAGTTGTATATTCCATTTTGTTATCTCTAGCACTTGCGTTCTATTAGAGGCTCTTGTACTATCGATACCAGGTCTTTGGGTTGGTTTAGTTTCTTTATGTATATATTCAGGTTGTTTGCTTCTACATTATTCTATTTTAAATCTACTTCCACTTATTTCTTCTTATTGTGCATGTTGATTTAGGTAGTAGTCCATTACTAAGAATTTTGGGCTAGGGGATTGGTTTGCCTGCTATGGGGTTATAGGTGCAATCATGACCTGAGAAATGGGGTTGTGACAGAAAATGCCACATTTGAGTTTAAACTAAAGTTCGTGCTTTGCTTGTCTCAAAATGGGCCAACCGAAAAAAAATCTTGGCAAGAAGTTTTTGAAAATTGAAGGAAAGAGGGAAAATGATTTTGAGCAAAGCTTTTTCTTGTCATGACTTGCACACTCCCTTTTTGGCTTGATCAATTCACAAAAGAGTGTGTAAAGAACTCGAAATAGCTTGTCAAAGTCACTTGTCCCAATTGATTTTGAGACTCGTTGTGAAAATTCTTTTGTGTGATGTCTTGTATGGTACGGTTGTACCTAATTCTTGTGTGCATATGTTGTCCAAAACCTGTCCTGAATGTGATTCAGGGTGACATTCTAGAGAAAACCGATCTTGGAAGATGACCTCAGGCTCTTTTTGAATAAGACACTTCACCCAAATTGACTTCCCTTTACATTGATCCTAGTACGCCTTTTTGAGCTTGTGACCTCAATTTTTGCACCCATCCTCCCTAATGGCTGAAAATTGAAACATAGGCTAAAAGCCTAAGTTGGAGGGGGGAATTGAAATGATAACATAGGCAAAAGCCTATGTTTGGGGATGCATGCACCAATGTGGAGAAGAAAAGGATGTGTATCAATGCAAGGTAGAACCATATGCTAAGAATGGAAATTGCTTCAATTGTCCAATGAAATGAACAAAATGAAAAGAAAAGAAGGAATTGGTGCCACCAAGTAAAGGTGAATAAGGAAGTTGAATGATCAAGTTGAAGGGGAACTTTGGGATTGTGAGAGGGAGAAATAAGGTGAAGTAATTGTTCGAAAATGTGAGCGGTGTTTTGGATAATCACAAAGAGCGTTAGGGAGGCTTAGTCACTTGAGTCAAATTCAATCCTCACCTTAACCCTAGACAACATCGTAACATGCAAGTCCTTAGTGATTTCGAGCTTGGTAACTCTACATTAGTGGCGAATACATACAGGGCAAGCATATGGTTCAATGCGTGTGCACTCAAATTTCTTTGAGAGAGTGAGTCTTTTCGGTTCTCTTATAATCCCTTTTGATTGTATATTGCATGATTGTGAGTGAGATTCTCTCTTGTTGTGAGTTGCATCGCACACTTGAAAGGAATGATGACGTCTCTATTTAAATTGAGAGGGATGAATGAGACAAGTTGTATGGCAGATCTCGAGGCAAACCTTGAGGGTCCATGCCAATGACTTGAGAATCTTGAATATCTTGTTTTGAATGACAAACTCCCTAGTTTTTGAATGAGAAAAGATGTCCTTTTGAGGAGAATTTTGAAATAAGAAATTGCCTTGAGAATATGGTGGTCCAAATTGATATGATCATTGTAGTTGAGTCTTTTTGTTTGAGTCTTTTTGTTTGTTATTTTCTTAGTTGTAGAGTTAGATTGATCTTGTCTACACCCTGTATGTTTTAGAGCATAATTTATTCCTTACTTTGTGAGTATCTTGATTGAGGACAAGCAATAGTTCAAGCTTGGAGGATTGATAAATTGGTAATCTACCTACTTATTGAGCCTTTATTCATGAATTATTGCCATGTTTTGATGAGATTTAGAGGTACTTATTGTCTTTAACTATGAAAACGAAGGTACTCTTGGTCAAAAGTAGAAAACAAAGTAATCGGACCCAAAGAGCTTAAAAAAAGTTGAAGTGTGAAGGTTATCGAAAACAAGGAAGATTCTGCCGAGCGGTGCGATCGACAGGCAAGCCGCACAATGGCATGTGCAGTTCGCAGCTCCCCTTTCACATCACTACATCAGCAACTGGAGTCACTGGTTGAAGGACAAGCGTTATGTAATGCGCACAACGTGGTGCAATTGCACATCGTGTCGCACGTCACACTGCACCGTGCCTAAAGGGCATTTTTATCAACTTTCAGGTGACGCTTTAGGAAGCTTCTAAAACCCTTTTGGGGTGTGTACCTAATATCATTGAACAAGTATTGATTATTCAGGAGTTTTTAAATAATTTTGGAAGACAGTACTCTTTCTGTTCATCTTCTATACTTGAATTCACCATTTTTTTGTACCAAATTGAGCTAGGATTTGGATATTGGCTTAATTATGAATGGAAGTATGAGTTATCCAATTGGTATATTCTCTTATTTCCTTAGCATGAGTAGCTAATCTCCTTTTCTAGGGGTATGTGTATGATGGGTGTTTGAATTTGGGTGTGGGTCTTGTTTAATTGAACTTATAATTGATTAATTGATAAGGGTCTATTGAATTCCTCAAGTTTTAATTATAAAATTGGTGGTTGCAAACATTAATTTAGTTTTCTTAATTGTGTTCTTGCTTGAAAGAGGGGTTCATAATTCGGATAGGAATTCAATAGTGGGAATTTGAGATTTATACCTTAGATTGAGGCTAGAAATAGCTTAATCGATGGAAACTCTCATCTAAGAGTCTAAGATAGAAATAGTATGACTTAACCAAGCAATTGAATTGGTTGGTTTGTGTTAAAACCTTTGGTGCTTGAACAAAGACCTTGGGATATATATTCGGAGGATTGAGAGATTACTAAATATGACTAAAACCAATGCTACCCGTATCATTAATCAAAAATTGGCTTAATTAATCAAGTACCCTAACCCTTTGAACAATCCCACCGAAAGCATACCCCTAGTCTTTCGCTCATTGATACAAATCTTATGTTTACTTTCCATATTGAAATCGACGTTGCTAAGTAGTTTCCCTTTCCAATCCCCCCAATCTTTACCTTTTAAGTTGTTTGAACATTTACTCTTTTGGTGATAATCTTTCGATGGTTTCTTAGCGATTCACTACTCCACTCTCTGTGGATTTGACCCCGACACTTATTGGGTTACTTATTTGTTTTGCTCTGACAATCGCTACCACCTCCTTATGGGAGAGTGCTTTTGAGCATCATCAATGTCCTCCAAAAGGAGAGGAATGACATGCCTCTATAATATCCATCATCTCAGGTTCATCTATACATCTTTGAATCACATTATCATCACAAATACGGAACAAATACGGCTCATCCCAATAGAACTTCCTCACCTCATATAGAAACTTCCTTTTTTGGTGGAAGTTTAAGTCTGCAGGCATCATACCACTCGCCAAAAAGTTTGCAAAATCAGCAAACTATAGAATAAGATCTTGAGAAGCTACTAAGACATACTCATCATGAAATTCCTCATTAATTTCAAGTTCACATTTGGGTCTTCCTTCTTGCTCTAGCCTTGACAAATGATCTGCAATCTATTTTTAACTCCCCTTATGGTCTCTTACAGCAAAATCAAACTCTTGCAACAAAATTACCCATCCAATCAGCCTAGGATTTGCATCTTTCTTCGCCATAAGATACTGAATTTCTGCATGATCAGTGTAAACAACATTCTTGGTACCTAACAAATAAGCTATGAACTTCTCAAATGCATAAACTACAGCTAGCAGCTCCTGCTAAGTCACAATGTAGTTCTTTTGGGCCACATTTAATGATTTTCTAGCATAATAGATAGGATGGAAATTTTCTCTCTTCGTTGCCCAAGAACATTACATAAGGACAACCCATTAGCATCACACATCACCTCAAATGGCTGGGTCCAATCTGGTGCAATAATGATGGGTGCTGAGATGAGCTTTTCTTTCAGGTATTCAAATGCCTTCAAACATGCATCATCAAAAACTAACTTTGTTTCCTTCTCTAGCAACTTGCACAAGGGATTTTCAATCTTTGAAAAATCTTTAATAAAATGCCGGTAGAAACCAGCACCCCCAAAAAACTATGAACACCCTTCACCGAAATTGGAGGAGGCAACTTAGCAATGACTTTAATCTTAGCTTTGTCTACCTCTATTCCTTTTTTGGAGATCATATGTCTCAACAAAATACCTTTTTTACCATAAAATGGCACTTCTCCTAGTTCAGCCCAAGGTTAATCTCTTTACACCATTTTAGCACTTTTGACAAGTGATCAAGGCAAGCTTCAAAAGAGTCACCAACTACTGAGAAGTCATCCAATAAAAATCTTGATTGTATCTTCCACCATGTCGGAAAAGATGGACATCATGAACCTCTGAAAAGTGGCAGGTGCATTACACAGACCAAAGGGCATCCATTCGAATGCAAAAAAACCATACAGAAAAGTAAATGTGGTCTTTTCTTAATCTTTTGAAGAAATAGAAATTTTATTATACCCTGACTAACAATTAAAAAAATAAAACCACCCTCTACATGCATGTATATCAAGCATCTGATCCACAACGGTATATTAATGTAGTCCTTCTTGGTCCAGAAGTTCAACTTCCTATAATCCATACACATTATCCATCCTGTGACTGTACGCATGAGAATCAGCCTACTCTTGCTATTAGGGACAACAGTAATCCCTCCTTTTTTTGTGACACACTAAACTGAACTCACCCATTTGTTGTCAGCCACAGGAAATACTACAATGGCATCCAACCACTTGATGATTTCTTTTTTTACCACTTATTACATTGACAAATTTAGCCTCCTTTGATGTTTAATGCTAGGCTCGACTACAATCCTTCTCTAGCTGAATTTTGTGTGGGCAAATACCTGGAGAGATCCTAATAATTTCAGTCATGGTCCACCCAATGGCTCTCTTGTACATTCGCAAAATTAACACTAGAGCTTCCACTTGGGACTTCAGTAAGCTATCTGAAACAATGAAAGGCAAGGGTGTCATGAGGTCCCAAAATAGATATTACAATTGTGCTGGAAGAGGCTTGAGCTCGAGAATTGGTGGCTCCTTAATTAAAGGCTTAGCTGGAGGAGTTTCCCAATTTTTCAAGTCCAAATCCAACTTCTTAGGGGAATAAGAATATGAACCTTGACCATATAGCACATTAATTGTCTCCTCATTATCATCCATGTCCTTAACATCCAAATTCATAGTCACGGCCGCAAAAGTCTCAATGGTGAATTTCTCTTCAACTGACACGTCAATCACTTCATCAATAGTGTCAATCACGGAGATGAAACTCAAATCTCTGGGTTGTTTCATAGACTTATAGACATTGAAAACCACCTCTTCATCATTCAGTCTGAACCACAACTCACAATACTTTACATCAACCAGTGCTCTTCTAGTAGCCAAGAATAGTCGCCCCAAGATAATAGGGACCTCAAAATCTACCTCACAGTCCAGGATAACAAAATTGACCGCAAATATGAAATCAATAACCTTGACCAACACATCATATAATATCCCAATCGGCTTCTTAACTATACGATATGCCATCAATATTTGCATAGTAGTCAGTTTTGGGGCTTCTAAGCCCAACTTCCAGTAAATAGCAAGCGGCATAACATTGATGCTTCCACCAAGATCATAGAGAGCCTTAGCAAAATTGTAGGCCCCAATGGTACATAAAATTATAAAGGCTATCGGGTCTTCCTTTTTTTCAACTAATGATTTTGAAGTAATGGCGCTACAGTGGTACATGTTATATGCTGGCTCAAAACTCATTATTCTCTTATTTGTCACTAAGTTTTTCATGAACTTAATGATAAGTTAGTAATCTACCAACTTATTTAGTCTTTATTCATGAGTTATTGCCTTGATTTGATGCGATTTAGAAGTGTTTTATACCTTTATTGTCTTATATGCAGGCATTCTTGGTCAATTAAAGGTAAAAAAGTATTTGAAACCAAAGGAGCTAAAAATGGAAGCAAAGTTACAAAGATGATCGAAAGAGCAAGAATCTATCATGATGTGTGAACCAACCTGCGAGCAGTAAGAGAGCACCTGCATTACGCAGGTGCCAGTGCACATGAGATATGAGACACTGCTTGAGAAGACAGCCATAGATGCAAGTGGCTAAGGGCAATCACCCTTCACCTTGCACTTGGGATCCCAAGTAACTGGCAATTCATTGCCTTGACAACTTGGCACCTGTGAGCCATAAGTTGTCATCGTCGTCCGAAGGTGCCTTCGCCTTTGACTTTGCATATGCCCCAGAGGGCAAAATTGTCCAAATGCGTTTGGTGTATTTAATAAGGTTTCAAGACCCTTTTTGGATCTGTGAAAAGGAATACACTGCAGTTTTCAATTCCCAAATAGGATAGAGAAGAATAGAGAATAGAATAGAGAGTAGAGTACATTCTAGAGTACAATTCTTCTTCTTCCTTGTAGAGAAAAACACCATTGATGATACATTAAGCTTGGAACTTGAAGCTAGTCATTAAAGATGAATGGAGTTATTGAACACCCATTTGGTATATTCTCTTCTTCGTTCATTATTAGTATCTAATTTCAATTCTAGGGGTGTATGTATGATGGGTGTTTGAATTTGGGAATGGGTGTTGATTATTTGGGTTTATAATTGATTATTATGTATGGTTATATTGCATGTTTTTGTTATAAAATTAGTAGTTGCAAATATTAATTTAGCTTACTAATTGTGTTCTTGCTTGAAGAACAAGTTCATCAATTGGGTAAAAGAATTCAATAGTGGGAATTTGGGTTTTCCACCATAAATTGAGGCTAGAAATAGCTTGATTTAGGAAATTTCCACCTAAGACTTGGGGCTAGAAATAGTCTAACTCGCCTAAGCCTATTGGTTGGTTCAATTGCTTAATTATAGGGTTCGAAAGAGACCATAGTGTGTATATGTTTTGTCACGACTTGATTTCTCAGTCATGATGGCACCTACAACCCCCCATTAGGAGAACCAATCCTCGTAGCCTGGAATAGTTAGTAATGGGCTACCTTCTAATAGTTTAAGTGGAAGATTCGGTAAATAAGTGGAAACAAGTGCATAAGGATAAGAAAATAGATAACAAGAGTAATACATATAAAATGCGAAAACTAAGCCAAACCCAAAACCTGGTATCAAAGCGTATAAGAGTCGAACTACATCAGGAGTACAAAGGTCCAAAAGTCATATATACACAATGTCTCCAAAACTATAAGAGTACAAAATACACCAAGGATAACTGAAGTCAAGCTCTAAACACCAAGAGCTCACCCTCAGCCTAGATGATCCAAAACTGCACACCACACGAGTCTCTAACGCGCAAACGGCAATGGCCTATGCTAGGATCTGCACCAGAAGATGCAGAGGGTAGGGTGAGCACCAAATGTGAAGCACAAGGTACCCAGTAGGTATCATAGGCCTACTGGGAACATATAAAGTAAAAGGGCAATAGAAGACAGAATAGAAATAAATAGCCACAGAAATCAACGGTAAAGTACACAGGAACTAGCCCAGAGGGAAAACAACAGAAATCAACAAGCAAGGCTAGCAAGTAGAATATCTACATGGAAAACACAGGTGAAAGTAAGAATGGTGCACCTAGGAGCCTCGCAAAAAAACACTATATATGGGTAAATTCTAACAAAGGGAGGTATACCGGTAACCTCAAGTATAGAGAAGGGGAGGGAAGGATAAAGTAGACATGCCCGATAAACAGAATAAATAACTAGACAAACCATATCACACTCAATCTAGCAGTAACAGCCTAGCAGGTCCAGTTCCACACTTATAATCGTAGTAGAGAACAAATCCATAATAAAGTAAAGAAGGTTTACCTACAGTCCCCCAGCTGCCCATACAACCGAGGAATGCAATCAAGTGAAAACAAACCCTCTGGCATCCCATACTACCGAAGCGTACAATCAACAAACAACAAACAAGGATGGAATCCCAAACAATGAATGATATGATGCATGAAAACCTCAGGGTGAAATAGAACCTCTATATGTACCTCCTCCAGTGCCGATCGGGCCCAGCAGGCAGGTTCCATAGAAGTACACAGCCCGTATACCTATACTACATCGTATACCCTTCCCCCCGGCACACGTAGCCCAAAGCCTGAAGCCCGGAGAGGCAAGGTCCATGGAGGTCCCGGACCCCATAATAAAACTCAGAATCAAAACGTGTCCTCCAGAATAGAGTCCGGGTTTAAGCCAGTGGCTATCTCAAATATGCATGCCTAGACCCTTTCTAGGACTAAAAAAGTGAAAAAGATGTCTCAAAAACCCTTCCAAGGGTGCCCGGGCACAATCGGGTCTAAAACAGTAGTAAAAACATCTCAGATGCTCGACCCGGCCGAGCCTGATATCATTTCAAATCAATAAGAAAACTCAGCTAGCACTCCGACCCGATCGAGTCTAGCAATAGTAGTAAATCATGATAAACCATATTTTTAACCTTGTTTTACCCCAAGAAGATTCACGTATCAAGTCAAATAATTTCCAAATCTAATTTCATCAAAAACGGGCCTCTAGGGCCATGCAAGGTTTAGAAAATCAGTTTTCATAGGCCTGAAGCCAAAAACCATGATAAAATGTGGAAAAACCTCTTTATATGCATGAAAATGATATGATCAACCCAAATAGCTGCCCGACAGCTCACAATCAACCTAACGGCCCTGCACAGGCTCCGAAGCTACTCAACAAGCATAACCAGCCTAGAAGGATATTTCTATGTCTGGAACTCACGGACATTCCAAATAATCCCACTTTTTATGTTCCAGAGTCAACAAGACCTCACGGGGTCACAATGGTAATAAATATATCAACTAATAGGAATACTACACACAACGGAGGAAAGAAATAGGATGAATCATCAAAAAACAGTCAAGGTCTGTGGTACCAACTTAATAACCCAACTCAAGGATGCCAACAAGTACAATTTTTCCTGATATGTGCAAAGTCTAGGGAATTAAGCCGTAACCTACCTGTAGTCTGATGACAAGCTGCGAGAACGAAAATATCTGAGGCCAAGCTGCTCCCAGAAGCTCCAAACAAGAATCAAACTATCAATTTCATGAATAAAATGTTAAGACGAGTCTAACGATACCCATATTGCTACAATTGTAGCCGGGTCGATATCCGGATCAAAAGCAGGCCTGCGGAGCCCACAACCCAAAACCAAAAATGAAAAGATCCACTATGACCCCAATGATGCCAAGAAGGCATGCTCCAAATTTGAGCACAATTGGACAAGGTAAGGGCACCAAAACAGCACGCCTAAGTTGGGGATTAAAGAATGGAAATTTCGAAAATAAAAATTGAATTTGGGCAAGAATTACTTACCAAAACGACGGAAAATCAGCCCAAGACGGATAAAACTTCACACCCATGAACATGCACAATCATAGGGGTCAGAATCTAACACAAAATCCAAGCTTTGGATGAGCATCAATGGAGGAATTAAGAGAAAAACCGAAGAAGGCAAGTTGGGGAAGATGATTTCCCAAGAGGCGAAGAACTACGGATAATCGACGAACAAATAATTTTCCAAGGTTTAGAACTGAATTGGAGCAAAGTCGTGGAGAGAATTTTGAGTTTTAGAGTGAGAAAAGTGAGGAGAAGGGCTGGAAAAACGAAATGAGAGCAATAAATAGTTGTTGTCCGCAGCTGATTTTTTGCACTTTTTAGAAAACTCGTTGGGGCATTTCGGACACAATTGGAAACCGATATTCAAAAACCAATAGTGCTAATAGAGTGGAAACGACGTTCCCGACTTAATGAAATTGACAAAACTTCCATACGAGGTCGTTTTGGAGAAATGTTGACCCAAGTCAACACTAATGAAAAGGAACTCAAAGGCTCGAAATGAGTCTGACTCACCTGGAACCAAACCAACCAACTTCCTAGCACAAACTCAACATTACGGAGCTGATGGAATCATCAGATTTTGAATCTAACAGTCTGATCATTGAAAGTTACCCGAAGTTACACTTTCAACTACAAATGGCTTAAAAACTTAGAAAACCACACAAAACCCACACTGAAAGTTCTCAGGCCTCAACTAAAGGTTCAACTAGACCAAACTCATTGCTCCGAAGCTAACGGAACTGTCAGAATTCAATTCCGACCATGTTAGCTAAAAATATTGACTAAAGTCAACGATATTCTAAGTATAGAGCTCTAAAATAGGCGAAAGGCTAAAACGACCAAACAAATGACCAGGGCACCAAACTACCAGTCCCAGCAAGTCATAAATGACTTGGAGCCGCTATAGGAAGGCTCTAATAGTGCAATGAATACGTAAACGCGAATATGATCGGAAGGGTCATCACAACATCCACTACTAAATAGACTTTTGTCCTCGAATGTCAAGAAGAAGGGAGTACCTGAAGGCTCTAATAACTGTGGATACTGATCACGCAACTCACTCTCAGTTTCCCAAGTAGCCTCCTCGATCGGACGATGTCTCCACTGAACTTTCACAACCAGAATCTCCCTAGATCTCAATCTCCTGATATCTCTGGATAGAATAGCTATCGGCTCCTCAACAAATGATAACCTCTCATCCTACTGAACCGAATCACAATGCAACATATAAGACTCATCTGGCACATACCGGTGCAACATCGAGACATGGAAGACTAGGTGAACTGCTGAAAACATCGGAGGCAAGGTTAACATGTAGGAAACACTACCAATCTGCTGTAGAATCTCAAACAGCCTAATAAACCTGGGGCTAAGATTGCCCCGCCGACCAAATCTCATCACGCCCTTCATGGGCAATACTCGGAGGAAAACCTGATCACCAATACTGAACTTCAAGGCATGAAGCCTACGATCGACGTAGCTCTTCTGCCTACTCTGGGCCACTCTAAGTCTATCCTGAATCAAACAGACTCGGTCCAACGAATCTCTAAGTAAGTCTGTACTCTGCGCTCTGGACTCCAACCCATTAAACCAACCAATCGGTGATCTACAATGCCTACTATATAAAGCCTCGAAAGGTGCCATGCTAATGCTCGAATGAAAGCTATTATTATATGTGAACTCGGGCAATGGCACAAACTAATCCCATGAACCTCTAAAGTCAAGTACACAGGCCCGAAGCATGTCCTCCAGGACCTGAATAGTCCTCTCGGACTGGCCATCTGTCTGAGGGTGGAAAGCAGTACTAAGCTGAACCTCTATACCTAAATCCCTCTGTATAGCTCTCAAAAACTGAAATATGAACTGAGTGCCGCGGTCTGAAAATAATAGAAGTCGGGACCCCATGCAACCGTACAATCTCACGAATGTAGATCTGAGCTAATCTCTCTACCCTGTAGAAAGTCTAAATCGGCAAGAAATGCGCTGACTTAGTCAGCCTATCAACGATCATCCAAATGGAATAAAACCTCTGAGTAGTACGAGGCAAACCAACAACAAAGTCCATAGTAATACCTTCCCACTTCCACTCAGGAATGGGAAGTCGTTGCATCAAGCCACCCGGTCTCATGTGCTCGAACTTAACCTGCTGACAGTTCAAGCACTGAGATACAAACTCTGTCACCTCTTGCTTCATACCACTCCACTAGTAGAGTTGTCTCAAATCTCTATACATCTTTACTGCGCCAGGATGAATGGAGTATCTAGAACAATGTGCCTCATGGAGTATCAACTGTATCAAATAACTGACCCTCAGGACATAAAGTCGACCATTAAACCTCATAATACCATCAGAACCCAAAGTAGCTCGACTGGCCTCACCCCAAACTACCTGATCACGAAGGTCACACAAACTCTGATCCTCGAACTGTCGACTTTTAATATGATCAACTAGAGTAGAGCGAATCTCAACACTGGCAAAAACTCTGCTGGGATCCGATAAGTCAATCCTAAACAGACGGTTAGCCAAGGAATGGATGTCCAAGGCCAACAGTCGCTCAGAAGTTGAAGTAAAGATAGGCTGCCCATACTCAATGTCTTCCAACTTAAGGCATCTGCTACCATATTTGCCTTGCCCTGATGGTATAAAATAGTGAAATTGTGGTCCTTCAGCAACTCAATCCATCTCCTCTGCCTCGAGTTCAGCTTGTGCTGACTCGTAATGTACTGAAGACTACGATGGTTGGTGAATATATCACAATGAACTCCATATAGATAGTGCCTCCAGATCTTGAGCGCGAAAACTACCGCCACAAACTCTAAGTCATGAGTGGGGTAGTTGCGCTCGTGAACCTTCAGTTGTCTCGACGCATATGCTACCACTCGACCCTGCTGCATCAACACACAACCAAGACCGACCTCTGAAGTATCAAAACTCTGACCCTCAACTGGCAAAGCCAAAACTGGAGCTGAAGTCAATAAGGCCTTAAGCCTCTGGAAGCTATCCTCGCACTGATCAGACCACTGAAATGGAACATCCTTCCTAGTCAGCATAGTCAAAGGTGTTGCTATGGAAGAAAATCCCTCGACAAACCGTCTGTAATACTCAGCTAACCCAATAAAGTTGTGAACCTTGGGAGGAGTAGTAGGTCTAGACCAATCACGAACCGCAGAAATCTTACCCGGATCAACCCTAATCCCATCTTTAGACAACACATGTCCTAGGAATACAACTGACTCTAGCCAAAACTCACACTTTGAGAACTTGGCATAAACCCGATGATCTCTCATAGTCTGAAGTACAATTCTCAAGTGATGCTCATGCTCGTCTTTACTCTGAGAGTATACCGAATGTCATCAATGAAGATTCTCACAAACAGATCCAAGTACGGGCTAAGTACCCTATGCATCAAGTCCATGAAGTCTACGAGGGCATTAGTCAACCCAAAAGACATAACCAGGAACTCATAGTGGCCGTAACATGTCCTGAATGTTGTCTTAGGGATGTCCTCTGCCCTAATCCTCAACTGATGGTAGCCGGACCTCAAATCAATCTTAGAAAACACGACAGAACCTTGAAGCTGATAAAATAAGTCATCAATCCTGGGCATCAGATATTTCACAGACACTATATCCAGCTGCCGATAATCAATACACATTCGCATCAACCTATCCTTCTTCTTCATGAAGAGAACAGAAGCACCCCAAGGAGACACACTCGGTCTAATAAACCCCTTAGCTAAAAAATCTGGAGCTGCTCCTTAAGCTCTCTCAACTCAGTAGGATCCATACAGTAGGGAGGAATAGAAATGGGCCTGGTGCCTTGCTCTAACTCAATGGAGAAATCAATATCCCTCTCAGGTGGAAGGCCTGGCAGGTCAGTAGGAAACACATCTAGGAAATCTCTAACCACAGGAACAGACTCAGGGGGCGTAGGGTCTGCACTAGCATCTCGGACATATGCTAGATAAGCTAAACACCCATGGGATATCATCTTCCTAGCTCAAAGACAAGAAATAATCCCAAACGGTGTATGGCTAACAGAACCCTGCCACACAACCGAGGATACACCGGGCACGGCTATGGTAACAATCTTGGCATAGCAATCGAAAACTGCACGGTGAGGGGACAACCAATCCATGCCTAGTATCACATCAAAATCCAACATATCAAGTATCATCAGGTCATCCCAAGTATCCAAATCACCAACAGATATCACATAGGATCTCACAATCTGATCCACTACTAAAAAATCTCCTACTGGGGTCAAAACAGAAATAGGCACAGACAATGGCTCACTAACCAACCCCAAACAAGGGAGAAAGTAGGCAGATACATATGAACAAGTGGATCCAGGATCAAACAAGGCATAAGCTGGCTGACGGCATACAAAAATTGTACATGTGATCAAGGTATCCGAGGCCTCTACCTCCGATCTCCCAGGGACCGCATAGAATTGATGATGACCTCCACCTGCCTGACTGCCATCCCTACCACCTGCTCTGCCACATGGGGTACCACCCCTAGCCTGACCACCACCCCCTCTAGCCAGAGGCTGAACTGCTCACAGTGGCTCAGCT
Organism: Jaltomata sinuosa; assembly: GCA_003996215.1. Lineage (NCBI taxonomy): Eukaryota > Viridiplantae > Streptophyta > Magnoliopsida > Solanales > Solanaceae > Jaltomata > Jaltomata sinuosa. Next base: position 575,741 of record QJPP01007201.1, on the reverse strand, counting down.
GGCTAAATTGTACCCTGCTGGGGGCAATCTCTAGCAAAGTGACCAACCACACCACAAGTATAGCAAGCCCCTGACAACCTACTCAGTCGGGATAAACCAGCGGAACCCGAATGGCCACCACGGCCTGATGCCCTAGAATATGTACCTCTCGATGGCTGACCACTATGACCTCGCTGACTGCCCTGACCTTGCTCAAACTGAGAACCAGAAGCTTGAAGTTACGCATGTACTGGTCGGCTAGATTGACCCTGATACTGCTGCTACTGATAACCTCGACCCCACTGGCCTGAACCTATACTACTATGCCTAGAACCACTGTAAATATCCTGATGTCGAGGCCTCTTATCTCTGGCCTCGGTGTCATGACGATGCGAATCCTCAACTGTGTAGGCATAGTCTGCAATGGCCTGGAATGACTGACCACTAGCAACCAATATCTCTACAGGCTCTCTGAACTCCCTCTATAGCCCTCAAACAAATCTACGAACTCTATCGGCCTTAGTAGATATAATCATGGCTCCAAATGGAGCAAGCTGATGGAACCGGGTCTCATACTCTGAGACGGTCATGGTATCCTGAGAAAGTCTAGTGAACTCCTCACTCCGACGCTCTCGGCCGCTCTGTGGCAAGAACTTGGCCATAAAGGCCTCATAAAACTCAGACCAGGTCAAGGGAGGTGATGTAGAAGGCCTGTAAGCAACCTGTGCCCTCCACCGTAACTTCGCTGGACCCTTCAGCTGATATGAAGTGTAGCCAACCCCGTGAGTCTCCAATAAGCCCAAATGGTACAACATCTCCTTACAGGTAGTGATAAAGTCATGTGGGTCCTGACCCGATGTACCAGCAAATCTGGTGCCAATCTTTGAAACCTACCCAAGGCCTTCTGCCCCATCTCTGTCATAGTAGGGCGAGGAGCAAGAGGCTGGGCAACTGATGGAACTGGAACAACCTCAGCACGGGGAGCCGCAGTAGCATGCTGCTCTCCTGAACTCTGAACACCCAGGGCTGCCCCCTGAGTGGATGTTTGGGCTGTCTCAGAAGTACGATCATACCCAAAAGTTGAAGTAACAAACCCCGAATATCTAAAGACTGAGATGGGCTGAAGCTCGCACAGAAACTGATGCTGTAACTAGTACTGGAGCTGGTGGTGCCTGGGTTGTCCCCAAGACCATATGCTGCTGCTCTGGAGCTAACTCTAGCTCTACCTCGACTCTAGAAGCTCTAGAAGGTGTCACTGTTGTGGGGTGCCCTCGACCTATACCTCTACCCCGACGACTACCCTGGCCCCCAGCTGGAGTCGGTGGTGCAGGGGGGCAGGAGGCTCTCCTCCGTCAGAAGCTGAAGATCTCGTACGAACCATATGCGAAAGAGTGAACCAGAATAAGTGAGATTTCTAGAAACTTTCAAGGATACTACGCACGAAAGAGGAACAAGAATGGTCCATTTTCCTAAGATGTCACTATAGCCTTCTAAAGATTGAGTACGAACATCTCCGTGCTGATCCGCAGGACTCTACTAGACATTGGCTCCTATACCAATGACACCAGTGAACCTAGAGCTTTGATACCAAGCTGTTACAACCTGATTTCTCTGTCATGATGGAACCTACGACCCCCCACTAGGCAAACCAATCCTCGTAGCCTGGAATAGTTAGTAATGGGCTACCTTCTAATAGTTTAAGTGGAAGATTCGGTAAATAAGTGGAAACAAGTGCATAAGGATAAGAAAATAGATAACAAGAGTAATACATATAAAATGCGAAAACTAAGCCAAACCCAAAACCTGGTATCAAAGCGTATAAGAGTCGAACTACATCAGGAGTACAAAGGTCCAAAAGTCATATATACACAATGTCTCCAAAACTATAAGAGTACAAAATACACCAAGGATAACTGAAGTCAAGCTCTAAACACCAAGAGCTCACCCTCAGCCTAGATGATCCAAAACTGCACACCACACGAGTCTCTAACGCGCAAACGGCAATGGCCTATGCTAGGATCTGCACCAGAAGATGCAGAGGGTAGGGTGAGCACCAAATGCGAAGCACAAGGTACCTAGTAGGTATCATAGGCCGACTGGGCTCATATAAAGTAAAAGGTTAATAGCAGACAGAATAGAGATAAACAGCCACAGAAATCAATGGTAAAGTACACAGGAACTAGCTCAGAGGGAAGACAACAGAAATCAACAAGAAAGGCTAGCAAGTAGAATATATACATGGAAAACACAGGTGAAAGTAAGAACGACGCACCTGGGAGCCTCACAAAAAATACTATATATGGGTAAGTTCTAAAAAAGGGCAGTATACCGGTAACCTCAAGTATAGAGAAGGGGAGGGAAGGATAAATTAGATATGCTCGGTAAATAGAATAGATAACCAGACAAACTGTATCACACTTAATCTAGCAGTAACAGCCTAGCAAGTCCAATTCCACACCTATAACCGTAGTAGAGAACAAATCCATAATAAAATAAAGAGAGTCTACCTACAGTCCCCCGACCGCCCATACAATCGAGGAACACAATCAAGTGAAAACAAATCCTCCGACATCCCATACTACCAGAATGTACAATCAACAAATAGCAAACAAGGCTGGAATCCCAAACAATGAATGATATAATGCATGAAAACCTCAGGGTGAAATGGAACCTCTATATGTACCTCCTCCGATGCTGATCGGGCCCAGCAGAAAGGTTCCATGAAAGGACATAGCCCGTATACCTCTACTCCACCGTATACCCTTCCCTCCTGGCACACGAAGCCCAAAGCCTCAGGCCCAGAGCGGCAAGGTCCATGGAGGTCCGGACCCCATACTAAAACTCAGAATCAAAATGTGTCCTCTGGAATTGAGTCTGGGTTCAAGCCAGTGGCTAAGTCTCAAATATGCATGCCTAGACCCTATCTAGAACTTAAACAGTGAAAAAGATGTCCTAAAAACCCTTCCAAGGGTGCCCGGGTACAACCAGGTCTAAAACAGTAGTAAAAACATCTCAGATGCTCGACCCGGCCGAGCCTGAATCATTTCAAATCAGTAAGAAAACTCAGCTAGCACTTCGACCCGGTCGAGTCTAGCAATAGTAGTAAATCATAATAAAACCATATTTTTAACCTTTTTTTACCCCAAGAAGATCCATGTATTAAGTAAAATCATTTCCAAATCCAATTTCATCGAAAACGGACCCCTGGGGCCATGCAAGGTTTAGAAAATCAGTTTTCGTAGGCTCGAAGCCAAAAACCATAATAAAACGTGGAAAACCCTTTTTATATGCATAGAAATAATATGATCAGCCCAAATAGCTGCCCGGTAGCTCACAATCAACCTAACGGCCCTGCACAGGCTCCGAAGCGACTCAGCAAGCATAACCAGCCTAGAAGGATATTTCTATGTCCAGGACTCGCGGGCATTCCCAATAATCCCACCTTCTATGTTCCAGAGTCAACAAGACCTCACGGGGTCACAAGGGTAATAAATATATCAACTAATAGAAATACTACACATAACAGAGGAAAGAAATAGGATGAATCAGGGAAAAGCGGTCAAGGTCTGTGGTACCAACCTAATAATCCAACCAAAAGATGCCAACTAGTACAATTTTTCCCGATATATGCGAAGTCTAGGGAGTTAAGCTGTAACCTACCTGTCATCCGATTACAAGCTACGCAAATGATGATATCTGAGGCCGAGTTGCTTTGAGAATCTCCAAACGAGAATCAAACTATCAAATTTATGAATAAAATGTTAAGATGAGTCTAATGATACCCATATTGCTATAATTGTAGCCGGGTTCATATTTGGGTCAATAGCGGGCCCGCAGGGCCCATAACCCAAAACTAAAAAAAAAAAAACCACGATGCCAAGAAGGCATGCTATAAATTTGAGCACAATTGGATAAGGGAAGGGTACCAAAACAGCCCGCCCAAGTTGGGGATTGAAGAATGGAAATTTCGAAAATAAAAATGGAATTTGGGCAAGAATTACTTACCAAAACGATGGAAAATCAGTCAAAGATGGATAAAACTTCACACCCACGAACATGCACAAGCTTAGGGGGCAGATTCTAACACAAAATCCAAGCTTTGGATGAGCATCAACGGACGAATTAAGAAAAAAAATGAAGAAGAGAAGTAGGGGAAGATGAGTTACTAAGAGGCAAAAAACTACGGATAATCGACGAACAAATAATTTCTCAAGGTTCAGAACTAAATTGGAGCAAAATGGTGGAGAGAATTTTGAGTTTTAGAGTAAGAAAAGTGAGGATAAGGGCTGGAAAAAATGAAATGACAGCAATAAATAGCTGTTGTCCGCAGCTAATTTTCTGCACTTTTTAGAAAACTCGACGGGGCATTTCGGGCACAATCAAAAACCGATATTCAAAAACCAATAGTGCTAATAGAGTGGAAATGATGTTACGGACCCAACGCAATCAATGAAACTTGTATATGAGGTCATTTCAGAGAAATGTTGACCCAAGTCAACACTAACGAAAAGGAACTCAAAGGCTCAAAATGAGTCTGACTCACCCGAAACCCAAACTAACCATCTTTCTATCCCAAACTCAATATTCCAGAGCTGATGGAATCGTCAAATTTTGAATCTGACACTCCAATCATCAAAAGTTACCCCAAAGTTACACTTTCAACTACAAATGGCCTGAAAACTGAGAAGACCACACAAAACCCACAGTAGAAGTTCTCAGGCCTAAACTAAAGGTCCAACTAGACAAAACTCATCGCTCTGGAGCTAACGGAACTATCATAATTTAATTTCGAGCCTGTTATCTAAGAATATTTACTAAATTCAACGATATTATAAGTTTAAAGCTCTAAAACAGGCGAACGGCTAAAACAACCAAACGAACGACCAGGGCACCGAACTACCGGTTCCAGCAAGCCATAAATGTCTTGGGGCTGCTACAAAAAGGATCTAATAGTGCAATAAATGCGTAAACACGAAGATGACCGAAAGGGTCATCACATGCTTAGTGGGTTGAAAAACAACTAAGTATAATTATGACCAAGGCTACCTATACCTTTTTTGAAAGTTTGCTTGAATAATCAACTTCTCTCCCATTGTATAACCCCATCAGAAGCACACCCCTAGGCTTCATCTCTTGATTAAAACTCTCTTATTAACATCATTTAGTTGTCATAATTCAAATCTAAATTCCCAAATAATTTCCCCTAATTTTTATTTACTTGTTTGAACTATTTGCTTACTTTTATGAATCGACTTGACAATCCTTGGTGAATCCCGTACCAATCTATATAGATTCGACCCTGACATCCAATTGGTTTACTTATTGTTTTGCTTGATGATCATTGCTACCTCCTTTGGGAGAGTTGTTTAGAGCATCATCACTTAGCATAACCTAGCATCTGCTCTAGGGCTTCAACTAGCAAAAGGTTCATGGACACTACTTCAACATAGACTTGTGAAATTTTCCATCCTCCACTTTCTTCTTCAACCTTTGGGGAAATGGGGGAGGTGGTCTCAGAATAGGGATCAACACTTTAGAAATCACCTTCTCCTTCCCCTTTTCTTGAGAATATTTTTCTACATCAACTGGAGCTTTTTTGGATTCATCATTTTCCACCTCAATAGTTGTAGGTCTATCACTATTGGTAGTATCTTACTCCTCTCCTGCCTGATTCATTATCACCCAGGACTTTAAGGGAGCCTTTTCTTTTGGTTGCTCATCTTCTATAGGCTTATCTTTCCTTTTTAACATTATTTGACCATTTTGTATCGTAACCACCATGAATTGACCATCATTTTTTGGATTGAATAATGTATCACTCGGTAGCATACCTCTCTATCACAGATTTGCAGCTGTAAAAATTTGGCTAAATTGTTGCACAAGATGTTTTATGACACTTTAATAAGAAGTAACCACATGATTCATATTAGACAGTAGAGCATGCATTTCTTTAATCCCAACCTCAGTGGTTTCAGATTTAGCCAATAACTTTTTCAGCTTCTCTTCAACTCTCGATCCAGTAGGTTCATTGGCAAATGGTTGATTATCTCGTGCTCTAGGTGGCACATATGCACCACTTTTATTATTTTTGTAGCCTTCACTATCTCTCTTATTCCCTCAACCTCTATCGCTCCTCTCATAGTTGTTGTCTCTATAGTTGTTCTGATCTTGATTCCCTTCTAGATACCAAGAGTCTTGTCTAGACCCTTGAGTGTTAGAATGAGAACCCATTGCCTGATCATCTAGAAAATTTGCCTCCTTCTTAGATTTTGAATAGTATTCTCCTGGTCGTGGTGCTTTGTCTTGTGAACCCACAGTATTAACTTTGTAAGCATCTTGCTTTGCAATGAACTTTATGACCAAATCAATATGTGTTTTCACAGTGCCATCTCTTGATCTCACACTTATTCCTTTGCCAAATCTACTATAGACCTGCCAATATAGTTCCTATTACCAACTAATTCAGCCTCTAATGTGTGCCATGATCGGTTTGTCTTAGTCAACTGGTCAAGTAGTTTAGTAGCTTGAGCATAAGTGTTCAACATCATGGTACCCCTAGAAATATTATTAGTCACAAACTTGCTCACTAAATCCAATGATCTATAGAAACTCAAGAGTAGCACATGATCAGGTAGACTATGTTTTAGGCACTGCTTAATCTTCTTTTTGAACCTCAACCAGGCTTCATGCAATGCTTCTCTTGAAATTAGTGATCTCATCCCTCAATTTCAATATCTGGGATGGTGGAAAGAATCTTCTAAGAAGACCTTTTTCAGCTCAGCCTATGTGGTAATCAACTCATCTAGCAGCTCATTCAACCAAGTAGTAGCTTCTGTGGTCAAACAGAATGGGAAGAGTTTGAGTGTGATGGCCTCTTGAGAAACACCTAGTAGCCTGTATGCCTTGTAGACTCCTATAAAATTTAGCAGATGCTGGTTTGGATCATCAGTAGCTAGGCCTCCAAATATTCCTTTTATCTTAATCAGGTGCAACATGGTGCTAGTAATATCAAATTTTGAATTGGCACCAAGTGGGGGCAATATGATCGCACCTGTAAACCCTTCTAGCTCAATGTTGTCATCATAGTAAGCTTTAGCGTCTTCCCTAGCATGCCACACAGGATTCATATTTCATTGTTGATGGACAACTGCAGCACGAGCAAGGGCAAGCTGACATTGATTTTCAGCCTCTACGTCAACAACATCATCTTTTGGTGGATCAACTGCAAGGGGGTCTTGAACGTTACTAGCTAAGGTAGCATCAGCAGCTTCTGAGGCTAGCTGTCGATGCCTTAGGTTCTCTTTGTGCTTGTTGTTCCATTGCCTTTAAAAAAACAAAAACAACATAGAAAAATAAAATAAGAAATAAAGACTACAGGCAGAAATAAATTCTAAAGATAAATTTTAAACTGTATTCCCTGGCAACGATGCCAAAATTTAATACGCTCAAATTACACCTCTAAAATAAGAAATAAGGTGATTTCTATCAAATATAGAATCTAATTGTGAGTTGGGGTAGAATCCCATAGAGAATATGGAAGAACTATGTCAGTAACAAAATTCTGACTGATAGTCATTAGTTCGAGGGGGGGTTTGCATAAAAAGTAAAAAATTATTGCAAGTTTAATGATTGGTTGTATTCAAATTATGAGAAGTAACTAGGAATGTTTCCCTGTAATTTCATAACTTAGCATGTATACACAACTAGTGATCTATTCCGGTGATATGCATGCAAAACTAATGATACATTATGGTTCAAATAAAGTTTAATTTTCCCATTTAGAAGAATTTCACTTGATCTTCGGTTGGTAAGTGTCGAATTACTAAACTTCATTAATTATCTCAGATTGATTATCTCTGATTGATCTCAAATCATTAAATGAGGGTTGGTAGCCTCAAATTTCTATTGTTAATCTATTTTCTAACTTTTTACCTCTTTGGTCTAGCAAGTAAAGGTCAATGGTGAGTTCTAACATTGGTCACCATTAAATGCCAGTTAAAACGAAGAGATTAACAATACATGCAAATTCACTGTTCAAGAATCACTAATTGTTTAACCTATATTTGTTAATTCATCATGGTTCCCATAACCCTAGTTATGGTGTTTAGCTACTTATGCTTAAGGTTATTAAAGAAAATTTCATAAGAACAAACATACTTATATTAATCATGAAAATCCAAGATCAATAGCCAAAATAATCTTCAAAAACTAAGAACAATGAAAGACTTTGTTTTAATTCTCAAAGCAACAAAAATTGTTCAACAATATCGAGTACAGTTCTAAAACTATGCATGACATGTAAAAGAAACCATAAGGAGAATATTTATAGAAATAAAATTCTATTCTAAGTCGACTAGGAAAACTTAGTCGCATCAGATTCTACAAGTAACTCCATGACTAATTGTTTCATTTGATGATTCGTGGTCTTCAAAAGTCAACCATCAACTAGAAAAGTCAAACTAAGAACTGCAGGCTTCTAAGGATAGAACCACGATTTGTTACTCTAGTCTATGATTCATCGACTGTCCATGGTCTTGAGACTCATTTTTGCACCCTCTCTCATCGTGGATTGATGAGTCATAATATGGACCCATGAAATGGATTTATCATTTGTCGAACCATTCATGAAATTAGACTCTAGATTTGCCTCCTTGCAGATCCTTAGTTGATGAGTCTTAGAGTAGTCCGTGGTTCGGAACCACGATTCATCAACTGAACCATCATGTTGCACTTGAATCGCACCCTTGCAGGTCCTAGTCTACAACTCACAGGACGGTCTATGGTTTGGAACCACGACCAGTCATTTTCTTTACAGACCCAAACTTAGCCAATTTTTGGTGGAAAACTCCAACATTTACTCGTGAATCCTATTTTCCTACACATAACACAAAAACATATCATATCTAACAAATATGTTCTTAAGAACTCATAAAATCCTTTGTTTAAAGCATCAAATGTGATGTGAAATCTCGGTACATCAGTCCTCATCCCCTATTCTATTGATATTATACTATGCACATGTATTGGCCTAAGATTGAGTATGAGTAAAGGTCGACACATAGAGATCGTCTGTGCTATGATTGTTTTATGATTATGAGTTAGGCATGTGGATATTGTCCATGCTGGGAATTGATTGATTTTGTGATATTGCATTAAGATCGTCCACACAGGCATGTGGAGACTATCTGTGATGATATATGACCTCGTGGGTCTCCCATTAATAATGAACTATTGATGTACTTCTAAGGAGTATTGTGTATATACGGTAGAGATATTACTTGGCCATTGAGGAATATCATCTCATTATATTGCATTTCATCTTATTACATCCTTCATTTTTACTTGAATATGTGCTTAATTGATGTTTTAACATTATGTTGCATTGATTATCCCTATTTTGATTAAAACTTGAATGTCAAGTATAATGTAGATTTGTAAATTTAGAGAATGATTTCTTACATAATCATGTCACTACTTCTTCATTGTCGGTTTATGAGGCATATTGAGTACACATGGTTTCATACTCATACTACATTTGTTTCACTCATTTGTGGTGTAGCTTCGATTTTGAACACTAGCGCATCTCATGGAGCTTTTTGTATTCGCGCTTGGGTTATTTCAGAGTTGTGGTATGCTTCTTGGCATTTCTGCAGCCCACACCATCATCTATATTTTATTTATTTTGTCATCTAGTATTCAAACAGGGTATTTACATTTAGACTTGTCATTTTAGTTTAAGACTTGTCTTGTATTGTAGAAGCTCATGTACTTATGACACCAAAGATTAGGTGGTAATGCAGCTTTTTCGCATTTTAAACTTTAAAAGACTTAATATCTCAAATATTTGGTTTGTCTCTTACTTTCTCCGCTTGTATAGTTAAATTGAATTGGTAAAATCATTGGGTTGGCTTACCTATTAGTTAGGAACATAGGTGTATATCATAACTTGTGATTTTGGAGTCGTGACAACATGTGACAGGGTCAGGGGGGGCTATATGTAGTCACATGCACATCATATCTCAGGCATATTTGGCTTTTATGGCTAAGTTTTGTAAGGTTGTGTTGTTCTTTCTTTGTGGCACAAGTTAATATAAAATTGGGAGTAGTTATATGTATGTTCTTGTGTTGTTAAATTCGTAGGCTTATGTTCTAAGTGTTTGAGGAAAAAAAGATAGGGTTGATCTATAGGTGTGTGGATGCCAAGTGGGATCAAACCTGTAACACCTCGAATTCTGAACTTGTGTCTTGTAGCACTTAGAAGAAATTTCACAACTATTCTAGCATTTATGGTCCAATCTATGGACTGTCATTCTAAGGAACGGTCCATAGAGTGATCCGTAGAAGTTTCCTTAGAAGTCTTTTCTTCCCAGGTTTCTATGGAAGACTCGACGGTTCATCCTTCTGAAGGATAGGTCCCTCCTATCAAACATAGAACACCATTTGAAAGGTAAAAATTTCTCCAAGAAAGTTCATCGTTTGGTTGATGACCCATCAACTCACTCTATGGTTCATAAATCCCTCCAGTATAATCTAGTTAAGAGGAACCTCACCGCCTAGTTTTGGAAGTCATTTCAGAGAGGCTTAGGTTCAAGAGTGAACCTTAGTACTGTTTTTCATTCGCAGGCCAATGGTAAAGCAAAGCATACCATTCAAACCTTAGAGGATATGTTGAGAGCCTGTGATATTGATATCAATGGTAATTGGGATGACCATTTGCCTCTTATTGAGTTCGCGTATAATAACAACTATCATTCCAGTATTCAGATGGCTCCTTATAAGTCTCTTTATGGGTGAAGGTGTAGATATCCTATTGGTTGGTTTGAAGTGGGTGAAGCAGAGTTGATAGGGACAGACTTTGTCCATCAGGCCATAAAAAAGGTTAAGACAATTCAAGAAAGGTTAAAGACCGCTCAGAGTTGTCAGAAGTCCTACACTGATGTTAGTCATAGAGACTTAGAGTTTGAAACTGATGAGTGGGTTTATTTGAATGTTTCTCCCATGAAGGGTGTTATGAACTTTGGGAAGAAAGAGAAGCTTAGTCTCCACTATATTGGCTCGTATAGGATTTTGAACAGAGTTGGTAAAGTAGCTTATGAGTTATATCTACGAGTAGAATTAGTAGTAGTTCATATGGTTTTCCATATTTCTATGCTTAAGAAGTATATAGGTGATCCCTCACTTATTGTACCTACAGAAAATGTTGGGGTGAAAGACAACTTGTCTTATGAAGAGGTTCTAGTCAAGATCCATGATCATCAGGTTCGCAAGTTGAGAACTAAGGAAGTAGCTTCAATCAAAGTTTTATGAAGAGGCTACATGGGAGTCAAAAAGGATATGAAGGTTAGATACCCTCATTTGTTCAATCCTCAGGAAGAAGATGCTGATGGTAATAATTTTTCTCTTAGTTCAGATTCAGCACCTATACTTCATGTTTAAATGTCTTTTAGTTCTTGCAATTCAGTTCGTGCCTTGTGTTTCTTGATAAGTGGTTGTGACCTTGATGGTAAACTCAGATCAAAAAAGTTTAAGATGTGGCTCCCTTCCTTGTCAGTTCACTCTAGTTGACCTTCATTCAAGGATGAATGATCCCATGGGGGAGATATTGAAACACCTCGGATTCTGAACCTGTATTTTGTAGAACTTAGAAGAAATTTTATAATTGTTCCAGTGTTTACAGTTCAGTCTATGGACCATCGTTTTGAGTAACAGACCGTGGAGTGATCCATAGAAGTTTCCTTAGAAGCTTTGTCTTCCCAGGTTTCTATGGAAGACTTGACGGTTAGTCCATACAAAGGATGAGTCCATTCATTTAATGGTAGAACACCATTTGAGAGGTGCCAATTTCTGCAAGAACATTCATAGATTGGTTGATGACCCGTCAACTCATTCTACGGTCCATAGATCCCTTCTGTAGAATCCAGTTTAGAGGACTCTCAAAATCAGAGGGTCAAGGAATGTGCAACTGGATAGTCCATGGACTTGGTTTATGGTCCGCAGTTATTAATAACGCTCAAATGTACTCTCCAAGATTGAGGTAACAAGGATTGTTAAGCAAAACAAAATTTATATTGCCCGACGGGAGTCGGGGTCGATCCCACAGAGAATGGTCGCTTAGCCAATGAGATTATAGAAAGGACTTCACAATGAGAGTAGATTGTCCGAATAATAAATAATATAAAAAAGGGTAATTGGGAATCTGTCACAATTCAATTCCAAACCAAACAATAAAGTAAATGCAAGGTGTAAATAAGAGAGAAAACACTAGGGATGTGCTTCTGATGGGACACGCACATGGGTCAAGGTACTTCCTCAATGGCGTAAAATATTACTAAACAACATAGGTAGCATTGGTTTTAGGCATGAATGTTAATCTTTCGATCTCAAAATCATCTATCCAACGGTCTTTGTTCAAGCACCATTGTTTAGGTATAAACCAACCAATATAGGCTTGGGGAGGTCACACTATCTCTAGCTTAGACCCTTAAATGGGTGTTTCCGGCGAGTTGAGCAATTTCTAGCCTCAATCTAAGCGGAATCCTAAGTACCCACTAGCAATTTCACATCCAAAATTATGAACCCCTTTCTCAAACAAGAAAACAATCAAGTAAATTAAATCAATGTTTGCAACCACCAATTTTATAGTTAAAATATGGTGAAAACACTAGACCCATGTCATATTACCAATTATAAACACAAATAAGCAAGACCCATACTCTTTTATCAAGCACCCATCATCAACACATCTCTAGACAAGGAAACTTAGCCACTCATGCTAAAGGAAGAAGAAATTATACCCATAGGGAAATTCAAATTCCGTTTCATTAATTGTAGCAAGTATCCAATATCCAAGCTCAAATTTACAAGTCCAAGGTTGAAGATTGAGAGATTGGAGTGAAACCCTCTATCTTGCCTTGGGAGATAAACTTGCTCCAAAAACTCAAAACTATCAAAAACTATGAAACACTATGCCCAAATTGGGTTTTAGAATGTTCCCAATTCGTCATATAAAAGTGGACAAAATTGCCCCTCGGGAGCTGTACGTCACAACATGCAGTTCTCATGTCTTGTTGTGTGCATCGCATAGCTCTGCTTCAGTGGACCAGAGACTTGTCTCATATTTGTAACTTTGTGCAAAGTGGGGTGCAGTTCGCACCAAGCCTTGTGCGTGACGCACATGCGCCGCACCCCCTTAACATATTCTTCTTTTCTTCTGAGCATTCATGCGGAGAGAGGTGCAGACCGCACCAAGAGTTGTGCATGTTGCACGAGGTTCGCACCTCAAGGTAGAATCTTCATCTCACTTGATCACTTTACACTTCAACTGATTTTGAGCTCCTTTGGGTCCAATTCCTTGTTTTCTATCTTTGACCTAGAGTGTCTGCGTTCATGTCAATAAAGGCCATAAGAACCTCTAAATCTGATCAAAACATGGCAATAATTCATGATTAGAGGCTCAATAAGTTGGTAGATTACTGACTTATCAAATCCCCAGACTTAAATTATTACTTGCCCTTAATCAAGATACTCATAAGGTAAAGAATGAATTATGCTCTAAAACTCAATCAAGGCACAAAAGATTAATCTATTCTAAATACTAAGAAAAATAATAAACAAAAATACACAACTACAATGTTCATCTCAATTTGAACCACCACATTGTAAAGGCAATTGATCATTTCAAAACCTTTTCAAAAGGACTTCATTTCTCAATCAAAATCAAGGGAATTCATCATTCAAAACAAGATATAAAGCTTCTCAAGTGATTGGCATGTACCATCAAGGTTTGCCTTGACATTCGCCACACAACTTGTCTCATTCATTCCTCTCAATTGAAATAGAGACTTCATGTTGCAATTCGAGTGTGCCATACCACTCACCACAAGAGAGAATCTCACTCATAATCATGCAATTCATAATACAAGGGATTAGAAGAGAACTGGAAAGACTCTCACTCTCTCAAGGAAGTTCAAGTGCACATATGTCGAACCATAGGCTTGCCCTTCATGTAAATCGTCACTAATTTAGAGTGGCCAAGCTCATAATCAGTAAGGACTTGTGGGTTATGATTTTGTCTAGGGCTAAGGTGAGGATTGCATTTAGCTCAAGTGACTAAGCCTCCCTAACGCTCTTTCTTATCATTTTGAACACCGCTCACATTTTTTAACTTTGACTCCACCTTATTTCTGCCTCACATAACCCAAGCTTTTCCCTTTCAATCTTGATCATTCAACCTCCTTGTAACACCTTTGCTTGGTAGCACCAATTCTTTTCTTTTCATTTTGCTCATTGGATTGAACCTTTGGAGAAATTTTCAAAGTCAACATAAGGTTCTACCTTGCACTTGAAATACATTCCTTTTCTTCTCCACATTAAGCACATATACCCCCAAACTTAGTCTTTTGCCTATGTTGTCATTTTATTTCCTCCTCCCCCCCCCCCCAAACTTATGTTTTTTGCCTACGTTTCACTTTTAAGCCATTAGAGAGGACGGGTGCAAAGATAGAGGTTTCAAAAAGGTCAAGGTATCAAATAAGGTGCCAAAGAATAGTCATAATCTCAAAAAAAGGGTTTATTAGGGTTGATGTCAAGAAAAGTTATTTGGGTGAAGTGGTTATTCAAAAAAGGCCTAACATCATCTTCCAAGCTCGATCACATCTAGAATTTTGCCTTGAATCACATTCGGGGCAATTTATAGACTACACGCATGCACAAGAATCAAGGTATAGCCTCACCACACGCGGCATCACCTCACAAAAACTTTCAACATTGGTCTCAAAATCAATTGGTACAAATCACTTTTGACAAGCTATTCCGAGTTCATTACAAGCTCATATTTGAATCGATCAAGCCAAATCGATAGTGTGTAACTCATGACAAGAGAATGCTTTCCTCAAAAATTTATGTTCCCTCTTTCCTTTCCTTTTCAAAAACTTCTTGCCAAGAAAAATTTTTGGTGGGTACATTTCGAGACAAGCAAAGCACGGACTCAAATTAAAACTAAACCTTGGCATTTTTCCTGAAGAAAGTCGCCTCTCAATCCATCATAGGGAAACACCAATCATGTTCGACACAAAAACAAAAAAAAATAAAGAAAATATTTGCTCATTTGGAAAGAACTGTGGTATTAAGAAAACCCTCGGATTTTATTGCTAAACTACTATTAATAAGGCGATTACCAAATTTGCGGGCTCATGAATCATTTGAAAAATAAGCCTCACCGTAGGCCTTTAGCACATTTGTAAAGCACGGGTAGTAAGAAAATGGAATGGTGTAAAACTAACTCGGCACACAATTAAAATTAAACATCAAGCCCGGCGAGGGCACAATTAAGCACAAGGCCAAAAGAAATTAAACATCAAGCTCGGCAAGGGCACAATTAATAACAAGGCCAAAAGGTAAATCAAGCTTCATGAATCATCACATATAGACCCCAAACTTAAAGTATGCATAGCCCTTGATGAAAAAAAAGTAATACATATCAGAATGAGTGCCAAAACTCCCTGGTGATGCTAATGGTGGCGACGATGCTTCCTTGAGTAAACCTACTGAGGTGGCCTATGAGACCGAGGTGGTGATGATTCCGGTGGTGGGATGTAGGCATGCGTTGGGTTAATTTGAAGGGGTATTGCAGGGTCCCATGGTAGCTTAAGGGGACTAAAAGGGTCATCCACGAACCATATGTCCTTGGTTGTCATCAATTCATGATAAGAAGGTGGCGGTGCAGCCCAACTTGGCCTAGGTAGACGCCTCTATTTAGGCATAGATGAATCAAGAGGATTCGAATATTGCTAGGATGATGGAGCATCAAACACTTCTTGAATTTTGGATGTACTTTCAATAACATTTGGGTCCCAACCCGTGCACCAATCATCTGGAGGGCTAGCAACTCTGGGAGAGGACATAGAATTCGAGGCTGGTAGATTAAGATCCCAATTAGGAATCATTGGCTCAACACACGGTATTACTTGCCTAAGCTCATCAACCTCCACTTCTATGGTATCCATTCTAGCACAAAGTTTTTCACACTTGACACTACAGGCTTCAAAACTAATATAATGGCGGATTGAATCATGCATGGAATGTCTTTAGCCATTATTTATAAGCTCTCCTCATTTTTGTGAGTAAGTTGATAGCTTGAGCAAATACCTGAAGATGAGGTGGCTAGGGAAGTCACATGGATGGTGTTTTATGCTCCTTGAGAATGGGAAGAATTGTCCAAATGATCATGAGTGACATTTTCAGCACGGGTATTGACTGACATGGCACTGTGAGCAAGGTGTTTTTTCTTAACATGCGGAGCATTTGTGTCCCACCTTGTGTCCAAGTGGACCATGCCAGTAGCTTAGCTAGTCTTGTCTACTGAGTGAAACATAGGGCAGTGTGCCTGGAAACAGAGAAGTGATTTGAGTACAGGGAAGGCCATGGAGGTGGACTCGTGTCTAGGTCTCTGCTTGAGTTGTTCGGAAATAATATCCCCTTCATGCAGTCAGAAGCTAGACATGATGTATGTAATAAGAATGGCCACCTCTATAGTCACTTTAGTGGGGTGGCTAGTTGGGATAAGTCGTGTGCATAAAAAGTCCAACCACATCCGAGCTTCAAACTTAAGATCTAATCGGTAGATGGGTCCCTTTGAGATGGCCCAAAAAGGGGTTCCTTCTGTGAGCAACCCATTCGTATTGGTCTTCATTTGTAGCTACACACTCCATATATCTTGACTCCAGAATTGGCTCATCATCCCATATGGAAAAATAGATGGCTTCTGGGGTGATATTTATCTCATTGCCTCTCACTAACACTGAATCAAGGAATGACATCTTATTGGCTGGGCCCTTATGTTCAGCATGTCTTCCCTAGCCCAATATGATGCATAAAACTCCCATACCAACTCAGGGAAATATGGGCCTGGAGTTTGGGCGAAGTGTTCCCAGACCCTTATACGGAATTGTTTGGGTATGTTTGGAAATTCAGCTTCAAATTCTTCTACCTCAAACCCCTTCTCTTCCAAAATTGGTCGCTTTCCCTAAATTTTTAGACAGTATGCCTCAATCCCCTCAAGGACAAATTGGATTTCAGACTCAGTAGGACCCGCTTCTTGCACAGGCAAGCCCATATTTGTGGATGTTGAAGTGTGATTTGTAGCTCATCTCTTTTGGTGACGCCTATTGAAAGGCATATTTTTGCAAGCGGAGGTTAGAAGCAGGAACCAGGTATCTATATACAATCTAAAAGAAGGTAATAACTAAAAAGATGGAGTGCAAAAGAGGGAGAAAAACAAAATAGGTAATTGATTGCTCATGCGGACCACGTGCGAACTGCACAAGGCAAAGTGCGTGTCGCATGTGATTTCGTATGAGCTACCAGAAACCTAAAGGGATTTTTGCACTGAGGTGTGAAGCTGGTGTGTATCACACCAGCCAGAGTGTGCATTGAACCATACTTTTCCCTTCAAAACAGTGAACTAGCAGCAATTTTTAACCACGTGCGGTGCCTTGTGCATTTCACGCATAGAGGTCTGCGCACCACATGCAAAATGCACTGGGAAACACATGGAATTTTTCAATCTCTTGTCTTCTTGTGTGTTAAGCATGTGATTCACAGAACAATATGTGTGGAATGCACTTGGCAACAAGCACCACATCAATAATCTAAAAATTTAATCAATAGGGCCAAGCAATATATGACCAAACCAAATCATCAAGGTACTCAGACTTCCCAAGAATTTCCATTAACACAATTCAAAACAAAAGAAGAACTCAATGACTTCCCTTAAGAAGAATATTACCCCATCTATCATCGGGAACATCAAGCCTTTAATTGCAACAAGTAGGCACATTCATTCAATCAACAATTTCTACCTCCTAACCAAAATCATACACCCAGTAAGCATAATTAATCAAATAAACATGGGCATAAAAGTTGTAACAATTTCAGCTCCAAACCTCAATTTCAAACCAAAACCTCATGAAGATGACGATTTTCCGTTAAGAATGATGTCACCCAATCTATCATAGGGCCAAATCATGCACCACTCACAAGTGGGTTACTCAGACTTTATCCCAAACACAGATTTTTAAGGCTAAAAATTACTACAAAATCAATATGCATTATCACAACTTTAAGTTCTACCAAGTTAATTCTAAGCAAAATCAACAACACAACCCAAAATTGGGGACACAAAAATTTCAGATCTCACCCAAAATCAACATGGTAATTCTATTGAGCATGTTTCACAATATAAGTTTCCAATCATCACAAAAACATATATTTAACATCAGAGAACTTAACACAAGTGAATATTATGAGGAGGAAAGCAAAAGTTAAAGCTTTTCAATGTGCAACAATGGAGACCCAACACTTCAACTGGAGACGGCAGTGGTGGTGACTGGCGGCAGCAGCGAAGGGTATGGGTGAGAGAAGGGAAAGATTTTTGGGGAGTTGGGAGGATTTGTGAAGGATTTTGAGAGAGAAATTATGGAGGTGTGGAAGAATATGGGAGAAAAAAGGTGAAGATGGCGGTTTAATAAGCAAAAAAGAAGAGGAAAAATCACCAGGTCAGTCTCCGGATCGAGTCGGTCAACGGGTAGGTCAATAAGAAATTTCAAAACTTATCCTGGTGCGTCGCGATGTGCAATTCGCACAAGACCTTGTGCAGACCGCATGTCGCTTCGCACCAGCTGGAAATTTGCCCAACTTTTTGCCCAAGCTTCTGTTTTGATGTGCGGAGGTAATCCAACGTGCACATGGGCTTGTGCAAACCGCACAGCCCAACGCACGTCACCTCCACTTTAATATTTTTCCTTCCAACCTTCTGTTCTAAGATGCGTTGGCCTTTACGACATGCATAATTACATGTGTGAACTTCACGGGCTTCTGCACGTCCTATTTTTTCCTATTTTTCCACTTGTTCATCTCTCCTCTCCAAGCATTCTTAAAATAAACCAAAAACAACAAAAGGTAACCAAAAAAAAAGTGAAAACACTTGGGTTTCCTCCCAAGAAGTGCTTGATTTTACGTTGTGGCTTCACCATAATACCTCAGACCTTAGTCGTTGTCGAATAGCATGCCAATCTGGTTGGCATGGCCCCATCCCAAGAAGGGAATTACTCCATCAATAACTTTGAAACATCATTTTGTTGCCCAATTAGGAACATCTCAAACTTGGGAGTCTTGCCTATTTCAAACTCTTCAAGGGCATTATCAAGGTTTCCCCTAACATCTATCAGCGAGAGTACTCGCAATTCATCTGGAGGCTTTGTGGGTTGGCAAATATTAAATGTCACTACCTCGCTTCCCACTCGGAACTTGAGCTCTCCAAGTTTAAAATCTACCAAGGCTCTCCCCGTAGCTAACAATGGTCGCCCAATGTGATGGGCACCTCAATGTCCACTTCGCAATCCAAAATCACAAAGTTGGCCAGGAGAATGAACTTATCAACCTTGGCCAAAACGTCAAATAGAATTCCTAACGGTCGTTTGATAGACTGATCGGTCATGAGTAGTCACATGGGTGTAGGTTTGGGCATGCCCAATCCTAACTTCCTGAAGATCACTAGAGGCATTAGGTTGATGCTCGCCCCCAAGTCACACAAGGCCTTTCAGAACACAAACATTCCAATAGTGCAAGGAATAGTGAATGCACCCGGGTCTTCCCATTTTGTAGCAACATTACTTGTCATCACAATGCTACAGCTGTGTGAGATCTTAATGGTTCCCACATCAACAACCTTCTTTTTCATGAGCAACTCCTTCATGAAATTGGCGTACCCTGGCATTTGCATTAAGGCTTCAACTAAAGTAATATTTATCAAACGTTTGTTGAACATGTCAACAAACTTTTTGAATTTGTGCTCTTCCTTCTTCTTATTTAACCTTTAAGGGTATGGAGGAGACCCCTTGGGTAGTGTGGTCGGCAAACTTTACACAACAGGAGTGTCCTCCTCTATATCAATGGATACTTGGGAAGGAGCTTCATCCTCCTCCTTCTCATTATCAAGATTAACATCCACCGGGACGTTGGGTGCACCAAGATTCACCCCAACTCCCGGTTCTTCAACATCTTTTTCATGCATAACCTCTTGTTCATTGTCACATGGATCTACAATAGCTTCAACACTAGGCTTCTTCACCACCTCAGTCGGCTTCTCCATTACATTCAAAATGGCATTTTTCACCACACCACTTGTTCTTCCACTTCTAGTAACAATAGCCATAACATGAGCGTCATTTTAGGATTGGCTATGGTGTCACTAGGGAGTGTTCCCTTTATCCTTGGATTCATTTGAGTGGATGGATGGTTCATTTTAGCCTCAAGATGCTTGATTGAGGATGAATAAGAGCTCACGGTTTGATGAAGTGTTAAAACTTTGATTTTAAGCTCACAAACCCCGGTGTTTGTAGTTTCTACCTTCTTCAAAACCAAGGACAACATGTCATCTATCTTTGAGTGATTGGGATTGCTTGTGGTGGGTTAATATAAAGAATCTGACTTATTTAGAGGCACGTAAGGAATTGAGATCTGGTGGTTGTATCTATCACCCTCTCTATCATGGTCCCTGTAATTTCCATCTCGTTCCTTATCCTTAATTCAACCTTGATTCTCATCCCTCATGCGATAATACCCGGGAAGAGAACCCGCAGACAAGTAGAAAAGTTTACCATCCACGGTGGTCATTATCTCATCATCAGTAGCCTTGATTCCGGTGTACTTACAGCATTCACGATCTTAGCACTTCTTGCCCCCATCATATACTTGGCCTAGAGGTCAATTTGTGTCATCATTTTTGCCATTGTCTCATCCCTCTCTTCATCTTTCTTCCATATCTCATTTGTCAAAATAGATGTGGTCACTCTCGAGGTAGGAACATAAGCCTCCCTTGTGTGCCAAGCTTTGTTAGTCTTGGTCATTCTCCTCTAGAAGGGCCAAGGCGACTCTAAATTATTGGTCCATGAAAGTACCTCCCCCAAGGTTGTTGGCCACAGACTTGTTCATTGAGTTCAAAGCCCTGTAAAATCTTTGTAGCAAGACATTATCTGGCAAACTGTGGTTGGGACACAACACGAGTTTCTTCTTAAACCTCATCCACGCCTCGTGCAAAGGCTAATCGGGAAGTTGGAAAAAGTGTGTAATCTCATCCCTCAGCTGCATCATATGTGAGGGAGGGAAAAATATAACCATGAAATCTTCTACCAACTCATCCCAAGAGGTGATTGACTCATCGAGTAGTTCTTCCAACCACGTCGTGGCTTCCCCCGTTAGAGAGAAGGGGAATAGGCGAAGTCGAATAGATTCTTGGGGGACGTTTTGGAAGATGAAAGGTTGGCATATCTCCATGAAGTTTCGTATGTGCCTATTTGCATCTTCGTGTGATGCTCCTCCAAACATCCCTTTCATTTGTATTAGATGGAGCATAGTGCTAGTGATGTGGAATACCACATTTCCAACCGTGGGAGGTAGGCGGATTGCACCTACCCTTCCTTGAACTACGGGTTAATTGGTTGCATCCATGAATCTGCCTACACTTTCATTTTTACCCATATCTCTCATGGGCTACCTGCTCAACACACACAAAAACAACTGACCAAATAAAGAGAACAAACACTCTACAAGGTGATTTTGAATCATAATCAAAAAGGGTATTCAAACACAATTCCCCGACAATAGTGCCATTTTTGATAACGCTCAAATGTACACTCTAAGATAGAGGTAATAATGACCGTTAAGCAAAACAAAATTTATATTACCCGAGGGAGTCGGGGTCAATCCCACAGGGAATGGTAGCTTAGCCGATGAGATTGTATAAAGGACTTCACAATAAGAGTAGATTGTCCGAACAACAAATAATATAAAAAAGGGGAATTGGGAATGTGTCACAATTCAATTCCAAACCAAACAATAAAGTAAATGCAAGGTGTAAACAAGAGAGAAAATGACAAGGGATGTGCTTCTTATGGGACTCGCACACAGCTCAAGGTACTTGCTCAATTGCGTAAAATCTTACTAAACAACATAGGTAGCATTGGCTTTAGGCATGAATGTTAATCTTTTGATCTCATAATCATCTATCCAATAGTATTTGTTTAAGCAACATTGTTTAGGCATAAACCAACCAAGATAGGCTTGGGGAGGTTACACTATCTCTAGCTTAGACCCTTAAATGGGTATTTCAGGCAAATTAAGCTATTTCTAGCCTCAATCTAAGTGGAATCCCAAGTACACACTAGAAATTTCACATCCGAAATTATGAACCCCTTTCTCAAGCAAGAACACAATCAAGTAAATTAAATCAATGTTTGCAACCACAAATTTTATAGTTAAAATATGGTGAAATCACTAGACCCATGTCATATTATCAATTATAAATCAAATAAGCAAGACCCATACCCTTTTATCAAGCACCCATCATCAACACATCCCTAGGCAAGGAAACTTAGCCACTCATGCTAAAGGAAGAAGAAAGTATACCCATAGGGAAATTCAAATTATTTTTCGTTAATTGTAGCAAGTATCCAATATCCAAGCTCAAATTTACAAGTCCAAGGTTAAAGATTGAGAGATTGGAGTGAAATCCTCTATCTTGCCTTGGGAGAGAAACTTGCTCCAAAAACTCAAAACTATCAAAAACTATGAAAAACTATGCCAAAATTAGGTTTTAGAATTTTCCCAATTCATCATATAAAAGTGGATCAAATTTCCCCTCAGGAAACGTGCATCAAGATGTGTGGTTCGCACGTCTTGTTGTGCGCGTGGCACGGCTCTACTTTAGTGAAGTAGAGACTTGGCTCATATTTACAGTTTCATGCAAAGTGGGGTGTGATTCACACCAAGCCTTGTGCGTGATACACGGGTGTCGCACCCCCTTAACAGATTCTTCTCTTCATCTGAGCATTCATGCGGAGGGAGATGCGGACTGCACCAAGGGTTGTGTGTGTCACACGAGGTCTGCACCTCAAGAAAGAATCTGTATCTCACTTGATCACTTCACACTTCAACTCTTTTTGAGCTCATTTGGGTCCAATTCCTTGTTTTCTATCTTTGACAAGGAGTACCTGTGTTCATGTTAATAAAGGCCATAAGAACCTCTAAATCTTATCAAAACATGGCAATAATTCATGATTAAAGGCTCAATAAGTTGGTAGATTACTGACTTATCAGTTGTCAACCATAGAAATTGTTCTAAATGTTAGAAAAATATCAAAGAAGAACCACGCTTGAGTCCATAGTCCAAAAGGTTAGACCGTAGACCCACCCGTAGAAGTGAGACTCAGAAAGCCTATGAAGAAGTTTCAGGTTTCCATGGTTCAGACTATGGTCTATAGATCAGGTCTACAATTTGTATACCCATCTATAAAAAACACCAATTCTAGCGACTATAAATAGAATCCTTAGCTGATTCTGACTTATTTTTCAAGTTTAGATGCTCTCTCTAGACCCTAGGCGACGTGAAACATTCCCTAGAGGCTAGGTAATTCTTCTTCTTTGTCTTTAAGGTTAAGTTAATGATTCCTAACCCTAATCTATGGGTTCTAACATATTTCTTGATACGAAACCCTAGGGGATCTTTGAAGAAATCAGTCCATAAGGTCTCCAGATAAGTTTTCTCTAACTCTACATTAAAGTTTGGAGCTTTTCAGGTATGTAAGGCTAATCATAGTGAGGAACCATGTTCTTCCTCATGCCCTACATCTAAGTTCCTGTTTTAGTAAGATCAAAGCTAATATTGTTACTCTACTTCTCTGGTATCCAAACTCTATGTTGCTTATTGATTATCCTTTTGTTAAAGTTGTTGTGATTTATATCATTTACTATTAGGTCATGCTAATCCTACCACATGGACCCCTTTTAGCTAAAGCGTTTGGAAGCACTGTTTTATGATTTTATGCATTGTTTTCATTGAGAAAAGCAATGATCGGTTTTATGAAAGCACCTTCAGGAAAGAGTTCATGTAAGCATATTTAGCTTCAAATACATGATTTCAGAAGAAAGCAAAGTCATCATTAAAGAAAGCAAAGTCAGTTTTAAAGAAGGTAAAGTTAGTTTTCAAGCAAGCAAAATTCAGTTAAAGAAGTACTATTTGAGCATTAACTCAAAGAAAGAGATTTTCAGTTTTGCCCTAATGAGGAATATCTTAAAGTTTATTGAGCATTATTTTAGTGTTTTGGGAGTAGTATTGAGCACAAGATGGGTAAGGGTTCAGATAACTCAAACACTAAAACTACGTAGCTAGCGTAGGATAGGGTCATTCCGCAAGTCAGACGATTCCTCATTAGCCCTAAAGTGGCTCAATTTGGATCCATATATAAAGTTTCATCCTTTACCCTAGCAAGGTATAGGATGGCTCTGGCAATGTGGGCAAGACATTGTATTATCACGAGGCTCACGTGATGATTGTTGATTAGAGAAATTCCCCATGAAAAACTAGTTATATTTTTAGAAGCTTCTTTTGATGCATATTATATTGTAAAGCTTTGTTGTTAAAGTACACTACATGTTTTACTTTCCAGTTGATCTCATTTCAGTTGAGATTAAGTCTTACTCTTTCAGCCAGTATTTCAGTTCTAGCTCACTATTTTGTTCAGCTATTTTACAGAACGTACCTTCACACATACTGACGTTATTTGGCGCTGCATCTTTATATGATGTAGACTCAGGTATTTGAGATCACTAGCAGACACATTAGTAGGATTCTATTCATCCATCATTGGTGAGACCTCCTTGCCTTTGGTGGACTCCAGTCTACCTAGTTCAGTAGTACTTTTTTAAAATGTTGCTAGTAGCTTATTCAGTGTCACGACCTGATTTCTCGGTCATGATGGCACCTAAAACCTCCCAATAGGGGAACCAATCCCCGTATCCCAGAACGGTTAGTAATGGGCTACCATCTAACAGTTTAGTGGAGGAACAATATAAATAAGCGGAAGCAAGGGAAATAAGCTGAAGAAAGTAGATACAGGAATATATATACATATGCGGAAGCTAAACCAAAACCCCAAAACCTGGTATCATAGTATAGAGCCAGAACTACATATAAGGAGTACAAAGGATCCAAAACAATATATACAGATATCTCCGAGTATTAATAGAGTACATGATATAAAAGATAACTAAAAGCTAAGCTTCGGTCGCAAAGAGCTCACCCTCAGTCTGAAATATCTCAAAAATAGCTCCTTGCACAAGTCTCTAATGAGCTAACGGTGATGGCCCACACTAGGATCTGCACCAGAAGATGCAGAGTATAGTATGAGCACCAATTGCAAAGCAATAGGTACCCAATAGGTATCATAGGCCGACTGGGCTCATATAAGATAAAAGAGCAGTAATAAGCAGAATAGAAAACAACTAGTCACAAAAGGCACTGAAGAAGTACATGGAACCTCGCACAAAAGGAATACAAGCAGGAACAATACATATGGCTAGCTAAAAGAATACACATCATAGGCGAAAGAAAGAAACGTGTACCTGGGATTCTCGCAACAACAAGTATACAACGAAGAGTTTAGAATATAGACGGTAAACTGGTAACCTCAACGAATAGAGAAGGAGAGGAAGAAATTAGTAAACGTATTCGAATACAATGAACCATAACCCAACTAAGCATGCAATCTCAAGTCAAGAATTCAACACTAGAAGCCCAAGTTTAACCTTAATAATATCTTAAGTCATAAGAACCATAATAGGAACCAATAGAGCGAAATAGTAACAATAAGTCTACCCGCAGTCCCACGGGCACCCATACACCCAAGGAACACAAATAAGTGAATAAAAACCCTCTGGCATCCCATACTACTAGAGCGTACAATTAACAAACAACAAACAAGGGCGGAACCTCACACAAATGAATGGTATGACATGCCATGCTAAGCCAAGAGTGATAGTAGCACCATATGTTACCCACTTTTGGCATCCTATTTGGCCAAGAAGATGGGATCCATGGAAGGTCACACCCGTATACCTCTACTATGTTATATACCTCCCCCCACCAGCACTCGCAGCACATAGCCCCTGGTCCAGAATGGCAAGGTCTATGGAGGCCCCCGACACACATACTAGATACCCCGCAATCTGAAAAATCCCCAAGTAAAGTTGCTCGGAGAGTATCCAGGTCTAAATTAAGAAGTTAAATAATCCAAGCGCACGACCCCACTGAGTTTAGCATCACCCCGGAATTTGTAGTAAAACAAGTTTAGCGCTCGACCCCGCCGAGTCTAGTGTAAGTGGAAATAGTGATAAAACATACTTTAATTCCCCCTTACCCCAAGAAGATCCATTAAGACGGTACCAAACCCTTTTTCAATCATTTTTACTGAAAATGGACCCCATAAGCCATGCAAGGTTTAGAAATTCAGCAATAGTAGGCCCAAAGCCAAAACCATAGTAAAATCATGAAAAAAATCCTTTTATATGCATGATGAATGGTATACACAATCACAACAGTGGCCCCCGGCCCACAATCAACCTATCAGCCCTGCACAAGCTCCAATCATTCTACAACATAGATAGCCAGCTCTACAATAATAATAACGATGCCCGGGACT
This sequence comes from Jaltomata sinuosa, assembly GCA_003996215.1. NCBI lineage: Eukaryota > Viridiplantae > Streptophyta > Magnoliopsida > Solanales > Solanaceae > Jaltomata > Jaltomata sinuosa. The sequence goes on along the minus strand of QJPP01007201.1, from coordinate 549,228 downwards.
CACGGGCATTCCCTTATAACCCACCATCTATGTTCCAGAGTCAAACAAGGCCACACAGGACCCCAAGGGTGATAATATCATCTATAGTAAATACTACAACAATCGGAGGAATAAAAGGAATGGGACATGAATAAAGCGGTTAAGGTATGTGGTACCAACTACTAAGCCCAACCCAAGGATGCCCATTATTACAATTTTATTCTATATATGCAAAGTCTAATGAGTTTAAACCATAACTTACCTCGGGGCCAAACTGCAAACACGAACCGTCACTCATGTGTCTTTCCCTTCTGAACAGCCTCAGAAAGCTGCCACGCTATCAAGAACATAATCTAGGTATCAAGACAAGAAGAACGACACCCATATTGCTATACAAAAAATTGGGTTGAAAAATGACCCTCAGGGCCTGCGCAGCTAAATAGAAAATAAAATTTAAAATTATATCCACGGTGAATTTAGGAACCCATGCTCAAAATTTGAGCGCAAATGGAGTTCGTTTCGAGGCTCAAAACAGCCCAAAGTACTACTAATTTGTGAGAACAAAAGTGGAGAATTGCGATTTTCAAGGGAAAAAACGTACCAATTTGGAAGCAAGAATCGACCATGGACCAGAACTACAGCTACCATGAAAAATCAAGCTCTCCAACGCAGCTTTAACCCCAAGAAAAATCAAGCTTGTAAGAGCCTCAACCATGGAGGTTTTTGAGCTTGAACAGAAGAACAAGGCTTGAAGAAGAAGATGCTTACCAATGATAAAGGACCGAGATTAACGATAATTTGGAGAATTCCAACGAGCCCACACTGTTCTTGAGTAATTAGAGTTGAGAAAAATGAAGTTGGGGTTGAAAGAAGTGAAAGAAATAAATTGAAAATCGTGAAAAACAAGAATTTAAAGACTGAAATTTGTGAAAATTAACGGAAGTTAACAAGAGATTTTACCTATTCATGAGGCCAAGAAACACACTCGGATCAGCAATAATTATTCCTCCAAGTTATGGGTAAGAGCAGGTGAAGATTTGAAGGAATTTGGTGTAAAAATAATGGAGAAAGCGAGCTGGGAAAATGAGAGAAATAGCTGAAAATAAAGCTGCCAACAGCTATTTAAAGCTGGCCCGCAACAGAAAAATCTGCATTTTTTTAAACTTCTATAGGGCATTTCGGGCACAATCGAAACCCAATACTCACAAACAAATAAAACTATTTGAGTGGAAACAACATTCCGGGCTCAATGGAATCAACGAACTTACCAATGGAGATCATTTTAAGGAAAAATGGACCCCATGCCCAAAACTTACTCGGGACTCAATACCCCAAAACAAGTCCAAAAACCCCGGGACCTAAACCAAAGGTTCCCCTATCCCAAAGTCGACATTCCAAAGCTAATAGCACGGACGGAATTTTCATCCAAGGTCGTTTTCTCCGAATATTGACCAAAGTCAAACTTTCAAGTTCAACTTGGCTAAACCACAAAAACTTAGACAAAACTAAATCAAAAGCTCCCAGAACCCGACCCAAGGTCCATCCAGACCAAAATCTATGCTATGGAGCTAATGGAACTGTCCTAATTCAATTCCGAGCATGTTTACCAAGAATATTGACTAAAGTCAAAGATATTCTAAGTTAAGGCTCTAAAACAGGCAAACAGCAAAAACGACCAAACGAATGACCAGGGCACCAAACCACCAGTCCCAGTAAGTCATAAATGACTTGGGGCCGCTACAGAAAAGCTCTAGCAGTACAAAAAAGGCATAAATTCGAAAATGACCAGTAGGTTCATTACATCATCCACTACTAAAAAGGACTTTCGTCCTCGAAAGTCAAGAAGAAAGAGGTACCTGAAGGCTCAAACAGCTGCGGATACTGGGCCGGCATAACTTTCTCGGTTTCCCAAGTAGCATCCTCGACTGGACGATGCCTCCACTGAACTTTTACAACAGGAATCTCCCTAGACCTTAACCTCCTCACATCTCTAGCCAATATAGCAACTGGCTCCTCGAAAAAGGACAAGTTGTCATCCAACTGAACCGACTTCCAATGCAACACATGAGACTCATTTGGAACATACTCTCTCAATATTGAAACATGCAACACTTGATGCATAGCTGAAAACATCATAGGCAAGGCTAACTGATAGGCAACACTACCAACTCTCTGAAGGATCTCAAACGGCCTAATATACTTGGGGCTAAGCTTGCCCCGCCGACCAAATCTCATCACGCCCTTCATGGGCGACACACGGAGGAATACCAAATCACCAATGCTGAACTCCAAGTCACGAAGTCTATGATCAACATAGATCTTTTGCCTACTCTAAGCAGCTCAAAGTCTATCCTAAATCACCCTAACTCTGTCTAAGGAGTCCCAAAGTAAATCAGTACTGTGTGGCCTAGACTTCAATCCGTCAAACCAACCAACCGGCGATCTGCAATGCCTACCATATAATGCCTCCAAGGGTGCTATGCCAATGCTAGAATGGAAGCTATTATTATACGCAAACTCGGCCAAAGGCATAAAGTGATTCCAAGAACCTCCAAAATCAAGAACACAGGCTCGAAGCATGTCCTCCAGAACCTAGATGGTCCTCTTGGACTGCCCATTTGTCTGAGAGTGGAAAGCAGTACTAAGATGAACCTCTGTACCTAAATCTCGTTGAATAGATCTCCAAAACTGAGATGTGAATGAGTTCCACGATCTAAAATGATAGTAGTTGGGACCCCATGAAACCAAACAGCCTCATGAATATAGATCTGAGCTAGCCTCTCGGCACTGTGAGAAGTTTAAACTGGCAAGAAATGAGCTGACTTAGTCAGCCGATCCACAACCACCCAAACAGAATCAAAACCCCTAGAGGTACGAGGCAAACCAACCACGAAATCTATAGTAATCCCTTCCCACTTCCACTCAGGAATGGGAAGTCGCTGCATCAACCCACCAGGTCTCATGTGCTCGAACTACACCTGCTGACAGTTCAAACACCAAGACACAAACTTTGCTACATCTCGCTTCATACCATTCCACCAGTAAAGCTGTCTCAAGTCTCTATACATCTTCGCCGCACTAGGATGAATGGAGTATCTAGAATAATGTGCCTCACGGAGTATCAACTGAATCAAATCACCAACCCTTTGAACACAAAGTCAGAAACCAAACCTTAGAACCCCAATCTGAATCTAGAGTAGCCCAGCTGGCCTCACTCCAAACAACCTGATCTCAAAGGTTACACAACCGTTGATCCTCAAATAATGGCTCTATATTTGATCAACAAGAGTAGACCGAACCTCAACACTGGCAAGAACTTGACTGGCATCTGACAAATCAAGCTTAACCAAGTAGTTAGCCAATTATTGGATGTCCAAGGCCAACGATCGCTCAGAAACTGAAAGTGAAGCTAGACTGCCCATACTCACTGCCTTCCAACTAAAGGTATCTGCTACCACGTTTGCCTTGCCTGGATGATACAGAATAGTGAAATCGTAGTCCTTCAGCAACTCAATCCATCTTCTCTGCCTCGAGTTCAGCTCTTGCTGACTCGTAATGTACTGAAGACTATGGTGATGGGTGAATATCTCACAATGAATTCCATATAAGTAGTGCCTTAAGATCTTGAGCGTGAATACTACCACCGCCAATTCTAAATCATAGGTGGGGTAGTTGTGCTCGTGAACCTTCAGCTGCCTCAATGCATATACAATCACACGACTTTGCTGCATCAACACACAACCAAGACCAACCCCAGAAGCATCACAACATATGGAGACACTCTAACCCTCAACTGACAAAGTCAACACAGGAGCTGAAGTCAACAAGGCCTTAAGCCTCTGGAAGCTATCCTCGCACTGATCTGACCACTGAAATGGGACATCCCTCCTGTTCAGCCTAGTCAAAAGTGCTGCTATGGATGAAAACCCTTCTAAAAACCATTTATAGTACCCAGCTAACCTAATTAAGTTGCGAACCTCAGTAGGAGTATTAGGTCTAGGCCAATCACGGACCGCTAAAATCTTACTCGGATCTACTCTAATCCCATCCTTAGACACCACGTGTCCTAGGAATACAACTAACTCAAGCCAAAACTCGCACTTTGAGAACTTGGCATGAAGCCGATGATCTCTCAAAGTCTGGAGTATAATCCTCAAGTGTTGCTCATGCTCATCTCTACTCCGTGAGTATATCAGAATATCATCTATGAAGACTATCACAAACGAGTCCAAATACGGGTAAAGCACCATGTGCCTGATCCATGAAAGTTTCGGGGGCATTAGTCAACCCAAAAGACATCACCAGGAACTCATAATGGCCATAACATGTCCTGAATGCTGTCTTAGGGATGTCCTCCACCCTAATTCTCAACTGATGGTAGCTTGACCTCAAATCTATCTTCGAAAATATGGGTGAACCCTGGAGCTAATCAAACAAATCATCAAAATGCGGCATAAGATACCCATTTCTCACAATAACCCTATTAAGCTACCGATAATCAATACACAACCACATTGACCCATCCTTCTTCTTAATAAATAGAACAGGACCACCCCAAAGAGACACACTCGATCTAATGAACCCCTTAGCTAACAAATCTTGGAGCTGCTCCTTAAGCTCTCTCAACTCAGCAAGAGCCATACGGTAGGGAGAAATAGAAATGGGCTTGGTGCCCGGCTCTAACTCAATAGCGAAATCAATATCTCTCTCAGATGGAAGTCGGTAGGGAACACATCTAGGAAGTCTCTAACCACAGGAACTGACTCAGGGGAAGAAGGGTCGGCACTAGCATCTCGGACATATGCTAAGTAAAACAAACACCCTCACAAAATCAGCTTCCTAGCTCGAAGACAAGATTTGATCCCAAATGGCAAGCGACTAACAGAATCGTACCACATAACTGGGGATACACCAAGCACGGCGATGGTAACGGTCTTGGCATAACAATCCAAAACCACATGGTGAGGGGATAACCAGTCCATGCCCAGTATCACATCATAATCTAACATATCAAGTATCATCAAATCACCCCAAGTCTCCAAATCGCCAATATATATCATGCAAGATCTCACAATCTGATCCACTACTAAAGAATCTCCTACTAGGGTCGAAACACGAACAGATACGGCATACTATCCAACCCCAGACAAGCCATAAAATAGGCAAATACATATGAACAAGTGGATCCAGGATCAAATAAAGCATAAGCCTGCCAATGACAAACAGAGATCGTACCTGTAATCACAGCATCCGAGGCCTCTACCTCCAGTCTCCCAGGGAGCGCATAGAATTAACGACGACGACCACCTGACCGACCACCATCCCTACCACCAGTCTTGCCTTGTTGGCCACCATCTCTACCCTAACCATCACCTCCTCAAGCCGGTGGCTAAACTGAGCAAATAGGCTGAGCTGGCGGAGCCACTGGCTGAACTGTACCCCGCTAGGAGCAATCTCTATCAAAATGACCACTAACTCCACGCTCATAGCAGGTTGTACCCCACTGGGGCCAATCTCTGTCAAAATGACCACTGACTCCACACTCATAGCAAGGCCCTGATGGCCCACCCTGCCTAGATGAACTCATTGAAACTGTGTGACCACATCGGCCTGATGCCCCAGAAGTAGTACCTCTCAAAGACTAACCACTGTGACCACATTGATTGCTCTGACCCTGCCCAAACTGAGAACCAATAGGCTGAAGTGAAGCCTGAACCGGTTGACTAGACTGACCCTAGTGCCTCTGCGGCTGATAAACTCGGCCCCACTATCCAAAACCCCTACCATCATAATGAGAACCACTGTAGCTACCCTGATGTTGAGGCCTCTTATCTCTAGCCTCGGTGTCATTACAATGCCAGTCCGCAATAGCTTAGAATGACCGACCACTAGCAACCAATATCTCTTCAGTCTCTCTAAACTCTCTTCGTAGCCCCCAAACAAATCTATGGACTCTGTCAGACTCAGTAGGCATAATCACGGCCCCAAATGGAGCAAGCTGATGGAAATGGCTCTCGTACTCTGGACGGTCATGGTATCCTGAGTAAGTCTGGTGAACTCCTCTCTCCACCTCTCTCTTTCGCTCTGAGGTAAGAACTTGGCAATAAAGGCCTTATAAAACTCGGACCAAGTCAAAGGAGTTGATGATGATGATCTACAAGCAACCTTGGCCCTCCACCATAACTTCGCTGGGCCCTCCAGCTGATATGTAGTATAGCCAACCCCATGAGTCTCCAACAACCCCAGATGGTGCAGCATCTCCTCACAAGTTGTAATAAAGTCATGGGGGTCCTCCCTAGAAGTACCAGCGAACCTAAGAGGTGCCAATCTCAAGAATCTACCCAATGCCTTCTGTTTTATCTCTGTCATAGCTGGGCGAGGATCAAGAGGCTATGCAACTGATGGGACAAGAATAACCTCGGCACGAGGAGCCACTGTAACAGGATGCACTCCTAAACTTGGTGCACCCAAGGCTGCCCCCTGAGCAGATGTTTGTGCTGCCTCAGAAGGCCGCTCTCCAATCATACCCAACAACTGTAACAGTAAGCCCCAAATATCTGAAGACTGAGCTAGGGCTGAAGCTGGCACTGGAGCTGGTGGTACCTGGGTTGCCCTCTAGTCCACATGCTGCTTGGGAGCAAACTCTATCTCATGATCATGGTCGGGCCTTATCTCAAATCTAGCAGTTGCCGCTGCTTGGGGACGTCCTCGACCCCTACCTCTATGACCTCCCCATCCCCTAGCTGGAGTTGAAGGCTCGTCTCTACCCGACGTTGATGATCTAGTATGAGACATCTATGGAAGAATAAAAGAGAACAAGTGAGATTTCAAGAAACTCCCAAGGATTATGCATGATACAGAAGCAAATAACAGAGTCATATTTCCTAAAATGTCACTATAGCCTCCCGAAGATTAAGTACGGACGTCTCCACCCAGATCTAGAGGACTCTACTAGACATTGGCTCCTACACCGATGATACCGGTGAACCTAGGCTCTGATACCAAGCTGTCACGACCCAATTTCTCAGTCATGATGGCACCTACAACCCCCTAGTAATTGAAACAATCCCTGTAGCCTGAAACGGTTAGTAATGGGCTACCATCTAACACTTTAGCGGAGGAATGATATAAATAAGCAAAAGCAAGGGAAATAAGCTAAAGAAAGTAGATACAGGAATATATATACATCTGCGGAAGCTAAACCAAAACCTCAAAACCTGGTATCATAGTATAGAGCCAGAACTACATATAAGGAGTACAAAGGATCCAAAACAATATATACAAATGTCTCCAAGTAGTAATAGAGTAGATAATATAAAAGATAACTAAAAGCTAAGCTCCGCTCGCCAAGAGCTCACCCTCAGTCTGAAATATCTCAAAACCAGCTCCTCACATGAGTCTCCAATGAGCTAATGGTGATGGCCCACACTAGGATCTACACCAAAAGATGCAGAGTGTAGTATGAGCACTAATTGCAATGCAACCGGTACCCAGTAGGTATCATTGGCCGACTGGGCACATATAAGATAAAAGAGCAGTAATAAGCATAATAGAAAACAACTAGTCACAGAAGGCAACGAAGAAGTACACGGAAGCTAGCACAAAGAAGGAATACAAGCACGAACAATACATATGGCTAGCTAAAAGAACAAACATCACAGGCGAAAGAAAGAAACACGTACCCAGGATCCTCGCAACAACAAGTATACAATGAAGAGTTTAGAAAATAGGTAGTATATCGGTAACCTCAACAAACAGAGAAGTAGAGGAAGAAAATAGTAAACATTTTCAAATACAATAAATGATAACCCAACTAAGCATGCAATCTCAAGTCAAGAATTCAACACTGGAAGCCCAAGTTTAACCTTAACAATATCCAAAGTCATAAGAACTATAATAGGAACCAATAGAGCAAAATAGTAACAATAAGTCTACCTACAGTCCCACGGGCACCCATACACCCAAGAAACACAAACAAGTGAAGACAAACACTCTGGCATCCCATACTATCGGAGCGTACAATCAACAAACAGCAAACAAGGGTGGAACCTCACACAAATGAATGGCATGACATGCCATGCTAAGCCAAGAGTGATAGTAGTACCGTATGTTACCCGTTTCTGGCATCCTATAAGAACCAGAAGATGGGATCCATGGAAGGTCACACCCATATATCTCTAATACAACATATACCCTTCCTCCGATACTCGTAGCACGTAACCTCTGGTCCAGCATGTCAAGGTCCATAGAGGCCTCCGAACAACATACTAGATGCCCTAAAATCTCAAAAATCCCCAAGTAAAGCTGTCGGGAGAGTATCCAGGTCTAAATCAGGAAGTTAAATAATCCTAGCGCATGGCCCTACCGAGTCTAGCATCACCCCAGAAGTTATAGTAAAACAAGTCTAGTGCTCGACCCCACTGAGTCTAGTGTAAGTTGAAATAGTCATAAAATATCCTTTAATTCCCCCTTACTCCAAGAAGATCCATTAAGACAGTACCAAACCTTCTTTCAATCATTTTTACCAAAAATAGGCCCCACAAGCCATGCAAGATTTAGAAATTCAGCAATAGTAGGCACGAAGCCAAAACCATAGTAAAATCATGAAGAAAATCCTTTTATATGCATGATTAATGGTATACACAATCACAATAGCGGCCCTCAGCCCACAATCATCTTATCGGCCCTACACAGGCTCCAATCATTCTACAACACAGATAGCCAGATCTACAACAATAATAATGATGCTCGAGACTCACAAACATTCCCATATAATCCACCATCTATGTTCCAGAGTCAAACAAGGCCACACAGGACCATAAGGGTGATAATATCATCTATAGAAAATACTGCAACCATCGGAGGAAGAAAAGGAATGGGACATGAATAAAGCGGTAAAGGTCTGTGGTACCAACTAGTAAGCCCAACCCAAGGATTCCCATTAGTATAATTTTATTCTATATATGCAAAGTCTAAGGAGTTTAAACCGTAATCTATCTCGGGGCCGAACTGCAAACACGAACCATCACTCGTATGCCTTCCCCTTCCGAACAGCCTCGGAAAGCTGCCACGCTATCAAGAACATAATCTAGGTATCAAGACGAGAAGAACTAAACCCATATTGCTATACAGAAAATCGGGTCGAAAAATGACCCTCGGGGTCCATGCAGTGAAACAGAAAATAAAATTTACAATTATATCCGCGATGAATTTAGGAACCCATGCTCAAAGTTTTAGCTCAAATGGAGTTCGTTTCGGGGCTCAAAGCAGCTCCGAAGTACTACTAATTCATGAGAACAAAAGTGGAGAATTGTGATTTTCAAGGGCAAAAACGTACCAATTTGGAAGCAAGAATCTATCACGGACTGAAACTACAGCTATCATGAACAATCAAGCTCTTCAACGCAGCTTTAACCCAAGAAAAATCAATCTTGTAAGAGCCTCAACCATGGAGGTTTTTGAGCTTGAAGAGAAGAACAAGGCTTGAAGAAGAAAAGGCTTACCAACGATAAAGGAGCGAGATTAATGATAATTTGGAGAATTTCTACAAGCCCACATTGTTCTTGAGTAATTAGAGTTGAGAAAAATGAAGTTGGAGTTGGAAGAAGTGAAAGAAATAAGCTGAAAATCGTGAAAAATAAGAATTTAAAGACTGAAATTTATGGAAATTAACGAAAGTTAACAAGAGATTTTACCTATTCATGAGGCATTTAAATACACCCTGATCAACAATGATTATTCCTCCAAGTTATGGGTAAGAGTAGGTGAAGATTTGAAGGAATTTGGTGTAAAAATAGTGGAGAAAACGAGTTGAGAAGATGAGAGAAATAGCTGAAAATAAAGTTGCCAACAGCTATTTAAAGCTGGCCCACAACAGAAAAATGTGCAATTTTCTAAACTTCTATGGGGCATTTCGGGTTCAATTGGAACCCGATACTCACATACTAATAGAGATATTTGAGTGAAAAATACATTTCGAACTCAATGGAATCAATAAATTTAGCAACAGAGATCATTTTAAGGAAAAGTAGGCCCCATACCCAAAACTAACTCGGAACTCAATACCCCAAAACAAGTCCAGAAGCCCCGAGACCCAAACCAAAGGTTCTCCTAGCCTAAAGTCGACATTCCAGAGCTAATAGCATGGATAGAATTTCCATCTGAGGCTGTCTTCTCCGAATGTTGACTAAAGTCAAACTTTCAAGTTCAACTTGGCTAAAACACAAAAACCCAAACAAAACTAAATCGAAAGCTCTCAGAACCCGATCCAGGGTCCATCTAGACCAAAATCCATGCTCTAGAGCTAATGGAACTGTCAGAATTCAATTCTGAGCATATTTATCAAGATGTTGACTAAAGTCAATGATATTCTAAGTTAAGGCTCTAAAACAGGCAAACGGTCAAAATGACCAAACGAACGATCAGGGCACCGAACCACCGGTCCCAACAAGTCATAAATGACTTGGAGCCACTACAAGAAAGCTCTAACAGTATAAAGAAGGCATAAATGCAAAAAACCAGAAGGGTTATTACATTCAGATAGTTATGGGTCTTGTCCCGATGAACCATTTCTTTCAGTATTAGAGGCTTTATAGACTAGCTAATTGAGTTACTGTTATCATTTGTTTTGCAAACGGTTGCTTATTTTAGATTTTGATTTCTTATATCATTGAGACTTACTTTCTAAAAGTTTTGCATGCCCATCTCACTTAAAAGCTTCCGCATAATAATTGAGTATTTAGCATAGTAGCAAGCCAGGCCTAGGGTTCACTCAGGCCATTAGCAGTTCTGAGTGTCGGCCACATCCAGAGTATAGACTCAGGACGTGATAGAAGCAAAGGGAGTTTTCCCCATTACACACTCTGTTGTAGGTATTAACATTCTCCAAGAAGATTTGGAGATGCACTTGCGGATCCTTAGGTGGTAGACATGTAAACTGCATGCTCGAGTGCAATAGTTGCACCATATTTTACTTTAGCTCCCATTTTCTAGTGATTACAAATTTGATAATACTAGAAGTTACATTATTGGCGAGTGGGACCTCCACTTCGTGAATTGGTATTGGAGTTTGTGGTAAAGCCTCCATTATTACTATTTTTTTATCTTCCAAAAACCTGTCACCTACGCTAACACAGCTAAGACCAAGTTGTTAACACTTGTAAAAATAAAAATAGTAGAAAACTCTTGAAGTTGTCAATACTTTAAATCTCCGACAATGGCACCAAAAACTTATTGCCTTCTAACACACACACAAGTGTACATGGCCACAAGTAATATAATAATTATAAGTAATTAAATTTCAAATCCCATAGGTACTTAGCATTAACAATTTCTCAATTAATTCTACTATAATTATCATAACAAGTGTTGTCCAATTTTAGGAGAAGTGTTTGTTTTTTTAGTCTACTACTACTATGAAAGCAAGAATAGTGAAGGTGAGTTGATTGGAAGAGTTATGAATATAGTTATTAAGACCTAGGTTTATGTCTCTTTCATAATCCCATCATAGTTATGTATACTTGTTAAGCTCATTTAAGATATCTACTGAATGTTTGAATCGCAGGGTTAATATTGTGGTCATTGTATCTTGATATTCTAACTGTGTATCTAAATTAGCCTTCTAACTTCGTCATTGAGCAGGGATAGTTGAACTAATCCAAATGCATTTATACATGTTCCGACATATGACCCAAGTAAGGCAAATTAGGTAAGTCTCTTTCCCAGCCGCTAATCCGTCCATAGCCGCATCTACTCTCCTTTATTCAAGTTCTATTTCTAGTCTCCGTCTTTTGAGTTTCTCTAGAGTCTATCCATTTATCCTCATTGATGGCTAGTTAATATAATAGTAATTGTTGCATCCTGATGTACACATAAGTAAACGCTGTCATACAAGTAATATAGGATTGAAAGTCCAGATATCGTACCCAAAGAGACTTGCTAAATTAAACTAGTTTTAATTTTTATTCAAGTGTAAAAATCCAAATATTAATTTATGATTAAATAATCTAGAAATAAAAAGAATAAGTTAACTAATGAATAATTAACCAAATAAAGAGCAGATTTTCACGTAATCGATGTGATGAAATTGATCTAGGATTATGGATTTGCTAACAATCATGTTGAGTAAGCAATTTAATTGACTTATTCGTTTATCTAATTGTTGATTTACGGAGTTGATGATATAATTATGGTCTTTCAAGCCTCTAATCATCTATCCAGAATAGCCTCACAACTACATCATTGAGCGGGGATGTGACATCCTATTCCGAACACATTTATATGTCTTCCCATTTTGTAACCAAGTAAGGCGATCTAGTTATTTTTCTATCCTATCCGCAAATCTACTCTTTACATTACAAAAGAGAGATCTTGCTCCTTATATTCCTTGTTCTATCTTTCGAGTTCACAACAAGATTATAAGTTTATTTTAATGGTCGTGAAGCATTAAAATAGTAAGCTCAAGAATACAAGAACAACTTATATGATAATATTAAGAAGTAAATCAAGAGTCTACTACAACAATCATGAAGCTACCACAATCCTTGAATGATAAGCTTAACTTCACATAGACATGGAGCAATTACAATAAATCATCCAAAGAAAAACGTAAAAATAAATAATAAATGAGAAAAAAAGATGAAACCAATATTCTTTGACCTCCACGACGGCTCCTAGCTCTTCGTAGATCAAAAGTTATGTAAAAATAATTCTTATGAGGTGTTTATAGATGTTGGAAAAAGCCTCAAATAAAATAACTAAGTCCAAAATAAATTGGGAGAACCAAAACTCAATTGACGTCGGTTGCTGCTGGCGCGCTGCCTCATTGTACAATTTGTTGTTTCAATTTACTTGGATTTCACTTTGTGACACGTGCCAGTAGGTAATTTCCTTATAATTCAATTTTGCTTCAATTTGCATATGTGCATATTTATAATGTTATATTCACTTAAATCCATTAAGCTGTCTGCTTGATTTCCTTATATGATTTCTCCTTTTTAATTCATTTCTTCTCCAAATCTTTGCAACATTTCACCATTTTAATCCTACACATAAAATACCCAACATCAGAAAAATTATAAAATCAATGCTCAAAAATGCTAATAAAAAGACTAAATAGGAGGTAAATAATAATTAAATATATGTACTTTTATCCTCACATTACCGCCCCACACTTAGACCTTTTCTCATCCTCGATCAGGCATTAAAGCTCGTATCAAAAAATCAAACTAGGAATACCACCACTTTGGTTGATACAAACAATTAGGCCACACAAAAACTCAAAACATCAAGTATACTTCCCGATCATTATGCAAGATATACAACAAAAAACAAACTTCTAACATCCTAACCTCAAAGACGGATTCTAGCTCATCAAATTTAGTTTGCTCACTTCCTCCATCAAAGAAAGCTAATAAAATTACCTATCTATCATGAAACAAGTGTCCTCACATGAATAAAATAGTCCAGATACTCAATTTAAAGTATCAAATATAATTTAAGGACTTTGCATCAAAGATCAACTCTCACACTCACAAAAGAATTTGCATGTATGCACAAAGAACCATAGGCTTGCCCATTATGTAAATTGATAAAGCTCAAATACACTTTCCAAGAGGAAGTGATTGTGATCGTCATAGCAAAACATATTTATATTCCCGACGGGAGTCGAGGTCTATCCCACAAAGAACAGTGTAATCGCGATTGAGCTAATAAAGAATCTAAAAAACTTAATAAAGTTCAAAGAACAAAAAGAAAAGATATCGATTAGGGGATTTTAAACTAAATAAAGGAGAAAAGAAAATCAAATAAAAGATAGGTTTGATCAATGGATTTCACAAAGCAAGGATAACAAGGGAGAATTTGGGAATGATAATTCAATTCACAAGAATTCCACCCAATTAACGCATAGGTAGCCTTGGTTAAGAATATGCCTAATTGTTTTTCAACCAATCAAGCATTTATCCTCGTGGGTTCTCTCGAATCTCTACGAATACGCAATAAACCAACCAATTCAGCTTGGGTAAGTTGGGCTATCTCTAGCCCCAACTCTTAGATGGGAGTTTCCGGCAATCAAACTATCTCTAGCCTTGATCTAGAGTGGAAACCTCAAATTCCCACTATTGAATCTTTACCCAATTGAAGAACTCCTCTCTCAAGAAAGAATCCAATTCATAGGGTAAGTCAATGTTTGCAACCATCAACTATATAATCAAAGCATGAAAGATTCAATAGACCCACACAAATTAATCAAGAGAAAGCACAAGATAAGAATTTATACCCAAACAAAGTATTATCTCTAATACAATAACCCAAATCTCAATTCAGTAGTTACACCTACAATTTATCAATTTAGAATAAGAGTTTAAAGAAAGGAATTTAAGATTTTACAATAGAAATCATCCAATTCTTTACTCCAATGGTGTAGGGTGATGAACTTGCTCTCTAAGCTTGTCAAAGTTGTGAAAATTGCCAAAGATCGCTTCCAAGATGGCGGAGAGGTGTTTTATGTGAGCTGGGGTTTCCAAAAGTGTGAAATTCCAACACAGCCCAGTTGTTGTTGCTTTTCTACTTTGCTTACATGGAAGGTTCATCATGTAGGTGAAGTGTCTTTGTCTGGTTGACCTTCGCATACGCAGTCAGTTTAATGCATGCACGGAGCTTCTCCTTGGGTGACCATTGCGTGCGCGTGTGGGCCACTCCGTGCGCATAGGTATATTCAGCAGCCAGTTAATTACTTCTCTGAATAGCTCCATTTTGACTTGTTTTCATCCGAATTCTTCCCGAACACTTCTAAAACACAAAATTCTACAAAATAGAAGTAATCCGTATCATTTGCACTAACTTTCCACTTTATACAAGCAAAAGTACAAGATTAAAAGCTAACTAAGTAGTTAGAATACCAATTTATCAAACCCCCAAACTTGAACTATTGCTTGTCCTCAAGCAACTCAAAATTCTAATTCAAGGGACACATACACAAGTGCAATGACATCATTTACAAATCAAGGAGAATCCCTTTCAAGCACCAAACAAGGCTTTGGTTGATACTAATGATTAGTCAATCACATGATACTTAACCTAAGCACTCCTTTTTATTCAAAACACAATTCGAGGATGCAATGGGACTATAAGAACAACCAAGTGACAACAACCAATCTTCAAGAAGTGACTCAAGACCACTAGTTTACCAAACATGCTCATTTGACTTATTTTTGGAATTTATCAATATCACCAACTATCCTAATTCACATGCCCTCATAAGAACGAAAGTTCCAAAACACACTACGTACAAGGACAATCACAAGGGACAAATTCACAAACACTTATACTCACAAAGGATTTCAAGTACCAACAAGTATCAACCATAAGCTTGCCCTTATTTTCGCTCGCCACTAGTTCAAAGACAATCAGTCGGACATCTCAAAGGGCTTTTCTAAGCTTATAATGTAGGTTTAGGGAAGGGTAGGATAAATATTTTAGATTAGAGTGAATACATCCTCCTCGAACACTACACAACTTTTTTCAATTCAAACCCAAGCCATTTTTTTTCATTTTCATTAAACACGAGATACAATTTCACTTATTTTATTTGAAGCCCCAATTTTATCATTTTCTTCACCTTGGAGGATTTCTTTCTTTTTTTTCCTCTATGCTTTTATTTTCAAATTCTTCCTTCTTTTTGGCAATTGTTTTTAGGCAACAAACCAAGATAATATTATTTAGCACTCCTCCAAGGTACCTTTTATCAACCCCCAAACTTAGACTTTTAGCCTCGATTTCACACTTGTAGAGTTCAAGGAGGGACGAGTTCAAGAGAAGGATTCATTTTCAAAATGCTTCAAGGCTTGTACCGAGGTTTCCAAAGAAGAGGTGTTAGGCTCAAGAGGGGTGACTAATGATACAATTTGAGTGCAATGGTGGTTTTTAAGGCTATGTTGTCACGACCCAATTTCTCAGGTCATGATGGCACCTACAACCCCCCAGTAGGTGAACCAATTCCCATAGCCCAGAATGGTTAGTAATGGGCTACTACCTAACCAATTATGCACAATAAGCAAAAATAAGTGGAAGCTGAATATAAAAATAAGACACGCAGAAGCAACAACCCGAAATATATATACAAATAAAACTACGCCAACCCCAAGACTTGGTATCGACAGTACAGAAGTTTCTAATAGAATACAAGTGCTAGATGTAAACAAATATAATATAAATCTATCTCCGAAAATACAAGGAGCAGCAGTGTCAAAAGATGAGATGTGGTCAAACCCCGGTCGTCGAGAGCTCACCCTAGTCTCGAATATCTCAAAGCTTCACGAGACTCTAATGCGATCAACTGCGAAAGCTCACACTAATGTATGCACCAAAAAGATGCAGAGGTGTAGTATGAGCACCAAGACAATGAGTACTCAGTAGGCATCATCAGTCGACTGAGCGCATATAGGATATAAATATAGTAAGTGGCAAATAGCAAGAAAGAAGTCACGGAAGCAAATAGATAAAGCACAAGGAACTAGCACAGAGAATAGACAACCAAGAGTTATAAGCAAATAATGTTAGCACAGAAGATATATATAACACGGAAACACAGGTGTAAGAAAGAAAGACGCACTTGGGATCCTTGCAACAACAATATAAGTAATAAAGAGAGAGAGTTGAGAAAATGGAGATATAGCAGTAACCTCAAGTAAAAGGAAAAGAAGGAAAGTAGTCTAGCATACTCAAGATGGAATCAACAAGCATAAGGAAATCATAACACCAATCCAACTTCAAGATAGCATAAACAGGAATCCACCTCTCAAGTACAACCCTGGGATGGAATAACTAACCCACAATAACCGAGAAATACTAGTCAAATACTGATAAGAATGGAACCAGAAACTGACAATCTGCTCAATAAGATAGGACTCCCTAGCCCTCTCAATAATCAAAACCCCACAACCGGAGCCTCAACAGGCTAATAACTGCTAAATCACCAAGAAACAAGGACCATAACCTGATCTATAAAGCGAGAAGAGTAATCTAAACTACCTACAGTCCCAACAGCCGCCCATACAACTGAGGAATGCAATCAAGTGAAAACAAATCCTTCGGCCACCCATACAACTGGAGCGTACACTTAACACACAACCAACAAGGGTGGAATCAAAGTGAAATATGCATGATGATGATAATGATGGAACCGGTAATAGTAACCTTGTATGCACCTCTCCCCGGCACTTTGGTAGGAGGACCCATGGTAGGATGTACCCAATATATACCATCTGACACCGTATACCCCTCCTCCAGCACGCTCAGCCCTTTGGCCAGGTCCTTGAACGGCAGGGCCTATGGAGGTCCCTGACCACATATAGTAACGAACGCGAAATGTCAGATAATTAGAGCCTCAAAGTACATGCCCAGAATTGAACTGGGTATAAAAAAGTAGTAGTAATCTCAAAAGACCCTCTCAAAGGGTGCTCGAAGTATACTCGGGTCTAAATCAGTGATAAAAGTCTCAATAATCTTCTCAAAGAGTGCCCAGAGCATATCCGGGTCTAAATCAGTAAGAAATCAGACCTAGTGCTCTGCCCAGCAGAGCCCAGTATTAGTAGAAAATCAAGTCTAGTGTTCTTCCCAGCAGAGCCTAGTATCAGTAGGAAATCAGGGCTAGTGCTCTGCCCAGCAAAGCCTAGAATCAGTAGGAAATCAGTGCAAAATCATCCAAAATCTCATGTCATCATTAGATTATACCAAAAACATGCCCCCGGGGCCATTCAAGTTTAGGAAAAACCATTTATAGTGGCTCGCAGCCAAAATCAAAGTAAAACATGCAGGGAAAACCTTTTTCATGGATGATATGCTCGCGCACAAATATAAATTAGCCCAACGGCTCACAAACATTCCTACCGGCCCTGCACAGGCTCCACAGCTACTCAGCAAACATAACCAGCCTAAAAGGATATCTCTATGTCCAGGACTCACGAACATTCCCGAATAATCCACCATCTATGTCCAGAGTCAATACAAGGCACACAGGACCACAAGGGTAATATACAATACTACATGAATACTATAATTAGCATATGAAATTAATGGACAGAAAAGACAGCCAAGGTCTGGGGTACCAACCTAAAATAACCCACCCAAGGATGTTAATTAATGCAGTTATAGCCTATATACGCACAGTTTAGATAGGGAAAGTAATAACCTACCTATCGTCCGATGAATAGTTGCGGGGACGGTGTCATCCAAGCTCAAACTGCTGTAGAAAGCTCCAAATTGTGAAACCACTATCAACACAATAATCTATATTTCAAAACAAGACTAACGATACCTATATTGCTATAATAATAGACGGGTCAAAATTCAGGTCACAAACAGGCCCTGGGCCCCGCGACCTAAAACCGAAAACCAAAAACACCAAAGTGTTCCTTACCATCCTGGGAGCACATGCTCAAGATTTGAGCAGAAACGAACATGAAATGGGGCTCCAAAATAGCCCGCTCAAGTCAAGAATTAAAGAAGGAATTTTAAGAATGAACAATCGGAAATTGAGCAAGAAAGCTTACCATAAAGTGAGGAATTTCACCTGAACAACGAGTCTCACAAACCCACGATCATGCACTCACAAAAGGGGCAGAATCTATAAGAATTTCCAAGCTTTAGAGTCCCCCAACAATAGTGGTTTCTTTAGAAAACAAGAGAAGAACAAGTTGGGGAAGAAGACTTACCAATTGTCCAGGGAGCGCGGATTTTTGATGAGCAAAAGATTCCCCATGCTCAAGAACTAATTTGGAGCAATTTGGTAGAGAGAATTTTCAGTTTGGAGTTAGGAGGAAATGAGAATTTGAGCTAAAAACTGAAGGAGGAAAGATTTATAGGGGCTAGACGCAGGTCAGCGCCGTTGGTGTTGCCAGGGCGCTATTGGAGCTGAAGGAAATCACAGGTCAGCGCCACTGGCACTTCCCGGGCGCCGTTGGCGCTGAAAAAATTCTGCTGCAGAAAACCAGCAACAGCCAAAACTTCTACGGGGTGTTCTGGGCACAACTGAAACCTGATACTCACAAACCAAATATGTTATTAGAGTGGAAACGACGTTCCAGACTCAACAAAATTGACCAAACTTCCATACGAGCTTATTTCGGAAGAATGTTGACCCAATTCAACACTAGCTAATGCCAACCAAACATCTGAAATGATCCCAGATCACCCAGGACCCAAACCAACTAACTACCTAACACAAACTCGGCATTCCGGAGCTACGGCGCTGATGAAATTTCCATTTGAGGTCGTCTTCTCCGAATGTTGACCAAAGTCAACCAAATAAGCCCAACTGGCCTGAAAACACAGAACGAGAGACAATTCCAAGCTGAAAAGCTCTCGGATCCTGACCAAAGGTTTCCCTAGACCAAAGTCCACGCTCCGAAGCTAACAAAACTGTTGGAATTTGATTCCAAGCACGTTCACCAAGAATGTTGACTGAAGTTAACAATTTCAAAAGCTTTAAGCTCTAAAACAAGGAACGGCCAAAAATACCAAACCAACGACTCAGGCACCAAACTACCAGTCCCAGCAAGCCATAAATGACTTAGCGCCGCTATAGGCAAGCTCTAACGGTACAAGAAAGGCAAAAATGCATAAATGACCGAAAGGGTCATTACATCATCCACTACTAAAAAGACTTTCATGCCCAAAAGTCAGGAAAGAGGGAAAGACTAGAGATTAAAAGAATAGCAGATATGAAGCCCACACTACTCTCGGACACCCTGAGTAGCCTCCTCGACAAGACAGCGCCCAACAGAATGAAACCACAAAAGGCGACCAAGCCTACACTTCATACTAGCCAAGCTAGATTCCAAACTTAAACTCCAAAACTCTAAAGATCTTCCAACCCAAACTGAACCTCGAGAATCTCAACCGGCAAACACCAACACATAAATGAAACTAGAGAAGCAAGGCAATTAACACATAGAACTCGAATCATCGAAACCACAACCAAGTTTGCCAGAAAAGAAACCATAACTCTAACTCATGAACCCGCTGATCTGCAAAACCCTTTTATTTTGAACTAAATCCTTTTGCACCATAATAGGAAGTTGCATACAAGTCGAACACTCAACCACCCTCGAAGCATCAACTGACACACCAGAGATCCATAGTCGTCACCTATACTCTACCACAAACGAAGTCACTTCTTTTTGCTCAAACTCCTTTCAAGTCAAGCTATAGTCCACTAACATTTGCTATCCAAGATAACAACTTGGAGCGTACCCTTGAAAACTGGAGTTACATGTCCCGATTGATCATCAACCAATGAACGAACACTTTTTCTAACATCAATCTCGCGAACTGAACCTGACTGAACAACCCATCTGAATCCAACTTAAGTCGGCACACCAAAGTTAGGAAAGGCATGTATAAATACCCTGTGTTGATGGAGAAACTTCCAAACTGTAGAACGAACCCAACTTCGTTGCACCATGCCAAGTCTGAGTCAACTTGAAGCGAATGAACCAGGGCAACTTGCCCAACAGACCCAAACCAAAACCAAGCCTCTGCAGGGACTGTGGTAAGCCTACCATGAAGCTCGTAACCATCACTAAGCCCCCAACTCTAAGAAGTACTGTTGCTACTCTGAATACTCGAACACCATTCAAATTTGAAATTGCTTTACAAATCTCAACTTGGGAAGGAGTCTACCATACCTAGAATATCAAGTCAAAACACCCCGTAGGCAAAGGAAAAGGTGCCTGGGGTTCAAAGTTGCCATCTAGCCATATAAATTTCTGCATATACCTTCAACTCATCCCTTTGGCCCGAATCAACCACTCTACTGTATCAGCATACTAACCAACCATCTCAAAATATACCATATACCAAACTTCTAGTCCACACTGGCTGAGTCTAACCAACACTGGGACCCCATATCAAAGATAGCCCCTAAAGAATCAACTAATCAAGCATTCAGACTCTCGGCAAACGAATGGTGACCACCAGTCTCTAAGTATCAATAGAACTTAAAATAGCCTCGCTAGCCTCAACCTGCACAACTTGATCACATAAAACATATACCCCTACTGAACCTCAAACTTATACCGCTGAGTCTGTCCAACCGAGGTAGAAGGAACCTCGTACTATCACGAACACTACTTAAATATGGGATGTCTAGTCTAACTCAGAGATGAGCCTCCCACTCCAGCTATGGGTCGAGGACGCCCTCGAGCAGTGGCACCTGCTAGAGCTCCTAGAGTGGAGGTAGAGCCCGAGCAGCATGTGGATCAGGGGGCAGCCCAGGTACTACCAGCTCCAGCACCAGCCCCAGTACCAGCTCCAGTACCCGCTTCTGTGCCAGCTCCAGCCGCAGCTCAGTCTCCAGATATTCGGGGATTACTATTACAGCTTTTGGGTATGATTGGAGAGCGGCCTTCTGAGGTAGCGCAGACATCCGCTCAGGGGGCAACCCTGGGTGCATAGAGCTCAGGAGCGCAGCCTGCTACTATGGCTCCCTGTGCGGAGGTCATTCCGATTCCATCTGTTGCACAACCTCTTGCTCCTCGCCTAGCTATGATAGAGTCAGAGCACAAGGCGTTGGGTAGGTTTTTGAGGTTAGCACCTCCGAGGTTTGCTGGTACTTCTGGACAGGATCCACATGACTTTATTACTACCTGTGAGGAGATGTTGCATCATTTGGGTTTGTTGGAGACTCACGGGGTTGGTTATACTACCTATCAGTTGGAGGGCCCAGCGAAGTTATGGTGGAGGGCCCAGGTTGCTTGTAGACCACCGTCGTCACCTCCTTTGACCTGGTCTGAGTTTTATGAGGCCTTTATGGCCAAGTTCCTACCCCAGAGTGATCGAGAGCGTCGCAGGGAGCAGTTTACTCACCTTGTACAGGGGTGTACGACTATCTCGAAGTATGAGACCCGTTTTCATCAGCTAGCACCATTCAGAGCTATGATCATTCCTACCGAGGCAGATAGGATTCGCAGATTTGTATGGGGTTTGAGACCAGAGATCAGGCAGCCAGCTGAGATATTGATTGCCAGTGGTCGGTCATTCCAGGTTATTGTAAACTATGCCCGCACTGTGGAGGACTTACAGCGACATGATCAAGGGCCCAGAGATAAGAGGCCTCGATATCAGGGTGTCTATAGTGGTTCTAGATATGGCGGTAGAGGTCCTGGCCAGTGGAGCCAGAGTTATCAGCCACAGCAGTACCAGGGTCAGTCCAGCCGACCGGTTTAGGCTTCCCTTCAGACTTTTGGTAGTACCCAGTTCGAGCAGGGTCAGAGCAGCCATCAGGGCTATAGCGGCCAGTCTTCGAGGGGTACAGTTTCTGAGGCATCAGGTCGTGGTGGTCATACGGGATCTGCTGGTTCATCTCGACTGAGTAGGCCGTCAGGGGCTTGTTTTACTTGTGGTGCGATGGGTCATCTTGCTAGAGATTGCCCTCAGCAGGGTACAGTTCAGTTGGCCGAGCCTTTACAAGCAGTTCAGCCTCCGGCTAGAGGGGGTGGTCGTCAGAGTAGAGGTGGTGCTCCACATGGCAGAGCAGGTGGTAGGGATGGCGGTAGGGCAGGAGGAGGTCGTCGTCAGTTTTACGCGGTCCATAGGAGACCAGAGGCAGAGTCCTCAGATGCTGTGATTACAGGTACGATTTCTGTGTGCCATCAGTCTGCTATGGCTTTATTTGATCCTGGATCCACTTGTTCATATGTATATGCCTACTTTGTGCCTTGTTTGGGGTTGGCTAGTGAGCCATTATCTGTTCCTATTTCTGTTTCGACCCCAGTAGGAGATTTCTTAGTAGTGGATCGGATTGTGAGATCCTGTATGTTATCTGTTGGTGATTCAGAGACTTGGGGTGATTTGATGATTCTTGATATGCTAGATTTTGATGTGATACTGGGCATGGACTGGTTATCCCCTCACCATGTGGTTTTGGATTGCTATGCCAAGACCATTACCATAGCTGTGCCCGGTGTATCCCCGGTTGTGTGGCAGGGTTCTGTTAGCCATGCACCATCTGGGATCATCTCTTGTCTTCGAGCTAGGAAGCTGATTTCCCGTGGGTGTTTAGCTTATCTAGCATATGTCCGAGATGTTAGTGCTGACCCCACTTCTCCTGAGTCTGTTCCTGTAGTTAGAGACTTCCTCGATGTGTTTCCTACCGACCTGCCAGGCCTTCGACCTGAGAGAGATATATGATTTCGCTATTGAGCTAGAGCCGGGCACCAGGCCCATTTCTATTTCTCCTTACCATATGGCTCCTGCTGAGTTGAGGGAGCTTAAGGAGAACCTCCAGGATTTGTTAGCTAAGGGCTTTATTAGACCTAGTGTGTCACCTTGGGGTGCTCTTGTTCTCTTCGTGAAGAAGAAGGATGGGTCGATGCGCATGTGTATTGATTTTCGGCAGCTGAATAGGGTGACAGTGAAGAATAGGTATCCGATGCCGAGGATTGATGATTTGTTTGACCAGCTTCATGGTTCAGTCGTGTTTTCGAAGATTGATTTGAGGTCTGGCTACCATCAGTTGAGGATTAGGGCGTAGGACATCCCTAAGACAGTATTCAGGACACGTTATGGCCATTATGAGTTCCTGGTGATGTCTTTTGGGTTGACTAATGCCCCTGCAGCCTTTATGAACTTGATGCACAGGGTTCTTGGCCCGTATTTGGACTCATTTGTGATAGTTTTTATAGATGACATCTTGGTATACTCGCGTAGTGGAGATGAACATAAGCGGCACTTGAAGGTTATACTCCAGACTTTGAGAGATCATCGGCTTTATGCCAAGTTCTCAAAGTGCGAGTTTTGGCTTGAGTCAATTGCATTCCTAGGGCACGTGGTGTCTAAGGATGGGATTAAGGTTGATCCGGGAAAGATTTCAGCGGTTTGTGAGTGGCCTAGACCTACTACTGTTACTGAGGTTCGCAGCTTTATTGGGTTAGCAGGTTACTACAGACGGTTCGTTGAGGGATTTTCTTCCATAGAAGCACCCTTGACTATGCTGACTAGGAAGGATGTCCCATTTCAGTGGTCGGATCAGTGTAAGGATAGCTTCCAGAGGCTTAAGGCCTTATTGACTTCAGCTCCAGTTTTGACTTTGCCGGTTGAGGGTCAGAGCTTCTCCGTGTATTCTGATGCTTCTGGGGTTGCTCTTGGTTGTGTGTTGATGCAGCAGGGTCGAGTAATAGCATATGTGTCGAGGCAGCTGAAGGTTCACGAGCGCAACTACCCCACTCATGACTTAGAGTTGGCGGCGGTAGTTTTCGCGCTCAAGATCTGGAGGCATTACCTATATGGAGTTCACTGTGAGATCTTCACCGATCACCGTAGTCTTCAGTATATCACGAGTCAGCGAGATTTGAACTCGAGACAGAGGAGATGGGTCGAGTTACTGAAGGACTATGACTTCACTATTCTGTATCATCTGGGCAAGGCAAACATGGTAGCGGATTCCTTGAGCCGAAAGGCAGTGAGTATGGGTAGCCTAGCTTATCTTTCTGTTTCAGAGCGACCATTGCCCTTGGACATCCAGTCCTTGGCTAACCGTTTGGTTAGGCTTGACTTGTCGGATCCTAGCAGAGTTCTCGCCAGTATTGAGGTTCGTTCTACTTTGATTGATCAGATTCAGAGCCGTCAGTTTGAGGATCAGCAGTTGTGTGACCTTCGTGATCGAGTTGTTCAGGGTGAGACTAGCCAGGCTACTCTAGATTCAGATGGGGTTCTGAGGTTTGATAGTCGCCTTTGTGTTCCGAGGACTAGTGATTTGATTCAGTTGATACTTCATGAGGCACATTGTACTAGATACTCCATTCACCCTGGCACAGCAAAGATGTATAGAGACTTGAGGCAGCTTTACTGGTGGAGTGGTATGAAGCAGGATATAGCGGATTTCGTATCTCGGTGCTTGAACTGTCAGCAGTTAAGTTCGAGCACATGAGACCTGGTGGTTTGATGCAGCGACTTCCCATTCCTGAGTGGAAGTGGGAAGGGATTACTATGGACTTCGTTGTTGGTTTGCCTCGTACTTCTCATGGGTTTGATTCCATATGGGTGATTGTTGATAGTGCCTGACTAAGTCAGCAAAACATTTCTTGCCGTTTCATACTTCTTATGGTGCAGAGAGGTTTAGCTCAGATCTACCTTTCGTGAGATTGTTCGTTGGCATGGGGTCCAGCTTCTATCATTTCCAGACCGCGGCACTCAGATTCACATCTCCAGTTCTGGAGGGCTATTCAGCGAGATTTGGGTACAGAGGTTCATCTTAGTACCGCTTTCCACCCTCAGACAGATGGCCAGTCCGAGAGGACCATTCAGATTCTGGAGGACATGCTTCGGGCCTGTGTTCTTAACTTTGGAGGTTCTTGGGATCAGTTTGTTCCCTTGGCAGAGTTTGCTTATAATAACAGCTTCCATTCGAGTATCGGCAAGGCACCTTTTGAGGCTTTGTATGGCAGGCGTTGCAGATCACCGGTAGGTTGGTTTGATGGTTTTAGTGCTGGGCCACAGAGCACAGATTTGCTTCGAGATTCCTTAGACCGAGTCTGAGTGATTCAGGACAGACTTCGGGCAGCTCAAAGCAGGAAGAAGAGTTATGTTGATCGTAGGCTTCGTGCCTTGGTGTTTCTCCGTGTATCGCCCATGAAGGGCGTGATGAGATTTGGTAGGCGGGGCAAGCTTAGCCCCAGGTACATTGGGCCATTTGAGATTCTTCAGAGGGTTGGTAGCATTGCCTATAAGTTAGTCTTGCCTCCGATGTTTTCAGCTATACATCCTATATTTCATGTTTTGATGTTGCGTCGGTATGTCCCATATGATTCTCATGTGTTACAGTGGGATTCAGTTCAGTTGGGTGAGGGTTTAGCCTTTGTTGAGGAGCCGGCATCTATTTTGGCCAGAGATGTCAGGAGATTGAGGTCTCGAGAGATCCCAGTTGTTAAGGTTCAGTGGAGGCACCGTCCAGTCAAGGAGGCTACCTGAGAGATCGAGAGAGATATGCGGGCTCAGTATCCGCAGCTGTTTGGGCCTTCAGGTACCCCCTTGACCTTGACTTTCGAGGACGAATGTCCTTTTTAGTAGTGGATGATGTAATGACCCTTTCGGTTATTTCCACGTATACATTTTCCTTGAACCGTTAGAGCTTGTTTGTAGCGGCTCCAAGTCACTTAAGGCTCGTCAGGACCGGTATTTCGGTGTCGGGTCTATTTGTTTGGTCGCATTATAAGTTTTGAAGTCAAGCAAGTCGGCAAAAGTTATCGTAAGTTCTTTAATAAATTTTCTGAACTTTGGATAAAATGTAGAAGTCCCCCGAAATACCAAATTGAAGGTATACGAGTCTAGTTTCCAACGCACAAAACCTCACGTCCAACTGATCGCGGAGTAAAAAGTTATGACTGTTTTACCTCGGACTGTCTGGCAGAAAACGAGTTGCGAACCGGGTCGCGAACCAGGTCGGGTCGAACTCAATTTAAGCCTCAACTTCACATTTTAAAATGCCATGTCAGTTCTGAAACAGTGAGAAAACATAAGGGAGGGTTCCAAGAGAGTTCTTGAGTATCAAAATCGTGCGATGGTGAGTTGCGAACTTAAATTTAAGAATTTTATTAACATCGCGTGTATTTGAAAATATTTTATTTGGAAGTTGAATTTGGTAAAAAGTTATATTATTATTACCTTTTTAAAATATATTATAAGTTTATGAAAAATATTTTCGTTACGATATAATTGTATATGTATTTATTTTATAAGGTTTTTATACATTGTAATATTTTAACGGAGATAGTAAATTTAGTTATGTTAAAATTTATTATTATAATATAGTAGGTTTTATTCGAAATAATTTTCTAATGATTATGGTATATTCAAAAATTATATTTATTTTACAACGAATCTATGCAATACCCAATTATATAAATAAAGGGATAACTTAAAATGGAAGGGGTGACACCTCCACTTCCACGTGGAAGTGGAGGGAGGGTCATCATTTATTATCATCATCTATGTGGCAGCAAATTACTCCTCTTATATATATATATATATATATATATATATAGTGTGTGTGTGTTTGCATGTTTTTAATTAATAGGGAATTCATGATATGTATCCAGGAGCCTATGTGTTGAATTTCTATATAGGAATTCTATTATACTTTGAATATAACGTTTTTTTAACCCTTTTATTCCTACAAGATAGCTTACGTACTATGTATGTATATATATGATATATAGTACGTGAATGGAAATTATGGAGAGAATTACTCTTTTTGGTTGATAATTTATTTGGCAATCAAAAGAAAATCAATTATCCACGTCAAGTTATTCAAGCCCGAGTTCAAGTTTGATTTTGTTTCGGAGCTTCTTTTCGGAGAGGATCGAGCTTGTCATCGGACGACAGGTAGGTTACGATTTATTTTCCCTAGACTCCGCATATATAGGATAAAATTGTATTAATGGGCATCCTTGGGTTGGTTTATTAGGTTGGTACCACAGACCTTGACCGCTTTATTCATGTCCGCCTACTTTTGTTCCACCGTTGCTTGTAATATTTGCCGATATATTTTATTTACCCTTGTGGTCCTGTGAGGCCTTGTTGACTCTGGAACATAGAAGGTGGGATTTTGGGAATGTCCGCGAGTCCCGGGCATAGAATTACCCTTCTAGGCTGGTTATGCTTGCTAAGTAGCTGTGGGCCTGTGCAGGGTCGATAAGTTGATTGTGAGCTGCTGGGCAGCTATTGTGTGTGATCATACCATTTCCATGCATATAAAGAGGTTTTATCCATGTTTTACTATGGTTTTGGCTTCGCGCATACTGACACTATTTTCTAAACCTTGCATGGCCCGGGGGGCCCGTTTTTTATGGAAATAATTTGGAAATGGTTTGATTTAACTTGTGAATTTCCTGGGTAAAAGAAAGTAAAATTATGTTTGAAATCATCAGTTTTACGATTAACGCTACACTCGGCAGGGCCGGTGTGCTAGTTGAGTTTTCTTGCTACTTGAGATGAGTTTTAGCCTCGGTCGGACCGAGCACCTGAGATGACTTTCTACTGTTTAGACCCGGTTATGCCCGGGCACCCTTGGAGGGGTTTTTGAGACATTTTCCTACTACTTTAGTCCTGGACAGGGTCTGGGCATTGCATATTCGAGACTGGGTCTCTATCCTGATACCGGACTTGCTTTCGGACGACATGTTCTGATACTGAGTTTTAGTATGGGGTATGGGACCTCCATGGACCTTGCCATCCAGGCCAGGGGCTACGGGCTGCGTGTGCCGGAGGAGGGGTATACGGTGGAGTAGAGGTATACGGGCAGTGTCCTTCCATGGAACCTACCTGCTGGGCCGGATAGGCACCGGAGGAGGTACATACAGAGATACATTTCACTTGAGATCTTCATGCATCATATCATTCATTGTTTGAGGTTCCACCCTTGTTTGTTGTTTGTTGATTGTACGCTCCGGTAGTATGGGATGCCAGAGGGTTTGTTTTCACTTGTTTGTGTTCCTCGGTTGTATGGGCGGCCGGGGAACTGTAGGTAGACTCTTGCTATTTACTTACAGAATTATTCCCTGTTACGGTTAATTATGAAATTGGTTACTGCTAGACTGTTAGTTGCTGGATTTGAGATTGATATGATTAGTTGGGCTTGATTCATGTCTCTAAGCATGCCTATCATTACTCTTTCTCTCTTCTTCTTATACTTGAGGTTACCGGTATACCGTCCATTTCGTAAACTTATTATGTATACACTGTTATTGCAAGGACCCCAGGTGCGTTATTTCTTACTTTCACCTGTGCCTATGGTGTGTATATTCTGCTTACTAGCCTCACATGTGGTTCTGTTGATTTCTCTCTGGATTAGTTCCTGTGTACCTTTCGTTGATTTCTGTGACTGCTTGCTTCTATTCTGTCTGTTAGTACACTTTTATCTTATATGTGCGCAGTCGGCCTATGATACCTACTGGATACCTTATGCTTCGCATTTGGTGCTCACCCCTACCCCCCTGCATCTTTGGGTGCAGATCCTAGCGGGGGCCATCGCCGTTAGATCGATGTGATTCGTGCTTGGAGATCTGTTGGGGACTACTTCAGACTGAGGGTGAGCTCTTGGCGATCGGAGCTTAGCTTTAGTTTATCTTTTGCTTTATGTACTCTATTACCATTCAGAGACATCTGTATATATTGTTTTGGATTATTTGCACTCCATGTATGTAGTTTGGGCTCTATACTATGATACCAGGTCTTGGGGTTTGGTTTAGTTTCCGCACATGTATATATTTATAGTCCTTTTATTTGTTCTCTTCGTCTTGTTCTCTTATTTGTTAGATAGTAGCCCATTACTAACTGTTCTGGGCTACGGGGATTGGTTCACCTATCGGGGGTTGTAGGTGCCATCATGACCGAGAAATTGGGTCGTGACAGATAGTCACCACACAAGCCCGATACACCTGATCCACTACTAAAGAATCACCTACTAGGGTAGATACACGCAAGGGCACAAGCAAGGACTCACAAGCAGACTTCAGACGAGTAGCGTAATAACCAGATACATATGAGAACTTACACCCTGAATCAAACAAAGCAGAAGCAGACTGATGAAAAATGGAGATCGTACCTATGATGACATCATCTGAAGCCTCGGCCTCTGTCTATCCCGAAACTGCATACATGTGACCCCGATTGCCATGACCACCTGACCTACCAGACTGAGGGCCACCTCTAGTACCCTGGGGACCACCCCTACTACCTTGTGTACCGCATCTAGCTGGAGGTGCTGAAGCCCTGGGGGCCTGAACCAATGGATCATGTCGCCTAGGATACTGTACCGACGGGCACTCTCTAGAAAAGTGGCCTATCTCACCACACTCATAACAACCCCGACCATATGTACTCCGCTGTGAAGATCCAGTTGAATCAGAATGACCACCATGACCTGTAGACCCTGAATGACCACCTCGGGAAGTAGGAATGAGACTCTAGCTACTCTGACCCTCAGTAGTCTGTAATGCCGCCTAAAAGGGCTGACTCAACTGGAAATGTTGTTGGTGCTGACCTCTACCATAGTAGCCCTTACCACGGCCCTGCCAACCGCTGAAACTGCCCTGATGGTGGGGCCTCTTATCGCTGCCCCTGGTCCTTGTGAACTATACCCTCAATAGTACAGGCATGATCAACTATCTCCAGAAAAAACTGACCTGACGCTACAGTACCCTCTGTGGCCAAGCGGAGGTGCAAGGTTAAACCCCGAACAAATTGGCGTACTCTCTCATGCTCGGTGGGCAGAATCATAATGGCATGCCAGGATAACTGGTGGAACTGAACCTCTTACTCAGACACAGTCATGGAACCCTGCTCCAACCCAGCAAACTGATCCATCAGATGCTCCCTCATACTATGCGGTACATACTTCTCCAGAAAGGCTGCTGAGAACTGACTCCAAGTAAACGGAGGTGACCCGGCTGGTCTACAAGCAACATATGACCTCCACCATTGTTTCGCTGGACCATCCAGCTGAAACGTTGTGTAATCGGCTTCATGAGACTCAACTAGCACTAAATTATGTAACCTCTCCTGGCAGCTAGTCAGAAACTCGTGCGCATCCTTCCTAGAAGCACTTGAAAACCTCAGAGGACCCAATCTCAAGAACCTACCAAGCATCTTCTGCTCCTCAGAAGACATAACTGGCACGGCAGGAAGAGGGGGAGCAACTGCAGGGACTGGTAGTACCTCAAATCTAGGAGCTACAGCAACAGGTTGCACTCCTGAACCCTGTGTTGTTGCCTGAGCTGAAGTTTGAGCCTCACCTCGAACCTGAGAACCAATCGGAGTGCTCGGCGAAGTGGCTAGTGGAGTCATACCCTCAAGAAACCCTAACAATCAAACCAAGATGTCCTGCAATACTGGAGTAGCTACAAAACCTGTCGGATGCTGGGCTGGACCCATATGCTCTGGCTCATACTGAACCTCATATGCTCTAACCTCAGGCTCTGGTGACGGTGATCTAGCCCGGGCCTGAGCTGGCACCGTAGCCCGTGCCCTACCTCGAGCTCTGGGTTGACCTCTACCCCGTCCGCTAGCTGGGGCTCTAACTGTAGGTGCACGGGCCTCGTCCTCACCCGCTGTAGACCTTGTCCAAACCATCAGAGAAAGAGTGAAACAAAGATACTTAGAAGTTGACAAAATCAAGTAAGCACAATAAGGACTCAAACAAAAAAAAGTCTTTCCTAGGGAATGTCCTATAGCCTCTCAAAGAATAGATACGGACGTCATCGTACCAATCCAGGAGACTCTACTAGACACTTTGCTCTTGTACTGGCGAGACCGGTGAACCTAGAGCTCTGATACCACTCTGTCACGACCGGAAATTGGGCCATGATGGCGTCTACATAATCCCCCAAGTAGACAAGCCTAACCCAAACAAGAGGAAGACAATAAGTAATAATTAAACTAAAGAAAGCGGAAGATATGACAAAAAGATTGGGCCATTAGCATATAAACATACCATCATACAAAATATACAAAAGAAGGCCCTAAAGTGACCAACGAGACAAAACAGACTCTAAAACTAACCCGGACCTGGTGTCACTAGTACAAGAGTGAATAAAGTAAGGAGTAGCTATACAACAGGTGTTGTCTATCTAAAATACAAAATATAGACAGAATGTACAAGATGGAAAGCATGTAAAGTCTCCAAAGCGTCGAGAGCTCACCGCGATCTGAACAGTAATGGGTCTTGAACGACAGGACATCAGCGAGGGTGGCTCGTACTAGGTGTTGCATCAGAAAAAGAGATCAGAGTGTAGTATGAGTACCAAGACAACGGGTACTCAATAGGCATCATAGGCCGACTGAGAGCAGAAAGATAATATATATAAATAGATTACAGGAAAGCAACTAACTATTTAGGGATCCACCTAAATCTAGTTATAAAGCCGGAGACATGCCAATAAACAAAAAGAAAAAGGGAAACAACATCAAGCCAAACCAGAGTCAATCCACATGCCAAAGCAAATGTAATGCGATGCACGATGATGCATATATGAATGCAATATAATATAAACCCGAAATATCGCATCGAGCGCTCGGAATACCGCATCGGACTATGCATATATATATATGAAATAATAAAATACCTGGAATAATGCATTAGGTGTTTGAAATACCGCATCAGACTAATATGTATATAAATGAGAAAGTAAAATACCTAGAATAATGCATCGGGGGTCCGGAATACCACATCGGACTATAAATTTATATACAGAAAATAGCAGTTCCTCTTTTCCTCTCAAAAAATAGGGTGATACTCAAAATAGCTCGATCTAGTCCGAAAAATCATCACAACAATAGAAGAGCCTTTTTTCAAACCAAAACCTTCGAAAATCATTTCCTTACTGTACCAATAATATGCCATGTGATATGAGTATGAATGTTTACACACAGAGGGAAACCACATCATCAGATCAAACAGGGCAAGAATACACTCCAAGACAAGAGAACTAACCTGGAATTTGTCCAAATCCTGGCCATGGCCTCGGGCTCACAGTTACACACAATGATATAATAAAGCGGTAAAGCAGAAATAAAAGTAAAAACCATGGAAAAACTCTATTCTACCTCTAAATCCACCTAAAAACACGCTAAGGAATCTATACTAGTCCCACAGAAGAAGAAATCTCCTAGGCTAAGGATAACATACAGTGCTAGGCTAAAGATCCAAAATGGCCAATTAACATGATATACAAGATTCAAGCCTAAAGTCTATCTAAAATCCAACCTAGCATTCCAGTAACATACACATATATATTATCTAACTAACTCAGTCTAAAAAGGGTAAATCGTAAACTACCTCGGGGCCGAACTGCAAGCACGAATCATCACTCGTGTGCCTTCCCCTTTCGACCAGCCTCAGAAAGCTGCCATGCTATCAAGAACATAAACTAGATGTCAAGACGAGAATAAGGATACCCATATTGCTATATGGAAAATTGGGTCAGAAAAATGACCCTCAGGGCCCGCACAACGAAATAAAAACACAATTTACAATTATACTCGCGGTGGGTCAAGGAACCCATGCCCAAAGTCTGGGCGCAAACGGGGCTCATTTCAGAGCCCAAAACAGCCTCGAAGTGCTACTAATTCACGGGATTAAAACAAAAAATCTCAGAATTTAAAGGCGAGCACCTACCTCAACAAGAGAAGCACATCACGGAGATGAGTTACACAAATTTAGGGGCATGAAGTACCCAAAAACCAGATTCCACAAGATTTCCACAACTCTAAGAATTTAGCAACAAGGAAATTTAGCGGAAGAATTACGAGAAATTTACATGAAACGAGGAGAGGGGTGACGAGGGAACTTACCGGGTGAAAGATACTGAGCAAGGGAGCTGGAAATTGGGAGCTTGGAGCTTAACAATGGAGTTTTATCGGATTTTGAAAGAGAAAACAAAGTTGGGACTTAATATAACTGCCAGGGGTCCTTCATCGCGATCGCGACAGGACCCCCGCGTTCGTGGAGAACAGCTGGCCCAACCATCGCGTTCGCAATGGTCCAGGGTGCGTTCGCGAAGAGGAAGCCAAGCCAGGTCCCAGCTGGGTCCCAGCAAGCTACATCGCGAACGCGAAGTAACCCTTCGCGAATGTGATGGTCAAGAAACTAGACTATCATGAACGCGATAGGGTCCCCGGGATCGCGAAGAGCAAAGTTGTCTACAACTTAATGCAGCAACAAGCAAAACATCAAGTCCAAAAAACTTTCGACGGACCCTCGAGATTCATCCTGAACTTCGTGAACACAAACCAACCATGCTACCCTACCAGAAATGACATTCCAGACTCAATAGAATCGATGAAACTCCTAACGAAGATTGTTTTAATGAAAAGTCGGCCCCACGCCCAAAACCAACACAAAACTCAAAACCCAAAAACAAGTCTGGAAGCCTCGGGACCCGAACCAAAGGTCCCCGTAGCCCAAAGTCGATATTCCAGAGCTAAAGGCGCTGAAGGAATTTCCATCCAAGGCAGTCTTCTCTGAATGTTGACTAAAGTCAACCCTACCAGCCAAACTAACTTCAAAACACACAAAGCCACACAAAACCAAATCGAAAGCACTCAGGCCCAAACCAATGGTCCCACTAGACCAAAATCAACAAAACTATCGAAATTTAATTCTAAGCGCGTTTGCCAAGAAAGTTGACCAAAGTCGAAGATTTACCAATCTTAAGTGCTAAAACAGGGAAATGGTCATAACGACCTAATGGATATCCCAGGCATCGTACCGTCAGTCTCGGCAAGTCATAAATGACCTGTAGCCGCTGAGGGAAAGCTCGAAATGCAGAAAAAGCACGGAAAATAGAAAATGACTTGGAGGGTCATTTCATCAACTTTAGATTTTTTTTTTAACTTGAATAAGTTACTTGAATTTAGAATTAGGATTTAGAACTTGAATTTGGAATTAGGTTCTTGAATTTGGAACTTGAATTTGGAATTAGGATTTGGAACTTGAATTTAAAATAGGTTCTTGAATTAGATTATTAACTTGAATTAGGTTCTTGAATCTTAGTTTTTTTAAGTTAAGCTTTTTTAAGTAAAGTTTGTTAGTTTAAATTGTTAGTTTTGAGTTAAGAATTAGTTTTCAACTTTAGGTTCTTTTTTGAACTTGAATTAGGTACTTGAATTTGGAACTTGAATTTAGAACTTGAATTTGGAATTACGATTTGGAACTTGAATTTGGAATTAGGTTCTTGAATTAGATTATTAACTTGAATTAGGTTCTTGAATCTTAGTTTTTTTAAGTTAAGCTTTTTTAAGTTAAGTTTGTTAGTTTAAATTGTTATTTTTGAGTTAAGAATTAGTTTTCAACTTTAGGTTCTTTTTTGAACTTGAATTAGGTACTGGAATTTTGAACTTGAATTTAGAACTTGAATTTGAAACTAAGATTTGGAACTTGAATTTGGATTTAGGTTCTTGAATTAGATTATTAACTTGAATTAGGTACTTGAATTTGGAACTTGAATTTGGAATTAGGATTTGGAACTTCAATTTGGAATTAGGTTCTTGAATTAGATTATTAACTTGAATTAGGTACTTGAATTTGGAACTTGAATTAGGAATTAGGATTTAGAACTTGAATTTGGAATTAGGTTCTTGAATTAGATTATTAACTTGAATTAGGTTCTTGAATCTTTGTTTTTTTAAGTTAAGCTTTTTTAAGTTAAGTTTGTTCGTTTAAATTGTTAGTTTTGAGTTAAGAATTAGTTTTCAACTTTAGGTTTTTTATTTTAACTTGAATTAGGTACTTGAATTTGGACTTGAATTTGGAACTTGAATTTGGAATTAGGATTTGGACACTTGAATTTGCAATTAGGTTCTTGAATTAGATTATTAACTTGAATTAGGTACTTGAATTTGGAATTAGGTTCTTGAATTAGATTATTAACTTGAATTAGGTTCGTGAATCTTAGTTTTTTTAAGTTAAGTTTGTTAGTTTAAGTTGTTAGTTTTGAGTTAAGAATTAGTTTTTAACTTTAGGTTGTTTTTTTTTTTAACTTGAATTAGGTACTTGAATTTGAAACTTGAATTTGGAATTAGGATTTCGAACTTGAATTTGGAATTAGGTTCTTGAATTAGGTACTTGAATTTGGAATTAGGATTTGGAACTTGAATTTGAATTAGGTTCTTGAATTAGATTATTAACTTGAATTAGATACTTGAATCTTAGTTTTTTTAAGTTAAGATTTTTTAAGTTAGGTTTGTTAGTTTTGAGTTAAGAATTAATTTTCAACTTTAGGTTCTGTTTTGAACTTGAATTAGGTACTTGAATTTAGAACTTGAATTTGGAATTAGGTTCTTGAATTAGATTATTAACTTGAATTAGGTTCTTGAATCTAAGTTTTTTTAAGTTAAGTTTGTTAGTTTAAATTTTTAGTTTTGATTTAAGAATTAGTTTCAACTTTAGGAATGGTTTTTTGAACTACAATTAGGTTGGTTCTTGAATTTGGAATTAGGTTCTTGAATTTAGGAACTTTGAATTTGAAATAGGTTCTTGAATTAGTTTTGGGTTTTGATTTAGAATATTGAATTAGTTTTCAACTTAACTTCTTGAATTAGGTTCTTGAATCTAGTTTTTTAAAGTTAAGCTTTTTTAAGTTAAGTTTGTTAGTTTAAATTATTAGTTGTGAGTTAAGAATTAGTTTTCAATTTTAGGAATGATTTTTTGAACTACAATTAGGTTGGTTCTTGAATTTGGAATTAGGTTCTTGAATTAGATTATTAACTTGAATTTGGGAACTTTGAATTTGAAATAGGTTCTTGAATTAGTTTTGGGTTTTGTTTTAGAATCTTGAATTTGTTTTCAACTTAATTTCTTGAATTAGGTTCTTGAATCTTAGTTTTTTTGAGTTAAGTTTTTTAAAGTTAAGTTTGTTAGTTTAAATTGTTAGTTTTGAGTTAAGAATTAGTTTTGAACTTTAGAAAAGATTTTTTGAACTACAATTAGGTTGGTTCTTGAATTTGGAATTAGGTTCTTGAATTAGATTATTAACTTAAATTTGAGAACTTTGAATTTGAAATAGGTTCTTGAATTAGTTTTGGATTTTGTTTTAGAATCTTGAATTAGTATTTAACTTTAACTTTTTGAATTAGGTTCTTGAATCTAAGTTTTTTTAAGTTAAGTTTGTTAGTTTAAATTGTTAGTTTTGAGTTAAAAATTAGTTTTCAACTTTAGGAATGGTTTTTTGAACTACAATTAGGTTGATTCTTGAATTTGGAATTAGGTTCTTGAATTTAGGAACTTTGAATTTGAAATAGGTTCTTGAATTAGTTTTGGGTTTTGATTTAGAATATTGAATTAGTTTTCAACTTAACTTCTTGAATTAGGTTCTTGAATCTAGTTTTTTAAAGTTAAGCTTTTTTAAGTTAAGTTTGTTAGTTTAAATTATTAGTTGTGAGTTAAGAATTAGTTTTCAATTTTAGGAATGATTTTTTGAACTACAATTAGGTTGGTTCTTGAATTTGGAATTAGGTTCTTGAATTAGATTATTAACTTGAATTTGGGAACTTTGAATTTGAAATAGGTTCTTGAATTAGTTTTGGATTTTGTTTTAGAATCTCGAATTAGTTTTCAACTTAACTTCTTGAATTAGGTTCTTGAATCTTAGTTTTTTTAAGTTAAGTTTTTTTAAGTTAAGTTTGTTAGTTTAAATTGTTAGTCTCTGTGAACCTTAGTTTAGGTTAATGCTTGCTATTAGTTTTCAACTTTAGGTTAGTGTTTGTTTTGAATTAGTTTCTTGAATTTGGAAATTTTGAATTAGTTTTGGGTTATGACATCAATTGACCCAATTCTAGATCATCTTCTGGAATCGTATAACTGTCAAAAGTGAGTGACTGTTCATCAGAACTGTTATAGTCTGAATACTCATAAGGTAGGGTCGACGCCCGCCTCCCCCCAAACTGCTTCGTCGGTAACCTCTCATTTGTTCGACTACTCACAGGGCCTGCTGCGTTTAGGTATAAGAAGCCTCACCCCGGAAAAGAGTGTAAAGCAGTACTCATGCGGTGTACACCGCCATGTCGAGACTCTCTTTCGAAAGTGAGATACCGGCTTTCATAAGAGGGAAAGATCACTCCGTCATGCAGCAAAGCAGTGTTCATCTAACTCAAAATTTCATAAGAGAAGAAGAATCATAGCGTAGGGTCAACATAAACAATCGGTTAAAATAGTCTAATGAGAAAGCATATGTTCACGTTCGTAGTTGCAATAAGTTTTCTTTTGAGTTTCGAGATTGGCTTGGTCTTCAGTCTACCCTAATGAAATCTAAAATCTCACTCCCTTACTTTCTCCTTCTGATAGACTAGCTTGTGTCTCAAAATTCATAATCTTTTTCTTACCTCCTTTCTATTTAAATCTATTTAAAAATAAAATGTGGATATTGGAACAATTCACTATTGACTTAGAATGCATGAATGATTATTGCTCCAAATTGGATTTTCCCTAACCACAATTAACATCACTACGATCGGGCTATCGAACACGGGGTCAGAAGTGAATTACGAGTCGGACCAATATGCGAATCGAGCGAGCTCCCCTTGCATGCAATGATGTGGTGGTAAACCTCTCATTCTAATTCAGTGCTCTCTGAACTGTACAGGAAGGTTTCCCATCACACGGCTCACCAACTTGATCTTCCGCGAGAACTGTATGTCCGAACAGTCCTGGAAAAAAAGGTAAGGTCTCACTTTCCTTTGCCACTCAAGTGTACAGCATCTGCCATTTTATTCCTGCAAAGACCAGATCTAAGTCCTTTCGAGCAATCGCTTGCAAAACCCTTTTATAAGGCAAGCTGCGATGGGTCCCATAGTTCTCTATCTCTGATAGGTGGTCCAAGTTGGTTTTCAATGATAATGGATTCCCATTAGGATAGAAGATTTCCACATGAATCTGGTGCCTTTTCTCAAAAAGAGACGTGTCTTGCACTCTGTCCGAACGAAGGGCTTCCTTGATTTTTAATTCCGTTTGGAAATGGGTGTCAATAATATCTGAGGAAATATCCTCGGGCAAGGGACACCTGATAGCATTTATGGTAAGGTGATCAGTGAGCTCCCTTAACCTCTCTCCATCCTCCTGTAACGGATGATAAGGATCAACAATAGGAGGCGTTGCGGGTTCACTAGGGTTGGGAGAGTCCGGGGCCGGTTGGTTGAGACCGGCAGTCACGTCAGTTGTGGATATAGACTAGGCTATAAGGAATGGAGTCTTAAACTATGGACCGAGACTAAACTAAGGAATGGAGTCAAGGAACGAAGCAGCTTCTCTAATAGCCCCGTTGAATAGGTGGGCTTTTTGGAAAAGTCTTTTTTGTCTTGTAAATGAATATTTTTCTATTTAGAGAGAGGGGGCTTCAAGTTCTTAGGAATATCCATACGAGACAGCTCACGTACGGTTCGAGAGTCGAGCCCCTGCGCAGGGGCTTAGGTCAACACTTATATAATAGCCAGTCATCAATTGGAGGCGGGCAAGATGGTGATGAATTGCGATTGGTCTAAACCTTCACAATCAGGTGATGGTGATCGAGGTCATCCTAGTAAAAGTACTAGCAAGTCTAGTAAGTCTAGGAAGAGCTCTAGGAGGCCTATAGAGCATGACGAT
Source organism: Jaltomata sinuosa (assembly GCA_003996215.1). Classification (NCBI taxonomy): domain Eukaryota; kingdom Viridiplantae; phylum Streptophyta; class Magnoliopsida; order Solanales; family Solanaceae; genus Jaltomata; species Jaltomata sinuosa. Next base: position 510,116 of record QJPP01007201.1, on the reverse strand, counting down.
GTTCAAGGTCGTCTTTCATCTTTGCCACAGATTTGCTCTACTCCACCAGTGTCTGTCCCCTATGGCACTGGGAATCTCACAGATTATCATGGTCCTAGACCCACTACTTCTCATCACATGACTTTCATGCCTACACCCACTATCCCTTTGCCACATGGCAGCGGGACTACCAGATTATCATCTGGTACGCCATCCCCACGTGATTCTTCTTCCCCCACATATCAGGCTTGTGACTTTGAGATCATACCAGCTCTAAGACTGGCACATAGACTTCTACTCCTCATTGACTCAGCATTATAGACTTCCGCCATTACCTGCATTAGCACTTTCTGAGGAGGAAGATGTGGTGAATATGAGACCCGGCGAGAAGGACGCCATTGTTTTTTTATATTAATTATTTATCACTTGATGACATGCTTATTATGTTCTTTACATGTGGTATCCCACGAAAGAGCCCCAACGTGCTCTAAAGGAGGCAGTTAGGAGGCTTTTTACTAAACCTTGGAGATCCTGGTCAGAGATTCCAAAATTGATCCAACAGGCCATGCTTGATGAGTTTAAGGTATATACATATATATATATATATATATATAATATATATATATATTAACTTTTCATAATATACATATATATATATCATCTAACACTAATCATTTCTCTCTTTCAGACAATGTGTACTTGGAAGCAAAAGTACAATAAGATCATTTCCACTACTTTCGAGAGAAAGGACAGTGCCAGGCTACGCCAATGGCTTAAAAAAATTGGGATAGTAAAAAGTGTGGATCTTGGATTCTACCTCATCTTCATGAGCATCTTAAAAAATATTGGGATTCAAAAGAGTTCAGAGCATTGTCTGGACAAGGCAAGAAAGCCAGAAGCAGTGTCAAAGGTGGATCGTTGCACACTATGGGTGCAAAGAGTGTAGCAGATGTTGCAAGGGAAATGGTAAGTAATAATATTAACCTTTTAACTTATATGTTTATATAAACTTGATTAAATAATATTAATTACTTGATTATGTTAAATTTTATTTTGGTTGCAGGAGAAGGAACTGGGGCGCCCTCCGATTCAGGCTGAGCTCTTTAAGAAAGGCCACATAAGAGACAAAAAAATGAGTCAGATCCGAATGTATGGGTTGAGCAGAGGGCTCAAGACACATATGTAAGTTTTAAAGTTTAAATATAATTAAAGTACGTACTAACATATATATATATATATGTATGTATATATATATATATATATTATATATATATGTATGTATATATTATATATATATATCTATTTATTATGTATATATTATAATTTTTATTTTCTTATATGCAGGATGAGTTTGGACGTATTTTGTCTGAGTACAGCCAGACTCAGCAAGGTATGGGCTTGCCGACCAAGCCTACAAACGAGGAAGCCACTCAAATAAAGACCAAAAAAGTGACAGGGGGAGAGTCTATGATCCATTCTCTAGGAATGATTTGCGAGGAATCTAGTCAGGACTGGATGGTATTGGATCCTCGCGCCAGGCTGAGGCAGTTGATGGCGTTCAGCTTGCACATATGTCGCAGTAGATCGCAGATCTTACTAGGGCCTTGGCAAAATCCGAGAGAAAATGGACTGAGAGCACTAATGATTTGTCCAAGACCGTCCAGTCTCTTTAAGAACAACTGTCATCCTTTGTTGGTCGTCACCGTCATAGTGTAGATAGTACTTCTTTCTCCTCGTCATCAAGTGATGACGTTACAGAGACTAGTGAAAATGAGGAAGAGTATGTGGATACTACCCCCCATTAGGATTGACTCATTTTCCTATACATTTTAACACTTTTTTAATGTTATTGAATACTTTATAGGTCTTTTTGGTGGACCTTTTATGTGTTTAGTTATATTATTATTTCACTTTTAATTTGTTGTTGACGTTGTAATTATTTTATGAATGTTGTGGCAGCAATTAGTGCTGGTTTGGGCTGTATTGATTAGTTTTTTAAATAGCAGGTGGTGCATATTAAAAATGTAGATTTTTGCTGCTGGAAAAAATGCAGAAAAGTGATGGACAGTGTCTCTTTTGTTCGTCACTTTTCTAGAATTTTAAAAACAAATCCCAGAAAAAGCGACGATGTCTGTCGGTTTTCTAGAAATTTTTAAAAAAAATTGTAATGACCCTTCCGGTCATTTACATGTTTTCACCGTTCTTGTACCATTAGAGCTTGCCCATAGCAGCCCAAGTCATTTATGGCTTGCGGGGATCGAAAGTTGGATGCTCGGGCTGTTTGCTTGGTCTTTTTGGCCATTCCTTATTTTAGATCCTTAGGCTTTTGAATTCATTGACTTTGGTCAACATTCTTAGTGAATTTTCTCAGAATCAAATTCCGACAGTTCTGTTAGCTCCAGAGCATGGACTTTGCTCTAGAGGGACCTTTGGTCAGAATCCGGGAGCTTTTCAGCTTGGAATTCTCTCTCGTTCTGTGTTTTCAGGCCAGTTGGGCTGGTTTGGTTGACTTTGGTCAATATTTGGAGAAGACAACCTCGGATGGAAATTCCATCAGCGCTGTTAGCTCTGGAATGCTGAGTTTGGGTTAGTTAGGTGGTTGGTTCAGGTTCCGGATGAGCCGGGCTCATTTTGGGTGTGTGGTTGGCTTTAAATAGTGTTGACTTGGGTCAACATTCTTCCAAAATGACCTCGTATGGAAGTTTCATCGATTCTGTTGAGTTCGGGATGTCGTTTCCACTCTAATAGTTCTATTGGTTTTTGAGTATCGGGTTTCGATTGTGCCCGAAATGGCCCGTGGAAGTTTTAAGTTTTGCAATGGTTTTTAGTGCAGGCAGGGCCTTCAGCGCCAATGTCACCCAGGCAGCACGATCGCGCTAGTCTGTGCGTGCCATCAGTGCTGATGGCGCCATGCCAGAGCGATAGCGCTAAAGCACCCGCCCGCGTTCCAGCGCGATGGCGCCTTTCTGGTGCGATAGCACCGAGGCGCCTGGCCCTCCTCTTGCGCGATTGCGCTCCTCTAGCGCCGTTGGCGCTGACCAATTTTCCAGCAGTATAAATACTTGGGACTTCATTTTTCTAGCCTTATTTCTCATTTAGTTCCATCTCCAAACTAAAAATCCTCTCCACAAAAGCTCTTCTTTTAGTCTTAGCTTGGGGAATTCATCAATTGGGTTGGAAAGTCTCGTTTCTTTGTCGATTTTGGGTAAGTTCTTCTCGCCCAAGTTGTTCTTCTTTAATTGTTTGGAAAACCTCCATTGTTGCCTTCTCTCAAAGCTTGAAAATCCTTTGGAGAGGCTGCCCTCTTGAGCTTGCATGATTGTGGGTTTGGAATCTGCACCTCCTTAGCTTGCCTTCTCGTTGTGGTAAGTATCTTTTTGCTAAATTCCGATTTTGATTTCTTAAAAATTCCATCTTTAATTCTTGACTTGAGCGGGTTGTTTTGAGCCCCAATTGTTATCTGTTTTCGCTTAATTGTTTAGCATGCGCTCCCGGATGGTAAGGAACATAAGTGTGTTTTTCGTTTCTGGTTTCAGGTTATGGGGCCCACGTACCCATTTGTGACCCATATTTTTACTCGGTTGTGCTTATGGCATTATGGTATTATTAGTCTTGTATTGATATTTAGATTACTGTGTTGATATTAGTTTTGCGAATTGGAGCTTCCTGGAGTAGTTCGAGCCTGGACGACGCTTTCCCCGCAGCTATTCGTCGAACGACAGGTAGGTTATGGCTTTCCTTACCTAGACTCTGCATATATAGGCTATAACTGCATTAATTAACATCCTTGGGTGGGTTGTTATATGTTAGTACCCCAGACCTTGTCTGCCTTGTTCATCCGTTTAATTCATACGTTGTTTGTAGTATTTGCGCAGTATGGTATATTACCCTTGTGGTCTTGTGCGGCCTTGTATTGACTCTGAAATATAAATGGTGGGTTATTTGGGGAATGTTCGCGAGTCCCGGACATAGAGATTATCCTTTTAGGCTGGTTATGTCTGCTGAGTACCTGCTGGGTCTGGGCAGGGCTGATAAGAATTGTTGTGAGCCATTGCGCTAATTTTATATTTGTGTGCGAGCATATCATCCATGAAAAAGGTTTTCCCCTACATGTTTAACTACAGTTTTGGCTGCGAGCCACTATAGACGGTTTTCCTAAACTTGCATGGCCCCGGGGGCTCATTTTTGGTAAAGTTGATGATAGAAAAGGGGATTTTAAATGATTTCGCACTGATTTTACTACTGGTAGTAGTCTCTACTGGGCAGAGAACTAGACTAGATTTTATTACTGATAATAGTCTCTGCCGGGCAGAGCGCTAGACTTGATTTACTATAGTTTTAGACTCGGCCACACTCCGGGCACCCTTTGAGAGGGTTACTGAGACTTTGATCACTAATTTAGACCCGAGTATACTTCGGGCACCCTTTGAGAGGGTCTTTTGAGATTACTACTACTGTTTTAGACCCGAGTCAAAGCCGGGCAATTACTATAAGATTTTGAGTTTTGAGCTACATTTGAGACTTAGCCACTGGCTTGAATCTGGACTTGATTCTGGAGGACATATTTTGATTCTGAGTTTTGTATTTGGTCGAAGGTTAGACCTCCATGAACCCCTGTCATTCCTGGGCCACAGGTTACGGGCCGACACAGCGTGCCAGGAGGGGGTGTGTACGACGGAGGAGAGGTACATGGGAAAGAGCCTTCCATGGGTCCCACCTCTATATGGGCCCTAGGGGTACCTGAGGGGGGAACATATTGGTTACTATCACATCATATCATATCATATCATGCATTTGATTCCACCTTTATTTGCTGTGTGTTCAGTGTACGCTCCTGTTGTATGGGCGGCCGGAGGATTTGTATTCACTTGATTGCGTTCCTCGATTGTATGGGCGGCCGTTGGTACTATAGGTAGATTATACTTACTCCTTTCTTCACTTAGAGCTTGTCTTGGCATTCAATTATTGAAGGATTAGTGATGGTTAACCTGTTGAGGCTTCGGTTGTGGGATTTCTGATGATTGAGAGGGCTAGGGAGTCCTATCTTATTGAGGCACTTTTTTGTGGCCTTCTGAGTAGAGTATGAGATACTGGTTCTATTCTTGTCGGGAGTTGAGTGGTACCTCTCGGTTATTATGGGTTAGTTATTCCATCCTAGGGTTGTACTTGTGAGGTGGTTTTCCTATTTATGCTACCATGTGATTGGATTGGTATTATGATTTCCTTATACTTGTTGATTCCATTTTGAGTATGTTAGAATACTTTCCGTCTTTTCATTTTACTTGAGGTTACCGGTATACCGCCACTTTCTCAAATCTCTCTCTCTCTTTACTTACTTATATTATTGTGCAAGGACTCCAGGTGTGTTCTCCTTTTCTTCACCTGTGCTTCTGTGTAATTGTATCCTCTGTGCTAGCATGTTTTACTTATAGCTTTTGGTTGTCTATTCTCTGTGCTGGCTCTTTGTGCTTTCATTATTGCTTCAGTGACTGCTTTCTTGCTATCTGAACAACGTACTGCTTTTATATCTTATATGCGCTCAGTCGGCCGATGATGCCTACTGAGTACCCGTTATTTTGGTGCTCATACTACACTTCTGCACTTTTTGGTGCAGATATTAGTTGAGCTTTCACCGTTGATCGCGTTGGAGACTCGTGCAGGTTTTGTGGATATTTGAGACTAGGGTGAGCGCCTGACGTTCGGGGCTTAACCACATCTCATCTTTTGTATCTGTTACTCCTTGTACTTTCAAAGATAAACTTTTATTGTATTTTCTTACTTCTAGCACGTGTACTCTCTTAGAAGCTTCTGTACTATCGATACCAAGTCTTGAGGTTGGTGTAGTTTTCTTTATTTATATATTCGAGTTTTGCTTCCGCTTTGTCTACCTTTATATTCTTCTTCCGCTTATTTTTGCTTGTTAGTGCGTTTTGGTTAGGTAGAAGCCCATTACTAACCATTCCGGGCTATAAGGATTTGTTCACCTACTGGAGGGTTGTAGGTGTTATCATGACCTAAGAAAGCGGGTCGTGATAGCTTGGTATCAGAACTCTAGGTTTAACGGTGTCGTGGTACAGAGGCAAATGTCTAAGTAGAGTCTCGTGGATCGGTATGATGACGTCTATATCCTATCTGCGGAAGGCTACAGGGCATTATTAGGAAAAATTTCATCTTCTTGGCTCCTTATTTTGCGTTCCTGGCTTTAATGACTTCTAAAACTTCAGTTGTTCATTCATTCTTAGATGCCTCAGACGAGTGTGGTTGCGGTTGGTGCCGACGCTTCTGTGCCTGTTGCTTCAGTGCTTCCGTCAGTGCCAGGACTTCAGAGTGAGAGTTTACCACCTCAACTAGGGGGTGTGGGGTCAAGCCAGCCTCCGATTGGATTTTTAGCGACCCCAGTTCTTAAGCAGGGTTGTCTGTCGGTATTGAAGTATGAGGCGAGATTTCATGACATGGTTAGGCATACTGCAAGGGTTGTACCTTCAGAGTTTGATAGGGTCCGGAGTTTTGTGGGAGGTTTGATTTCACCGCTCCATTTTGCGACTGAGCATTTGGTTACAGTTGGGATGACTTTCCTTCAGGTAGTTGACCATGCTTGCGCTGTTGAGGGTTTGTGTTATGAGGCGTGTGGAGATGGTGCTCGAAAGCATCGTCGCAAGGATAGTTCTTGAGGTTCTCAGACTTGAGGTAGGGGATTCTCCACCAGAGATAGGTTCCACTGCTTCTTATCTACCAGGTCAGTTTCAGTTGCTCCACGGGTTCCAGAGGGTGTTGGTACAGGACATGTTGAGCAAAGCAGGCAGGTTTCGGATCATATCCTTTGGGGGTTGCCTTCAGAGTGTGTAGGCCGTGGTGGATAGTCAGGTTCAGTGAGATCTTCCCGTCGGACTTCATTTGGTAGAGGCTGTTTTTGGTATGGTAAGCGTGGGCACTTTTCTAGGAATTGCCCCACGATGTGTATCCCGGTCAGCCTGGTTGCTATGATTATAGAGAGATTGGTCACCTTTATAGAGCTTGTCCCCAGCGAGGGCTGGTTGGGCCTTCAGTTTTGACCACTCAGTCCATAGTTAGATCCCGTCAGCTTGATGTTCCTCTTGGTGGGCCAGAGGTAGAGGTTTTTGATATCGTTGCTCCAGGTCAAGCCTTTGCTACCTTCGACTTGTGTTAGTCCCGCCCGCGTTGCGATTATATCCCTTATGTCATTTAAATGCTTATATGCCTACCTGCTACTTGTTTAGTTATTTGGCTACTTGAATTGTAGTATCGATGTGTTGTTTATTTGGTAGTTTATTCTTTAGTAGTGGATAGGGTGAGTTAGCCCTGTAAGGTGCTTTACTCAGAGTTGTAGCTTGTGAGTAGGCCTTGTAGAGCTCGCTTCTTGTTTGTTGTGATTCTAGGCTTGCTTTGGGTCTTCCTTTCTAGAGGTCCTAGATGGTTGTTGCCTAGGCCGTTATCTAACGTTGCTAGGGATCCATGTGATGGTTTGGTATATTATCGGTAGTTGTGCCAGAGTTGAGATTTTGCCTTAGTTGGGAGATTTTGGTTATGCTAGCGTGCATAGATCGGTTTGGCCTCTTGAGTGTTTAGAGTCGACCCTCTTTGTTGATTAATTTAGGAGGTTGGCAAGTATGTGGGTTGTTCCCATAGTCTCCTCCAGTTCCTTTTCCATTGGGTGTTTTGTTGTATCCCCAGTTCCAGTTGGAACGAATCCTGATCGCAGTTCTCTGGATGAGCCCTTGATATTGGCATTGTGATTGGGTTTTGTCTTTGGCACTTTCGACCAAGTGTTGACCATAACCTCATGGTTGGGTTGTATTCATAGCATATTGGGTGAGTCAGGCATCCAGACCGTTCTTCTCCTGCCTTGTTAAGTTTTGACAATGTAAGTTTGGTAGCTAAGGTAATGGCTCCAGATTTTTATCCTAGAGAAAGAAATTGTAAGGTTCTGTATATGCTACGGAAGGATTTTGTTTAGTTAAAAAAGGAGGGAGATGACCCCCTTGTTTGTGTTTATGTGTCCAAGTATTTGACTGAGGTGGCGATGAAGGTTTGCTTTGGGATTGTGTGTTAGTGATTTGATTCAGCCGTCTACATATTGCAGTGGGTTTTCCATCGATTGGTTTGTGTTTTGGTAGTAGCAACGGTGTTGGAAACTTGCGTATTCAAGCCTAGTTGGCTTGGGTTCTTAAAGGTTCATCTGTAGCATACGGGTTTGACCAAGGCTTTAGTTGGCAGTTTTGAAAGTTGGGGTTCAGAATCATGGCTTGACAGGTTTCATCAGATGGTTCGTGGTAGTTTCTATTTGGTTGCAGGATCCTAGTGCCGGGAGGCAGTGGGTGCGGGAAACTTAGCTTTTTTACTTTAGTTTAGGATGCATCTATTGGCCTTGGACACCTAGTCCTTGGCTAACCTATGTATCGGGCAGGATATTCCTGATTTCAGCAGTGCTCTTCATGGTATGAAGCTTCTTCCTTCTTAGTTGGATAGATGTAGTGGTGTAAGTTCTAAAACCAGCGGTGATGTATTGTACGTGGTCAGGTTGTGCGAGTTGAGACTAGCGAGGCTATTTTGAATTCTGATGATACGTAGAGACTGGTAATCGCCATTCATTTGCCAAGGATTTGAAAGCTTGTTTAGTTGATTCTTCTGAAGTTGTTGTTTATATGGGGTTCCAGTGTTGGTTAAACTCAGTCAATATGGGCTAGCAGTTCGGTATGATATATGCTTCGAAATAGTTGGTTTTGTGCAGATCTGATAGAGCGGTTGATTTGAGCCAAGGGAATAAGTTGAAGTTATATACAAATTCCCATGGCTAGATGGCAGCTTTAAACCCCAGGGGTATTTTGACTTGGTACTCATGGCATGGTGGACTTCTCCCTGAGGTGAGCTTGGTAAGATGACTTCAGCTCATAATGGTGTTCGAGTATTTGGAGTTGCAGCGGTATTCTCAAAGTTTGGAGCTTAGCCAGTGATTTTGAACTTCGTGGTAGGCTTACCACACTCGTTGCAGAGGCTTGGTTTTGGTTTTTGTCTGTTGGGCAGGTTGCCCTGGTTTCTTCGCCTCCAGTTGACACAGATTTGGTCCGATTCAGTGAGGTTGGTTTCATTCTTTAGCTGGAGGTTCTCCGTCAACACAAGGTATTCATATATGCCTCTCCTAACTTTGGTGTGCGGATTTAAGTTGGATTCAGATGGGTTGATCAGTTGGGTTCAGTTAGCGAGTTTGGTATTGGAAAAAGTGTTCTTCCATTGCTTGATGGTCAGTCAGGTCAGGTAACTCCAGTTTTCGAGGACCTGCTAAGGGTTGTTATCTTGGATAGCAAAAGTTAGTAGACTTTAGCTTGACTTTGGTAGAACTTGAGTACAGAGGGTGACTTCATTCGTGGTAGAATATAAGCGAAGGCTGTGTATTTCTGGTGTTTCAGTTGATGCTTCGATAATGGTTGAGTGTTTGACTCATATGCAACTTCTGGTTATGGTGTGAAAGGGTTCTGTTCAGGATAAAAGAGATTTACGGATAAGCGGGTTCATAAGTTGGAGTTTAGGTTGATGGCTCTTCTGGTGAATTTGGTTGTGGTTTCGAAGATTCGAGCTTTGTTTTTGTATAGCCTTGCTTCTCTAGTTTTGGTGTTGTGTCGGTGCTTTCGATTGAGATTCTCGAAGTTCATCTTAGGTCGGCAAATCTTTAGAGTTTTGGAGGTTGAGTTTGGAATCTAACTTGGCTAGTAAGGGGTTTAGGCTTGGTTTCCTTCGTTGGTTCTGTTCTATTGGGTGCCGTTCGGCCGAGGAGGCTACCCAGGTTGTCCGAGAGAGTAGTGCGGGCTGTGTTTCCGCTGTTCTTTTAATCTCTAGTCTATCATTCTTTCCTGACTTTCGAGGATGAAATTCTTTTTAGTAGTGGATGATGTAATGACCCTCCTGGTCATTTATACGTTTTCATTATTCTTGTACCGTTAGAGCTTGCCCGTAGCGGCCCCAAGTCATTTATGGCTTGCAGGGAGCGGTAGTTCAATGCCCGGGCCATACGCTTGGTCTTCTTGGCCATTCTTATTTTAGAGCTTTAGGCTTTTGAATTTGTTGACTTCGGTCAACATTCTTGGTGAACGTGCTTGGAATCAAATTTCGATAGTTTCGTTAGCTCCGGAGCGTGTACTTTGTTCTAGAGGGACCGTTAGTCAGGATCCGAGAGATTTTTAACTTGGAATTCTCTCTCATTCTGTGTTTTTAAGCCAGTTGGGCTGGTTTGGTTGACTTTGGTCAAAATTTGGAGAAGACGGCCTCGGATGAACATTCTGTCAGCTACATTAGCTTCGAAATGCTGAGTTTTGGTTAGGTAGGTGGTTAGTTTGGATTCTGGATGAGCCGGGCTCATTTTGGGTGTGTGGTTGGCGTTAGCTAGTGTTGACTTGGGTCAACATTATTTCGAAACGACCTCGTATAGAAGTTTCATCAATTCTGTTGAGTCCAAAATGTCGTTTCCACTCTAATAGCTCTATTGGTTTTTAAGTATCGGGTTCTGATTGTCCCCGGAATGCCCCATGGGAGTTTTAAGTTTTGCTGGTTTTTAGTGCAGGCAGGGCCTTCAGTGCCAATGGCGCCCAGGCAGCACGATTGCGCTAGCCAGAGCGTGCCATCAGCGCCGATGATTGCGTGCTAGCGATATAGTGCTCAAGTGCCTGCCTGCGCTCCAGCGCGATGGCGCCCTTCTGGTGCGATAGTGCCGAGGCGCCTGGCCCTCCTCTTGCGCGATCGCGCTCCTCTAGCGCTGTTGGTGCTGACTAATTTTCCAGCAGTATAAATACTTGGGCCTTCATTTTTCCATCCTTATTTCTCATTTAGTTCCAACTCCAAACTAAAAATCCTCTCCACCAAAGTTCTTCTTTTAGTCTTAGCTTGGGGAATTCATCAATTGGGTTGGAAAGTCTCGTTTCTTTGTCGATTTTGGGTAAGTTATTCTCCCCCACGTTGTTCTTCTTCAATTGTATGGAAAACCTCCATTGTTGCCTTCTCTCAGAGCTTAAAAATCCTTTGTAGAGGCTGCCCTCTTGAGCTTGCATGATTGTGGGTTTGAAATTTGCACCTCCGTAGCTTGCCTTCTCGTTGTGGTAAGTACCTTTTGGCTAAATTCTGATTTTGATTTCTTAAAAATTCCATCTTTAATTCTTGACTTGAGCGGGCTATTTTGAGCCCCAATTGTTGTCTGTTTTTGCTCAATTTTTGAGCATGCGCTCCCGGATGGTAAGGAACATAAGTGTATTTTTCATTTCTGGTTTCAGGTTTTGGGGCCCACGGGCCCGTTTGTGACCCAGATTTTTACTCGGGTGTGCTTATGGCATTATGGTATTATTAGTCTTGTATTGATATTTAGATTACTGTTTTGATATAAGTTTTGCGAATTGGAGCTTCCCGGAGCAGTTCGAGCCTGGACGACGCTGTCCCCGCAGCTATTCGTCGGACGACAGGTAGGTTATGGCTTTCCCTACCTAGACTCTACATATATAGGCTATAACTGCATTAATTAACATCCTTGGGTGGGTTGTTATAGGTTAGTACCCCAGACCTTGTCCGCCTTGTTCATCCGTTTAATTCATACGTTGTTTGTAGTATTCGCGCAGTATGGTATATTACCCTTGTGGTCCTGTGCGGCCTTGTATTGATTTTGAAACATAGATGGTGGGTTATTTTGGGAATGTTCGCGAGTCCCGGACATAGAGATTATCCTTTTAGGCTGGTTATGTCTGCTGAGTACCTGCTGGGTCTGGGCAGGGCTGATAAGAATTGTTGTGAGCCGTTGGGCTAATTTTATATTTGTGTGCGAGCATATCATCCATGAAAAAGGTTTTCCCCTACATGTTTAACTACAGTTTTGACTGCGAGCCACAATAGACGGTTTTCCTAAACTTTCATGGCCCCAGGGGCTCATTTTTGGTACAGTTGATGATAGAAAAGGGGATTTTAAATGATTTCACATTGATTTTATTACTGGTACTAGTATTTGCTGGGTAGAGCACCAGACTTGATTTTATTACTGATACTAGTCTCTGCCGGGCAGAGCGCTGACTTGATTTACTATAGTTTTAGACCCGGCCACACTCCGGGCACCCTTTGAGAGGGTTACTGAGACTTTGATCGCTAATTTAGACCCGAGTATACTTTGGGCACCCTTTGAGAGGGTCTTTTGAGATTACTACTACTGTTTTAGACCCGAGTCAAAGCCGGGAAGGTACTATAAGATTTTGAGTTTTGAGCTACATTTGAGACTTAGCCTCTGGCTTGAACCTGGACTTGATTCTGGAGGACATATTTTGATTCTGAGTTTTGTATGTGTCGAAGGGTAGACCTCCATGAAACCCTGTCAGTCCTGGGCCACAGGTTACGGGCCGATGCAGCGTGCCAGGAGGGGGTTTGTACGACAGAGGAGAGGTACATGGGAAAGAGCCTTCCATGGGTCCCGCCTCTATATGGGCCCTAGGGGTACCTGAGGGGGAACATACCGGTTACTATCACATCATATCATATCATATCAAGCATTTGATTCCACCCTTATTTGATGTGTGTTCAGTGTACGCTCCGGTTGTATGGGCGGCCGGAGGGTTTGTATTAACTTGATTGCGTTCCTCGATTGTATGGGCGGCCGTTGGTACTATAGGTAGATTATACTTACTCCTTTCTTCACTTAGAGCTTGTCTTGGCATTCAATTATTGAAGGATTAGTGATGGTTAACCTGTTGAGGCTTCGGTTGTGGGATTTCTGATGATTGAGAGGGCTAGGGAGTCCTATCTTATTGAGGCACTTTTTTGTGGCCTTCTGAGTAGAGTATGAGATACTGGTTCTATTTTTGTCGGGAGTTGAGTGGTACCTCTTAGTTATTGTGGGTTAGTTATTCCATCCTAGGGTTGTACTTGTGAGGTGGTTTTCCGATTTATGCTACCATGTGATTGGATTTGTATTATGATTTCCTTATACTTGTTGATTCCATTTTGAGTATGTTAGACTACTTTCCGTCTTTTCCTTTTACTTGATGTTACCGGTATAACGCGACTTTCTCAACTCTCTCTCTCTCTGTACTTTCTTATATTGTTGTGCAAGTACTCCAGGTGCGTTCTCCTTTCCTTCACCTGTGATTCTGTGTAATTGTATCCTCTGTGCTAGCATGTTTTAGTTGTAGCTTTTGGTTGTCTATTCTCTGTGCTGGCTCCTTGAGCTTTCCTTGTTACTTCGGTGACTGCTTTCTTGCTATCTGTTACTTACTGGTTTTATATCTTATATGCGCTTAGTCGGCCGATGATGCCTACTGAGTACCCGTTATTTTGGTGCTCATACTACACTTCTGCACTTTTTGGTGCAGATATTAGTTGAGCTTTCGTCGTTGATCGTGTCGGAGACTCGTGCAGATGTTGTGGATATTTGAGACTAGGATGAGCGCCTGACGGTCGGGGCTTAACCACATCTCATCTTTTGTATCTGTTACTCCTTGTACTTTCGGAGACAAACTTTTATTGTATTTTCTTACTTATAGCACGTGTACTCTCTTAGAAGCTTCTGTACTATCGATACCAAGTCTTGGGGTTGGTATAGTTTTCTTTATGTATATATTCGAGTTTTGCTTCTGCTTTGTCTACCTTTACATTCTGCTTCCGCTTATTTCTGCTTGTTGGTGCGGTTTGGTTAGGTAGTAGCCCATTACTAACTGTTCCAGGCTATGGGGATTGCTTCGCCTACTGGGGGTTGTAGGTTCCATCATGACCTGAGAAATCGGGTCGTGACAAAAATACCCAGGAAAGGCGATGGACAACGACGCTTTTCTGGAAAAAAATTACCAGGAAAAGTGACACTATCCATTGCTTTGTTCTTCAAGTTCAAGAACAAAGCGACGGACTGCGTCGCTTTTCTGGAAAAAAGAAAAAAACGTCATTTTTTCATTTGCATAATTGTCCATCGCTTTTTAAGCGACGTTGTCCATCGCTTCTTGAAAAGTGACAGGCCATTTTCCCACGAGAGTGACGCCATCGCTTTTCAATCACTTTTGGCCAAAAAAGAGACGGACAGCGTCCCTTTTGACTATCTTTTTAGCCTTTTATTAGTAGTGATCGCTTTTCAACCTTTCCTTGCCTGCGGCTTTGGTGCTCCAACCGGGTATTTATTGCAGTTAGTCTCCCAGTGATCAACTTCTACTCGATGGCCACTTTGGCAAGATACAAGGGAGACTCAGTGCCTGCAAGTGTGTCAACTCTAGATGAGCCTTAGGAAGTCCAGCCAACAACTACTGAACATGTGCATCCACTCCCGTAATCTGGCTATAGAGGTGGCGTATAATGTAGGCCTAGACTGTAGTGGTCCCACAGGGTGAGATAACCCAGATGCAGTTGTGGAAGGGCCAGTTGGCTCGGTAGAAGACTCTAGGAACTACCCGAAGGATGGAGAAGCCACATCAATTTTTCTCTTCTTAAGCTTTGCTTCTGGTGCCCTTTTCAACAATGGATGGATCAAGGATGTCGGCTTCTTCTCAATATCAGCTGGGTGTTTTGACACCCCAGCATTATAGCACAATTGGGTAATCAAGGATGGAAAGAAAAGGCTTTTCGACCTCTCCATAGCTACCTCTTCCATCTGGTCCATTATATGGATCCCAACATTCACATCCAACCCATCCATGATTGCTGCAATAATCAATGCCCGCTCAGGGGTCACATCAGTGTCATGAGTGGATGGCACGATCCTCGCACAGATAATCAAAAGCCATGACTTAGCTTTTGCAGTGAAATCATGTGAGTCAACCCCGTTTTGCAAAACTAACCAATTCGGAGTTACTCCATCATGCATCTTGTCAACCAACCACTGGTGTCCTTCTGCTTTTGATTTTGTCACATAAACCTCATTATCCGCATCCGAAAGGTTGTACAGTGCATTGATGATTTCAGAGTTGAAACTCACTTGGACACCACAAGTGGTAGTAACCAATGCTCCTTTAAAGTCAGTGGTCGAAGCATTAGCATAGAATTATGTGACCACCGTGTGATTTGCCTTGATAGGTCGAGGGGAGAAACAAATCCACCGGCGCTCCACCAATCTCCTATAAAATGATGGCATCTTACTTTCAACTTTATCCATGTTGATGCGTTTTTCCTTAACAATGGTTTTGAATAAGATCTCATCATATCAACGCTCATAAGATGCCGCTAGGAATCGATCATGATCATAATTTTCCTCCATTTCCACCTCTGGGACATTTTCAACTTCATTATCACTGCCGTTGGAGGCTATTTTTAGGATCAAAGTACCTACATAACAAGCCAACATGTTAAAAGTTCTTTGGGACACTTAAAATAATGTGTTATGAAGCACTTAGGCCAAAGAAATAGTTGAAAAAATTCTGAGGCAGTCTGTGCAATGCTACTATTTTCAGTGCTTCTAGGTATTCCTAATTCTTCGCGTACATGGCCAGGTGGATGCCCACGTAAAGGCCAAATTTTATTTTCAGGAATTTTTCTCCTTAGCGTACGTGGCTAGGCGATCGCGCACAGGAAGGTCATCGCCTTCGCCCAGTTCAGAATCCTTTGAGGCATTATCTCAAACACATGGGAGGCATACTGATTTTGCTCGATTTCACAAAGCATTTGAACCATTTTATGCACAAAATTTTCATCATACAATTTAGCACACACTCTCAACTAACCTCACCCAACAATTTATATCAACTAAGCACACATAACACTTGATCTAAAGCAAGAAGGTTCTTAACCCAAACTACAAGTTTCCCATTTTTATAATATCAAGATGAATAAGAAGGGGAACCATTTCAAGATATAAGGAGGGACGGTGTTCATACCTGATGGATTGCAATTTGTAAAGCAATGGAGGGAAGAAGTGATGGAATTATTTATGTACTTTAAGGGAGAAGAACAACCCTTGGGTTGAAAAGCATTTGGTCCCTTTTCTGAATTTTTAATCGGTTTAATACCTGGAGACTGTTTAGAGCTTCGTACATGCAGGCGGTCCAGCACGTACGCGGAGTTCTGAAAATTTCTTGACCTTCGTGAACGCGATCGATCCACCGCGCATGCGAAGAAGGCCTTTTGGACCAGATTTTGTATTTTTCTCCCAGCTCACTATTTTATCATGCGAAGGCGGGTGCGATGGGCACACTGAGGTGTGAGAAATGCACCTCCTTTGCATGGCTCAGTATTTCCACCTAGTTCACTGGTTCCTTGTGCAAAGGCATGTGCGACGGGCACACTTCCAGGTGCGAAACACATATTTTTCAGAGGTGTTTTTTATGCTTCTCAACCCTTGGGTCCTCTTCTCATTCCTTTGGGCACCTAATACAAATCAAAAAGAAACCAAAAGTTAAGTAAAACATACATAAAAATTCAAATGGTGGGTTGCCTCCCATCAAGTGATCAATTTAACATCGCGGTGCGATGCAAGATATGTCACCATTTGGATCTCCACTTTGAGGATTTGAACCTTCGACCCAAATTTGAATCAAACTTCCGGTGACAATCACCGGGTGAAGGTAAGAACATGAGAAGGCCATTTTTTTGGTGTCACATTTTGCACTTTTTCACCTTCAAGAGAGGAAGGTCGCTTTGCCTTCTATCTACGACAAACTTAAAGCTGGATAAACCTCGATCCATCCTCTTTCCAAGGTCTTCCAAAAGCTTGATTACTTCGACTTTTATCCATTCAACCAAACTTAAGGTTGAAAAGTGATTGGAGTGAGATTTGGGCGTCTCACCTTCAAACTTGCCTCATTCATAACATCCTCACTTTCGAATGAACTAGATTCTTTCAAAATAAAAAATTGGACTTTTCCTTGCAACTCTCATATCATTCATTTGATTTTGACATCATGATTCATGTATGGGGTAGTTGGTTGCCACAACACCTTCAATTAATGAGCATCCCTTGTGTCCTCCTCTTCAATAGGGAGCAACTCAAAACTACTACCCACAATCGTGTACGTTTCAACACAAGAATTTACCTTGGTGTGCAAATTCTGAATAGCAATTTCAAGTAACCCTTCTTTTTTACTTCTCTTGGCATACCTTTTTAACAAAATCTCGAACATTGATAGAATTCTTTCACGTTGTTCCCCATAGGCTTCAATTTGGTAAGCTCGATTCAACACCTATTCTTGGCTCACAATCTCACCTAAGTTAAGTTTTTCCTCTTGTTGGGGTTCAAGCATTACCGGTACAAACTCACTCTCGGGCGATTTCATATTTTACAAATCTTCATCATCATCCCTAAAGTGAATTTGATTAAGCTCAATGTTCGATAGATGTTCATGTGTTTGGCTTGGAGGGGCTTCTTCATCAATTTGACAAAGAGGAATGGATGAATCTGCCATGGATTGCGTGGCATGATTCCTCTCCTCTTCTTCCTTAGCTCTCGTGTCCATGAAGCCTTGCTTTATGGACTTCACACCTTCCTCCAAGCTATCTTGTGTGGCCACGAGAGTTTGGAGTATTGTTACCATTCTCTCTTTATGGGCATTTTGTTCATTATATGCAAAGGTATGATTTTTAGCCAGATCGCAAGCACCACTAGCACCATTGTAAGCATAAGAGGGGGAAGGAGGACGGTCATCATTGGGGCAATCTCTCCAATGTCCATCACAACCATCACACAAATAGTAATTACGCCCATCGTAAGAGAGAGAAGGTGAATACCTCCCTCTCCTAGGACTAATTTTACACCTTTGCCCAAGGTGGGGCCCTCTATAATAACAACAAGGATCATTATATTAAGGGTTGCGACAACCAAAGCTTCTAACGTTTCGAGATGCCATAGAACCAATTAACAAAATAAAACTAAAAAAGAAAATCACAAATTTGAACTAGACTAAGTAAACTCAAATTCTAAACTAACTCAATACGCCAAATTGAACCTCGGCAACGATGCCATTTTTGATAACGCTCAAATACACTCTCCAAGAGAAAGTGCTTGCGATCGTCAGAGCAAAATACATTTATATTTCCAATGGGAGTCGGGGTCGATCCCAGAAAGAACAATGTAATCGCGATTGAGCTAATAAAGAATCCAAGCAACTTATTGAAGTTCAAAGAATAAAATGAAAAGATATCGATTAGGGGATTTTAAACTAAAATAAAGGAGAAAAAAATCAAATAAAAGATAGGTTTGATCAATGGCTTTCACCAAGCAATAATAACAAGGGAGAATTTGGGAATGAGAATTCAATTCACAAGACTTCCACCCAATTAACGCATAGGTAGCCTTGGTTAAGAATATGCCTAATCATTTTTCAACCAATCAAGCATTTATCCTCGTGAGTTCTCACAAATCTCCGCAAATACGCAATAAACCAACCAATTCAGCTTGGATAAGTTGGGCTATCTCTAGCCCCAACTCTTAGATGGGAGTTTCCGGCAACCAAACTATCTCTAGCCTTGATCTAGAGTGAAAACCCCAAATTTCCACTATTGAGTCTTTACCCAATTGAAGAACTCCTCTCAAGCAAGAGCCCAATTAGTAGGCTAAGTCAATGTGTGCAACCATCAACTATATAATTAAAGAATGAAAGATTCAATAGACCCACACAAATTAAATCAAGAGAAAGCACAAGATAAGAATTTTATACCCAAACAAAGTATTATCTCTAATACAATAACCCAAATCTCAATTCAATAGTTATACCTACAATTTATCAATTTAGAACAAGAGTTTAAAGAAAGAAATTTAAGATTTTACAATAGAAATCATCCAATTCTTTACTTCAATGTTGTAGGGTGATGAACTTGCTCTCTAAGCTTGTCAAAGTTGTGAAAATTGCCAGAGATCGCTTCCAAGACGGCTGAGAAGCATTTTATGTGAGCTAGGGTTTAAAAAAGTGTGAAACTCTACCACAGTGCAGCTACTGCTGCTTTTCTTCTTCGGCTACGTGGAAGGTTCATCGCGTACGCAAAGTGTCTTCTTCTGGTTGACCTTCACGTACATGGTCAGTTCAATGCATGCACGGAGATTCTCCTAGGGTGACCATCACGTGCGCGTGTGGGCCACCACGTGCTCATAAGGATATTCAGCTGCCATTAAATTGCTTCTCTAAATAGCTCCATTTTGACTTATTTTCATCCGAATTCTTCCCGAACAGTTTTAAAACACAAAATTCTGTAAATAGAAGTAATCTGTGTCAATTGCACTATTTTTCCACTTTATAGTAGCAAAAGTACAAGATTAAAAGCTAACTAAGTAGGTAGAATACCAACTTATCATACATCTCTACTAATTAAGCATGCTCGAATAGAATCAAATAGGACTTTAACAGGTTGTAATATTGGCTAGGGGACGGGTAGGAAAACTATATAATAGTGACTTACACTTTCCTAAGCACTTGCATTTTTTTTAGGCTCCATCACCCATTATTTTCAACACTTCATTTCCATCACCCATTATTTTCAGCCCTCTCTTTAATTTATTTTCACTAGTATTCTCATCTTATCAAGAACATTTCAATCATTATTGTTTTTCTTTCCATGTAATTTTTTTCATCTCTTTTTTTTCATATCACATTCTTTCAAAGAGGGCCTTTTCATCACTTTGTAGCTATCATTGGTAATCTTTTTCACTCAACCATCCGTTTTCTTCAAATTCAACGATTTTAGTACAGTCTATGCTACACTGCTCAAGGAAGCAGGGCGCAAAAACTAGGGATTCAAAAAAATAGATCAAGGTAAAAATATGGCTACCAAATGAAAGGCTACAGGATCAAAGGGATAACTAATGATATAATATCTGAAAAGGCTAAAATTTACAAGACAAATCAAGGAAATCCTATTATCATCTTTTAAACAAAGCAATGCTTTTTATTTTGCTTCAATAAAATGCAGGGTAAGTTCTAGACTAAGATGCAAACATGAAATATGTAAGGAATCCTCACCTCACATGGCACAAGTCTCAATCAAGATGGATCAATTCTACTTCCAAGACAGACAGGATCATAGCAAACTATAAAATAAGAATAAGCTATATACAGAATCACTGCTATGAGCTTAGGTGTCAAAAGATTTGCTAATTTATTTTATACTCAAACACTCACAGAAAAGTACTACTCCAAATTAGGCCTAAATTGCTAGTATCAGACAAGTTAAAAGGTCTTTTCTTTTCTCTCCAAAAAAAAACTACTCCTAAAAAAATAAAAATAAAAAGTTACTCTAAAAAATAAAAAATTACCCCGTTCAAAGAGCCTCCCCTAGAAAAAAAAACTGAGGCCATAAGAAGGGGTGGATGAGATATACCGGTCAAAAACTAAATTTAAAAATAAATAATTAAAAAAAAATCTTTTTGTGTTTATATATATAAATATCGAATTAATCCCCACCCCACACTTAAAATCATGCTTTGTCTCCGAAGTAATTTATAGAAAAAAGATGAAGAAGAAGGGTGAGAGATACTCCCTGAGGCCCTCTAGGGCCTAGCTAACAACATGTTTCTTCAATTTTCATCAAGGATTGCGCAATCCCACACTTATGTCTAACCATGCTCCTTAGCTTCAAATTTGGGTAATCAGACTTCCCCTAATCTGCAAAAACAAAAAAAAAATATAACACTATAAAAAAAACTACACTATAA
This sequence comes from Jaltomata sinuosa, assembly GCA_003996215.1. NCBI lineage: Eukaryota > Viridiplantae > Streptophyta > Magnoliopsida > Solanales > Solanaceae > Jaltomata > Jaltomata sinuosa. The sequence goes on along the minus strand of QJPP01007201.1, from coordinate 489,544 downwards.
ATTGGGTTGTCTCCCAACAAGCGTCTGATTTAAAGTTGCGGCACAACCCATCAACCTTTTCCTCCACCTTAAAGATATGAATTTCACCCCCAACATCGCATCTATCTTTTTACTCCACTCATAGGGTGGTGGTCCAAAGATGAAGGAACCAAGTAATGGATGGTGCATGTTAAATAGCTTGGCCTTGAGGTGAGGCATGTTTCTTTGTTGCTTGTCTGGTGCAAATTTAAGAATGTAGAATTCTTGTTCCTCATCTTCACACTCTTTCACCTTTTCAGATGACTCCAAAGATATTCATCATCTAAACATAATGTAGAAAAGTGCTTTGAATGAGACCCAACAAGTCCCACTTTTCCACTTGCACTATCTGCAACATGTTCACATTTATACTCCCTCTCAACGTCACCCTCAATCATAGAATGATAGTTGAATGGTTGAAATTCTTCCTCCTTCTCCACAGACCGACTAGTATCCAATTCAGCAGATTGAGTAGGTGCACACCACTCGCTCCCTTAAAATTTTTCATAAATACTCTCTCGGTGGAGTCCTTCGCAAATACAACAAGAATCATCACCATTCAACCACCACCTATTCCAGGCTGACATATCAAGAAGAGTGATGAAAAAATAAAAGAAACTAAAAAGATAACTATGTAGAAAATAAATATGTACAACTCAAATAAATAACTAGAAAAGTCTAATCTAGATAAATAATTACCACCGAAGTTCCTGGCAGCGGCGTCAAAAACTTGTTGCATCCTAACGCACATGCAAGTATACGCAGTCATACAAGTAATATAGGTTTAAAAGTCCAGATATTGTACCCACAGGGACTTGTCAATTAACTATTTTACTAAATCAAACTAGTTTTAATTATTTATTCAAGCATAAAAATCCAAAGATGAATTTATGATTAACTAATCTAGAAATAAAAAAGAAGAAGTTAACTAATGAACAATTAACCAAATAAAGAGCAGATTTTTACGTAATCAATATGATGAAATTGATTTAGGATTATGGATTCGCTAACAATCATGTTGAGTAAGCAATTTCATTGACTTATTCATTTATCTAATTGTTGATTTACGAGGTTGATGACATAAATATGATCTTTTGAGCCTCTAATCGTCTATCCAGAATAGCCTCACAACTACATCATTGAGCGGGGATGTGACATCCTATTTTGAACACATTTATATGTCTTTCCCTTTCATAACCAAGTAAGGCAATCTAGGTATATTCTTATCCTAGCCGCAAATCTACTATTTACGTTACAAAAGAGAGATCTTGCTCCTTATATTCCTCGTTCTATCTTATTGATCCTTCTTCCGAGTTCGCAATAAGATTATAAGTTTATTTTAATGATCGTAAAGCATTAAAATAGTAAGCTCAAGAATACAAGAACAACTTATATGATAATCTTAAGAATCAAATCAAGAGTCTACTATAATAATCATGAAGCTACCATAATCCTTGAATGAGAAGTTTAACTCCACATAGACATGGAGCAATTACAATAAATTATCCAAAGAAAAACGTAAAAATAAATAATAAAGGAGAAGAAAAGATGAAACTAATATTCTCCGGCCTCCACGGCAGCTCCTAGCTCTTCGTAGGTCAAAAGTTACGTAAAAATCATTCTTATAGGGTATTTATAGATATCAGAAAAAGGCTCAAATAAAATAACTGAGTCCAAAATAAATTAAGAGAACCAAAACCCATTTGACGTGGGTTGCTGCTGGTGCGCGCCGCCTCAATGTACAATTTGCTGCTTCAATTTACTTGGCTTTCACTTTGTGACATGTGGCAGCAGGTAATTGCCTTATAATTCAATTTTTCCTTCAGTTTGCATATATGCATATTTATAATATTATATTCATTTTAATCCATTAAGCTGTCTGCTTGATTTTCTTATATGATTTCTCCTCTTTAATTTGTTTCTTCTCTAAATTTTTTCAATATTCCACCATTTTAATCCTACACAAAAAAATATCCAACTTCAAAATAATTATAAAATTAATGCTCAAAACTGATAATAAGAAGACTAAATGAGAAGTAAATAATATTTAAATTTATGTACTTTTAGCCTCACATCAATAATCACAAGGTTAAGATAACTAAATATAATGGTAGAATTCACAATTATAATTAATATATAAACTATGATATTCATACTAAGACCACAACCCTAGATGGAGTACTTTTAGCCTCTCATAATTTCATTTTTAAGTAAGAATTAAAATATAAACTATAAATATTGTTAAGCAAGAGTTAAAGAAGTAAACTTACAAGAGTTGAGACTTTGGTCTAACTGTGCGTTCTTACAATCTTCGTCTCTTTTTAAAAATGACATGGGCGGGGTATTTATAATATTTGAAAATACCTAAAATAGTCCTCCAAGTCGGACTGGGAAAAAGAAAAAATTTCTCCATGCTATTGGTGGCTCGCGGTGTGAGACAGTGTTGCTCGCCCTGAATTTTCTCTACAGGGTGTAAACTTCAGAGCAGGTGGAAATCGACCCCCTTTGACTTGGGACTCTCTCTGTGACCCTCTGATTTGCTTTGAACTTTGCTTCACGGAGTCCTACCATTTTTCCTCCAACTTAGTCCTATTTTAGCTCTTTTCACCTAAATTGTCCAAAATACCTCACATAAGTGATAAAACATAGAATTAAGCATAAATCAATAGTATTAAGCTTAATCATTCTCCAAATGAAGTACAATTATGAACAAAAGTAGTAAAATAGAGTATATAATATCCCCACATCAGAAAGTGAATCATTTCGAGTGAATAACATATTAAAAGACTCAAAATATATTTTTAATAAAATAGGGCCAGGGGCCCATTGTTATTAATGTTTAGCAAAATAGTCCAACAAAAGGCCAGTCCAATAAGATCTGGGCCCGGCATCTAAATTCAGTCTTCGAGACCCCATAACATAAGAAAGTCGTGGAGTGCATAAGCCCCTTTAGAGATAGGGGCGACTTTCTTGTGGTAGTAATTGCGAATGGGCAAGTAGGGGGCGACAACTAAAGAGGTAGCGAGACTGACTGCAATTTCAGGAATAGGTTGACTTTCTTTCATTTTTGTTATGGAAAGTGAAAGTCGTTTCATTTAGTACGAGATCGCTTCACACCTCGCGGTGCACAGATACAAGAGGAAACAAAAACTCTCTTTCCAAAAAAATCAGACCAACAACGGGCTTAATCTTAGTAGATTGTGATAGCAAGGCAAAAGACTCAAAACATCAAGAGGAGATCATATTTAACTTTTGGGACTGTTTAGAGGAGATTTGAGCTGGTCAAAATTAAAAAAAAAAAAAGAAAAATCAACTCATTGAGGAAGATGAATTGCTGCAATGTATTAATATTGTATAATAGTGTATATGAATGTATATACATCATATGTTGTAATGATCCTCCAAGTCATTTCTCTGTTTTCTTGTGTCTTCTATGTTTTGAGTTTTCCACAACTGCTACAGATCGTTTACAACTTGCCAGGACTGACGGTTTGGTGCCCGTGCCATTCGTTAGGTCGTTATGACCATTTCCCCGCTTTAGACTTCCAACTTGGGAAATCCTTGACTTCGGTCAACTTTCTTGGTAAATGCACTCAGAATCGAATTTCTACAGTTCCGTTAGCTCCGGAGTATGAACTTTGGTCTAGTTGAACCTTCGATCGGGACCCAAGAACTTTTCAGCTTGGAACTTTCTCTCATTTTGTGTTTTCAGGCCAGTTGGGCTTGAAGGGTTGACTTTGGTCAACATTCAAAGAAGACGGCCTCAAATGAAAATTTTGTTAGTGTTGTTAGCTTCGAAATATGGACTTTAGGCTAGAGCAACCATTGGTTCGGGTATCGAGGCTTCCGAACTTGATTTTGGCCCTTAGGTTCCATTTTAGAATAGTTGGCCTAAAGGTTAATTTTGGGCGTGGGGTACACTTTTTATTAATTTGACCTCCGATGGGATTTTTATCGATCTTGTTGGATCTGAAGTACCATTTCTAGTCAAATAGCTCAGCTCTTTTATGTTTGCGGGACCCTAGATACGTTCCCGGGGACCCATCAAGTAAAAATCTGCCTTGTTGTTGTTGTTGTAGTTGTGGCCTGCTGGTGTGGCGCCAGGGCGTGCGCCTGGGCCGCGCCTGTGCGCACGCCATTGCCTGGGCGCCACGCCTACCTGCATGCATGCCTGCCTGCCTGGGCATGCCAGTGCCCCTGCGCTCCCTTGGCCGCCATGGCGTCTGCGCTCTTGCGCGCTGCCTGGGCACCCCTGCGCCTGCGGGTGGCAGCTTATAAGCTGGCCAGCCTTCTCTTTTCCCTTCACTTCTAAAATCCCAAAACTCAAATTCCTCCATTAGAACAGCTCCCAAAACCTCCATTTTCAACCTTGATCATTCCCAAAGCTTGGAGGTTATTACTTTGTCGATTCTTGCCGGTTTATTGACTTTATAATTGGTAAGTTTCCCCTCTAATTTTCGGGTTTCCTTCTTAATTTTTCCTCTTTGATTCTCTTGGAGTACGGGTTGTTTGAAGCCCTTCCGGTGGTCCGTTTCCTCTCAAATTTTGAGCATGTACTCTTGGTGAGGTTGGGAATCGTGTGGTGATTTTTGTTTTTGATTTTGGGTCATGGGGCCCACTGGTGACCTAGATTTTGACTCGGCTTAATTATTAGCAATATTGGTACCGTTAGCTTCGTATTGACGTGTAAAGTATTGTTATGATAGTGTAGCTACTTGTGAATGCTTCTCGGGGGAGATAGGCTCTGGTCTTGTGGATTAGATTGTGCGCGCGTGCTCGACTTTTTCGGTTGGTTATGGTTTACTTTTCTAGACTTTGCTCTCATAAGGTATGAGTATAATAATTTGCTAATGGTAGGTTGGATCTTGTGGCTTGGATACGGTTTTGAGTAGGCATGTTGATCCTTATAGGTGATTTAGGGATTTTAGAGTAAATTTCGGCTAGCATATCCTTAGCATAGGTTGTAGCCTTTCTGTAAGACTTGTTGACAGGCTCAAAACTCATGGTTCTCTGCTTTGTGACTAAATCCTTCATGAACTTCGCATATCCAGGCATCTGTTCCAGTACTTCTACTAAAGGAATATTCACTGATAACTACTTCAATATGGAAATGAGTTTTCTATACTTTTCTTCTTCAGCCTTCTTGACTAGTCTCTATGGAAAAGGTGGAGGAGGTCATGGCATAGGCTTTAGAGCTTGAGGGACCTCATCTTCCTTTCCTTTGGTGGCAACTGAATTTTTCTCACTTCGCTTCTCATTACCACCCTTTTCTTCAGACTCAACCACACTTTCAGCTTCATCTTTTTCAGGCTCGCCGGTTCATCAATGACTATAAGGGCAGGAGGATGAATAGTCTGCTTTTCACTTCGAGTAGTCACCGCCATGCAATGCCTATCATTTTTTCAGATTTTTTGGATTGTATTACCAGGAAGTGTATCCTTTGGGCATTGGTTCAAGGTTGTATACCTTTGACCCAACTGCTGCTCAATTTACTTGATAGTGGTGGCATACGACTCTACTTTTGTCAAGACCCGATTTCTGGGTCATGATGGCACCTACACCCCTCCAGTAGGTGAACGAATCTCCGTAGCCCAGAACAATTAGTAATGGGCTACTATCTAACAAATAAGTGGAAGAACAGTTTAATAAGCAAAAGTAAGGGAACAAGATGAAGAGAATAGATAACAGGAATATATATATACATATGCAAAAGCTAAATCAAACCCCAAAACCTGGTATCATAGTATAGAGCCAGAACTACATACATGGAGTACAAATGATCCAAAATAATATATACAGATGTCTCTGAATGGTAATAGAGTACATAAAGCAAAAAATAAACTAAAGCTAAGCTCCGGTCGCCAAGAGCTCACCCTCAGTCTAAAGTAGTCCCCAAAAGATCTCCGAGCACGAATCACAATGGCCCACTCTAGGATCTGCACCAGAAGATGCAGAAGTAGGGTGAGCACCAAATGCGAAGCATAAGGTACCCAGTAGGTATCATAGGCCGACTGGGCACATATAAGATAAAAGCGTAGTAACAGACAGAATAGAAGCAAATAGTCACAGAAATCAACAAAAGGTACACATGAACTAGCCCAGAGAGAATTCAACAGAATAATATGCGAGGCCACCAAGAAGAATATATATACAACAGGCACAGGTGTAAGTAAGAAACAACGCACCTGGGATTTTTGCAATAACAGTATATACATAATAAGTTTACGAAATGGATGGTATACCGGTAACCTCAAGTGTAAGAGGAAGAGGGAAAGAGTAATGATAGGCATGCTCAGAGACAGGAATCAAACTCAACTAATCATATCAATTCTCAAATCCAGGAACTAACAGCCTAGCAGTAACCAATTTCATACTTAACCGTAACAGGGAACAATTCTGTAAGTAAATAACAAGAGTCTACCTAGAGTCCCCTGGCCGTCCAAACAACTGAGGAACACAAACAAGTGAAAAAAAATCCTCCGGTATCCCATACTACCGGAGCGTATAATCAACAAACAGCAAACAAGGGTGGAGCCTCAAGCAATGAATGATATGATACATGAAGATCTCTCGTGAAATGGTATCTCTCTTCACATTTATGCATTTATTTGCACTATTAGAGAATTTTTGTAGTGGCCCAAGTCATTTATAGCTTACTGGGACTGATGGTTTGGTGCCCTGATCGTTCGTTTGGTCATTTTGACCATTTGCCTATTTTAGAGCTTAAACTTAGAATATCGTTGACTTTGGTCAACATTCTTAGCTAACTTGCTCGGAATTGAATTCTGATAGTTCTGTTAACTCCGGAGCAATGAGTTTGGTCTAGTTGGACCTTTAGTTGAGGCTTGAGAACTTCCAGTGTGGGTTTGGTGTGGTTTTCTCAGTTTTCATGCCATTTGGAGTTGAAAGTGTAACTTTGGGTGACGTTCGATGATCGGAGTGTCGGATTCAAAATCCGACGATTCCATCAACTACGTAATGTTTAGTTTGGGCTAGGAAGATGGTTAGTTCGGGTTCCAGGTGAGCCAGACTCATTTCAAGCCCTTGGGTTCCTTTTCGTTAGTGTTGACTTGGGTCAACATTTCTCCGAAATGACCTCGTATGGAAGTTGCATTGATTCTATTGAATCTGGAACGTCATTTCCACTCTGTTAGCATTATTGGTTTTTGAATATCGATTTCCGATTATGCCCGAAACACCCCGTGGAGTTTTCAAAAAGTTGTAGAAAATTAGTTACAAGCTAGCCTTCAGCGCAATCGCGCCAAGGCCAGCGCGATCGCGCCTCAGCGCCTGCCAACCTTCAGTGCAATAGCCCCCTCCCAGTTCGATAGCACCGAGGCGCCTGCCTCCCTTCAGCGCTATTGGAGTTGGCCTAGCGCCGCTGGCGCTGGCCATTTTCCAGCAGCTATATATAGCTGAAAGTTCATTTTTCCAGCATTGTTTCTCTCACTTTCTCACTCTAAAACTCTGATTTCTCTCCAACAAATTGCTCTATATTGATTCTAAGCCTTGGGGAGTCGATTGTTTGTGGATTTTCCGCGTTTCTACGTCATGTGGTAAGCTCCCTCTTCTCTTGAAATTCTTAAATCCTCCATTGATCCCCTCATCCAAGCTTGGGATTTTGTTGGAGAGGCTGCCTCACGGCTTGTGCATGCTCATTGGGGTGGTTAATTCTTTGTGTTGGTTGGAATTCCGTCTTTGTGGTAAGTATTTCTTACCCAATTTCCGTCTTATTTTCGAAATTCCATTCTTTAAACCCCAACCTTTGCGGGTTGTTTTGATGCCTTTTTCCTTGGCCAATTGTGCTCAAATTTTGAGCATGCCTTCTTGGCATCGTTGGGGTCATCATGGTTCTTTTCATTTTTGGTTTTGGGTTGTAGGCCCCACGGGCCTGCTTTTGACCGGGATATCGACCCATTTATAATTGTAGCAATATAGGTATCATTAGACTCGTCTTAACTTCTTATTTGTGAATTTGATAGTTTGATTCTCGTTCGGAGCTTCTCAGAGCAACTCGGCCTCAGATATCATCGTTCCTGCAGCTTGTCGTCGAACAACAGGTAGGTTATGGCTTAACTCCCTAGACTTCGTATATATCGGGTAAAATTGTACTAGTTGGCATCCTTGGGTTGGGTTATTAGGTTGGTACCACAGACCTTGGCCGCTCCTTCATGATCCATCCCGTTTCTTTCCTCCGTTGTGTGTAGTATTTATGTTAATTGATATTATTACCCTTGTGGTCCTTTGAGGACTTGTTGACTCTGGAACATAGACGGTGGGATCATTGGAAATGTCCATGAGTCCCGGACATAGAATTATCCTTCTAGGTTGGTTATGCTTGCTGAGTAGCTTTGGAGCCTGTGCAGGGCCGATAGGTTGATTGTGAGTTGTGGGGTGGCTATTGTGTATTTGATCATGCCATTTCCATGCATATAGAGAGGTTTTCCCATGTTTTACTACGGTTTTGGCTTAAGGCCTTCTGGAACTTTTTTCTAAACTTTGCATGGCCCGGGAGGGCCATTTTTGATGGAAATGTTTTAGAAATGGTTTTGACATGTCTTGTCGATATTCTTGGGGTAAGGAAAGTTTTAAAAGACATTTTATCAATAGTTCCACTTTTTCTTGGGCTCGGCGGGGTCGGGTGCCCTACTTTTATACTACAACATCCGGGGTGTTGCTGGACCAGGCAGGGCCGAGTGCTAGAGCTTTAGGCTTACTGTTTTAGACCTGGATACCCTCCAGGCAGCTTTACTTGGAGATTGTCTTGAGGATGCGGGGCATAGAGTATGTTGGTCGGGGGCCTTCATGGACCTTGGCGATCCGAACCAGAAGCTGCGAGCTGCGGGTGCCGGAGAGAGGGTATATGGTATAGTAGTGGTATACGGGTGGGACCTTCCATGGATCCCATGTTCTGGGCCTTATAGGTCGCCATAAGCGGGTGACATATGGTACTTTGATCACTTTTACTTAGCATGGCATCATATCATTCATCTGCGAGAGGTACCACCCTTGTTTGTTGATTGTTGATTGTACGCTCTGGTAGTATGGGATGCCGGAGGGTTTGTTTTCACTTGTTTGCGTTCCTCGATTGTATGGGCCGTCGAGGGACTGTAGGTAGAGTCTTATCATATTACTTTTGTCTTGAGTGTGAGATTGGTTACAGCAGGGTTGTTGGTTTCTAGAATGAGATTGTCGTGATTAGTGTGGTTAGAGCTTGGTTACAGCGGGGTTGTTGGTGACTGGAATGAGATTGTTATGATTAGTGTGGTTAGAGCTTGGTTACAGCGGGGCTGTTGGTTACAGCGGGGCTGTTGGTGACTGTTTGTTATGATTAGTATGGTTACTATTTACTGTTTCCGAGCATGTCTACTTTACATTTCTCTCCCATTCCTTATACTTGAGGTTACCGGTATACCGCCCATTTCTAGACTTATGTATATATACTATTTTTGCGATGATCCCAGGTGCGTCATTCTTACTTTCATCTGCGTTTGTCATGTATATATTCTATTTGCTAGCCTTGCTTATTGCTTTCTGTTGTTTTCCCTCTGGGCTAGTTCCTGTGTACATTACCATTGATTGTTGCGACTGTTTACTTCTATTCTGTCTGCTACTGCTCTTTTACTTTATATGTGCCTAGTCGGCCTATGATATGTATTGGGTACCTTATGCTTCGCATTTGGTGCTCACCCTACCCTCTACATCTTCTGGTGCAGATCCTAGTGTGGGCCATCGCCGTTAGAGCGTCGGAGACTCGTGCAGGGTGCTGTTTTGGAATCATCCAGGCTGAGGGTGAGCTCTTGGCATTCAGATCTTGACTTTAGTTTATCCTCGATGTATTTTGTACTCTTGTAGTTTTGGAGACATTATGTATATATTACTTTTGTACCTTTGTACTCCTGATGTAGTTTGGCTCTTATACAGTATGATACCAGGTTTTGGGTTGGTTTAGCTTCTGCTTTGTATTTATATAACTCCGGTTGTCCAGTTTATTTATCTTGTTCCCTTGCTTCCACTTATTTATTTGTTCTTCCGCTTAAACTGTTAGAAAGTAGCTCATTACTAACCGTTCCAGGCTACGGGGATTGGTTCATGTACTGGGGGGTTGTAGGTGCCATCATGACCGAGAAATCGGGTCGTCACATTATTGAATTTAAGCCATGTGTCATAGATTGCTTCGGTGTTCAACTTCTTGAAATTGTAGATATCCTTCTTGAGTTGCAATATCTTTGATGGAGGAAAGAACCTCTCCAAGAATTAACTTTTTAGTTCTCTCCATGTGGTGATCAAATTATCAAGAAGTTCAGCCAGTCAAAGTGTTGCTTCTCCAGTCAAGAGAATGGAAATAGTCGCAATCTTATAGCATCCTGGCATACCCTTGGCAGCTTGTAAGTCTTGCAAATTTCCACAAAGTTCAACAAGTGCAAATTTGCATCATCAGTGGGTTTGCCAACAAATAATCCCTTCAAGTTCAACAACAGGATCATGGTACTTATAATATCGAACTTTGCACCAGCGGGCAGCAGTGGCAGCACTATAGCACCTATTGTTCCTGCGTCATCAAGATCAGCCTCCTCCTTATCAAGATCATAATAGGGGATATATCGGGGTTGAAATTGTTATGGACCCCTATTCCTTCTCTATCTAGTTAGATCTTGGTTAACATTGTGTCAGGCTGCCTTCTCCCTTGGAGCTTGGGCATCCAACACAACCTGATGGGCAGCCTCTTGCCTTGCTTTCTCAGCCACACCATTTTGGTAAGCATTCTCTTTGGTGGCTTGAGCTGCCTGTGAATCCTATATCCTTTGCTGCTCTTTGGCCAACATCCTAGCTGGGGCCTGCTCTGGTGTCTCAACAATCCCGTCCTTAACCATGTTTCTCAGAGTTCACTGCAATTCAAGATTAAGGGGAATTAGGGGATTTCCTTAACTCTGTGTACTTGGCATGCACACGTGTGCAACCTAAGAAAACAAAACAAAAACAACAGAAAAATAAATAGGGAAATAAGGACTAACAGTAAAATAAACACAATTTTTCTTAATCCTAAATCGCATTCCCCGGCAATGGCGCCAAAATTTGATACACCCAAATTACACCTCCAAAAAAAGAATAAAGCGGTCTCTGTTCAAATATAGAACCTAACCAAGGTTAGGATCGATTCCACAGGAAATAGGGTTGGACTTAGGTCAACTGTGCGTATTTGCTCTCTTAGCCATCTTATTTTCCCAATGGGGGGATTTAATATAACAAGTAATGTCTGTAAAAGAGAGTTTAATAAGTAACAAAGTATCAATTTCAATTATTGTAATCAATGAGAGAAGTGACTAAGGTAGTGTTCCCCACGTGTTCATAATGCAGTAAGGCATTGTACCAGTAATCTATCCTAGTGTTGTGCATGCAAGATCGATAAGCTAGGTTCAACTAAATGGATGGTTACCAAAATATAAGAATGTCACCATGCAACTTGGTCACTCTATGGGTGTTTGCTTTGCTAACCCTTACCCGTGATCCCAGATTAGCTATCCTTGGGTAAGTTCAAGCTAATTAGATGAGGATTGGTAGCTTCAAATATCTGTTGTGTAATTTTTTTCCCATTCGTTACCCCTTTGGTTAAGCAAGTAAGAATAAGGCGAGTTCTAACGTTTGCAATCGTTAAAAAGCAATCAAAGCGAAGGAAAGAACAATACATGCATGAACACCGTTCTAGGATTATTAAGTACTTTTCTTACTTTGTTAATTCGTCATGGTTCCCACAATCCTAGTTGTAGATTTAGCTAGTCATGGTTTTAAGAAAATAATCAGATTTAGATGAATAAATCATAATTATAACTTACAATAGAAAATAAAGAAATCTGAAATCTTGAATTCTCAAGAACACTTCAATAACCAAGAATCACTGATTGAAATATCAAAAGTATGTAATAATAATGTCAACAATATGTTTTGATGTCCCAAAAAATGAGTTACCACAAAATAAAACCATAGGAAAGGTATTTATAGATAAAACAAACCAAATCCTACAAGTACTGGAAAAGCTGGTCGCATTATTTCTGACGGGCTGATCTCATGAGCCATCGTGGATGGTCGTCTGGATTTGCTCGATGCTCCCAGCTTTCTCCCAAGTTTCCATGGGTAGAGATGACGGGCCATCGTGGTTCCCACGGCCCATCAGAGTCCACCGTCAGCCAAGGTCTCCTTGTTCTCCAATGCTCTGGTTGGTTTTGGTGGTGGGATACGACGTCTCATCACATTTTTCATGGTCATCGTGGCTGGGAGTCTGGCGGACTTGCTCTTTGCCATCTTCCTCTAGAACGATCCCACGGGCATGTGTGATGGCCCGTGGTACTTTTGATGCCCGTCCCATTTGATCGTAGGGTGGGTTTTACCTTGTGAATTTCACTTCTTCATTCCCACGTTCTCTTCCCACGGGTCGTGGTGAATCTCACGCCCGTGGGGCATCACTTTCAGCCCATAAACAGTACTTTTTATGTTTTTTATGGTCCCAACTCTTTTTCCCTGTACAAGTAATAAACGAGCATTATATCTAATAAGACATACTTAAGAACTCTCAAAATCCTTAGTTTTAAACATCAAAAGTACCGTAAAATCCTGGCATATCAAAGATGAGGTTCAACAACCTGTAAGAAGAGAAAGAAAAGCAAGAAGAGCAAAAAGAAATCAAAAAAGGGTAATAATTAATCCTAGTTGTAAATTAATTATTTGGTAGACTGGCCTTTGTTTTGAAAATGTTGAGCAGTTTAGAGAAGCTATTACTAGGCATGCAGTTCAAGAACATGTAGAGTTTGACAAGTATATTAATGAACCTAAAAGGGTGAGGGTAACATGTACATCTGGCTCCTATCCATGGCTTTTGTTAGAAAGTCATGATTCTAGGACTGAAGATTTTCAAGTGAAAAAGTATATTCCAGTGCACAAATGCAATGCCATAACTAAAAAAATTTGGTGAATTCAAAGTATTTGTCTATGCGATACAAGGATATAATTAATTCTGAGCCTGGTATTAGAGTTTTTCATTTTTAAATTTTAGTAAAAAAAAATTAGAAGTGTATATTAGGAGGACTGTGGAAAAAAAAAAGCTAGAAACATTGTGTTGCAACAGATTTGGGTGATCATGTGGAGGAATTTAAAAGAATTTTGGATCATATATATGACCTTTTAAAGACTAATCCAGGTACCACATGTGTGGTGAGGCTTAGTGAAGAAACCCTTGAAGGTGGAAGAAAAATATTTCAATCATTCTATATATGTTTTAATGTGAAAAAAGCATTCAAAGCTGGGTGTAGGAGATGTTTTGGATTTGATAATTACTTTTTGAAAGGTATTTCTAAAGGCTAATTACTTGTGGCTATTTGTAAGGATGAGAATAACTAGATGCTACCATTGGCCTGGGCAGTGGTTGAAGTTGAAAATAATTTCACTTGGAGATGATATTAGACTTGTGAAGAATGATCTTGAGCTTGAAGATGGTACAAAATTGACAACTATTACTGATATGCAAAAGGTAATTTATTTTTTCTTATTCATTCTATACAATTTGTATTTTTTTAACTATATTATACTTATGTCACCTAATGTGTTTAAATTTTAATATTGTTGAAGGGTCTTGACAATGCAATATCAAATTTACTGCCAAATACCGAACAAAGAATGTATGCAAGACACATTCCAGCTAATTGGTCCAATGATTAGAGAGGCATTGAAAGAATTATTTTTAAATGTGCCAAGTCTACCTATGAGTAAGAGTTGAGAAGAAATTTGGATTATATGAAAAAGTTAGGAGACAAGATATCTGATGATCTAATGTGGTACAATATATAAAGGTAGTCCAAGGTCTACTTCAAGTACCATAGCTATTGTGATAGTGGTGATAACAACATGGCTGAAAGCTTCAATTTATGGACATTGGGACCAAGACACAAGACTATCATCACAATGCTTGAGGAAATAAGGGCAAGGTGATGAGAAGTATAGGACAAATGAGAGAGTTCTTTGATATATAGATAACAGATATTTTCCCAATGGCACTAAAAGTGTTGCTTGATAACACATCAAAATCAATAAAGTGTAACCTTGAGTGGAATGGTGAATTTGATTTTGAGGTTAAGAATAGCTGGGGTAATACATTCATAGTGAATTTAAGCAACATAACTTGTATTTATAGATCTTGAATGTTAAGAGGTATACCTTGTTGTCATGCCATAGCAACACTTCATTTTAGAAAATTAGAGCCTATTAATTATGTTGCATATTGGTATAGCAAGGAGACTTACCTTAAGACATATAGCTACTTCATTCCGCCTGTTACTAATATACAAATGTGACCACAATCAATCAACCCTTTTGTTATACCACCTCAATTAAAAACATTGCCAGACAGACCAAGAAAAACAAGAAGGAAAAACTAGATTAAAAATAAGACAAGAAAGTTGTCCAAAAAAAGTGTTGAGATGACCTGCAACTCTTGTCATGCAAAGAATCATACTAAGAGGGGTTGTCCTCTAGCTACTATAGGCAGAGAAAGGCAAAGAGGGATAAGTTTAATAAGGTCAAATTTTGATTCTTCTAGAACACCAACTCAATCTCAACCAAGTAGAAAAGAGGAAGACCAAGAGTATCTACAAAACAGGTACAACTTGACTTGTAATTTACTACTAGTTCAATCTTATTATTTCGTACATTTTTCATCTTATGTATTATAGGTGACGACGACTGCTAATGCTTCTTTTGCTGCATCTCCTAATGTGATTGGTGTCACTGGAAGGGGAAGAAAGACTACTTATGCTAATGTTATTGGAAGAGAAATATAAAGAGGGACTACTCTTGATGCTAATGTTGTTGAAAGAGGAAGATGGACTGTTGTTGCTGCTCCTAGTGCTAATGTTGCTAGTGTCACTGGTGGAGAAGAGGGACAGATTTTAAAAGACCAAGAATGGTTGAAATCTGGGTGCTACATACATAGGGTGATTATACAATCCACAATGTAAGTTGGAGATTATACACACATTTTAATTTCAAAGCCAATTTTTACAAGTCTAAGTTAATTTATTTTTGTGAATGCAGCCTAGAATGCCTATGAACTCCTTCATAGTGACTGAAAATTTTAGACATCATAAATCAAAATCAGGTGTAAAATAAAAGAAGAAGGTTGTTGTTATCCAACAAGAACTTCAAGATATGAAAGAACAAAAGAGGATGAGAACAAGGTCCAATGATGGTGCAATGAATCACTTGAGCCAAACAAGCTCAACAGATGTCCAGTAGATGTAGAAGAGAATGATTTTATGTGTTTGTGTAATTTAGTGACTGTCAGTTAGCTTATTGTATGTGTTGTTGAAACTGACCTGTAGTTGTGACGGTACTAATTTGATATATTTTATTTAAACAATTATGCAGCTGTGATTGCACTATTTGGTATATTTTATTGAAATAATTATGTAGCTGTGATTGCACTATTTTGATTTATTTTTTAGTAATGTATGCAATTGTGACTGTATTGTTTTGGTGTGTTTGTTTGACAAATGTATGCAACCGTGACTGCACTTTGAAGACTGATTTCTATCAGTATTAAACAGCTAATACATCACTTTGGTGATTGATTTCTAGCAATATTATGCAGCTAAGATTGCACTTCTTTTATGTCTATTTCTATGTATATCAAAAGGCCAAATCAAAGTTCATTACAAAAAAAATACACAGACAAAAGAGAATACACAAACAAACAAATTACATTAAATTAAAAGACCAAATCAAGATTCATTACAAAACAGACAACACCAAATTGATTGGAACACAAAGAATGCTATATATCATCTAGCAACACAAAAATCCTAAGGTAACTTCATTGAACCTTTGTTAAAATAGATCATCCCAAATCAATAGCTTATAGTTATAAGTACAACACAATAACCAAGCACAACAAATAAGAGTACATTCTTCCTAGACCTTCCTTTACATGTTACTCCTCTACTTTTTCTCTTTTTTTTTTTGATCTTCTCAGTCTCTTCTTTCAACTTCTCCAATTTTATATCTACAAAATTATCATCTTGTTTGAATTCTCTAGGCTTGTCAGCTTCTTTAGAAGCTTCTTCAACCAATTTCTCATCTTCATTGGTTGATGTATGCTTTTCAATGTATTGAGAAGATTCCACTAAATTTTCAAGCTCACCTAATTTCTCTATTAGTTTAGGAATCACAAATTTAGACCTTGGATTAATTTCTTCTTTATACCTCCAACTTTCTTCTTTATACCTCCAACACCAAATTCGCAAGATCTTAGACCCTTCAATAAAAACTTTAGTGTTCAATCAAATATACCGGGATAATTGTAAAATATGATCTTCACCCCATAATAAGAACATAACCAATATATTCTTTGAGGTTTCTTGAAGTCCAAGAGGTCTTCAAACGCACCACAAATCCATGATTACAACGAGCTTCTTGGTTCAAAGTTGAATCATACTCTTCCATACATAGCTTACTGTTAACTGGTCTCATTTTGTGCTATAAAAAAGTCATTCATTCAAAATAAACAAAAAATAGACCAAACAAAATAATAAATACCTTTTTCAGATTTTGAAGCAGCCTCCAAAGATTCAACTTTAGGTTTCAAGAGCTAAAATTGTAACAGATTAATGACAAGAATCAAGTAAAAGATCTTGTTTTGTTCACCAATTTCATAGCCTGAGAATGTTTTGCGTTGATTGAAGATGAGGGAGAAGAGAAAAAAATTAGGGTTCTTAAGTAGAAAGAAGGAATTGGGTCGGGTGTTTGTAGGAGATGGTCGCTAGTTTTTTAACTAACATTAAAAAAAGTTTAATAGGTCAATTTTGCATATTAACAAGCCCAATTGTGGTGTACAACACTCGACTTGAGCTCCAAAGTTATTAAGGGAGCTATTTAAATTTTCTTGATGTTTAAGTGTTAAAGTAAATTGTCGAGCCAACTTTTAGGTTTTTTTTATCTATTCTCTAACGGAGTAATAAAGATAATCCTGTCTCAAAAAGAAACATGGCCTACGACATCGTTCAAAAGTTTATTTTTTTACCAATGGCTCTTTAGCTTGTCCCCAAGATCTCTCTGCGTTCTTGAGTTGCGTTTATCAGTGATCGTAACAAACTCGAACCCTAGCTACACATTTCAGTATTAAGCACCAAAAATGGCCAGATACGATAGAGCGATCACCGTTTTCTCGCCGGACGGCCATCTATTCCAGGTAGAATACGCACTCGAAGCCGTGCGAAAAGGTAACGCCGCCGTCGGGGTCCGGGGAACAGATACTGTTGTTCTTGGCGTTGAGAAGAAATCTACCCCTAAGCTTCAGGATTCCAGGTAGCTTCTTGCTTTTCTTTTGATTCCTTAATTTCTTATGTTCTTGAGGGAGGATTCAGAATTTTATGTATTACCATTGCACCAACTACCTTATGGCAGTGTGTTGAAACTTAAATATAAACATATATATTCTTTATCTAGGGCAGTATATTACATCCACCGGTAATTATTCTTGTTTTTTACATCTATTTGATTTGTATCTTGTTTTAAGATCTAAAATTGCAGTACTCTGATTTAATGTATGCTAGCCCGGGGTTTAGGGTTTTAGATTTCCCAAGTAGCGTACTGTTCTTTGTTCTAGTTGCAATGTTTTATCAAGGAAGTTCTGCAATTTAACCATAAAGTTTCTGTCAGCTGGTGAAGCGCCAGAGTGCACACCTACTCAATCAGGAACTTATGTCTGAAACTTCTGTAATTTAGGGGAAGGTTGAACAAGTTTAACTTATTGTCCTGTCAGAATTAGGTTTAAGACTGCATTTTTTTCAGCTCGTTTTTGCGTTACGAAATAGTTAGATAATGTCGGTCATCTGGTCAAGAAAAGAGGAGGACTGTTCACTGCCTCTTCTTTTGTATATATACATTACATTACAGAGAACGTCATTGTCACCTGATCAATCCACTTCCCAGGATGGTGCACCGCTTGTATATCTCGCAAAACTGGCTTACGAAGGTGGTTTACGTAAGAAGCCGAAGGTAGTTGAGCTATCCAGATGAAATGGAGTTCTGATTTTCTTACAAAGGAAAAGGGAAAGAAAGACATTCTGATATTTTTTATGTAGAGATTATTATCTATTGTTGTCTGAAATTGGTTCGGTTGAACTAGACACTTCTGAAAGAATTTTGTTCTTTTCATATTTGTAATAGTGTTAGAATGTAACAATGAATATAGACAGAAATTGGGAAATTTAATGATAGTAGAATAAAATTATTACAAACTAACAAGTGGCACACAATCTCTCCAGTCTATTATTCGAACTGAAAGATTGTCCTCCAATGTTGAATTTCCCTGAGATGAAGACATGAGAAGTGAATTAGAGAGAATTGAGGGTGTGTTTGATATGAAGGAAAACATATTCTGGAAATGTTTTCCAACTTTTTCATATTTGGTTGGCTTAAATGTTTTGAAAAATGTTTTCCAAATAAACTTATTGTCCTCAAATTTAAGGAAAATGACTTCCCTTCGTAAAGTAAGGAATTTTTTTTTCAAAACTCTTTTTAAACTACATCACCGAACTTCGGGTTCCGACCTGAGTCTTTGGTCCTGATTACTGATCCCGACCCTGACCCTAACCCCAACTCGGGACCTGACTCCCGACATTGACCATGATTCGACTCCCGACCCGCACTCGGGTCAAGGTCGGGTCTCGGGTTAGCGTCGAGGTCGAGAGTCGGGGTTGGGATAAGGACGATGGGTCCCTGGTAGGGGGCGCAATCGAGAGTTGGGTTCTAGGTTGAGGACGGATTTCGAGTCTTGGGTCAGGGTCTGGTCGAGAGTTGAGCCTCGGGTCGACGTTGGATCTCGGGTCTTGAGTCCTGGTTGGGGTCGGGTTGGGAGTCAGGGTCAGGAGTCGGTCTCGAGTTGGAGTTGGGTCGGGGTCAGGTCCCGAGTCGGGAGTCGGGGTCTCATGTTAGGAATCGGGACCCAGATATGCGTTGGGAGTCGAGTCTCAGGTCGGGGTCAGGAGTTGAGACTCGGGTCGGGAGTCGGGGGTGTGTCCCAAGTCGATGTCGGATCCTGGATCTCGGGTCCGAGTCAGGGTTAAAAGTCCGGTCTTGTGTCGGGGTTAAGGTCAGGAGTTAGATCTCAGGTCGGGGTCGGGAGTTTGATCCTCGGTCAGGGTTGGGACTAGGTCTCGGGTTCGAGTACAGAGTCGGGTCCACTATCAGGTCGGATCCGTTCTGAAAGTATTTTCCCAGATTATATCTAAATGCTCTTGGGACAATATTCTTTTCTTACTAACCAAACACTAGAAAATAAGTTAGAAAACTGCTGCTTTTCTAAGAAAATATTTTCTAGGCAAATATTTTCCGTGGAAAACATTGTCCTTCATACGAAACACACGCAGAGAGAAAAAGAGAGATGAAGAATTTCAAAGAAGGTTGAATTTACTAGATTTGTTAACAGTCTCAACTAAGCCTTTCGCGTGCATTTAATCCCAGCCCAATTGATAACAAACTCAACTGACCGGCCCAACTAACTTAATTACTCTGATCTTTCTGATGAGAAAAGCCCTTTTGACTAGTAGCTGTCCAATTACTTGTTAATTAGCTTTATGAGACAAAGAAGTGAATTAGAATCAAAAGAAATGAAACTAGGAAGTTAGAACCTGAGATTCGTCGAAGAACTCGGTCTGCGTTCGGAATGCAAGACGCATTTTGGGAAATGCTGGGGCATTCCCAACGCAGTTCACTTCTGCTTTGATTTGCGTTGTGCACAGTTGGTGAAATGCTAAAGGCATTCCCAACGCAGATGCCCAGACAGAACACCTGGCAACATCCGATTGTGTGTACTTTCTGACTTTTGTACTTTATTCCCTTCTAGAATTACCCTTTTGTGAATATTCCTTTTGTACCAACAATTGTACACTCTCTTTCTTCCCTTTTTGGATCTAACACCGCCTTTTTGCACCTTCTTTAACAAAATATGAAGATCTTCAAGAACAATATGAACTTCAAATTTTCGGAACTTCTTCAAATCAACTCGAATTGATCCCAAAGTTTA
This sequence comes from Jaltomata sinuosa, assembly GCA_003996215.1. NCBI lineage: Eukaryota > Viridiplantae > Streptophyta > Magnoliopsida > Solanales > Solanaceae > Jaltomata > Jaltomata sinuosa. The sequence goes on along the minus strand of QJPP01007201.1, from coordinate 469,455 downwards.
GAATTAGCTTCTCCTCAAGTTAGAGAACAAAGCCCAGTACAAATTAGGACCAATCAAACACAAAATTGAGAAGACCCAATTCCTTGGTTCTTCAAGTTCTTCAAAACCTTCAAATTAAAAAGGGATTATTACAACATATGGTCACTCGGCCATTTTATTTACCATAAATTTGGCAGCATTTTATTTACCAAAAAATTGAAACTTCTTCTTTTATTTTATTTATCAAAAAATCGCCACTTCTTCTTCTTCTTCTTCTTCGAGGAGATCTGAGCCTCGTACCTATTCTCTCGTTGTTGTTGTGGGTTTCACCGGAGATCGGCGTTGTGGGGTTTTGGGCGTTGGTTTCTGACAGAGTGATAATGATGGTCGAAGCTTGGAGCTCGTGGTTGTTGGTGGTGGTTTGGGTGGAGAATATGCGAAGTAGTGGAGTAGTGGTGAGATTCCCAGAGCTTGGAGCTCCGACGTGGAGGAGATGCAATGTCGTGGGTGGAGAACTAAAGGATAGAGGAGATCTGGGTGGTTGTTGGAGGCAGCAATGGTGTTTCCATTGGTGGTCTTTGTCGGAGAAGAAGGAAGGGGAGCACTGGTTTGTGGCTGGTTGTTGCTAGGTTGCGTCGAAATTGAACGGAGGTGGTCGGATTCCGGCGGGGTGGTGGCCGGAGCTGGTTTCGTTCAGTGGTGTTTGTGGGTGTGTTTGGTTGACTAAGATCGGTGAATGTTCGTCCCATATAAGTGAAATTTGATTGAACCTCCATTTCCATTTTCGGAGAAAATCTCTTCGAGTTTCAAAGCTTGTTGTAGTTACAGGAAAATTGAGAAGTGATAATTGAAACGACAACGTTTTGGTAGCTGAAGTTGTTTTGGGGCTTTGAGAAAAATTTGAAGAAAGGGGAAAAAGATATAGAGATGGGGAAGAAGAGAAGAGTACACCTGGATTGAAGGCCTAGGAGAAAGGGAAGACACGTGGGTGAAATAGAGCAAGACGTTGAGGTTCCAAGTTAAGATGACCCATAGAGATACCAAGAGTGTCTATACTTTTTTGTCTGTGCTAGTGTTTGTTTAAGAAAAATGGATATGGATATATTACATATACATTTATACAATATTGATACACGTTTAAATATCATTTATACAATATCGATACATGTTTATAAACTATTTATACAATATTTTTTGATATTTACGAAAAAAAAATCGATACACTTGTACACACTATTAATACAATACCGATACACATTTTTACACCACTTATATAATATCGATACACGTTTTGTGCACTATATATACAATATTAATACACGTTTATACATCATTTATACAATTTTGATACATTACATAACTCTTATACAATATCGATACACGTTTATACAATATTTTTACAATTTTGATACATTACATAACTCTTATACAATATCGATACACGTTTATACAATATTTTTTCAATTTTTGATACATTACATAACTTTTATACACCATCGATACATTACATATACATGCGGCTACTTTTTTTGTAATTTTTTTTGTGGCCTAGTTTATTTTTGGGCTTTTTTTTTGTAAAGAAAACTTGGCTATATTTTTTGTAAACTAATTACTTTATTGTACATATTTGAAATTGTCCCAATTAAAAAATGGTAGATCCTTCAATTCAAACCCAATTGCCACCAAAATTGAGATTTCTACTCCTTATGATAGGGAGAACAAAGCCCAATACCTTTGATTCTTCATTCTAACTCAGATCTTCAAATCCACTTGCTTGTTCTTCAAGTTTCTTCACCCAACAAGGTGAAATATTCAGTTCAACTTCGAACAAAGTGAAATCCCAGATCTAGACTCAATTAACACTAGGGAATTCGAATCTAGTGTTAGAAACTTCAAAGAAGACACAATTCAAAACTATTTTTGGAATTTTTGAATTTGGATGCTATTTTTTTTTTTTGAATTTTCAAATTTATGGCTGGATTAGGAATTGTTGGAACAATCCTTTAGTCTAGGCTCTGATACCAAAATGATAAGATCCCGATTAGGTGACCCAAACGAAATCAACAAAAATTGAAATAAGAAAACATAGACTTGAATTCACAAGGCAGAAGTACTTGATTCACATCCACAAACGAGTAATCTCATATAAATTGCATGGAAAGAAGTGATCTAGCAATTAGGGGAATCCACCCTCAATTACTAGATGAACTAAGCTAATTGGGAATCCACCCACTACATTAACAACAGAAGAGTAATTCTAAAGAGTGTTTTCTCAACATCAATCAATCTGGCTATTGTAGAGTAGGAAACTACTATTTGTAGTGTAGGGGGTGGGGATTACACTTAAGGGCCAAAAGTGAACCTTGAAAGACAATTTTTGGAGCCTAAAACGGCCACTGGTTGGCAAATGAGTTGCAATCTGCTGGACACAAATGGAGATGCATCTTGTGGAGCATTCTGGTTGGCAAATGCGTTGCAACTGCTGGACGCAGTTGGGCATTTGCTGGCCTCATTCCTAATGCAGATGCGTTCTGTCCTCTTCATTCCTAGCTCTCCCTTGCTCCAAGCTATCATCCAAATGTGGAATTGTTTTAATTGGAGCCCAACAAGACTCTCCCAAGCTCCTCTTTGTGTCCTCATGGTGAGTATGGCTTGAGTCCTCTTGAGTAGACCTTGAAGTATAGATCTAGCATGAATTGTGCCGGGTGATATCATATCAGGTGTGCTATCATATGAGGGTCATAAGGTCCTTCTAATTTTACTGGTGTCTTGCTTCTATTATGTTGGAAATGAATCACATTTACTTAGGTTTCTGCACCTGATTTGAAATGTTCTGCTGATTAATCTTTTTTACAGGTCAGTAAGAAAGATAGTAAATCTAGATGATCATATTGCCTTGGCCTGTGCTGGCCTGAAAGCAGATGCACGAGTCCTCGTAAATCGGGCACGTATCGAGTGTCAGAGTCATAGGCTTACAGTTGAGGATCCAGTTACCGTTGAGTACATAACACGTTACATTGCTGGTCTTCAGCAAAAGTACACTCAAAGTGGTGGTGTCAGGCCATTTGGTCTTTCAACCTTGATCATTGGTTTTGATCCTTACACGGGTATCCCTTCACTATATCAAACAGATCCATCTGGAACATTCTCTGCATGGAAAGCCAATGCAACTGGGAGAAACTCAAACTCTATCCGGGAGTTCTTGGAGAAGAATTACAAAGAAACATCTGGTCAGGAAACTGTGAAACTAGCAATACGTGCTTTGCTTGAAGTGAGTCACCTCTCTCTTTGTTTGTTTATTGCTGTTGTTATACTTTTTTTCCTTTTCTCCTTTTTCTTTCAGAAGACAAATTATGATCTGTTATGGAGCAGACTTTTGGACATCTTCGCACTTAACTGGTGCTTTGAATAAAAACTTTTACTTATTAAAAAATAATTTATTAATGTGGTATGTTGTTTGCATCTAATTTACTTCTCTTCAACAAAGGAATATAAACTTGTGTTCCTTTATGTCAATCTGATGTAAAATCCTCAAGAAGAAGGGACCATACAGTTAGCCTCTCTACTCCTTTCTGATACAATTATCAAATGGAAGGCAAGAAGAGCAAGGAGAAAGAAGATATGGATGAAATTAGAAGATCTTGTGTTTTGCAACTGCCTGCCATCATGATATACATTTTTGCGTAGTGATTTTCCGCCATATCTATCTTATGGAATATTGGACACAAATTAGGTAGGGGAGCTGACCTTTTCAAAGGTGCTATATGCTAAGACTTTACATCGTTTACAGAAAATTGGAGCAGTGAAAATAAAGATACTCATTCATTAGATTAGTTTCAATCGGAACTTCCATTTTTCTTAAACATATAAACAGAGTTAGATTGATAGAACTGTGTAGCGCAGATAGGGAAATAGGTGTAGTATCTAATCTGATATTGATGCAAATACACAATTTTTTAAGGATTTGACCCTTTAAGAGTTACCTCCGTAAATGCATTTGCTGTGAAAAAGAATGCTTAGATGAAAAGTCTTTTATTATTGAAAGCCAGCCGAAGTTAACCCCAGAAGGCAAATTTTGTGTAATTTAATGCTCCAAGGAATGGAGATTATGTAAATCTATTTAGATGTCTGAAGTTCGACTAGAGTCTCGCCTTCCTTTGATCAGACTGAATGTGAAGTCCTTGTGTATTCTAAAGAATCTCCAGTTTCATGTTTGATGACTTATTTTGGATGCTCAGAAGTCAGAAGGTATGTTAAGGTAGAAGCTCTGCACCAATGCACAGAGCATAGATGAATACGGCAACGTGAGTGCTCAATTAAGGCTACTTTTCCTCATGAGATAGGGATGCTTGTCGGCATTATCAGGATAAAGATAGTCGCTTGCTGCAGGATTCTCTAAATTTGTTTGTTCTTCCTTTGCCTCAAGTCTTTAGTCTCCCTGCAATGTCAATTTGCTCTGTTCCCCTATTGGCCTTTAACAATATCAGTTAAAGGGCAGATCTGTTGCTAAGCTACTTTCATAGTTTCATGTAGTTGTGGCTGTGACTCAGGATCTAATGAAGTAGCAGACAGAACTGCAGCTTCTGAATAGTATATTACATTAAGGGGTTGTTTGGTTGATGGTATTGGAATAATTAATCCCAGCCTAAAATCCCGCATGAGATAATAGTGTTTAGTTGGCCGCATATGAAAAAATACACGCCGCATAACTGAGGCAGCATTTGGTTAGTCGTATTAAATAAGACCCACATTGAGTTATACGAGAATTTACGTATTATTTTATGTGGAACTGAATGCGGAATAAGAATAGGTGTATGCAATACAGGGATTAAACTATCTAAAGACAAAAATGTCCTTTTAGAGCAAGTAACTCTTGTATAACAATCTTTCCATTATTAATCCGTATCACAATCAGTAGAATAAACAATCCCTGCATTATAGTTCTTGCATGACCAATATGTGAACCAAACAAACCCTAACACCTTGTTTGGATGGTTGTTCCCCATGGTATGGCATGATATGGTTATTACCAGTACCATGTTTGTTTTGATTGTAACTTAAAATATATGGTATGGTATGGTTTGATTCCATGGTTTGGTAACTATGAAAAACCTCATTTTATGTAACCACGGATTTGGTGGTATCCCATGGTTATCTAATTTTACTTTCCAATTATGCCCTTACTTAATACTACATAATCCTATTTTACCCTTTACCCTGTATTATTTAACTTCACCAAAATATCCTACTTCTTGTATGTGAGCATGTTTTTGTTTTTCTTCTAATGAAATATATTATTATAGAAAAAAATGAATTCGAGTACATTTGTTTTACCCTGTTTTTTAATTAATTTTGTTAGAATTAATATTAATTTAACAACTTAATATATTTACAAGGCATAATTTGTGATAGATTAGCATAAAGAACATTTTCTTAATTATTTTATTAGCAATTATTGATAAATTTAACATTTATATAATAACTTAGGGCATTTTAGTAAACTTACCATTTATGATATCGTACGATACAGTCAAACCAAACACAAAAAATATTATTAAATCATAGCGAACGATACAGTCTATCCAAACATTGTATTTATAGTACAATACCATACCGTACCGTACCATACATTATGAAACCATGAGTAACAACCATCCAAACAGAGTGTAAGGGTCGTTTGATAGTTGGTTTGGAGGTGAGTTATGCAGGTATTAAATTATGTATAAAATTAATATGGTGTTTGGTTCACAATTTAGAAACCTGCATAACTAATACATTTACAAGTTATGAAGGAATCTATGTATTATTTTACTAGTTCATGAACACGTGCGTTGCACGTGTATTTCATGCTAATAGTACAAATGTTGTAGAACCATACAATGAATTTAGAATATGTTTGCAATTATTTACACCACATTTGGAGAAAACATAAGCTATATTGACTTAGCTGTTAAACGTAATATGGTTGCTAAATATAATTTGAACGCATAAATTTTGTTCGAGAAAACACCCTCCTGCCCCTGCTTGTGGCCACCATATCTACCACCAAAAACATTGCAATATTGATAATTGAAATTGTCATAGTGATATTCTTCATCATGCTTGTTTTGGAGAATGATATTACAGTCGTGAAGTATGCAGAAACATGAGTTGAATCAAATGGGTACTTCAAGAGAGAAAAATAGGAAAGACAAAAAGAAGAGTAAACGAAAATTAAGAAACAAAACTACAAATATGCTAAAAAGCTCTTAAACGTGAGAGCCCACAAAAATGGAGAGGATTATTTGAGGAAATGAAACTCCTTTCGTGGCTTTATATTATTATTTCCTAAAAGGAAGTTCTTCAGATCTCTTTTTAAACATTAATCAATTAATAAATAATTAATATACATTTAATTATTCTATCCAACTCTTCAAATTCTCTAGAATTTATATATCAGCGAAAAGGCAGCTGCCTATTAATTAGTAAATTTACCGATTTAGTATTTATTTATTTATTAAAAATAGTTGAATTACTATATGCTTAGTTACTCTATAATCCAACCCTTCATATTCTCTAGAATTTCTATATCAAAAAGAGGATGGCTATTGATTAATTCCATGACAGTTATTCAAAAACACCGGAGCAAAGATGACCCTTGCTCTCCATGTTTTAATTAGAAACGTTTCTGTGAAATAAATGGAGGAGAAAACTCGACCCCTCACTTGGAGTCATTGAATTGTATGCCTAAGGCATTAAAATATTTTCATTGATAACTTTTCATTAAAATTTGTTTTTAAAATAAAAAATCATCTGAAATTACAATTTCGTACATTAGCATAAATAGTTAATTTGGTTTTTTGAAGGGTAAAATAGTCGTTCAATATTTGATGGGCAAATTGGTCTTTCAACTTTCAACTTTCAACTTTGGGGCTTCCTACTTTTAGAATAGTATAGATGCAGGATAAAAGGTAGAATAACTAATACATGAATAGCTAATACATGAATAACTAAACCCTGCATAACTAATACCTACATAAAATAATATATAGATTCCCTCATAACTAATTCCTCCATAACTCTAACCAGCTACCAAACGACCTCCAAGAGTCTGAGTTTTAGCATCTTGCTACTTGTAAAAGAAAAGAGTTTGAGCATCTTGCTACTTATAAAAAAAAAGAGATTGAGCATCTTGCTGCTTTATTTAATGCCGTCTCTTAGCTATATGCTGAATTGTGCAAGGAAGTATCTTAGCTCAATTTGGTCTTTCTTGAGCTGCTTTAAACAAGTAAAATTATTGTACTATGTTTTTTGCTGGAAATAATTTTTCTTTGACTTAAGAGGTAACTAGACCAGCATTTAGGTCAGATTTTTCTTGTATAAGTATCTTAATTCACATGCTGATGAAAATACTATTACCATTTTATAAAGAAAGTATCCTAACTCACATGTCTGACTTGAACTTCCGTTCATGTGGGTAACAAGTATGGATTACTGTTAACAGAATTTCTACGCTTTGGATGTGGTGCTTCTGTTTAGACTGTTGAAAGTTGATTTGTCTTCCCTGCACCAGGTTGTTGAGAGCGGCGGAAAGAATATCGAAGTTGCTGTCATGACAAAAGAGCATGGGCTTAGGCAACTTGAGGAGGCTGAGATTGATGCCATTGTTGCTGAGATTGAGGCAGAGAAAGCAGCTGCTGAAGCTGCAAAAAAGGCTCCTCCAAAAGAAACCTAATTCTGCTGAATTTAATACTACTTGAATATGTCCCCTGAATTTTAATTTATTGCTCTATTCGACTTCTAAAGTTTGATCTGGTTTTCAGGCAAGACCAATGTTGTGCTAAATCTCTTTTATAGAGTGAAAAGTTTACAAAATGTTGGTTAAGGCATGCGCTCTTGTTCACATTGCTTGATTCCATGGAATGTAGTAGTTCCTTTAGTTCTTTTATTGTTTCTTTTTCAGCACTAAAACTTTGATGATATCTCTAATTGTAATAACGCGTGAACATCTCAATTCTGTGGACAAAGTAGTGTTCAGAGTTCTGCAAAACTTATCCTCTTCTGCCGCCAAAACAATATCTCAGTTTGTGTTGCGTCCGTAGGGATAGAAATATTCTTTACACGGAACATCTCAATTCAAAGATTAAAGAAACAAAGGAGCTTACTGAACCTTGATAAGAAAATGACTTCTCAGGCAAATTCTAACTCTTAAGGGGTAGTTTGGTATGGGGGATGGGATAAAAAAGTGATCCCATAGATTGGGATATCTCATGGGATTAGTTATCCCACTATATATATATCGGATAAACTTATTCCATCACTAATGGTATAAATAGTGAGATAAATAATCCTGGGATTTTCTAATACCTCTAATCAAACGCAGGATAAAATATTCCTACATTTATTTTGGGGTTATTATCCCTCATTCCTCGTACCAAACGACTCATAAAAGTTAGTTCATGAAGTGAGGATACTTCAAGCCTAATATAAGATGGAGAAAATAATTTGACGTTCAACAAATGATACCTCTTCCCTCTACATGCCCATGTTGGATAATACCTCTAGCTCAGAGACAATGACAAGAAAATAGACATTGGACCAAATTACCTAAAATTTTACTCATGTGGTGATGACTATCTAAAATCATGTATTGAGGCAATAATGCATAAGAGAATTATCTGACGTCAATAAGAAGGCGGCTTACAAGAAGTTGGTGAGGAGCAAGGACGAGGAGGATAAGTGAGCAAAGAAGGAGGCAAAGTTGGCGATCACGACGGCAAAGATGACAGCTTTCGAATGCTTGTATGAGCAGGTAGGGGACAAAGACAAAGATAAAAAGTTGTATAGGCTAGACAAGTCTAGAGAGAGGAAGGCCCGATATCTGGACCAATGATGTGCATTAAAGACGAGGAAGACAGAGTATAGGCGGAAAAGACACTAATTTAGACGGAGGTGATAGACATACATCTATAAACTCTTGAATGAAGAGAGGGACAAGGACATTGCGCTGGGAGAGTTGGAGCAGTCTAAGAGATGACGAGATTTCAGGTATTGCAGGTCTATAAAGATTGACGAGCTATAAAGATTGACGAGCTTAAGGGTGCTATTCGTAGGATGAGCAGAGAAACAACGACTGGGCAAGGCGAGATTTCAATGGAGTTTTGGAAGAACATAGGCAGGGTAGGCTTGGAGTGGCTGACTAGGTTGTTTAATGTCATTTTAGGACAACAAAGATGCCTGAAGAATGGATGTGGAATACGATGATTCAGTTGTATAAAAAAAGGGTGATATTCAGAATTTCAACAACTATAGGGGTATCAAGATGCTAAGGCACACTATGAAAGTGCGGGAGAGGATGGTGGAGATGAGGGTGAAGAGGGGTGTGTCCATTATCGAGAACTAATTTGGATTCATGCCAGGGTGACATACCATAAAAGTCATCCACCTTGTGAGGAGACTTGTGGCACAGTATAGGAAGAGGAAGAGAGATTTACATATGTTGTTCATCGACCTAGAGAAGACTTACGACAAAGTCCATAGGGAGGTTCATTGGAGATGCTTGAAGATTACAAATGTACCTATAGCTTATATTAGGGCGATTGAAGACATGTATGATGGAGACAATACCATGGTGAGGACAGTGGGAGGAGACTCAAAGCACTTTCAGTCATGATAGGGTTGCACCATGGATCAACTCTTAGCTCGTGTCTCTTTTCTCACTAGTTATGCATGAATTAATGCAATATATTGGCAAATGACATAGTACTGATTGACGAGACTTGTGACAGAGTTAATGATAGGCTAAAGTTTGGAGACAAACTTTGGAGTCTAAAAAGTTCAGGCTGAGCAAGACCAAAACTGAAACTTGCAGAGGCAGAAAATACCTTGGTTGCAATTCAATACCAACCTCCGAAGCTCAATTTTTTTATTTTTATGTCCATAAATTTTGACCTTAATTTTTTTTCCGACTTTCTGAGGTCGATTTTATATATTTTTTATTTTTTATTTTCAACAGTTCCGACCTTAAAAGGTCGGTTATATTTAAAGAAAATAAAGTTATAAATATATAATATCAACCTCCAAAGGTCGATTTTCTATAATTTTTTTCCTGATTTTACGACCTCTAGTGATCGATTTAATTTTTAAAAAATGAAATTATATATATAAAATCGACCTCCGGAGGTTGATTTTATATAATTTATTTATTTTAATTTTATAATTTTCGACCACTAGAGCACGTTGGAGGTCGATTTTTATGATAAATTATATACCCAAAAAATTAACCTCCAGTGGAAGGTTGAGGTCGATTTTCTGCAATAAATTTAGCAGTAAATTATTGCATTTGGTATTACCACCTGCACATTCAATACAAATAATGCACAATTACAGCAAATCCAGCTCAAAGAGCTGCCAACACGATTTCAATCTACATTTACGTTACACTAATTCAATATAAACTTAAAATCATTCAAATTAAACTTAAAACCATTCAAATTAAACTAAAATACGATCAAACAGTCTCAAAAGTCTACAAACTAGATATATAAAGTCTTAAATATTTGCTAAGTACAACTACTCATCATCATCATCCTCACCTTCGTCATCAGACTCATTCACTAGGCCTCGACAGGCATCACCAGAACACGAAGGATAATATTCCTCGACTGAAAAAGGGAATCTAGCTGGGATTGAAGCGCAAACCTCTTGTTCTCTACCTCTTTTGCTGCTGCAATCTATGCAATCTGCTCGTCTCTCTTCCTCTCCCTTTTGCCTGCTGCAGCAAGCTCGGCAGTGAGCTTTGATATCCTATCCTCTATTGCAGATATGGTCTCTCTATCCAAATTATCAAAGCCTGAGGATGAACAATGTAACCAACACTTCTTCTTCTGATAGGCTTTTTTGGTGTAATCATAGACTGAACCTCTAATCGGGTCACCCGCATAGTCTTGCCAGAACTGCTCTATTTGTTCTTGGATAAGTGGTGTTCCCTGACTTTCAGGGGGTTGAGTACTATGGTACTCCTGAATTTTTTACACAAACGTATCCTATATTTAAATGAAGAACTCATAGGATAAGAATATAATAGATATATGGAAAAGAACAAAATTAGTTTGAATGAAGTTCTTACATGTGTTTGTTGAGCCCGTGTCTCAACCCAGCGTTCTTCATCTGTGGAGTTCTTCTTCTTTATGTGAGTGACTTTGAATAACTCTTTCTGAGTTATTGGCTTACCCAAGTCTTTTTTCTGCAAACAACATACATATAATGTGATCAATAATCTCCAAAAGCAATAACTTATCAAAAAAGAAAAAAATATTTAGCTAAATTAAGAAAATATACCATTCTTTTCTTTCTAGAAATCCGACTGATAGACCACCAGTGTGTAGAGAGCCCCCCTTCTCCGATGTTCTGGCCTTCTTTTTGATCTCACTCCTCTTAAAAAACTTTTCATCTGTCTCCCAGTGTTTCAGTAACCTGGCCCACACATTTGGCGGAATAAATCTAGGAAATCTATTATTGCTCCGAGCCTACCAAAACAAGCCATGAAATAACTTTGAGGCTCTAATCTTGAAATTAATTGATATTTTATCATCATGCTCGGGAGCCCATACAAAATCTTTTTGCAATAAAAACTAATTTAATATTCAATCTAGAAATATATAATGAATTTAAATGCATATAATATGAATTTAATTGATAAATCTTTTTACCCTAAATTCATTGAACATCTACTATTGGTCACGAGGTGGTATCAACTCCAACTAAGACATAAACCATTATAATGTGTTCCGATGCACTTTGAGATATTATGTGTCATGTTCTCACTAGTCCGAACCTACAATACAAGATTAAATATTTAGAGTATAAATCCAAAAATTAAAAGATTAAAAGATAAATATATAAATAAAAGATGTAATATAGTTGAATCATACTCGTATCCTACAGGCTCAATGGTGAGTTTTCGGGTATAGTCACTATCTCCTGACTGTCGAGCATGTGCATCTGAGTGCTGGGTCATGGGAGTATTAGGATTAGAGCCATCGAATGTGAAACAAAGACCAAAAAGTCCAACTGATCCACTAGTAGTACTGAGACTACTTGACTGACTAGCGCTAGATGATGGTACAGTAGACTCAGGACCAAGATGGGAATAACCCTGAACTGTAAGGTAACTCGGCATGGGTACCATGACGAGGGCATATATAGAATAACCAAGAAGTGGAGCCACACAAGTAGAAGCATTCTGTGACTGATGTGATGAGCGAGTAGCTGAAGTGAGGCCCGTGGTGGGATATAAACTCTATGAGGCTCATCAGCTATGACGATCCCAGTGGCCCATCTAGGATTAGTAGGATTTTTTTTGGATTAACGAGTTTTTTTGCTTAGCCTTATCTTTATCTACCATCTACATTAATTAAAAGATAAAATATAAAAGAAAAACTGTTAAAATAGTAAATTTGATTCTAAAATTATTAGAACAGAACAATATAAAGTATACAAATATCAATAATTAAAAATAATGAATACAACATACTAATTGCTAATCATCCTCTTCAGAAGTTTTCTCATTTATCCATTCAGCTTCTTCATCTGTTGATCCATCCTTCTCTGCATTTGTTAACATTCCTAACTCTTCTTTACTAACTTCTTCTAAAACGTGATTAGTATTCTCCAAATTGATTTCTAACTCAGTGTCTACTACTTGGTGAACACTTAATATTTCATTCTGATATGTAATATTCAACACGTTCTCAACTTTCACCTATCCCGCAGTCTTGGTTTTGATTACAACTCACCAAACAGATTTATTCCTACGCAACAAATAAGGAGCATAGTACACTTGCTTAGCATTTTGTGTAATAATAAAAGGATCCTAAGCATGTACGCCCTAGTGTGTTTAACTTTAATGATGTTATGTTCTTTAAGTTCTCTTGTACCTTTGTTTGGGATTGGATCAAACCACTTGCATAAAAAAATACTATTCTTTTTATTGGCCAACTAGAATACCACAACTTCGTTCCTTGCGTTTTTTCCATCTTTAGTAGTTCCATATTAATCGGTTTCATTCCGACAGTCGAGATGGTTAGCTTGGATGCTAATGGTATTTTATATTTAGAATACCTAGACTAATGACAATCTTTCCAACTCTAGAATTTCTTATACAACGCCAAAATAATCAACATTCTCATTTTAGTTTTAATCATCACCTTTAACCCAAACATCACTATTGTCAGTTTTTCTATTCTTTGAGTATTCCTTCGTGGAAAATTTAAATTTTTTTACATTATATTGGGACATTATATGAACTTCAGTCGGTCCCAAAAAAATATCCTTGAAGAACTGATCAAATATGGTGGCACTTTCTAAATTATAGACCTATATATGATTAGTAAATTAAAAACAGTGTTAGTAGAAGGAAGAGTATTATATTTTATTACTATTATGAATGTATTATAACACTTACCCAATCAGTATACCACATTGTAAATGATGGATAACCTAATTCTATTGAGTTGATTCCATCTCCTTGACTTTGTTCACATTCAGTAGCACTTGATCATGACCAAATTGGCTCACAAAATAATTGTCCAATCATATTGAAAATACAGTTTGTTTTCTTGATGAAATCGCAGTTAAATATGTTGTGTAAATATTTAATTTTCCTACTCTACAAAGGGCTAGACTTTTGGGTAATTCGACATGACATGTAGTGCTGCAGATTTTTTCTCCATTTTAGTAAGTTGGTGAAATATACGCTTTTTTAAATTTCTCCCCGACTGATTGAAGATTGATAATAGTTGTGCTGCAAGATCAGTCTCAGCATCGACGTGTCAATTAGGTCTGTTTCTCAAACACAACACTTGATCATCAAAGTAGTAAGAACAAACGTGGGTTATTTCTCTAGCAAGATATGCTTCAACAATAGAGCCGTCAACCCTTGTTTATTCTTAACACCCCTTTTAGACTTGCCAATGGTCCTGTAAAATTTTACGTTAGATACGTTATTTAAAAAAATATATGTAAAGTTAAAGAAATCTATATTATCTTAAAAGTGTGAAGGTCCTTAGAATGTTGATTGAACTTTTTACCCTTCATTAAAAGATTCTGCTTTAGACAAAATTATTTTTTAACCTATTTTCTTAAATAATTATCATTTAATTATTATCCTAATATTTAAGACTTTGAAATCAACTAAATTTTAAATAGTTAAATTTTCATGGATTCTATTCTGAATTAGGTTTCCTCCATACAAATTTTACATGGACTATAACACATTATTTTAACCAATCTATATAAAGGCGCACACAGATTATCTTCTCATTGATTGTGCCTAGATACCAAGACTATAATTTTGTGGGGCGCTTGAGTATAGGTATTTTGATTTATTTTATTTCGTATAATTATAGTATTTTCATATGGTAGTTTTAGCACTAATTTGTTGTGTTTGGCATAAGTACGTAGTGTGTTGTGTGCTTGATTCAATTTTAATATGTATAATCTAATTTTTTATATTAATTTATAAGTATTCTATCGACTATTGCCACATGCATAAAGTATTATCTTGAGGTAATTTAATTTTTTTAATTACACAATTTTTTTTGTATATTATAAAAGCATAAATAATATTAAAACTCTAAATATTGAATGAAGAAAATATCTCTTTATCGATCAAAAACCTTGAAATAGTATTTTTTGTATAATTTATTAAATATCTAAATTTTAATTTTAATTTAAGTTAATTTAATCCAATTTAATCCAATTTAGCTTCAAAGATTAGTTAAATTAAGTCTTGAAAAGTGTCACACAAACTGATATGAAAAAAGTAATATTTTTATGATATTTAAGAATTTTAGATCAACTAAATTTTGTGTATTCATGAATCTTTCCTTGTTTGAAAACTAATTAACACCAGAGAAAAAGAAGAAGTTGGAAATCGGGCGCCTAGAATCCCTTTTAGGTTTAAGAATCTTTATTATTTATTATAGAGTTTTATAGTATATAAAAAGTGACACAAAATTTAAAAAATTGAACTAGAAAATTGTCACGCTCCGAGCCTAGACCCAGGACGTGGCCGGCACTCAGAACCACTAACGGTTTGAGTTGACCCTTGGCCTAGCTTGCTACTAAACTGAATGCTAACATGACTATGCGGAAGCTATTAAGTGAAATGAGCATGCAATATCCTTGAAAGAAAACTAAAACTTTTATAAATATATATAAGTCTGAAATCTGAATAATGCAAAAGTTGCAAAACCAACTGATAACTGAAATATAACTATTGGACTGACTCGTCTATGAAGCCTCTAATACTAAATTAGTTTATCGGGACAAGGCCCCATGCTACCTGAATAAAATTACTAGCAACTACTAATAAAAGAAAGATAATTGGAGCCCTCCGAAAGCGAGGAGGTCTCACCAATGCTGAATGAGAGAGAGATCCTAATGATGCGTCTGCTGGCGGTCCTGAACACCTGAATCTGCATTGTTAGAAGATGCATCGCCAAATGGCGACAATATGTGTGAATGTATGATATGTAAATAGCTGAATGAAATAACTAGTTAAAATAATTGATAACTGATGCAATTCAACACAAGTGTGAAAGATATGTAAAGCTGAAAAATATATATCAAAGTTAAGTTCTGAAACACTTTTAGTTTAGTTGGGTGAGTTTCTCTTAACCGAGAAAGATCACATGAGCATATGATGTCCAACCTCTGGCTCGGTTGGAAGAGCTATTCCAAACCTTGCCGGGATAAGACACAATACTGAACTATGGATCCATACTAAGCCCTTAATAGGGGCTATCTGACGAGTCACCTAAATCAACAACACGATCCTATCCTACGTTAACTACGTAATTTTAGGGTTTGGGTTATCTGAACCCTTACCCCTCTCAGTGCTAAATAATCCTTCCAAAATAATGATCATAAAGTAAAAACCTATCTAAGGCGACTGAAAAGTGTTTTATAGAGCTTTCTAGCTCAAGAATCAGTGTATATGCCAATAACTTGTGAGCCTGGTGCTCAACTAACAGAGGATACTGTTGATGAGTCTCTATGCTAAAAAATGCTTTTCGAAAACTGACTCTGCTTTCTTTATGCAATCATGATCTGTATCTAAACTGAATATACTGAAAGTCTTTTCTGAAATGGTTCTCTAAAATCTGAAGCCATTATAGATATGAAAAAGACAATGCATATGGCTAATATAACAATGTGTTCAAAAAGATCACTTTTGGCTAACAAAGGGTCGATGTGGTAGAATTGTCACGACCCGATTTCTCAGGTTCTGATGGCACCTACAACATTCCACCAGTAGGGAAGTCGAAACCCTTAGTCCAGAATAACGAGTAGCGGGCTTGTATGAAACACAATATGAAAGAGAAATGAGCGGATACACGATAGAGATAAAAGAGCTGAAAATAGAATAAAGAAAAAATAAGGAGTAAGTCATACAGAAAAACCTCAAAACCTGGTATCAATCGGTACAAAAGCCACTACAACGTAAGGAGTAGTAAATAGGTACAAATATACATGGTAGTCTCTGGATATATACAAAAAGGGGACTAATCCCAAAGTATAAGGAGACAAGTCAGATCCGGACACCGGAAGATCACCCTAGATCTCTAAAATAGCAACTCCGCACCAGGACAACTGGCCTGAAAAAATAGAATGAGAGAGAATTCTAAGCTGAAAAGCTCTCGGATCCTGACCAAAGGTCCAACCAGACCAAAGTCCATGCTCCAGAGCTAACAAAACTGTCAAAATTCGATTCCGAGCACGATTGCCAAGAATGTTGACTGAAGTGAACGATTTCCTAAGTTAAGGTCCTAAAATAGGGAAACGACTATAAAGACCAAACAGATGGCCCGGGCGCCAAACTACTGGTCCCAACAAGCCATAAATGACTTGGGGACACTACAAGCAAGATCTAACATTATAAAGAAGGCAAAAATGTGTAAATAATCAGAATGGTCATTCCGAAAAAAGATATATTAATTGTAATGAAAGGTAAAACCAACAAATAATAGACCCAACCGGACCCCCCATAAGTCCAGAGGATACAAACAACAGACAATAGTGACCAACAATAAAGCTAATGGGGTAATGCAGGTGGAATCG
The DNA here is from genome assembly GCA_003996215.1 of Jaltomata sinuosa. Classification (NCBI taxonomy): domain Eukaryota; kingdom Viridiplantae; phylum Streptophyta; class Magnoliopsida; order Solanales; family Solanaceae; genus Jaltomata; species Jaltomata sinuosa. Next base: position 452,373 of record QJPP01007201.1, on the reverse strand, counting down.
TACCATGATATGTCATATGATTCGTGCCAAGTGCCAATAGTACCGTATACTCCTCTTCCAGCCTAGCTTGCAAAGGAAGGACCCATGGGGGACTCGCAAAATCCATATACCAATTTTGAACTGTATCTCGATACCTGTGTCATAATGATAACCAGTAAAAAAACCATCGAAAATACTTTCCATCGGGCATGCAAGTTTAAAAATACCAGTAAAATCACCCGGACCACTTCCCCTCGGGCATGCAAGTTTGAAATACCAGTAAATCACCCAGAACACTTTCCCTCGGGCATGCAAGTTTAACTCAAATCAATATTCCATAAGATAAACCAAGTTTTCTATAAGAAAGCCAAAGTACCAAAAATATTCTTAAAAATCCATTTCTGAAATCAAAAACAATGTTTTTAAACCAAGCCTTCCATATGCCATGAGAAAATCAATCACAATACAAAACATGGAAGAATAATCATGTCTAATTAATTTGCACTAAAGTAAATAAGTCCACAAGTCAAGGGGAAGGTCAATGTTCTACAAATAGCACCTAAATGAACAGAACTCATAACAACCTCCTACAGGAACCACTCTAAGGTAACAACTACCCCCAAATCTAGCTAATGCGGACAATTCATACTAAACTGGCTAACAGAAGAAACGAATCGAAAGGAGTTAAGGAATAACTAAAATGACCTGGGATCCAACAATTCCAATGTATATGGCCTCGGGCCCATAAATACATAAATACAGATAAACCATTCGAAAGAAGAATAAATAAGCAGAAACAATAAACAAACTTCTAACCTACCACGAGAACTACTGGGAATTCCATATGTTGGATATCTAAATTAACCACCCCAACACCCCAAGGCCGACTAACTAAGATAAGGCAAGCAAAATATGTATAAGTGAATACACCAATGGTACTACACCGACTACACTAAGCCCTACAGGTACAAGTAAGAGTAATATTAAGGATCCCAATTCCCAATTCTAAGCTAGAGCCCTAAACTACTACGAGAATCAAAATGCCTTAAAAGAATCACTATTCAATCCATAAATTCCCACCAACAATTAGCACAAACCATAAAATCATCTTATAAGAGCTAAGTCTTGAAGTAAGTAAGCCGCAGCCTACCTGAAAGCCGATCACACGCGCTCACACCTCCTAGACTGGAGCTTTTCCTTTCTGGAAAGCCTCCAAATGATGCCACGCTATCATAATGATAATATACTTGTTAAAATATGAACAATGATACCTATATTGTGAATTTACAATTCGAGCTAAAAACTGGGTGAAAAGTCACCCGTGGGGTCCGCATGTGAATTTTGAAAATGAAGTTGGGGAAGATATTTCTCGTGGGACAAGGATCACATGCTCAAAATATTGGGCCAATACAAGTACAAAAACAAGCTCAAATCATCCCCCAAACCCCAAGAGCAAAGAAGAATCAACTAAGAATTTTAATGGAATTAAGGGCCGAACACTTATAATTTAATAACCGAAAGTCGACTACGAACAAGGAAATGTTGCCCCCACCAGAAAATGGTGATCCCACACTAAAATTGGTGCTTAGATCTCTAGAGTAATGGAGGAATACGGTTGGAGTGTTTGAAAAATGATGGAGAAATAATATATAGCTGCCAGGCACTGGCATTCATGCACGCGGCCAGGCCACCACATACGCGGCCTCGCGTGGGTGGCTAGGCGCTCGCGTATGCAAAGTGCAAGTGGAAGTGAGGCCCAGTGCCCCTCCTATGGGCACGTAGGCTGGCCACTGTGCACGCGGCCTTGCGTATGCATCTAAGGCCACGCGCACGCGAAGGGGAAAAGAGGCGAGGCCCAACGCCTCTTCTTCGCGCATGGAGCCCACCCTCCGTGTAGGCGAAAGTACTATTGCAACAACAACCAGCAATTTGCAACTTCAAAAAGTCTCCAGATGGACCCTCGAGATTCATCTGGGGTCCTACGCATGCAAATGAACTATGCTACCCTACCAGAAATGATATTCCAGACTCAACAGAATCAATGAAATTTCTAACAGAGATCGATTTAATAAAAAGTGGGCTCCATGCCAAAAAACTTACTTCCTACCAAAAGGAAACCAACAATTCAAAATGAGTCCAGAGGCCTCAGGACCGAAACCAAAGGTCCCTCTAGCCCAAAGTCAATGTTCTAGAGCTAGCGGTGCTGACATAATTTTCATCCGAGGCCGTATTCTCCAAATGTTGACCAAAGTCAACTCTTTCAACTTTAAGAGTTTCAAAATGGAGAAATGGGATTAAAACACAAACAAACTACCTGGGAACCAAACCGTCAATCCTGATAAGTCATAAATGACCTGTAACCACTGTGGAAAAGCTCAAAACATAGAAAATGCATGAAAACTGAGGAAATGACCTTGAGAGTCATTACAACATACACTACTAAAAGAACTTTTGTCCTTAAAAGTTAAAGGAAGAAAGATACCTGAAGGCTCGAGAAGACCAGGATATTGGACCCGTATATCATGCTTAGTCTCCCAGGTAGCGTCCTCAATGGGATGATGTCTCCACTGCACCTTAACCACCAGAATCTCTCTAGACCTCAACCGTCTAACATCTCAAGCTAAAATGGCTACTGGCTCCTCCTCAAAAGTCAAATGATCATCCAACTGAACCGAATCCCACTGAAGCACGTAAGACTCATCTAGAATATAATAACGGAGCATCGATACATGGAAAACTGGATGAATGGCAGAAAAGGATGGAGGCAAGGCTAACTCATATGCAACATCACCCACTCGATAAAGAATCTCAAACGGCCTGATATACCTGGGGCTAAGCTTACCCCTCCTCTCGAACCTCACCACGCCCTTAATGGGTGACACACAGAAGAACACACGGTCACCAACCCCAAATTCTAAGGCCCGATGCCTACGGTCAGCATAACTCTTTTGTCTACTCTGAGCTGCCCAACACTACTAGAAACAACTCAAAAAGAGATGGATAGAAAAGCGACGAACAACGTTGCTCTCGAAAAGAAACAAAAAAGTGACACTGTCCATCACTTTTCTACTTTTTTTTAATTTTTAATTTTTTTTTAAAAAAGCGACAGACAACGTCTCTTTTTCCGTAGCTTTTTTTTGCGAAATTTTGCACCAAGATTATTTAAAAATAATTAATATTTATTTTTTAATAAAAGTGACGGACAACGTCGCAATTATTAAAAAAAATTATAATTTTTTTTTTAAAATAATGATGCTGTCCGTCGCTTTCTTTAAATTTTAATTTATATTAAAAAAATAGAAAAACTATGGACAATGTCACTTTTGTCCGTTACTTTTTGATCAATACTTGGTCAAATCATTTAAAAAAAGTGATGAACAAAAGCAACGCTGTCCGTCGCTTTTTTATTTATACAAAGACTCCATCAGGTTTCTTTCCTTCACTTTCTCTTTTCTCTCCTCTTATTTGCCGCTGCCTCCACCGTCACTGCCTCCACCACTGCTGCCTCCACTGTCAGGCTCCGCCTTCAACCCTTCTCTGATTTGAGGTTTGATTTTTTGTTTATTTGAATGTTAGGGTTTAATTTGGGTAATTTTAATTTGAAAAATTGATAGTGAATTCTAAACTAGGGTATGTTGTTGTTGTTGTTGAATTCTATACTAGGGCGTATATGTTGTTGTTGTTGAATTCTAGACTAGGATTTTGAGAAATTGATAGTGAAAAAACTAATAGTGAAAAATTCCTTTTTTAGATTATATTCTTAATTTATGAACTTTAATTAGTTTAGGCTTGCTATTAGTTTGTAAACCTTAGTCTAGGTTTGCTCATAGTTTGTGAACCTTAGTTTAGGCTTGCTATTAGTTTGTGAACATTAGTTTAGGGTTGCTATTAGTTTGTGAACCTTAGTTTAGGCTTGCTATTAGTTTTTGAACCTTAGTTTAGGCTTGCTATTAGTTTGTGAACCTTAGTTTAGGTAAATGCTTGCTATTAGCTTGTGAACCTTAGTTTAGGTTAGTCATATGAACCTTAGTTTAGGTTAGTCTTGTGAATTAGGTACTTGAATTTGGAATTAAGTTCTTGAATTAGATTATTAACTTGAATTTGGGAACTTTGAATTTGAAATAAGTTCTTGAATTAGTTTTGGGTTTTATTTTAGAATGTTGAATTAGTTTTCAACTTTAACTTCTTGAATTAGGTTCTTGAAGGTAAGTTTTTTTAGGTTAAGTTTTTTAAGTTAAGTTTGATAGTTTATATTGTTAGTTTTGGGTTATAATCTTGAAATATTAGTTTTCAACTTTAGGTTCTTTTTTGAACTTGAATTATATAGGTTCTTGAATTAGGTACTTGAATTTGGAATTAGGATTTGGAACTTGAATTTGGAATTAGGTTCTTGAATTATATTATCTTGAATTTGGGAACTTTGAATTTGAAATAGGTTTTTGAATTAGCTTTGGGTTTATTTTTTATACTCTTGAATTAGTTTTCAACTTTAGTTTTTTTTTTTTATGAACCTTGAATAATACTTGTTAGTTTAGGATAGTCTTGTGAACCTTAGTTTAGGTTAGTCTTGTGTGTTATGTGAATGTTTGTATGTAAGTGTTATTGTTAAGAAAATGAGGAACTTTGAATTAGGTACTTGAATTTGGAATTAAGTTTTTGAATTAGATTATTAACTTGAATTTGGGAACTTTGAATTTGAAATAGGTTCTTGAATTAGTTTTGGGTTTTATTTTAGAATGTTGAATTAGTTTTCAACTTTAACTTCTTTAATTAGGTTCTTTAATCTTAGTTTTTTTAAGTTAAATTTTTTTATGTTAAGCTTGTTAGTTTAAATTGTTAGTTTTCGGTTATAATATTGAAATATTAGTTTTCAACTTTAGGTTCTTTTTTGAACTTGAATTATATAGGTTCTTGAATTAGGTACTTGAATTTAGAATTAAGATTTGGAACTTGAATTTGGAATTAAGTTCTTGAATTAGATTATAACTTGAATTTGGGAACTTTGAATTTGAAATAGGTTTTTGAATTAGTTTTGGGTTTAGTTTTATACTCTTGACCTAGTTTTCAACTTTAGGTTCTTTTTGTGAACCTTGAATAATGCTTGTTAGTTTAGGATAATCTTGTGAACCTTAGTTTAGGTTAGTCTTGTGAGTTATGTGAATATTTGTATGTAAGTTTTATTGTTAAGAAAATGAGGAACTTTGAATTAGGTACTTGAATTTGAAACTTGAATTTGAAACTTGAATTTGGAATTAGGTTCTTGAATTAGATTATTAACTTGAATTTGGGAACTTTGAATTTGAAATAGGTTCTTGAATTAGTTTTTTAGACTCTTGAATTAGTTTTCAACTTTAACTTCTTGAATTAGGTTCTTGAAGGTAAGTTTTTTATGTTAAGTTTGTTAGTTTATATTGTTAGTTTTGGGTTATAATCTTGAAATATTAGTTTTCAACTTTAGGTTCTTTTTTGAACTTGAATTATATAGGTTCTTGAATTAGGTACTTGAATTTGAAATTAGAATTTGGAACTTGAATTTGGAATTAGGTTCTTGAATTAGATTATAACTTAAATTTGGGAACTTTAAATTTGAAATAGGTTTTTGAATTAGTTTTGGGTTTAGTTTTTATACTCTTGAATTAATTTTCAACTTTAGGTTCTTTTTTGTGAACCTTGAATAATGTTTGTTAGTTTAGGATAGTATTGTGAACCTTAGTTTAGGTTAGTCTTGTGAGTTATGTAAATATTTATATGTAAGTGTTATTGTTAAGAAAATGGGGAACTTTGAATTAGGTACTTGAATTTGGAATTAGGTTCTTGAATCTTAGTTTTTTTAAGTTACGCTTTTTTAAGTTAAGTTTGTTAGTTTAAATTGTTAGTTTTGAATCTTTAATTGATTGTTATATGAATCTTAGTTTTTGATTAACGTTTAATTATTTTTTAAGCTATTAGTTATCAATTTAAATTAGTGTTAGTTTATTACATTAATGTTAGTTATCAAGTATCATCCTTGGTTTCTCATCGCCATCGTAGTACAAATCATACTCCTTCCTCCTCGTCAACAAGTGACGACGTAACTGAGAATAGTGATAATGAGGAGGAGTATGTGGATACTACCCCCCATTAGGATTGATTCATTTAATTTATTTCCCTATACTTTTTGACGTTTTGACACTTTGACACTTTTTAAAAGTTATTAATTACTTTGTAGGTTCTTTTGATGGACTTTTTATGTGATTATTAATCTTATTAATTTGCAATTTAGTTTCTTGTTATGATTGAATCTTATTATGAATGTTGTGGCAATAATTAGTGCTGATTTGAGCTGTTTTGAATTAATTTTGTAAATAGCAGGTGTGCATATTAAAAATGTAAATTTTTGCAGCTGGAAAAAATGCAGAAAAGCGATGGACAGGGTCTCTTTTGTCCATCACTTTTCTGGAATTTTTTATTAAAATTTCCAGAAAAAATGACGCTGTCCGTCGCTTTTCTGGAAAAAGAAAAAAAAGCTTGTCGCTTTATAATTTGCATCGTTGTCCGCTGTCCGTCGCCTTTGAAAAAGCGACTGGCCAATTTCCCACAGAAGTGAGTCCGTCGCTTTTTCATCGCTTTTGGCCAAAAATGCGACGGACAGTGTCCCTTTTGGCCGTCTCTTTTTAGCCATTTTTAGTAGTGCAAAGTCTATCCTGAATCAACCAAACACTATCCAAAGACTTACGTAACAAATCCATACTCTGCGTCCTGGCCCTAATATGCTGACCCTTCCGGTCATCTTTGCGTTTATGCATTTATTGCATTGTTAGAGCCTTCCTGTAGCGGCCCCAAGTCATTTATGGCTTGCTGGGACTGGTGGTTCGGTGCCCTAGCCATTCGTTTGGTCGTTTTGACCGTTTTCCTGGTTTAGAGCTTAAACTTAGAATATCATTGACTTTGGTCAACATTCTTAGCTAACACACTCAGAATTGAATTCTGATAGTTCCGTTAGCTCTGGAGAAGTGAGTTTGGTCTATTTGGACCTTTAGTTGAGACCTGAGAACTTCCGGTGTGGGTTTTGTGTTGGTTTCTCAGTTTTCAGGCCATTTAGAGTTGAAAGTGTAACTTTGAGTGACTTTTGATGATCGGAGTGTCGGATTCAAAATCCGATGATTCCATCAGCTCCGGAATGTTGAGTTTGGGCTAGGAAGATGGTTGGTTCAGGTTCTGGGTGAGTCAGACTCATTTCGAGCCTTTGAGTTCCTTTTTGTTAGTGTTGACTTGGGTCAACATTTCTCCAAAACAACCTCGTATGGAAGTTTTGTCAATTTTGTTGAGTCTGGAGCATCGTTTCCACTCTGTAAGCATTATTGGTTTTTGAATATCAGTTTCTGATTGTGCCCGGAACACCCCGTGGAGTTTTCAAAAAGTTGCAAAAAATTAGTTGTAGGCCAGCCTTCAGCGCAATCGCGCTAAGGCCAGCGTGATCGTACCTCAGCGCTTGCCGACCTTCAGCGTGATCGCTCCCTTCCAGTGCGATAGCACCGAGGTGCCTGCCTCCCTTCAGCGCTGTTGCCGCTGGCCTAGCGTCGATGGCGCTGGCCATTTTCCAGCAGCTATTTAAAGCTGAAAGTTCATTTTTCCAGCATTGTTCTATCACTTTCTCACTCTAAAAGTCTGATTTCTCTCCAACAAATTGCTCCATATTGATTCCAACCCTTTGGGAGGTGTGTTCGTGGATTCTCCGTCATCCTTTGTCTCTTGGTAAGCTTCTTCTCCACCTAACTTTCTCAATTTCCACCATTGATGCTCTCATCCCAAGCTTGGGATTTTGTTGTAGTGGCTACCTTACGGCTTGTGCATGCTCGTTGGGGTGGTGAATTCTCCGTGTTGGCTGGAATTCTGTCATTGTGGTAAGTATTTCTTGCCCAATTTCCATTTTATTTTCTGAAATTCCATTCTTTAAACCCCAACCTTTGCGGGCTATTTTGATGCCCTTTTCCTTGGCCATTTGTGCTCAAATTTGGAGCATGCCTTCTTGGCATCGTTGGGGTCGTCATGGTTCTTTTCATTTTTGATTTTGGGTTGTGGGTCCCGTGGGCTTGCTTTTGAGACGAATATCGACCCAGCTACAATTGTAGCAATATGGGTACCATTTGACTCGTCTTAACTTCTTATCCGTAAATTTGATAGTTTGATTCTTATTCGGAGCTTTTCAGAGCATCTTGGCCTCGGATATAATCATTTCTACGGGTGCCGAGGGAGGGTATACAGTGTAGTAGTGGTATACGAGTAGGACCTTCCATGGATCCCATTTTCTGGGCCTTATAGGTCACCGAAAACGGGTGACATACATTACTTTGATCACTTTTACTTAGCATTGCATCATATCATTCATCTGCGTAAGGTACCACCCTTGTATGTTGATTGTTGATTGTATGCTCTGGTAGTATGGGATGCCAGAGGGTTTGTTTTCACTTTTTTGCGTTCCTCAGTTGTATGGGAGGCCGAAGGACTGTAGGTAGAGTCTTATTACAGTACTTCTATCTTGAGTGTGAGTTTGGTTACAACGGGGCTGTTGGTGACTGGAATGAGATTGTTGTGATTAGTGTGGTTAGAGCTTGGTTACAGCAGGGCTGTTTGTGACTGGAATGAGATTTTTGTGATTAGTGTGGTTAGAGATTGGTTATAGCGGGACTGTTGGTGACTATTTGTTATGATTAGTGTGGTTACTGTTTACTGTTTCCGAGCATGTCTACTTTACACTTCTTTCCCATTCCTTATACTTGAGGTTACCGGTATACAGTCTATTACTAGACTCATGCATATATACTGTTGTTGTGAGGATCCCAGGTGCATCGTTCTTACTTTTACCTATGTTTGCCATGTATATATTCTATTTGATAGCCTTGTTTGTTGCTTTCTATTGTCTTCCCTCTGGGCTAGTTCCTGTGTACCTTACCATTGATTGCCATGACTGCTTACTTGTATTCTCTCTGCTATTGCTCTTTTACTTTATATGTGCCCAGTCGGCCTATGATACCTATTGGGTACCTTATGCTTCGCATTTGGTGCTCACCCTACCCTCTGCATCTTCTGGTGCAGATCCTAGTGTGGGCCATCGCCGTTAGAGCATCGAAGACTCGTGCGGGGTGCTGTTTTGGGATCATCCAGGCTGAGGGTGAGCTCTTGGTGTTCAGAGCTTGACTTTAGTTTATCCTTGATGTATTTTGTACTCTTATAGTTTTGGAGACATCATGTATATATTACTTTTGGACCCTTGTACTCCTGATGTAGTTTGGCTCTTGTACGCTATGATACCAGGTTTTGGGTTGGTTTAGCTTCCGCTTTGTATTTATATTACTACGGTTATCCAGTTTATTCATCTTGTTCACTTTCTTCCATTTATTTATTTGTTCTTCCGCTTAAACTGTTAGAAGGTAGCTATTACTAACCATTCCGGGCTACGGGGATTGGTTCGCCTGCTGGGGTTGTATGTGCTATCATGACCGAGAAATCGGGTCGTGATAGCTTGGTATTAGAGCTCTAGGTTCACCGGTGTCATCTTTATAGGAGCCAATGTCTAGTAGAGTTCTGTGGATCGGGGCGGAGATATTCGTGCTCAATCTTCGGGAGGCTATAGTGACATCTTAGGGAAATGGACTTTTCTTGCTTCTTTTTCGTGCGTAGTATCCTTGAAGGTTCCTGGATATCTCATTTGTTCTGGTTCACTCTTATGCAGATTGTTCGTACGAGATTGTCAGCTTCAGGTGGAGGAGAGCTTCCTTCCCCTGCACCTTCGACTCCATCTAGGGGTTGGGGTGGTCGCAAGGGCAAGGCTAGAGGTCATCCCAGAGTAGCGGCGCCTGCTAGGGCCGCCAGAGTTGATATAGAGCCAGAATATGATTATGAGCCAGAGTTAGATCCAGAGCAGCAACATGTAGACCCAGGGACGGCCCAGGTACCACCAGCTCCAGTGCCAGTTCCATCATTTGTTTCTATGCCAGCTTCAGCCCTAACCCAGTCTTCAGATGTTCGGGGTTTACTTGTTCAGCTCTTGGGTATGATTGAGGCAGCATAGAAATCCGCTCAGGGGGCAGCCCTGGGTGTTCAGAGTTCATGAGCGTAGCCTGTTACTGCTACTCCCCGTGCTGAGATTGTTCCAGTCCCATCGGTTTCCCTGCCTATTGCTTCTCGCCCCGCCATGACAGATGGGGAGCACAAGGCTTTGGGGAGGTTTTTGAGATTAGCACCGCTAAGATTTGATGGTACATAGGGTCAGGACCCCCACGATTTTATCACCACCTATGAGGAGATATTGCATCACTTAGAGTTATTAGAGACTCACGGGGTTGGCTATACTTCATATCAGCTAGAGGGTCCAGCGAAGTTATAGTGGAGAGCACAGGTTGCTTGCAGGCCTTTTATGTCACCTCCCTTGACCTGGTCTGAGTTCTATGAGGCCTTTATGGACAAGTTCTTGCCCTAGAGCGACATAGAGCGTCGGAGGGAGGAGTTCACTAGACTTGCCCAGGATTCTATGACTATCTCAGAGTACGAGACACATTTCTATCAGCTTGCTCCATTTGGGGTGATGATTATGCCTACTGAGGCCGAAAAGGTCCATAGATTTATTTGGGGGCTACAGAGAGAGTTCAGAGAGCTTGCAGAGATACTAGTTGCTAGCAGCCGGTCATTCCAGGACATTGTGGACTATGCCTGTACAGTTGAGGATTTGCATCGTCATAACACCAGGGCCAGAGATAAGAGGCCTCGATACCAGGTTGGTCACAGTGGTTCTAGGTATGGTGGTAGAGGTTCCGACCAGTGGGGCTGAGGTTATCATCCACCGTAGCATCAGGGTCAGTCTAGTCAACCAGTTCAGGCTTCACTATAGGCCTCGGGTTCTCAGTTTGAGTAGGGTCAGAGAAGTCAGCGTGGTCACAACAGTCAGTCTGCGAGGGGTACTACTTCAGGGGCATCAGGTCGATGTGGACACACAGGTTCAACGGGTCCGTCTCGATAGGGTGGGCCTTCAGGGCCGTGCTATGAGTGTAGGGTTAGCGGTCATTTTGCCAGATATTTCCCCAGCAGGGTACAACTTATTATGAGTGCGGAGTTGGTGGCCATTATGCTAGAGATTGCCCCCAGCGGGGTGCGGTTCAACCTATTTTCTCTGTTCAGCCACTGGATTAGGGAGACAGTAGTCAGGGTAGAGGTGGTGATCAACGTGGTAGAGCAGGTGGTAGGGATGGCAGTCGGGCAGGTGGAAGTCGTCGTCAGTTCTATACGGTGCCAGGGAAACCGGAGGTAGAGGCCTCGGATGCTGTGATCACAAGTATAATTTCTGTATGTCGTCAGCCATCTTATGCTTTGTTTGATCCTGGATCCACTTGGTTATATATATATCTGCCTACTTTCTACCTTGTTTGGGGTTGGCTAGTGAGCCATTGTCTGTGCCTGTTTCTATTTCGACCCCAGTAGGAGATTCTTTAGTAGTGGATCGGATTATGAGATCCTGTGTGATATCTGTTGGTGATTTGGATACTTGGGCTAACTTGATGATACTTGATATATTGGATTTTGATGTGATACTGGGCATGGATTGGTTATAACCTCACCGTGCAGTTTTGGATTGCTATTCCAAGACCGTTACCATAGCCGTGCCTGATGTATCCCTGGTTGTGTGGCAGGGTTCTGTTAGCCATGCACCGTCTGGGATCATTTCTTGTCTTCGAGCTAGGAAGATGATATCCCGTGGGTGTTTAGCTTATCTAGCATATGCCCGAGATGCTAGTGCTAACCCTATGTCTCCTGAGTCTGTTCCTGTGGTTAGAGACTTCCTAGATGTGTTTCCTACTGACCTGCCAGGCCTTCCACCTAAGAGGGATATTGATTTCGCCATTGAGATAGAGCCAGGCACCAGGCCCATTTCTATCCCTCCCTACCGTATGGCTCCTGCTGAGTTGAGGGAGCTTAAGGAGCAGCTCCAGGATTTGTTAGCTAAGGGGTTCATTAGACCGAGTATGTCTCCTTGGGGTGCTCTTGTCCTCTTCGTGAAGAAGAAGGATGGGTTGATGCAGATGTGTATTGACTATCGACAGTTGAATAAGATGACAGTGAAGAATAGGCACCCGATGCCGAGGATTGATGACCTGTTTGATCAGCTTCAGGGTTCCGCCATGTTTTCTAAGATTGATTTAAGGTCCGGCTACCATCATTTCAGGATTAGGGCGGAGGACATCCCTAAGACAGCATTCAGGACACGTTATGGCCATTATGAGTTCCTGGTGATGTCTTTTGGGTTGACTAATGCCCCCACAGCCTTTATGGATTTGATGCATAAGGTGCTTAGCCCGTATCTGGATATTTTTGTGATAGTCTTCATTGATAACATTCTGATATACTCGAAGAGTAGGGATGAGCATGAGAAGCATTTGAGGACTATACTTCAGACTTTGAGAGCTCATCGGCTTTATGCCAAGTTCTCAAAGTGTGAGTTTTGTCTTGATTCTATTGCATTCCTAGGACACGTGGCGTCTAAGTATGGGATTAGAGTTTATCTGGGTAAGATTTCTGTGGTTCGTTATTAGCCTAGACCTACCACTCCTACTGAGGTTCGTAGCTTTGTTGGGTTAGCCGAGTAATACAGATGGTTTATTGAGGGATTTTCTTCCATAGCAGCACCCTTGACTATGTTTACTAGTAAGGATGCTCCATTTCAGTGGTCTGATCAGCGCGAGGATAGTTTTCAGAGGCTTAAGGACTTATTGACTTCAGCTCCAGTTTTAACTTTGTCGATTGAGGGTCAGGGTTTCTCCATGTATTGTGATGCTTTAGAGGTTGGTCTTGGTTGCGTGTTGATGCAGCAGGGTCGAGTGATAACATATGCATCGAGGCAGCTGAAGGTTCACGAGCGCAACTACCCCTCTCACTACTTAGAGTTGGCGGTGGTGGTCTTCGCGCTCAAGATATGGAGGTACTATATATATGAAGTTCATTGTGAGATATTCATCGACATCATAGTCTCCAGTACATTACAAGTCAGCGCGAACTGAACTCGAGGCAGAGGAGAGGGATTGAGTTGTTGAAGGACTATGATTTTACTATTTTATACTATCCGGACAAGGCAAACATGGTAGCGGATGCCTTGAGTTGGAAGGCGGTTAGTATGGACAGCCTAGCTTCACTTTTAGTTTCTGAGCGACCGTTGAACTTGGACATCCAGTCCTTGTCTAACCATTTGGTTAGGCTTGACTTATCGTATCCCAACAGAGTTCTTGCTAGTGTTGAGGTTTGCTCTACTCTAGTTGATCAGATTCAGAGCCGATAGCTTGAGGAACATAGTTTGTGTGACCTTCGTGATTAGGTGGTTTAGGGTGAGGCCAGTCGGGCTACCTTGGGTTCAAATGGGATTATGAGGTTTTAGGGTCAACTTTGTATTCCAAGGGTTGGTGATTCAATACAGTTGATACTCTATGAGGCACATTGTTCTAGATATTCCATTCATCTTGGCACATCGAAGATGTATAGAGATATGAGGTAGATTTGCTGGTGGGGTGGTATGAAGTAGGACGTGGCAGAGTTTGTATCTCGGTGCTTGAACTGTCAGCAGGTGAAGTTCGAGCACATAAGACCGGGTGGCTTGATGCAACGACTTCCCATTCCTGAGTGGAAGTGGGAAGGTATTATTATGGACTTTGTTGTTGGTTTGCCTCGTACTACTCGGAGGTTTGATTCCATTTTGGTGATCGTGGATAGGTTGACTAAGCCAGCGCATTTCTTGCCGGTTAAGACTACCTACGGGGAAGAGAGGTTTGCTCAAATTTATATTTGTGAGATTATACGGTTGCATGGGGTCCCATCTTCTATCATTTCAGACCGCGACACTCAGTTCACATCTCAGTTCTGGAGAGCTATACAGAGGGATTTAGGTATGGAGGTTCATCTTAGTACTGCGTTCCACCCTCAGACAAATGGCCAGTCTGAGAGGATCATTCAGGTCCTGAAGGACATGCTTCGGGCATGTGTACTTGACTTTGGAGGTTCATGGGATCAGTTTGTGCCATTGGCTGAGCTTGCGTATAATAATAGCTTTCATTCGAGCATTGGCATGGCACCTTTTGAGGCATTGTATGGTAGGCATTGCAGATCGCCCATTGGTTGGTTTGATGGGTTAGAGTCCAGACCGCAGTGTATAGAGGTTTGATCCTGGATAGGCTTAGAGTGTCCTAGAGTAGGCAGAAGAGCTACGCTGATCGTAGACTTTGTGCCATGGAGTTCAGTGTTGGTGACCTGGTTTTCATTTGTGTATCGCCTGTGAAGGGCGTGACGAGATTTGGTCAGAGGGGCAAGCTTAGTCCTAGGTTCATTGGGACGTTTGAGATTCTGCAGAGGGTCGGTAGTGTTGCCTACATGTTAGCGTTGCCTCTGATGTTTTCAACTATTCACCCAGTGTTTCATGTCTCGATGTTGCACCGGTAAGTACCATATGAGTCTTATGTGTTGCATTGGGATTCGATTCAGTTGGATGAGAGTTTATCATTTGTTGAGGAGCCGATAGCTATTCTGTCTAGAGATATCAGGAGGTTGAGATCTAGGGAGATTTCGGTTGTGAAAGTTCAGTAGAGGCACCGTCCGGTCGAGGAGGCTACTTGGGAGACCGAGAGTGAGTTGTGTGCTTAGTATCCGCAGTTGTTCAAGCCTTCAGGTACTCCCTTCTTGTTGACTTTCGAGGACGAAAGTCTTTTTAGTAGTGGATGTTGTGATGACCCTTCCAGTCATCTTCACGTTTATGCATTTATTGCACTGTTAGAGCCTTCTTGTATTGGCCCCAAGTCATTTATATCTTGCTGGGACAATTGGTTCGGTGCCTTGGCCGTTCGTTTGGTCGTTTTGACCGTTTTCCTGTTTTAGAGCTTAAACTTAGAATATCATTGACTTTGGTCAACATTCTGAGCTAACGTGCTCAGAATTGAATTCTGACAGTTCTGTTAGCTCCAGAGTGATGAGTTTGGTCTAGTTGGACTTTTAGTTGAGGCCTGAGAACTTCCGGTGTGGGTTTTGTGCGGGTGTCTCAGTTTTCAGGCCATTTGGAGTTGAAAGTGTAACTTCGGGTGACTTTCGATGATCAGAGTGTCAGATTCGAAATTCGACGATTCCATCAGCTCTAGAATGTTGAGTTCGCGCTAGGGAGGTGGTTGGTTTGGGTTTTGGGTGAGCCAGACTCTTTTTGAGCCCTTGAGTTCCTTTTCGTTAGTGTTGACTTGGGTCAACATTTCTACAAAATGACCCTCGTATGGAAGTTTCGTCGATTCCATTGAGTCCAGAGCATCGTTTCCACTATGTTAGCATTATTGGTTTTTGAATATCGGTTTCTGATTGTGCCCGGAACACCCCATGTGGTTTTTTAAAAGTTGCAGGCCATCCTTCATTGCAATCGCGCCAAGGCCAGCACGATCGTGCCTTAGCTCCTGCCGATGTTCAGCGCGATCGCGCCCTCCCAGCGCGATAGCGCCGAGGCGCCTGTCTCCCTTCAGCACTGTTAGCGCTGGCCTAGCACCGATGGCGCTGACCATTTCCAGCAGCTATTTAAAGCTGAAAGTTCATTTTTCCAGCATTGTTTCTCCCACTTTCTCACTCTAAAACTCTGATTTCTCTCCAACAAATTGCTCCATATTGATTCCAACCCTTGGGGAGTCGTTTGTTCGTGGATTCTCCGTCATCCTTTGTCTCTTGGTAAGCTTCTTCTCCACCTAGCTTTCTCAATTTCCACCATTGATGCTCTCATCCCAAGCTTCAGATTATATTGTAGTGGCTGCCTTACGACTTGTGCATGCTCGTTGGGGTGGTGAATTCTCCGTGTTGGCTGGAATTCCGTCATTGTGGTAAGTATTTCTTGCCCAATTTCCATTTTATTTTCCAAAATTCCATTCTTTAAACCCCAACATTTGCGGGCTGTTTTGATGCCCTTTTCCTTGGCCATTTGTGCTCAAATTTGGAGCAAGCCTTCTTGGCATTGTTGGGGTCGTCATGGTTCTTTTTTTTAGTTTCATATTGTGGGCCCGCAAGCCCACTTTTGACTCGGATATCGACCCAGCTATAATTATAGCAATATGGGTACCGTTGGACTCGTCTTAACTTCTTATCCGTGAATTTGATAGTTTGATTCTCGTTCAGAGCTTCTCGGAGCAGCTCATCCTCAGATATCATCATTCCTGCAACTTGTCATTGGACGAAAGGTAGGTTACGACTTAACTCCCTAGACTTCACATATATCGGGTAAAATTATACTAGTTGGCATCCTTAGATTGGGTTATTAGGTTGGTAACACAGACCTTGACCACTGCTCCATGATCCATCCCGTTTCTTTCCTCCGTTGTGTGTAGTATTCTTGGTAATTGATATTATTACCCTTGTGGTCCTGTGAGGCCTTGTTGACTCTAGAACATAGAAGGTGGGATTGTTGGGAATATCCGCGAGTCTCAGACATAGAATTATCCTTCTAGGCTGGTTATGCTTGCTTAGTAGCTTTGAAGCTTGTACAGGGCCGATAGGTTGATTGTGAGCTGCGGGCGGCTATTGTATGTTTGATCATGCCATTTCCATGCATATAGAGAGGTTTTCCCATGTTTTACTACGGTTTTGGCTTCGGGCCTTCTGGAACTGTTTTCTAAACTTTGCATGGCCTGGGGGGCCCATTCTCAACGGAAATGATTTGGAAATTGTTTTGACTTGTCTTGTGGATCTTCTTGGGGTAAGGAAAGTTTTAAAAGACATTTTATCAATAGTTCCACTTTTCTGGGCTCGACGGGGTTGGGTTGCCCTACTTTTATACTATAGCATCTGGGATGTTGCTGGACTAGGCGGGGCCAAGTGCTAGAGCTTTTGGGCTTACTGTTATAGACCTGGATACCCTCTAGGAAGCTTTACTCTGGCATTTTCTTGAGGAGCGGGGCATCTAGTACGTTGGTTGGGGGACTCCATGGACCTTTCCATTCCGGACCTGAAGCTGGAAGCTGCGGGTACCGGAGGGAGGGTATACGGTGTAATAGTGGTATACGGGTGGGACCTTCCATGTATCCCATCTTTTGGGCCTTATAGGTCACCGGAAGCAGGTGACATATGGTACTTTGATCACTTTTACTTAGCATGACATCATATCATTCATCTGCGTGAGGTACCACCCTTGTCTGTTGATTGTTGATTGTACACTCCGGTAGTATGAGATGCAGGAGGGCTTGTTTTCACTTATTTGCATTCCTCAGTTGTATGGGCAGCTGATGGACTGTAGGTAGAGTCTTATCACATTACTTCTGACTTGAGTGTGAGTTTGGTTACAGCGGGGCTGTTGGTTACTGAAATGAGATTGTTTTGATTAGCATGGTTAGAGCTTGGTTACAGCAGGGCTGTTGGTAACTGGAATGAGATTGTTGTGATTAGTGTGGTTAGAGCTTGGTTACAGCGGGGCTGTTGGTGAATGTGGCTAGATCTTGGTTACAGCGGGGCTGTTGGTGAATGCTTGTTGTGATTAGTGTGGTTACTGTTTCCTATTTCTGAGCATGTCTACTTTACACTTCTCTCCCATTCCTTATACTTGAGGTTACCAATATACCGTCCATTTCTAGACTCATGCATATATACTGTTGTTGCGAGGATCCCAGGTGCATCGTTCTTACTTTCACCTATGTTTTCCATGTATATATTCTATTTGTTAGCCTTGCTTGTTGCTTTCTGTTGTCTTCCCTCTAGGCTGGTTCCTGTGTACCTTATCGTTGATTGCCGTGACTGCTTTCTTCTATTTTGTCTGCTATTTCTCTTTTACTTTATATGTGCCCAGTCGGCCTATGATACCTACTGGGTACCTTATGCTTCGCATTTGGTGCTCACCCTACTCTCTGCATCTTCTGGTGCAGATCCTAGTGTGGGCCATCGCTGTTAGAGCACCGGAGACTCGTGCGGGGTGCTATTTTGGGATCATCCAGGCTGAGGGTGAGCTCTTGGCGTTCAGAGCTTGACTTTAGTTTATCCTTGATGTATTTTGTACTCTTATAGTTTCGGAGACATCATGTATATATTACTTTTGGACCCTTGTACTCCTGATGTAGTTTGGCTCTTATACGCTATGATACCAGGTTTTGGGTTTAGCTTCCGCTTTGTATTTATATTACTCCAGTATCCAGTTTATTCATCTTGTTCCCTTGCTTCCGTTTATTTATTTGTTCTTCCGCTTAAACTGTTAGAAGCTAGCCCATTACTAACTGTTCTGGGATGCGGGGATTGTTCGCCTACTGGGGGGTTGTAGGTGCCATCATGACCGAGAAATCGGGTCGTGACACTCAAAAGCATGAAACCACCCGATAGGAGACATACACCGCCTCAAATGGAGCCATCTGGATACTCTAATGGAAGCTATTATTATAAGCAAACTCTGCCAAGGCTAGAAACTAGTCCCATTGACCCCTATAATCCAGAACACAGACACGAAGCATGTCCTCAAGAACCTGAATAGTCCACCCAGAATGGCCATCAGTCTGCGAGTGAAATGTGGTTTTAAGATCAACTCGAGAACCCAACTCTACCTAAAATACCCTCCAAAATGAGAAGTGAACTGCGTACCTCTTTTGAAATAATGGACACCAAAACACCATGCAGATAGACTATCTCTCGCACGTAGATCTGAGCTAACCTCTCAACACTGAAGAAAGATTGAATGGGTAGAAGGTGAGAAGACTTAGTCAACCGGTCCACAATGATCCAAATGAAATCAAAACCATGAAAGTCCGCAGTAATCCAACAATGAAGTCCATAGTAGTCCGTTCCCACTTCCACTCGGGAATGGGCAAACTCTGAAGCAACCCACAAGGTCTTATGTGCTGAAACTTCACCTGCTGATAGTTTAAGCACCGAGATACAAACTCCGCTATGTCCCTCGTCATCTCGTTCCTCCAGTAATGCTGTCTCAAGTCCCTATACATCTTAGCTGCCCTGGGATGAATGGAATATATGGAGGAATGAGCCTCTGGTAATATCAACTGAATCAAGTCACCAACTCTCAAAACATACATACGACCCTCAAATCTCAAGACATCCTCTGAATCTAAGGCGGCCCTACCGGCCACACCACTCAACACTTTATCTCAGAGCTCACAAAGTCGACTATCCTCAAACTACCGCTCTGGAATCTTCTCCCACAACATAGACTGAGCCTCAACTCGGGCAAAAATCCTTCCTGGATCAGAAATGTCAAGTCAAATCAACCTATTGGCTAAGGACTGAATGTCCAAAGCCAAAGTCCTCTCAAAAACTGATAGGAAGGCTAAACTACCCATATTCATCGCCTTCTGACTCAAGGCGACTGCTACCACATTCGCCTTGCCTGGATAATAAAGAATAGAGAGATCATAGTCCTTTAGCAACTCTAGCCACTTCTGCTGCCTCGAATTAAGATACTTTTGACTCAGAATGTACTGTAGGCTATGATGGTCAGTGAATATCTCACAATGAACTCTATATAGGTAATGCCTCTTAATCTTAAGCGCTAAGACTACCGTTGCCAACTCCAAGTCATGGGTGGGCTAGTTGCTCTCATGTACCTTCAACTCCCTAGAAGCATATGCTATCACTCAGCCCTGCTGCATCAGAACACAACCCAAACCAACACCTGAAGTATCATAATAAACTATAAAATCCTGGCCCTCAACTGGAAGAGTCAATATCGGAGCTGTAGTCAGCAAGGCCTTGAGCTTCAGAAAGCTCGCCTCGCACTTATCGGATTACTAAAATAGAACATCCTTCCTAGTTAGCCTAGTCAAAGGTGCTGCAATGGAAGAGAAGCCCTCGATGAACCATCTATAGTAACCAACCAACCCAATAAAACTACAAACCTCGATAGGAAAAGTAGGCCTATCTCAATCATGAACTGCTCAATCTTTGCCAGGTCTACCATAATCCCATCCTTGTACACTACGTGCCCCAAGAATGCCATAGACTCAAGCCAGAACTCACACTTTGAAAACTTGGCAAAAGCTGTTGATCTCTCAAAGTCTGGAGCATAATCATCAAATTTTGCTCGTGCTCCTCTTGACTCCTCGAGTATACAAGAATGTCATCAATGAAAACTACCACAAAGGAGTCTAAATAAGGCTTGAACACGTGGTTTATCAAGTCCATGAATACGGCTGGGGCATTCGTCAAACCAAAAAACATCACCAGGAACTTGTAATAGCTGTAGCAAGTTCTGAAGGCTATCGGCTTCCCGAATCCTCAACTGATGGTGACCGGATCTTAAGTTAATCTTAGAAAATATGGCTGCACCCTGAAGCTGATCGAATAGGTCATCAATACGCGATATTAAATATTTTTCTTAATAGTCACCTTATTCAACTACCATTAATCAATACACATGAGCATGGTGCCATCCTTCTTCATCACAAAAAGAATAGGATCACCCCACGGAGAAACACTTGGACGATTGAAACCCTTAACCAGAAGGCCCTGAAGCTGCACACTAAGCTCTCTCAACTCAGCAGGAGCCATATAGTAGGGTGGAATAGAAATGGGCCTGGTGCCCGGCTCGACATCAATAGCAAAATATATGTCACGCTCAAGTGAGAGGCCAAGTAAGGTGGAAGGAAAGACATCGGAAAACTCCCGAACTATAGGGACAGAATCAAGAGAGGCAACCTTGGCACTAACATCACAGACATAGGAAGGGTAAGCCAGACATCCCTTTGACATCAAACTCCTAGCCCAAATATAAGAAATGATCCCCATCAGTGTGTGACTAACAGAACCCTGCCTCACAATCGGGGGCATACCAGGCGTGTCTAAGGTAACGGTCTTGGCAAAGCAATCCAAGACCACATGATAAGGGGATAACCAGTCCATGCCCAGGATATCATCAAAATCTTTCATATCAAGCACAATAAGATCTACACTAGTGTCACGCTCCCAAATAGTCACCACACAGGATCTAAATACCCCATCCACTACTAAAGAATCACCCACGGGAGTAGCTGCATGCAATAGTACAGTCAAGGGCTCACTAGACAATCCCAATTGAGAAGCAAAGTATACAAACACATATGAATGAGTAGAACCCAGATCAAATAAGACAAATGCTAGCTGATGGCATACTAAAGTCATACCTTTAATCACTGAGTTTGAATCCTCTGCCTTTGTCCTACTAGGAACGACATACAACTGACTGTGCCCACCTCTGGGCTGAGTACCTGCAAGACCACCGATCCTACCTGGCTGAGCACCACCACAAGCACCTCTACTACTCTGAGATCCTCTTCTACCACTCTGAGCACCACCTTTGTCCAGTGGAACCACTGCCTTAAGAGGCTGGGCAGCTGCTGAAGGTTCAGTCATCCCACGCCGGGGATAATCTTTAGCATAATAAGTGAACTCCCCACACTTATAACAACCCTGAGGGGCACTTTCCTGCTATGAAATACCCGCTAAACTAGGACTGCTACCATGACCTAAAGACCCAGAATATGAACCCCTCAAATATTGACCAGAGCTCTGACCACTGTACCCTG
This sequence comes from Jaltomata sinuosa, assembly GCA_003996215.1. Lineage (NCBI taxonomy): Eukaryota > Viridiplantae > Streptophyta > Magnoliopsida > Solanales > Solanaceae > Jaltomata > Jaltomata sinuosa. The sequence goes on along the minus strand of QJPP01007201.1, from coordinate 430,873 downwards.
ATTGGCTACTACTACCAAAAAGCTGAAGTGAGGCCTGAATAAGCCTGGTAGGCTGAAAGTACCTCTTCTGCTGACCTTTACCAAACGAGCCTATACCATGAAACTAGGGACCACTGTAGCTGCCTTGATACTGGGGTTTCTTATCATTGCCCCCGTGGGCCTCGTGATGAATAGACTCAATGGTAGGGGCATGATTAACAACATCTAAAAAGGACTTGCCCAAACACACCATACTCTCTATAGCCAAGCAAAGCTGAAGCCTCAACCCTCTAATGAAGCACTACACTCTCTCATGTTTGGTAGGGAGAATCATAGTGGCGTGTCTAGATAACTCATGGAACCTCGACTCATACTCTACCACAGTCACAGAATCCTTCTCCAGCTTTGAGAATGCATCTCGAAGTCTCTCACACTCACTTCAAGGCATGTATTTTCCCAAGAAAGCCTCAGAGAACTGTGCCCAAGTCATAGAAGGGGACCCAGATGGTCTACTCTCTGAATATGCTCTCCATCACTGTCTCACTAGACCATCAAGATGAAAAGCAGTGTAGTCTTCCCTGTGAGAATCCACTAGATCGAGGTTATATAACCTCTCTTGACAACTAGTAAGGAACTTATGCGCATCCTCTGTTAGAGCGCAAGAAAACCTCGGTGGGGGCTAATTTGAGAAATCAACCTAGCCTCTTCTACTCCTCCGAAGTCATAACTGGCCGGGCTGCTATCGGTAGGTCAATCCTCTGAACTGGTGGTACTTCAACATATGGAGCCACAATGGCAGGCTGTGCTCCTAAACCCTAAACACCCTGCACTTCTCCTTAAGCCAAAGTCTGAGGTATGCCTCTCAAGGCACTCAATAACTGAACTATAGCGGCTTGAAGTGCCGGTGTAACTGTGATTCCAGGTGGAGGTTGGGCTGGTCCCTGCCCTATCGACTGCTGGGGTAGCGGATCCTCTGGCACTAACTGTGGAGCAATCTCAGGCTCTTAATCATACACAAGCTCTGGTGATGACTTCTTGGCCTGGCCCCGAGTTGGTGCTACAGCTCGTGCCTGACCTCAACCTCGGGTTCGACCTCTATCTCTGCCCTGGGCTGGGGCCCTAGCTACTGGCACAGAGGCCTTGCTCTCAGCCGCTGTAACTCTGTTCCTAACCATCTTGAGAAAGAATGAAACAAACATCATTTAGAGGTTGATAGAAGTAAGGAACAAACGATAGAGAATTAAGAAGATGGAATGTTTCCTAAGAATGCCCTGTAGCCTCCCAAAGATAGGATACAAATGTTATTGTATCGATTCGCAGGACTCTACTGGTCACTTACTCTTATACCAACGATATCGGTGAACCTAGGGCTCTGATACCTATCTGTCACGACCAGATTTCTCAGGTTGTGATAACACCTACTGCATCCCTCTAGTAGGTAAGCCAAAACCCTTAAAACGGAACAATAAGTAGCAGGCTAGTATGAAACATAAAATAAAATCAGAACGAGTATATACACGATAAAGATAAAAGAGCAAAAAACAAAATAAGTAGAAATAAGGAGTAAGTCATACAAAAATTGCCCAAAACCTAGTATCTGTCGGTACAAAAGCCACTACAACATAAGGAGTACTAAATAGGTACAAATATACATGGTAGTCTCTGGATATACACAAAAAAGAGGACTAATCCTAAGGTAAAAGGAGACAAGTCAGCTCCAGATCCTAGAAACTTACCCTAGATCTCCGAAACAACAACTCCACACCAGGAGAATGTTAGTGGTGATAACTCATGCTAGGGTCTGCAACAGGGAAAAGGATGCAAAAGTGTAGCATGAGTACCAAAACACGCAGTACCTAGTAGGCATCATAGGCCGACTGAGCTCAAAATAAGATAAAAGTACAAAAAATGCGAATATACTACACGGAAATGAAGAGGGAGTCAGTATAAAGGTACAAGTCATAGCTAGAAAATAATAAGGAAAAAAATAATGAAATGCAGAAAGCGTAAAACATGAAAAGTAGAGCGATGTGAAGTAAAACAAGGTAGAGTAATCTAGATACAACCTAACCGCGCCCCTATAAGCCCAAAAGGTACACAAAACCAGAGAATAACCTAACTAGACCCCCATAATCCCGGATGGTACATCCAACAAATAATAGACCCATCCGGACCCTTCTTAAGTTCGGAGGATGTAAGCAGCAGACAATAGTAACTAGCAGTCAACCTAATAGGGTAATACAGGTGGAATAGTGCCATGATATGTCATATGATTCGTTCCAAGTGCCAATAGTACCGTATACTCCTCCTCCAACCATAAATTGCAAAGGCAGCACCCATAAGGGACACACAAGTTTAAAAATGCTAGTAAACATTGATACTCATGCCATAATGATAACCAGTAAAAAAACCATCAAGAATACTTTCCATCGGGCATGCAAGTTTAAAAATACTAGTAAAACCACCCGGAACAGTTTCCCTCGGGCATGCAAGTTTAACTCAAATCAATATTCCATAAGATAAACCAAGTTTTCTGTAAGAAAGCCAAAGTACCAAAAATATTCTTAAAAATCCATTTCTGAAATCAAAAAAATGTTTTTAAACCAAGCCTTCAATATTACATGAGAAAATCAATCACAATACATAACATGGAAGAATAATCATGTCTAATTAATTTGCACTAAAGTAAATAAGTCCACAAGTCAAGGAGAAGGTCAATGTTCTACAAATAGCACCTAAAAGAACAAAACTCATAACAGCCTCCTACAGGAACCACTCTCAGGAAACAACTACCCCCAAATCTAGCTAATGCGGATAATTCATACTAAATTGGCTAACAGAAGAAACGAACCGAAAGGAGTTAAGGAATAAGTAAACTAACCTGGGGTCTAACAATTCCAATGCATACAGCCTCGGGCCCATAAATACATAAATACAGACAAACCATACGAAAGAATAATAAATAAGTGAAAATGTTAAAAAAACTTCTAACCTACCACGAGAACTGCCGGGAATTTCGTACGTTGGGTATCTAAATTAATTACCCCAATACCCCAAGGCCGACTAACTAAGCTAAGACAAGCAAAATATGTATAAATGAATACACAAAAGGTACTACACTAACTACACTAAGCCCTACAAGTATAAGCAAGGGCAATACTAAGGATCCCAATTCCTAATTCTAAGCTAGAGCCCTAAATTGACTACGAGAGTCAAAATACCTTAAAAGAATCACTATTCAATCTATAAATTCCCACCAACAATTAGCACAGACCATACAATCATCTTATAAGAGTCAAGTCTAGAAGTAAGTAAGCCGTAGCCTACCTGGAAGCCTATCACGCGCGCTCGCACCCCTTATACTGGAGCTTTTCCTTTATGAGAAGCCTCTGAATGATGCCACACTATCATAACAATAATCTATAGGTTAAAATATAAATAATGATACCTATATTGCGAATTAACAGTTTGGGCCAAAAACCAGGTGAAAAGTCACTCGTGGGGTCCGCATGCGAATTTCAAAAACAAAGTCAGAGAAGATGTCCCTCGTGAGACAAGGATCACATGCCCAAAAATTTGGGCCAATCCATCTCCAAAAATGAGCTCAAATCAGCCCCCAAACCCCAATATCAAAGAAGAATCAACTAAGAGTTTTAACGGAATTAAGGGACAAAAACTTACAATTTAATAACGAGAAGTCGACTATGAACAACCAAATATTGCCCCACCTAGAAAATGGTGATCCCACACTAAAATTGGTGCTTAGAGCTCAAGAGTAATGGAGGAATTCAATTTGGAGTGTTTGAAAAATGAAGGAGAAATAATATATAGCTGCTAGGCACTCGATTATGCGAAGGGCAAGCGGAGGCGAGTTCCAGCACCCCTCCTATGCGCATGCGGGCTGGCCACCGTGCACGTGGCCAAGGCCACACGCACGCAATAGGTAAATGTTATTATTATGCGCCGATGGAATAAAGCAGCTATTCTCAAATAGTTGTGGAATGTGGGAAGACATAAGGAATGCCTATGAATTCAACGGATCCGTGGATACTATATCAAAAGGACGTCCATAGAGCAAGTAATAATTCCCCAGAATGCATCGTGGGTAATTAGGAATATTTTGGCTACTAGAGAATATATTTTGAAGGGTCAAGTGGTCCAGGGAGGTTTACAGAGTACTTTTGATGTTGTGTTAAAGGATAGCAATTTCTCCATCCAAAACAATTACAGCTTTTTGATGCCTCAGTACCCGAGAGTTGAGTGGAAGAATCTCACCCTACAATCTACAATCCATCCTAGATTCAGGTTCATATTGTGGTTGGCATTACAAAGAAGACTTTCTACAGTGGAAAGATTACTCAAGTTTGGTATACAAGTTGCTCCCGAATGTGTTTGTTGTGGTCATGCTTTGGAGTCCTTTGATCATTTGTTCTTTGGGTGTGCTGTCACTAGATCTTTGTGGTCTAGACTTTGTGGATGGTTGGGATATCATAGGAGCATATTATAGTGGGAAATAGAGGTGCAGTGGACAAGTGCAAAGGCCAAACAGAGGATAGGATTGGCTGAGATTACTAGTACTACTTTTGCTATATTAGTTACTGTGATCTGGAAAGAAAGGAACAAATGCAGGTTTCAACATAGAACTTTAGAGGCTGACAAGTTGCTGAAAGAAATTGTGCAACACATACATATTAAAGGGCAGACTAGAGTGAAGTGGCAATCTACATTGCAGCGGTTAAATTTTAATCCTTAGTGTAGATATGCTGGGTTGATTGTATGAGCTCTAGTTGTGTTTCTATTACTTAGTAGTTTTTTAGATAGGATTTTAGAGGTAGCAGTTAGTCTAAACACTGCTTTGAACTTATTGTACATTTTTTGGTTGAATATATATTGTTAACCAAAAAAGGTTGAAAGAGTTGACTTTAGTCAACATTCAGAAAAGACGGTCTCAGATAGAAATTTTGTTAGCGTCACTAGCTCCAGAATGTCGAATTTGGGCTAGAGGGACCTTTGGTTTGGGTCTTGAGGCCTCCAGACTCATTTTAGGTTGTTGGGTTCCTTTTGGTAGAAAGTTGTTTTTGGGCGTGGGGCCCACTTTTCATTAAATTGATTTATGTTGGGAATTTTGTTGATTCCGTTGAGCCTAAAATGTAATTTTTAGTAGGGTAGCATAGTTCATTTTTGTGCGCGGAACCCTGGATGAATATCAAGGGTCTATTTGGTGACTTTTTGAAGTTGCAAATAGTTGGTTGTTATTGCAGCAGTACCCAACCCTTTGCCTACGCAGACGGTGGGTTGCATGCACGAAGAAGAGGCACTTTAGTAGTGATACCCAATACAATTGAACACAAAAATGTACTGCTTTACTTAGTTGCGCTCGACCTGCATAAGAAAGAAGTTTAGCTGACAAACAAGTAACTCTAGTAGTGATTTTCTCTATCAAGGGCAAGTAATAATTAACTTCAGCTTCTTGGATGCTAAAGGGACACCCATATATCTGAATGGCAACACTCCTTCAGTAAACCCCAAAGCAGTCAGGATCTCCTTCTTAACATCATCAACAACTCCAGTAATGTAGAGGGAGCTCTTGTCCTTATTATCCTGTTAACCAGATGCCCTTGAAAACTTCATAGAAACACCATGTAACAACCTCACAGATTGAATGTCAGGTCTACAATACATAAAAAAATCATCAGCAAAACAGATGTGAGTACTTCCTAGTTTCCAGCATCTAGGATGAAAATTAAAGTCACCATTTGCAGCAAGTTGTTTCTGTTCCCTTCGCAAATACTTCATAGCTAACATAAAAAGGTAAGGAGACATAGGATATCCTTGCCTTAAACCTCTCTTGGCAGCAAGTAAATGTCATGCCCCGAGACTACCCCCTAGGTGTAACACGAGACTCGAGACCGAAAGTGCCCTAAGTTAACCCTTGGTCATAGCATACTCGGTTATTCATAAGAAAACAAAGTGGAAGCATAAATAGAAAGCTAGGCAACCCAATCCATAGAAGATAAAGTCAAGGTGAAACATAATTCGAAAGAGAGACCCGAATACAATCTATTTCTGAAAAGCCTCTACACAATCATAAGAGTTGATGGGAAAATACCCCAACTAACTCAGAAATCCGAAGAAGAAACATAAAAAGATAGGTCTAATACTAGCCCTCGGATAATGAGGACTCACCAATGGAAACTAGACCTCTAGCGAAGTCTAGCCACGAGTATGAGTGAATGAACCTGTATCTGCATCATCAAAGGTTGCAGTGCAAGGATATGCGTCAGTACTATAGGATGTACTGAGTATGTGAGACATGCATAAATATGGTAAAAACATACTTAAAACATAATTTTAAACTGAGTTCATGCATAAGGAAGTATCATAAGTAAATCTCATATTTTAAAGCTTAAGGAATGAAATTGAAAAGCATAAGTCTTAAATCTTTATACGGGAGTTTCTCTTAACCGACATAAACCATAATGAGCTACATGGAGTCCAGTGTCATACACCCACACCAAAAAGGTTGTCCTAACCGGCTAAAGTTAGAACCATATCATATCAGGATCCTGTCATAAGACACAGAGGGCACCTGCGGTGGCATGTAGTTCTGGGACTAAGGGAAATCTCACCCCGTCCAACTCGGTGCTAAATACTACTCCCAAAACATATACATATAGCTCACATAATCTTGTGACATATCTAATGCCAATTCTATTTGAAAAGCATAAGGGTATATCTAATACCATGCAATTCACATAGCTTAGGTAGACATATCTAGATGCCAAACCTTTCATAAATCATAAGGACATATCTAATGTCATGTAATTCATGCTTCAAAATCCTTAAACTTAGCATAGCCATGATTCAAAACATACTTTTTTTTTTCTAAATTCATAACTTGAAGTATTAGGCATACAATTTCATAAATACTTAAGGTCATGATATCTAAACATGCCAATTTTCACTTAAAACATACTAATCAATAAGATCATGCTAGAAATCCTCTTTAGTGCATGGGCTTTTGAATTCAATAAAGGAATCTTAAATAAATCATAATTAAGTAATGAGAAACCATGAATTTATGCTTTAAAACTGAACCCATGAGTTTTCCCCAAATTGGGTAAGAACCCTAATTTCACAAATTCACAACTCAAAGTAAAAATCATGAGTTTTGGGCATAAGGGTTAAAAGAATCCCTTATTGAATACCCACATACCTTATTGAAGCTAGCTTGATTCAAGGGGAAAAGAAATGGAGGCTTGATCTTGGAGCTTGAGACTTGGAGCTTGAAGGAGTTCTTTCTCCCTTCGGAATAGAATTGCTTAAAATGAGAAGAGTTTAGGCTATTAGGGAATAAAACCCTACTAGAAATGATCAAAACAACCTCACTTAGGAGTAAAAAGGGTGGGTAATTACAAAAATACCCCTAGGATTTAATTAGAAAAAAGATGTTAAAAAGTTGGCTTCAGGAATCACGGATGGAGTCTATGAGTCGTAGACTGAACCACGACTTGTGGTTTCCACTCGTGGTTCCTGGCCAACTCATCGAGCTGCAGAAGAGGTTCTACGGGTCAACAAGATGGACTATAGTTCAAACTATGGTCCATAGACTAACTCGTGATTTCTGGCCCAATGATCAAGCTACTGAAGAGGAACTACGAGTCAATAGGATAGTTCATAGAATAAACTACGGTCCGTAATGTTCACTCATGGTTTCTGGGAAAAAGGCAGACCTCTAGTTTTGAGTCCACAAGTGGACAGGACGGACCGTAGAGTGAACCACGATCTGTAGAACCCACTCATGGTTCTCAGACCAGAGACTCATCCTGCAGACTGGAACCACAGGTTCATTCCATGACTCGTGGTTTGAACCACGACCCGTGGTTTAGACCCGTAGTTCCTGAAAATGCCAATTTTTTTAGATTTTCTAAGTTTGAAAGCTGGATCGAATTCTGGAGTGTTAAAATATCTCCCCCTTGGGATCATTCTTCCTCGAATGAAGACTAAGAAAGGAACACTGGAGAGAAAACATCCCAACCAACCAACAAAACATAAATCTCAAGGATAAACATGAAAACTTAGCTTTTAAACTTGAAACATGATAAAACTAACTTCAGAAAACATGAATGCATGCTCGGATCATGAGAGGAACCGATAGAATAAAATCAAAGGGATATACTAAGGAGAAAACTATTACCTCAAGATGAAATAGAATAGGAAGGAAGGAGATGAGGGTACTTGGCTTTCATGGCTGCTTCTGCTTCCTAAGTAGCTCCCTCAACTAGCTGATTTCTCAAGATGTCCTTCACCGAAGTGACTTATTTGTTTCTCAACCTCCGAATCTGACGATCAAGAATCTCCATGAGAACTTCCTCGTAAGTAAGGCTATCCTTCACATTCACATATTCCAAAGGAACAATCAAGGTCATGTCACCAACACACTTCTTCAACAAGGAAAAATGGAAAACTGAATGAACCGCTTCTAATTTTTTTGGTAAATCCAACTGATAAGCAATACTACGAACTCTCCTCAGAATCCGATGAGGACCTACATAGAGGGGACTAAGCTTCCTTTCTTACCAAACCTCATCACACCCTTCATGGGTGACACTTTCAGAAATACCCAATCATCAACCTCAAACTCCAACTCTCTTCTCCTCACATCTGCATATGATTTCTATCGACTCTGAGCGGTCTTCAATCTTTCCCTAATAAGCTGAACCTTCTCCATAGTCTTATGAACCAAATATATACCAATCAAAGCTACCTCACCTACCTCAAACCAACCAATAGGAGACCTAACCCTCCGCCCATAAAGTGCCTCATATGGAGCCATCTGGATGCTAGAATGAAAGTTGTTATTGTAGGCAAAATCGATAAGAGGTAAGTGATCATCCCAATTATCCTTAAAATAAATTACACAAGCTCTCAACATATCCTCCAAAGTCTGAATAGGACGCTCTGCCTGGCCATCCGTCTGAGGGTGAAAAGCTGTGCTAAGCTTCACTTGAGTACCAAGACCTTTCTGAAATGATTTCCAAAACTAGGATGTAAACTGAGTACCCCTATTTGAAATGATAGACAATGGAACACCATGCAATCTGACTATCTCTCGAATGTAGAGTCTAACATAATCATCTGCTGAATCCATAGTCTTAATAGTTATGAAGTGGGATGACTTAGTCATCTGGTCGATAATTACCCAAATAGAATCGTGTTGCCTTCGAGTACGAGGAAAACCAGTAATGAAATCCATATTGATCGCTTTCCATTTCCAAGTAGGAAGATCAATATCCTGAGTCATACCACCCGATCGTTGATGCTCTACCTTTACCTGTTAACAGTTGGGACACTTAGCCACAAAACCTTCTATGTCCCTCTTCATGCCATTCCACTAATAGACTTCCCATAGGTCACGATACATCTTGGTGGCACCAGGCTGGATATAATTCCTAGAGTTATGAGCCTCTATCAAAATTTGCTGTCTCAACCCATCTATGTCAGGAACACACAATCGACCTTGATATCAAAACACACTATCTCCAACTTGGGAGAAAATCTCTACCCTTTGCTGATGGACTGCACCCTTCAATTGGTGCAAATTAGGATCACTGTCTTGCTTTTCTTTCACTTCAGCTACCAAAGATGATTCAGAACCATTCTAAACAATAACACCATCTTCTGTCGAATCCATAATGTGAACTACCAATCGAGCAAGTCGATGAACATCCTTGGCCAATTCTTCCTTTCTATCTTTAATCAAAGACACATTACCCATAGACAATCTACTAAATACGTCCGCCATGACATTGGCCTTACCCGGATGGTAAAGCACACTCATATCATAATCCTTAAGAAGCTCAAGCCATCTCCTTTGATGAAGATTCAACTCCTTTTGAGTGAACACATACTGAAGACTCTTATGATTGGTGAATACATCCACATGAACACCATATAAGTAGTGTCTCAAAATCTTCAAAGCAAAAACCACGGCTGCTAACTCAAGATCATGAGTAGGGTAGTTCTTCTCATAAATCTTAAGCTGTCTAGAAGCATAAGCGATCACCTTACCATGCTTCATCAACGCACAACCCAAACCAACCCTAGAAGCATCACAATACACCATAAAGTCATCCGAACCCTGGGGTAGGGTCAACATATGAGCGGTGGTCAATCTAGTCTTTAATTCCTAAAAAATCCTCTCACATAGATCAAACCACTGAAATTTAACCTTCTTCTGAGTCAACCGAGTCAATGGGGAAGCAATGGAATAAAACCCTTTCATAAATCTCCTATAGTAATCAGCCAAACCCAAAAAGCCCCTAATATCATACAGGGAAGTGGGTCTAGGCCAGTTCTTTACTGCCTCAATCTTTTGAGAATCAACTTGAATACCATCTCTAGTCACAATATGACCCAGAAAGGCAACAAACTGCATCCAAAACTCACACTTTCTAAACTTAGCAAATAACTGCCGATCCTTGAGAGTTTGCAACACCACTCTCAAATGGTATGCATGCTCCTCCTCACTCTGAGAATAGATAAGAATATCATTAATGAAAACAATCAAAAACATATCCAGATACTATTTGAACACACGATTTATCAAATTCATAAAGGTCGCAGGAGCATTCGTTAAGCCAAAAGACATAACCATAAATTCATAATGACCATACTGAGTTTTGAAGGCTGTCTTAAGAATATCACACTCTCTAACACGAAGCTGATGATAACCAGACCTAAGGTCGATCTTGGAGAAGTAACTGGCACCCTGAAGCTGATCGAACAAGTCATCAATTGAAGGAATGGGATATTTATTCTTGATTGTGACCTTGTTTAGCTAACGATAGTCAATACACATTCTGAGTGAACCATTTTTCTTTTGCATGAATAAGACTGAAGCACCCCATAGAGAGATGCTGGGTAGAATAAAACCCTTATCAAAGAGGTCTTTCAACTGATCCTTCAATTCTTTGAGCGTCGCGGGAGCCATTCTTATAGGGAGGAATATAGATAGGATTCATATTTTGAAGAAGATCTATCCCAAAGTTGATCTCCTGCTCAGGAGGAATGCCGGGTAAATCTTCGGGAAACACTTTTGGGAACTCATTCATAATAGGAACATACTGAAAGGATGGGGTTTCGGACTCCGTGTCCATAACCTGAACTATATGATAAACATAACCCTTAGAAATCATCTTCCTAGCCTTAAGATAAGATATTAAATGACCTTTCGAGGATGGAGGACTACCTTGCCACTCTAAGACAAGTTCATTTAGAAACTTGAAACTGATAACTCGAGTACGATAATTGACCAAGGCATAACAAGCATACAACTAGTCCATACCAAGAATAACATCAAAATCCATCATCTCCAACTCTACTAGATCCGCTGAAGTGACTCTATAAAGGACCGAGATAGGGCAATTTTGGTACATTCTTTTGGCTAGGACTGACTCACTAATAGGAGTAGAAACACAAAAGGGTTCTAAGAGCTGATTAGGACTAATCTCGAACTTGGAAGAAACATAAGGGGTCGCAAAATATAAGGAGGCACTGGGGTCCAACAAAGTATACACATCAAGAGAGAAGACTTTCAACATACTAGTAACAACGTCCGGTGAACTCTCCTGGTCCTGGTGAGAGGACATGGCATAAAGGCAGTTCTGGCACTCTCCACCAGAACTAGAAGCAACACCCTGCTGGGTTGGTCGACCTCCTGGGCTACTGGGGTAGACTGAGTCCTACTATCTCCCTGTCCCTTATTAGCTGAAGGGTAATCCTTAATCTTATGTCCAACCTGACCACACCCAAAGCATCCACAAGAACCAGCTAAACACTCACCAGGGTGACTTTTACCACACTTGTTGTAAGAATGATAATGAGTCCCCTTTGCAACACTCCTCTACGAGTAGGAACCAAATCCTCTACAAGTCTGATCATGATGAGGCATCGAGGCTTGGGTAGGAACACTAGCTGAAGAATGAATGGGTCCTGATGATCTCTTTTGAAATAATAAGCGATGCCCACTTCCGGACCTATGATGGCCAAAACCTGAACTCTCTAATCTAACCCTCTTGTTCTCCCTTGTCATCTTCCTTAACTTGTCTCCCTCAATCTGTTGGGCATGAGGTATAAGTCAAGAAATATCCATGTCACCCAAAAACATCGCGGACCTACACTCCTTCTTCACTGAATCTAATACACCATAAACATACCTACTCATCTCATCTCATGGGTCAGCCACCATGGAAGGAACATACCTAGAAAGCTGGGTGAACTTCAACTCGTACTCCTGAATCATCATGGAACCTTGCTTCAAATTCACGAATTCTTCGGCCTTAGCTTGCCTCAACTCCCTCGGGAAGAACCGGTTAAGAAAAGCCTTTTCAAAATACTCCCAAGTTATAGGGACCATGTACCTAGACCTATCATCTTTCCATTGAGTAAAACAGATATGAGCCACGTCCTTGAGTTGATAGGAAGCTAGCTCGATACTCTTGACACCAATAACTTTCTTCACACCAAAGATATTCTTTACCTCATCTAAGAAATTTTGTGGATCCTTACCAACTTTTGAACCCTAGAAATCATGTGGGTTTATGGAAATGAAGTCTTAGACTCGGGCCACAACTCCACCTTGAGGGTGGACAGGGATTAGGGCCTGCTGATTGGCCTGGGCAGCCATAGTCTGAGCTAGCATATGAATGGCATTTCTGAACTCTGTATTTGTGACCTCGGGGTCTGGAATCAGGGGATTAACATTTTGGGCATTGGCCCGGGGATGCATGGCACAACGAAAAGGCATAATCCAAAACACATAAATAACAGATTAGAGGGTTAATAGAGTTAAACTCTATCGCACGATATTGATCAAGAAAGAAGTGAAGTTTTTCCTAAGACACCTCATAGCTCTCTCTCATAACTGTGGCATAATTCACACACATGAAAGAGACTCTACTCGATGCGGCTTTCAGACACCCTAGGACTCTTAAACCTGAGGCTCTGATACCAAGTTTGTCATGCCTTGAGACTACCCCCTAGGCGTACCACGGGATCCGAGACCACAAGTGCCCCAAGTTAACCCTTGGTCTTAGCATACTCGGTTATTCATAAGAAAACAATGTGGAAGCATAAATAGAAAGCTAGGCAACCCAATCCATAAAAGATAAAGTCAAGGTGAAACATAATCCAAAAGAGAGACCCGAATACAATCTATGTCTGAAAAGCCTCTACACAATCATAATTGTTGATGGGACAATACCCCAACTAACTCAGACAGCCAAAAAAGAAACATAAAAAGATAGGTCTAATACTAGACTTTGAATAATGAGGACTCACCAATGTAAATGGGACCTCTGGCGAAGTCTAGCCACGAGTATGAGGGAAGGAACTTGTATCTGTATCATCAAAGGATGCAACACAAGGATATGCGTCAGTACTATAGGATGTACCAAGTATGTGAGACATGCATAAATATGGTAAAAACATACTTAAAACATAATTTAAAACTGAGTTCATGCAAAAGGAAGTATCATAAGTAAATCTCATAGTTTAAAGCTTAAGGAATAAAATTTAAAAGCATAAGTCTTAAATCTTCATACGGGAGTTTCTCTTAACCGACATAAACCATGATGAGCTACATGGAGTCCAGTGTCATACACCCACACTGAAAAAGATTGTCCTAACCGGCCAAATTTAGAACCATATCATATCAAGATCCTGTCATAAGCCACAGAGGGCACCTATGGTTGCACATAGTTCTGGGACTAAGGGCAATCTCACCCCATCCAACTCGGTGCTAAATACTACTCCTAAAACGTATACATATAGCTCACATACACTTGTGACATATCTAATGCCAATCCTATTTGAAAAGCATAAGGGTATATCTAATACCATGTAATTCACATAGCTTAGGTAGACATATCTAGATGCCAAACCTTTCATAAATCATAAGGAAATATCTAATGTCATGCAATTCATCCTTCAAAATCCTTAAACTTAGCATAGCCATGATTCAAAATATATTTTTTCTTTCTAAATTCAAACTTGAAGAATTAGGCATGCAATTTCATAAATACTTAAGGGCATGATATCTAAACATGCCAATTTCCACTTAAAACATACTAATCAATAAGATCATGCTAGAAATCTTCTTTTAGTGCATGGGCTTTTGAAATCAATAAAGGAATCTCAAATAAATCATAATTAAGTAATGAGAAACCATGAATTTATGCTTTAAAACTAAACCCATGAGTTTTCCCCAAATTGGGTAAGAATCCTAATTTCACAAAATCATAAATCAAAGTAAAAATCATGAGTTTTGGACATAAGGGTGAAAGCAATTCCTTATTGAATACCCACATACCTTATTGAAGTTATCTTGATTCAAGGGGAAAAGAAATGGAGGCTTGATCTTGGAGCTTGAGACTTTGAGCTTGAAGGAGTTCTTTCTCCCTTTGGAATAGAATTGCTTAAAATGAGAAGAATTTAGGCTATTAGGGAATAAAACCCTACTACAAATGGTCAAAACGACCTCACTTAGGAGTAAAAAGAGTGGGTAATTACAAAAATACCCCTTGGTTTTAATTAGGAAAAAGATATTAAAAAGTCAACTTCAGGAATCATGGATGGATTCCACGAGTCGTAGACTGAACCACGATTCGTGGTTTCCATTCGTGGTTCCTGGCCAACTCACCGGGCTGTAGAAGAGGTTCTACGAGTCAATAGGACCGACCGTAGTTCAAACTACAAATCATAGACAACTCGTGATTTTTGTACCAATGATCAAGATGCTGAAGAGGAACTACGAGTCAACAGGATAGTCCATAGAATGAACAACGATCCTTAATGTTCACTCATGGTTTCTGGGAAAAAGGCAGACCTCTTGTTTTGAGTCCACGAGTGGACAAAATGGACCATAGAGTGAACCACGATCCGTAGAACCCACTCGTGGTTCTCATACCAGAGACTCATCCTGCAGACTGGAACCACGGGTTCATTCCACGTGGTTTGGACCCGTAGTTCCTGGAAATGCCAAAATTTTCAAATTTTCTAAGTTTGAAAGCTGGATCGAATTCTGGGGTGTTACAGTGGAGCAATAAGACCTCCATTTATCAGTAGTGAGTAAGTCACAGTAGTAACACATTCCATGACCCAGTTTATGAACATAGCAGGGAAGCCTAGATCAACCAACAACTTTCTCAGAAATCACCATTCTAGTGTATCATAGGCCTTCCTCAAATCAACCTTAAGGACACATCTAGGTGATACCCCTTTCCTAGTGTAGCATTTAAACAACTCATGACTAAATAAAATGTTATCCATAATACTTTTGCCTTCAACAAAAGCTGACTGAGAGAAATCAATCAATCCAGTGATAACCTCTTTGAGTCTACTAGTTAGGATCTTAGAAATAATCTTGTACAAAGTAGTACAACAAGCTATAGGTCTGTAATATGTGACTTTTGTAGGAGCAGGTACTTTAGGAATTAAAGTGATAGAAGTATTATTAATGGGCTGATAAATTTTACCAGTATGAAAAAAGTTCTTTATTGCAAGTAATATATCATTCTTCACAACCTCCTAATTCCTAGAGAAAACTTATATAGAAACCATCCACTCCTGGGGCTTTTTCCTTTGGCATTGCCTTAATAGCCTCTATGATTTAATCATCAGTTACCTCCTAAATAAGAGTTCTCTACTACTGCACTATTAGACAGGTCCCTGATTTTACTACCATAGTGTTCAAATAAGGTAGATTAGTAGAAGCCTTACCCATTAATCTAGAGAACACAACAATGAATTCCTTTTCAATATGATGAGGGTCGATAAGCTTTACACATGCATTTGTATAGATAAAGGTGATAACATTATGACAGGTTCTAATTTTCCATTGAGCATGGAAGTATCTAGAGTTAGAGTCTCCACAATCAATCCATATAGCTCTAGACTTCTGTCTAAGCACCCTTTCCTCAATACCACTCCATTTCTCTATATCTAGTACCAACTGCTTCTCTTGCTCTATCATAGCTGCATCAAGGACATGATTTTTTAATTGAGTCTAAATAATATCTAGCTTTTCCCTTTCCACAAACAATTGCTGCTGATAAGAAGCCATATATGCATTGAGTACCTTAAGTTCCAACTTTAGTTGCTTCAGTTGCCACCAGATGTTCTCTATTGGGTGTTCATCACCCCTGTGTCCTTTCCTGCTATGCAAGATAACACAAAATTCAGGGTGATCCATACCATGAGTTAACAACCTAAATGGCCTGGGATGGAGATTGACCTATTGATTGCATTTCACATGGATTGGGGAATGATATGAGACTGAAGGGTTGAGGAATTCAACTTCTATATGCCCCCACTGTTGGATCCAGTTGAAGTAACCTAAAGCCCAGTCAATCTTGTTATGTACCCTATAATTACCATCCTGTTTGTTGCACCAAGTGTAGTGCCACCCTTTACTTCTCAAAGAAGTTAGCTGCATAGTATCTATTAAACCTTGAAAGCCTTGGGTTTCAGTTTGAGAGACAACAGACCTTTTTCTGTTCCTAGTGCTCAACACATTGTTAAACTCCCCGCACAAAATCCAAGGCCACTACTGATGTAATTACACCTTAGTGATCTCAGACCATAACACCTATCTAGAGGCACAATCATTTCTAACATATACCACTGTGGCATAACAAGTGACCCTATTAGAAGGATCCTCAATTAAACAATGAAAAAATTGTTTATTGACCTCAAGATTAGTAACATTTAGATGTGATCTCCAGACCAGCCAAATTCTACCATTATGAGCATGCCTATAATTAAAACAACTATGCCAACCATTTTCTACTTTCTTCAAAATACTTTGGGCTCTTATCTCCTTCACCCTAGTCTCCAAACATTCAAACACCTCAATTTTATGTTTAGCAAGAAAATGTTTTATCTCCTTCTGCTTATGGACATAGTTTAGGCCCCTTATGTTCCAAGTTGCCAAGATCATGGTGGAAGGAATGGCATAGAGCTGCCAGCACTATCATCTCCTGGTCTATACTCTTGTAACCCAACATACTCAGGCTTCAAGGCCTTAATTGATACCTGCTTACCTGGCCTCTAAGTATATATAACCCCATCCACATGGGCATTAGCCAAGATCCTAGGCTCAGCACCGATAAGCTCAGTCTCTACAGCCATTGGTAACACCACAAGGCCTTTTTCTTGCTATTCTATCCTAGGTGATTTCTTCTTCCTAGGCCTCCATTTTCTCAAGGTTCCCATTGGCTTCACCTCAGACTACACTACCTCGGCACTGTACCAACATTCCTCAGTAGAGTTTGAGCTTTTTTTTTTGGTTGACTTTTAGCCATGCGCGGCGGCTATGTGCATGTGTCCCAAAGTGACGTATATTTTTTGGTAATGGGTATACTCGAGAGAGAAGGTTTGAAATTCGACCTCCCCTTATACGCTCTAAAAGGGGGTCATGGACTCCTTTTTGTTTAGGATCCCCTTTCTACATTCAATTTTTTATTGAGCCTGGTGTGGAATCACCATCATTACACATTCATTCTTGGTCTGGCTGCTGGTCTAGTGAGCCTTCCTAGCCGCCTAGAGTGCAGTCTGCCTGCTGAAGACCGTAACGTAAGTAACTCAGTTCTCCATACGGGGGAAATGAAAGCAGAACTCTTTCGGATCCTCCCACATGTTCAATCTTTTTTTAGCGATTTCCCCAGAGATCTTTATCATTAATGCAACCTTCATTTTTCTCATTCATGGAGTTGTATTTAGTACCTCTAAGAAATATGATTATCCACCGTTAGTCAGTAATGTGGGTTGGCTTGGATTACTTAGTGTTGCATGCCTAGAAGGACAGCGCGCTTTGGGATGGGAGGAGCTATTATCGTCCAGAGACGTTGATTACAAAACTTTGGTCTCTAATTATATTCAATACTCTGCATCCAAGGACTTGAAGAAGTCTTAACAGTAATACACTCAGGCAAAGGTTGAGAGACATCAACCTCTATTAGAATTCTCGCCCAGAATATCTTTTCAAAGTTTACAGTGAAACCATCAGTCCTGATAGGTCATCCAACTGCACTAGCAACCTTGTTCAATGCCTCAGCAGACCAATACCCAACTGGCAGCTCTGGAAAATAAACCCATATGGAAAGCACACTAAGTAAATCCTGATTAAATTCAAAATCTAATTCCCAGGGTCTGAGAATAATCATCTAGTTATTGTAGTAAATGGTCCAGACTAATACACCAAATCCTTATCCTTCAAAGAATTAAACTTGAAAATGTAATATCCATCCTCATGCATCAGTATTTTAGGCTGTGGGACAAATTTCCATGTTCTAGTCATATAGTTCTCCAGTTGCTTCTCTGATGGTGTATCCTAAAGGACATACCCAATCAGTGTCAAGTCCCAGAGCTTTATCTGGTGTTGAATATCCTCTTCCTTAATTGTTACCATGAGGAAATCATCTTTGACAACTGGAGGAACATATTGTAATGGTTTCCCCTCATTGCGATTCATTCTCTCCTCTGGTAAGACAATGGTAGATAGAGTAGGCTGCATGGAGGTTCTAGCTTCAGAAAATTGTTGTCGCTTAGCTGCAGAGTCCTTACCCTCTTCTTTTGCAGGTTGCAGTATCACCTTCTCCTTAATACTACTACTGTCATCCTCCTCCAAAATTATATGAATCCCTGATGTTAAAAATTCCCCAAAAGTAATCGATGGTCTCTTATGCGGTATTCCATTAGCAGGTGTGATGAGATTATGATTTGGAGACAACTGACACTTATTTCATCATCGAGTCATTGCTAAAACCTAGGCACAATCTCCGCCTTGCTATCATTAATCGAGAGACAGTGACGTGTCTAACATGCTCCTCTTATTTACTTTTTGACATTTCCTAAAGAGTTTCAAGTTAGAAAAATAGGCTTAAAACACAAATGAACTGCCCGAGAACCAAACTGTCAGTCCTGACAAGTCATAAATGACCTATAGCTACTGTAGGAAAGCTCAAAACACAGAAAATGCATGAAAAACAAGGAAATAACCTTGAGGGTGATTACAAGAATGGACATGAACCATCAATCAATAATCATACGCGATAGAAATTTAACACAACTCAAATATGTTAAACACCCATCAAAGGATTCACCTACCATAGAAAAGTCATCCATGAACACCTCAATAGTGTCTTCCACCATGTCTTATAAAATTGACATCATACATCTCTGAAAGTTCACTGACGTATTACATAACACGAATGTCATCCTCTTGAAGGTGAACGTCCCATATGGGCATGTGAAAGTGGTTTTTGCTTGGTCTTCAGCAACAATCAGAATCGGATTGTATTCTGAATAACTATCAAGAAAACAATACCATCTTCTACCAACAAGACAGTCTAACATCTGATCCCTGAATGATATCGATAAATGGTCTTTTTTGGTCCAATCATTTAACTTCCTGTAATCCATGCATAAATTCCAGCCTATGACTAGCCTCATCGGAATCAATTCATTCTTAGCATTCGGAGCCACAATGATTCCACCCTTCTTAGGCACTCGTTTTATGTATTTGGACCTATTCTCTAAACTGGGCTATAATCAATTATTTCTTATAAGGTCAGGGTATTACTTTACATATGAATGTTGAAATCTCCCTTGATGACTATATCTATAGGCACTAAAATTTCTACTAAGATTTCTTTCTGAGGTAGATGCTAACTTTCCTTTTGCCTCTAAGGCTATCACTGTACAATTCATAATCTTCCTGTGTTATCAACTTCATACATCTAATCCTCTATCCATACAAATCAAAAGGGTTAAAGCTTATCTAAGAGGCTCAAAATCACATGTCTTATTTAAAATTGTCTACCTTTTTAGCTCTTAGACACACCATGTATTACATACCTATCATTCTCCACACTTCTCAACTCAAGAATACTAAACTAGGAACACATAGCACTTTACGAGCTTAGAATCTTGTGTAACAACATATTACTGTGGGGTATACATCATTCTCTATAAAACTCAAGTCTCTTCTTCACCTAATGACTTAGCCTCTAATCACCAATCCATATCTAGTCCACACATGAATATTATGCTTACACCTTCACTTTTGCCATAAGGTATCAAATTAAACTCTTTCATACACTATAGACAAGGAACACCTACCCTAGAGATCATAAGGTTAAGAACTGATCTGTACGTGAAGAGAATGAGAAAATGGCTAAGGCATATTTTTATAAGTGCCTGCAATGTCGAGAGTATGGTTAGATCTATAAACCGTGGACTAGGTCTACAGACCTTGGTCTGAGCCATAGAATCCCTATGAGATTTTTAGGCCACTAAATGATACTTCTATGGATGGTATTTATAGACCTTATACAATTTTACCAAATCATTCAGTTATTCATATCAGTTACTCAGTATTTAGTTCAGTTATATAGTTATTTCAGTTATTCACTTTGTTCATGACCTTGATGAATATTATATTTATGCTCGGTTGATCATATTATCAGTTACTAGATTAGTTTTAATTCAGCTAATTAACATACTAGACATTCCATGTACTGACGTTATTCGACACTGTATTATTTTATGATGCAGATGATGGTACTTAAGTTCTTGATCAGACACTTCACTAGATCTTATCTTATTATCTTCAGATAAGCCATCCTTACTTTCATAGGTTTAGTCAGTAGTCTAGTTCAGTAGGTCATTTGATTTCATAAAGGTAGAATAGGGGCCTTGACCCAACAATTAGAATTCAGAATCAATTTAGAGGCTTCATAGATAGATATTCAGGTTATCAGTCTAGTCTCATATATTAGACTTCAATTTTGACTTGCAAAGTATTTTATAAAAGTATTTATAATGATTTCAAAGTTTTGTCATAACTGCATATTATATAGAGCTTTTGCTTATCTTTTAGAGTCAATTTTAGTAGTATGCTCAAGGGTATGGTCGGCCAAAAATAGTTTCTAGTGCCAACAATGTCCAGAGTGTAGGCTCTGAGTGTAACACGTACCATAAGTCATTTTCCCTAGAAAGTATGCTAACTTAAATCAATTTTCTATATGTCACGAATTCTAAATAAAAATGTCTATGTTCTATATGTCGGAGGACATGTTAGATTTGTTACAAATTATAAACTATGACTAAAATGATCCCATTGAGTATTTCATAGCTGGCAAACACATTAGATGCCTATGAATAAGTAAGTCATCCAAAATCTATATATACGTGTGTTACCATACAATTGCTTGTAAGATTATATGCACTACATTATCTCATGACATAAGGGTACACATGCTACTACTTTCCTGCTAAGTGCTCTTCAGGAGTTAACAATTCACATATTATTTATACCACATATACCTTGTCTGTAGCTTACTTGTTATATGAATCATTGAATATATGCTACTTGTTTTATAAGTAACCATCTTACATGCTACATATTATATGAAATATTGACACATATGTACTATTTTTGATAGGAAATTTTGTTGCATACATGTCTCAAGGAAATACTTGTTGTAGCTACACTATTCATATTTTCAAGCATAACCATTGATGTATTGTCTCACATTGCTCTATTGATTGACTTATAAGCATGATTGATGTTTCTTAGTCCTTTATGCAAGTATGTTACTACAAACCTTTTTTGAAAATATTGAGTACTCATTGTGCCACATTTTCTCTTGTAAATTTAAATCAATAGTACATATAGCTTTTAATGTCGTAAAAAAGTATGAGCTGAATTAGCTTTCAAATTTTAAGAAATAATTTCCATGTGCTACTTTAAGGACCAGGTTTATGTTGTGTCCTTAGTTCCAAGTTCTTAGTAGAGGAGAGATGATAAAAGTTCACCCTCCTTAGAGATATGTTTGGCATGTCTTTTGAGTATTACTTATCTGTTATTTCAGATTGTGGTATGTGTCAGAGTGATAAAGATCTCTACATTTACATAAGGTATTTTATATTTCTAAAGAACATTTTATACTCCCCAAGAGCTCGTACCTTAAGTATCAAGTACAAGCCCTCCCACAGAGAAGTATTCTTTCCATGGTCTGAACTCCTTAGAGTCATTTTTTTCATAAGATTGAAGTGATAATTGAGTTGGTTTCATAAGATTGAAGTGATAATCAAGTACAAGCCATTTGATTATTCTTGATATGTAAGACTTTGATGTTATTCTGGGCATGGACTGGTTATCTCCTCACCGTGCGGTTTTGGATTGCTATGCCAAGACCGTTACCATATCCATGCCAGGCATATCCTCGATTGTGTGGCAGGGTTCTATCATCCGCGCACCGTCTGGGATCATCTCTTGTCTTTGAGTGAGGACACTGATTTCTTGTAGGTGTTTGTCTTATCTAGCATATGTTTGAGATGCTAGTGCTGACCCTTCTTCCTTTGAGTCGGTTCCCATGGTTAGGGATTTCCTAGATGTGTTTCCTACCGACCTGCCAGGATTTCCACCTCAGAGAGATATTAATTTTTCTATTGAGTTAGAGCCAGGCACCAGGTCCATTTCTATTTGTCCTTATCGTATGGCTCCAGCTGAGTTGAGAGAGCTAAAGGAGGAGCTCCACAACTTGTTAGATAAGGGTTTCATTAGGCCGAGTGTATCGCCTTGGGGTGCCCCAGTTCTGTTTGTGAAGATGAAGGATGGGTCGATGCGAATGTGTATTAATTATCGACAACTGAATAAGGTGACTGTGAAGAATAGGTATCTGATGTCTCAGATTAATGATTTGTTTGATCAGCTTCAGAGTTCAACCATGTTTTCAAAGATTGATATGAGGTCAGGCTACCACCAGTTAAGGATTAGGGCAGAGGATGTCTCTAAGACAACATTCAGGATGCGTTATGGCCACTATGAGTTCCTGGTGATGCCTTTTGGGTTGACTAATGCCCCCACAACTTTCATGGACTTAGTGCACAAGGTTATTAGCCCGTATTTGGATTCGTTCGTGATAGTCTTCATAGATGACATCCTTATATACTCATGGAGAATAGATGATCATGAGCAATACTTGAGGATTATACTCCAGACTTTGAGAGATCATCGACTTTATGTCAAGTTCTCAAAGTGTGAGTTTTGGCTTGAGTTATTAGCATTCCTAGGACATGTGGTGTCTAAGGATGGGATTAGAGCAGACCCGGGTAAGATATCAATAGTTTGTGATTGGCCGAGAACTACTACTCCTACCGAGGTTCGCATCTTTATTGGGTTAGAAGGGTACTACATGAGGTTCATCGAGGGGTTTTCTTCTATAGCAACACCTTTGACTAGGCTGACTAGGAAGGTTGTCCTATTTCAGTGGTCAGATCAGTGCGAGGATAACTTTCAGAGGCTTAAGGCCTTGTTGACTTCAGCTCTAGTATTGACTTTGCCAGTTGTGGGTCAGGGCTTCTCGGTATATTATGATGCTTTCGAAGTTGGTCTTGGTTGTGTGTTGATTCACCAGGGTCATATGATAGCATATGCATTAAGGCAACTGAAGGTTCATGAGTGCAACTACCTCACTCATGACTTAGAGTTGGCGAAAGTAGTTTTCGCTCTCAAAATTTGGAGGCACTACCTATATGGGGTTCACTGTGAGATCTTTAATGATCATCATAGTCTTCAGTACATCACGAGTCAGGGAGAGCTGAACTCTAGGCAGTGCAGATAGATTGAGTTACTGAAGGACTATGATTTCACCATTCTGTATCATCCGAGCAAGGCAAACATGGTAGAAGATGCCTTGAGTCGGAAGACGATGAGTATGGGCAGCCTAGCTTCACTTTCAGTTTTAGAGAGACCATTGGCCTTGGACATCCAGTCCTTAGCTAACCATTTTGTTAGGCTTGACTTGTCAGATCCTAGCAGAGTTCTTGCCAGTATTGAGGTTCGTTCTGCTCTAGTTGACCAGATTCAGAGCCAACAGTTTAAGGATCAACGATTGTGTGACCTTCGTGATCAGGTGGTTCAGAGTGAGGCCAATTGAGATACTTTAGGTTCTGATGGTATTCTGAGGTTCGACAGTCATCTTTGTATTCTGAGAGTTGGGGATTTGATACAGTTGATACTTCATAAGGCACATTATTCTAGATACCTCATTTATCTTGGCGCAACAAAGATATATAGATATTTGAGACAACTTTACCGATGGAGTGGTATGAAGCGGGACATAGTCGAGTTTCTATCTCGGTGCTTGAATTGTGAGCAGGTTAAGTTTGAGCATATGAGACCTGATGGATTGATGTAGCGACTTCCCATTCCTGAGTCAAAGTGGGAAGGGATTACTATGGACTTCATAGTTGGATTGCCTCATACTTCACAAAGGTTCGACTCTATTAGAGTGATTATTGATAGGCTGACTAAGTCAGCGCACTACCTTCCAGTCTAGACTACTTACAGTGCAGAGAGGTTATCTCAGATTTACCTTTGTGAGATTGTTTGGTTGCATGGGGTCCCAACTTTTATCATTTGAGACCATGACACTTAGCTCATATCTCAGTTTTGGAGGGCTATTCAATGAGATTTGGGTACAGAGGTTCAGCTTAGTACCGCTTTCCACCCTCAGACTGATGGCCAGTCCGAGAGGACTATTCAGGTCCTGGAGGACATGCTTCGAGCCTATGTTCTTGACTTTGGTGGTTCTCGGGATCAGTTTGTGCCTTTGGCCAAGTTTGTTTATAATAATAGTTTCCATTCGAGCATTGTCATGGCACCTTTTGAGGCTTTGTATGGTAGGCATTGCAAATCGCTGATTGGTTGGTTTGATGGTTTGGAGTCTAGGCCGCAGAGTATAGATTTGCTTTGTGATTCCTTAAACAGAGGCTGAGTGATTCAGGAAAGACTTCGAGCAGCTCAGAGTAGGCAAAAGAGCCATACCAATCATAGACTTTATACTTTGGAGTTCAGCATGGGTGAATTGGTTTTCCTCCGTGTATTGCCCATGAAGGGCGTGATGAGATTTGGCAGGTGGGGAAAGCTTAGATCCATGTACATTGGGCCGTTTGAGATTCTTCAGAGAGTTGGTACTGTTGCCTACATGTTAGCTTTTCCTCCGATGTTTTTAGCTATACATCTAATTCTCCATGTTTTGATGTTGCGACAGTATGTTCCAGACAAGTCTCATGTATTGCATTGGGATTCGGTTCAGTTGGATGAGAGTTTGTCCTTTGTTGAGGATCCTGTAGCTATTTTGGCCAGAGATGTCAGGAGGTTGAGATCTAGGGAGATACTGGTTGTGAAAGTTCAGTGGAGGCATCTTCCGGTCGAGGAGGCTACCTGGGAGACTGAGAGTAAGTTGCAAGCTCAGTATCTTCATTTGTTCGAGCCTTTAGGTACTCCCTTTTTCTTGACTTTTGAGGACGAAAGTATTTTTAGTAGTGGATGATGTGATGACCCTTCCAATTATTTTTGCATTTACGCTTTCTTTGTACTGTTAGAGCTTGTCTGTAGTGGCCCCAAATCATGTATGGCTTGCTGGGACCGGTAGTTTGGTGCCCTGGCCATTGATTTGGTCTTTATGACCGTTTCCCTATTTTAGATCTTTAATTAAGGATATCATTTACTTTAGTCAACATTCTTAGTTAACGTGCTCTGAATCACATTTTGATAGTTCCATTAGCTCCGAAGCGTGGAGTTTGGTATAGTTGGACCTTTAGTTGAGGACTGAGAACTTCTGGTGTGGGTTTTGTGTTGCTTTTTCTGTTTTCAGGCCATTTAGAGTTAAAAATGTGACTTTGGTCAGCTTTCGATGATCGGAGTATCAAATTTGAAATCTGACAATTCCATCAGCTCCGGAATAATGAGTTTGGGTTAGGTTGCTGGTTGGTGTGGGTCCTAGGTGAATAGCGCTCATTGTGGTAGTTTAGTTGATTGTTTGTAGTGTTGACTTGGGTCAAAATTCCTTTGAAATGACCTCGTATAGAAGTTTCATCGATTCTATTGAGTCCAGAACATCGTTTCCACTCTGTTAGCATTATTGGTTTTTGATTATCGGGTTTCGATTATGCCCGGAATGCCCCGTGGAAGTTTTAGCTACTACTGGTTGCTAGTGTGGGCAGCAGCGTGCGCCACAACGCCCTGGGCGCCTGATCCCCCTACACCTCAGCGCCCTGGTGCGCCTGTGCCCTAGCCGCCATGGTGCACCTTTGCCCTGGCCGCCCTGGTGCGCCTGCGCCTGGCCTCCAAGGTGCGCCTGCGCTTGGCCGCCATGGTGCGCCTACGCCTGGGCGCCGTGGTGCACCTGGGGCACCCTGGCCCCTGGGCGCTGGCAGCTTAAATAGTTGGCCACCCTTCCATTTGTTCTTATATCCATCTTCTCCAAAAACAATTTCTCTATTAAAATTAGCTCCAAAACCTCCATTAATCGCCCTTGTTCATTCCTAAAGCTTGGAGGCTTGTATATTTTTCGATTCTTGATCATTTGTTGGCTTCTAATCGGGTAAGTTCCTCTTTAATTTCCGTAAATTTTCATTTGAATTCCCTCTTTGTTTCTTGAGTTTGTGGACTGTTTTAGGGCCCTTCCCATGGTCCAATTCTGCTCAAATTTTGAGCATGTGCTCCCGAGAGAGTTGGAAACATTGTTGTATTTTTCATTTCTGGTTTCGGGTTGCAGGGTCCACGGGCCTGTTTTTGACCTAGATTTTGACCCGGCTAAAGTTTTAGCAATATGGGTACTATTAGCTTTGTATTGACGCATAGATTATGTTGTTGATAGTTTGTTCTTGATTCAGGGCTTCTCGGAGCAGTTCGGACTTAGACATCGTCGTTCTAGCAGCTTGTCATCAGACGATAGGTAGGTTACGATTTAACTCTTACAGACTTTGCATATATAGGATATAATTGTACTAATTAGCATCCTTGGGTTGAGTTTATTAGCTTGGTACCCAAGACCTTGTCCGCTTCTTCATTCCAGTTTATTTCACTTCGATGATTGTAGTATTCATTGTAGTTGATAGTATCACCCTTGTGGTCCTATGTGGACTTGTCTTTGAATCTGGACCATAGATGGTGGGTTATTTAGGAATGTTCATGATCTCAGACATTGATATTCATTTGTAGAGCTGGATATATGTGTTATAGAGCGATTGGAGCTTGTGCAGGGTTGATAGGTTGATTGTGAGCCGTTGGGCTACTGTTTGTGATTGAGCATGCCATTATCATGCATATAAAGAGGTTTTTCACATGTTTTACCATGGTTTTGGCTTTGAGCCTACTATTGATGGTTTTCTAAACCTTGCATGGCCCCAGGGCTCGTTTTCGGTAAAATAGCTGTAAAAGGTTTGGAATTGTTTTCATGAATCTTCTTGGGGTAAGAACGTAAAAAGGATGATTTTATCACTATTTTCATAATATACTAGACTCGACTGGGCTATAGTGCTAGATTTGATTTCCTATTGATTTGAGATGGTACTAGACTCGGATGGGCCAATCATCAGATTTGTTTTACTACTATCTTAGACCCGGCTATGTCCAAGCACCCTTGGTGGGGTTTTTGAAACTTGATTCACAATTTTAGACCCGAATAGGCTCTGGGCATGCATTTTCGAGACTCCGGCTACGTATTTGGATCCGGACACACTCTGGACTATTATTGAGACTTGAGATTTAGTATATGGTCGAGGACCTCCATGGACCTTGCTGATCTGAACTAGGGGCTACGTGCTGAGTGTGCCAGAGAAGGGGTATACGTTGTAGTTGAGGTATACAGGCTGCGTCCTTCCATAAATCCTACCTGTTGGGCCCATGGGCGCCAGAGGAGGTACATATAGAGTTACTGTTCCACCTGATTTTCACTAAGTGCATCATATCATTCATTTGTGTGCAACTCCACCCTTGTTTTCTATTTGCTGAGTGTACACTCTGGTAGTATGGGATGCCGGAGGGTTTGTCTTCACTTGTATGCGTTCCTCAGGTGTATGGGCTCTCATTGGGGCTGTAGGTAGACTTATTATTATACAATTGCATCTCTGGTACTGATTATGGTTATATTTGGTGTCTTATTTGGGGTTTCACATATGAGAGTTATATAGTTTTTGCTCTTGGTTCACTTCATGATTATACTGGGATTATTGGCTAGTTGTTCCTACCTTGAAGGTGTATTATTGGCATGTTTTAGTAGTATAATTGGTTTTTCAAGCATGATTAGATTATTTGCTTCTCTTCTTCCCTTCTTTCACTTGAGGTTATCGATATACTGCCTCCTTCTTAAAATCTCCTTATATACTGTTATTGCAAGGATCCCAGGTGCGTTCTTTCTCCCTTTACCTGTGTTCTGTGATGTATATTTCTATTAGCTAGCCTAGTATGTTGTTTTCTTCTTGTATCCTTCTGTGCTAGCTTCCGTGCACCTATTCGTTGCTTCTGTGACTACTTGTTTCATATCTTCTATATTATTGCCTTTATATCTCATATGCGCTCAATTGGCCTATGATGCCTATTGGGTACCCGTTGCTTAGAAATTGGTGCTCATACTACACTCTGCATCTTCTGGTGCATATCCTAGTGTTGGCCATCGCGCTGCTTTGTGGACTCATGCGGGCTGACTTTTGGGCTATCCGAGATAGAGGGTGAGCTCCTGACGACCGGAGCTTAGCTTTCAGTTCATCCTTTATATATGTACTCTTTTACTATTTAGAGACATATGTATATATTGTTTTGGATCCTTTGTACTCCGTTATGTAGTATCGGCTCTTATACTATGATACCAGGTTTTGGGTTTGGTTTAGCTTCCGCTTATGCATTCTTGTTGCCTATTTCTTTATCTTGTTCCCTTACTTTTGATTATATTATGCTTCTTCCGCTTGCTTGTTAGATGGTAGCCCATTATTAACCGTTCCGAGCTACGGGGATTGGTTTGCCTACTAGGGGGGTTGTGGGTGCCATCATTACCGAGAAATTGGGTCGTTACAATTAAAGCGCTCATGGATCAATGGAAAACAAGCCTTGGAGAAGGCACTAGCATGTTTGCAAGACACGGGTAGTAAACCAATAGATCGTGTAGGACCAACCTGGCAATATCGCAACTCAACCAACATATAAAATAAGTCTGGCAAGGGCACAATTTAGGCATTAAAAGAAAGAATAAAAAGGCCCAGCAAAAGCAATACCACAATCATCTACACTATGCCCGACAAAGGCCAAATTGTCTAACAAGAAAGAAAAACATCAAGGCTCGACAAAGGCAATAAAAACAATATCTCAAGGCCCAACATGGGCAACCAAACAGCAAAGCACCACCTCCCCCACAAGAATAAATCATTGCCATCAATGCCTAAGGTCAAACAAGTAAGGGAAAGGGGCAAAAACTCCCTGTATAGGCTAATCCTCCTCGTGATCTGCCGCTCTGAACTTGTACCTGCTCCTTCATGACACGAGTGTGCGGTAAACTTTGGCTCAAAGAGAACCTTCTGGAGTCCTGGATCCTGAGCATCAGCAAGCTCCTCATCATTTCCACCCAAGGTAGCAAACAACTCATCCATGGATCCAGTAGAGGGACGTGGTGCAGCCAAGGCAGCCTCGAAGGCACTCAAATCAGCATCACCCATCGGTGCCTTCCCCTTAGCCTTGTCCCAATCCTGCCTGATAGCAGTCACAACATTTTCAACCACGTCCACCCTCTTGCACAATTTGGTTATGCTATCTACCACCTCTTTCATAGCATTCTTGACAGCTCTCTGAATCATACCGGGTAGTTTCTCATCTAAGGTGTTCAATTGATTGTTATATGAGTAGGTTATGTCAACCAGATTTTGAAAGTCCATTGGGGCCGAGGTGGATGAAGATGGGGAAAGTCTAAGAGGATCAACAACTATAGGATTTATTGACTCTGTGAGAGTAGGTGCACCTGAGGCTGATCTAGAAGGCGAGGAAGCGGTGGGCTAAACATCAGTGTCCTCAACATGCACACCGGCAAAACTTGGCATCTTGCGCTTCTTCATCTTAGGGGCCTCAACATCAGTTTTCATTTTTAGGTCAAGCACACCAATGGCAGGGGTGAAGACATCAAAGGGAAAATATAGAATTCCAGCCTTAGCACATAACTTGCTGATAAGCACAGGGTAGGGGAATGAGTCCCCAGCTCGACGTGCCTTTCTCTTGATTACCAATGCTGCAATCTCACCAAAATTCACATGTGCTGTCATGCCCCAACCTTTGGAGGCAATACTGGCACCTGGTGCCTCACTTAATCGAGCAATCCACTAAAACTCATATAATCTGGATAGTATTTGGATCGACAAAGCTATAAACTGCACAACAGGTAAACAGAAGGCCAACAAGGCCATAAAAACATACTAACAACTCACTAAGTGTCTACAAGAATCTAAGAGTAATCAAACTATCATATAGTGATGACAGGGCCCTGACCTACCCATTTGCTACACACATACTCACAATACAAGCTGGACATCTGACTCGTTAGCTCCAGGAAAATGAAGCTTACCAAAATGGCTGAACACTTCATCTCCTATGGAAAAGATCTGTTCGGGTTTCTATCTAGACCTGCAGGCATGAATGCAGCACTCCCAGGCAATAGGGACGTCAGTACGAAAAAAATGTACTGGTATGTAAGGTAGAAATATATGATTAAGCTGCAAGCAGTAAATCAAAATGAGATATAATATGAAACCTGTAAACTATAATTGGTAGGACTCATTGAGCTCAAATCTACTTTATTCTGTTTAGAGAACAACACATGCCTTAATCCTGCTACACACGCTTTACAATGCACACTAATTTACCATCGCTTTGGCGTATACTATATATAATATTAGCCACAATAAGGGAAATTGCACCTCGGTGCACACTCTGTATATAATAGCCTCAATATGGCAGTAGCGCCTCGGCGCACACTATGTATATAATAGCCTCAATATGGCAGTAGCGCCTTGGCACACACTATGTATATAATAGCCATAATATGGCAGTAGCGCCTCGGCGCATACTATGTATACAATAGCCTCACTATGGCAGTAGAGCCTCGGCGCACACTATGTATATAATAGCCTCAATATGGCAGTATAACCTCAGTGCATGCTATGTATATAGTAGCCTCAATATGGCAGTAGAACCTTGGCGCACACTACATATAATTGCTTCAATATGACAATAGCGCCTCGGTGCACACTAACACACGCAACTCACACATAATAAGTATATTAGCGGGATTGACTTATGAAGTTACTTTCGTTGATTATGAAGATTTCTTTAGATAACTTCCTTAGGATCGACTTACTAAACATTATTCTCATGTACTCTTTGGAACTCAACTTACTATCTGAATATTAATATGGATTTGACTTGCTAACCTTCCTTTTGTACTTTCTAAAGCTTGATTAGGGATCACAATGAAAAGGAAAACTCGATGAAAGAATAACTTGCATTTCTATTTCAAAATCATATTTTTGTAAGAAAGAGACTTGACTCATCGTAACGTATCATTTAGTTTCTTAGGACTAGTTTAGTCACCAAAACACTTCCTGACAACGCAATACTCAAATTCCTCCCTTAATAAATTTAGAGTTCTATTTCTAGATTCATGCCGATAAAAATAGAGCATCCTTAACATACCTTTCAACTGAAGCCCTAAAGGTGTCTCTATGAAACTCCACCAACCTATCATAACACAACAATTGCTAGAATCA
Organism: Jaltomata sinuosa; assembly: GCA_003996215.1. Lineage (NCBI taxonomy): Eukaryota > Viridiplantae > Streptophyta > Magnoliopsida > Solanales > Solanaceae > Jaltomata > Jaltomata sinuosa. Next base: position 399,235 of record QJPP01007201.1, on the reverse strand, counting down.
ACAGGGCTGCAAGAATGAGCCATAGATAATTAATAAGGTGTTAATGTCACACTCGCGACCATCTAAATCCAAAGTATAAAATGAGACAATAACAATAAAAAATGGTAGCTAAATCCAACAAAAATATGCCGTCATATCTCAAAGGAGCGACGAGCTCCCGAGACACTATTTAAAGGAGTACTTTATGTCATTCAATCCAATAACCATCGTCCGTGACTCCAATAAGAATCACACAAATACTCAGTACCTCCAACACTGTAACACAATCAACATACAACAATAACAACCCAATTTAATATGATAAAGGGGCTGTCCGGAGCCACGGATCAAAAATACCACTTTGTGGCTCAGAAATTGATAAAACAATACTAGAACATGGAATTACGATGGAGGGTCATAAAAGGAAGGTTACCTCAACAAAAATATTTGAAATACCAAGCTGATGTTATAAGGACCCACCATGAGCTGTAACAATATAAGACAAGAAAACACGACAAACATGCCGATAACAATAAGTTCTCCTCAGAATTGATTCTAAAGCTCAAATTAAGAATGAGTCGAGGATTTAGAACTCTTACCTTCTGATATTCAAATGATAACACTATATAAATATCAGTTCCACGAACTTCCTCTTTGCAGTAGCAATAAACGGAGCCAAAAATGACGAGAAAACTATACCACGATGATGGGCTCGCGATGTAGAGCAACTGCTGTTAAACTTTCGAATTGAAAGAATCAAAGTCCATGGAGTATTTAGGGATTAACCTCTGATTTTATGAAGTTTTTTGTTGAGTTTTATGAAATAAAACGAAGGAGAATCATCCTTTAAAGAGCTAAACCGACTTGGGATAGGGGGCCCTACCTTGACGTGCCTGCTTGCATAGTCTTACCAAAATGCGAATATCTCTCTATTCTGAAGTCTTATGGATGAACGGTGAAGTGCTCTAGTAACTAGACTCGTAGACCTTCGATTTGGTATATTAGGGGCCCAATAATTCTTTATAAATTGGGAGAAACACCCCAAGACATTTAACTAAAAGTTTAAGAGAATTCCTTGAAGGAATTTACAATAACTTGTTTTTGACTTTTGTTTTGCAACTTGCTTGACTTCAAAACTTATCATACGACCATTGTGCATTTAAAATATCTCACAAAACATCCTTCATAACATTTAAGGTACTCTTGGTATTATCCCAAAGGCACGAGTTAATCCAACATTCAAACGTGTGGGGTGTTACATCCTCCCCCCCTTAGGGACATTCATCCTCGAATAATGATAATGTATGTGGTATCACAGAAAACGATGCAAGAGCACCTATAATATAATAATTTACCTCAAGTACTCAAATGTAGATCTACCATCTATCTGCTCTGGACATCACCTAAAGGAGTGAACAAGCGAAGATATCTGGACTTTTGTGTCCTCTTTAGCTTCCCATTCCATCTCCTGATATTACGGTTCCACCACAACACTTTCACTGAAGCTATATCCTTATTATGCAGTCTCCTACTATGGCAGTCTACTATGAAAACTAGGACTTCTTTATAAGATAATTCCTCTAACATCTGAACATCTGTCATTAATATTATATGTGATTTATCCCCGATACACTTCTATAACATAGAAACATGAAAGACTGGGTGCACGTCCTCTAACTCTTAAGGTAACTCTAGCTGGAAAGCAACTTTGTATATCCATTGCACAATACGGTAAGGTCTAATATATCGAGGGCTCAGCTTACCCTTCCTGCCAAATTGCGTAACGCTCTTTATTGGCAAAACCTTTAAAAAGACTCAATGTGAAAACATCTCAATATTATTTTTGGTGGCTCTGAGATATCAACAATTTCTCTCTGATCAGCTTAACCTTTTTTACGGCCTGTTGTACTATGTCAGGTCCAAGTAACCCTGACTCTCCAACCTCAAATTAACCAAGAGGGCATCAAGATTTATGCCCACATAAACCTTAATATGGTGCCATATTGATTCCTTTATGATAGCTGTTATAATAAGAAAACTCAATAAGTGACAAGTGATCATCCCAGTTCCCTCTAAAATCTAGCATCACGTAATATATCCTCGAGCGTTTGGATCGTGCGTTACGTTTGGCCATCAATCTAAGGATGAAAAGCCATACTAAGATTAAACTGAGTCCCCTAACCTTTCCCTAAGAATCTTCGTAAATATGCTTTAAACTACTCCCTTTTATTTGAAATAATCAATACTGGGATACCATGAAGTACGACTATCTCTCTATGTACAGACCATCATAATCTTCAGCTAGAATGTATTTTTGATTGGCATGAAATGGGCCAATTTCGTCAACCTATCAACAATCACCCAAATAGAATCATACTTCCGTTACAAACAAGGAAAACGTGGGACAAAATTCATATTTATGACCTCCCACTTCCACAATGGAATAACTATCTCCTGAGTCAGCCCACTAGATTTTTGATGCTTTACCTCTACCTACTGACTATTTGGGAACTATGCCATGAACTTAGCTATGTCCCTCTTTATTCCCAGCCACTAATAAATTTCCTTAATATCGTGATACATTTTTGTAGATCTTGGATGAATAGAATAACGAGAATGGTGTGCCTCTTCCATTATCTACTGATGAAGCTTTACAACATCCGAAACACATAATCAATCTCTATATCTGAGGACCCTATCTCATGCTACATTAGTTGCTAATGACTCATGTTGTTGAGCCTTTCCTCTAAGCTACTCTAAAATAGGATCCTCGTATTGTCATGTCTTCACCTCCACAACTAGAGATGATACAGTTGTTTCCTGATCTATGATCCCAGCATCATCAGAGTCCAATAACCTAAGCCCCAAACTAGCTAGCTGATGGAGCTTTCAAAACATCTCTTCCTTCTTCGCTCCCAAATACAATAGACTGTCAATAGACTTAAGACTAAGGGCCTCCGCTACTATATTGGCTTTCCCTGAGTTATATAAGATATCCACATCATAGTCTTTCAGCTATTTAAGCCATCGGTGCTATCACAGGTTCAACTCTTTCAGCCTAAAAATATAATAGAGGCTGTTATGATCTGTATAAACATCAAAATTAATAACACATTAGTAATTCCTCAAAATCTTTAGGGCATGAATAAATATAGCCAACTCTAAATTGTGGATCGGGTTGTTCTTCTCATTCTTCATTAAATGTCTAGAAGCATAAGAAATTACTTTTTCGTGTTGCATCAAAACACAAACCAGCCTAACGCTTGAAGCATCACAATACATTGTGTAACCTCTGGACCCTCTAGTAAGCTTAGAACTGGTGCTGCAGTCAATCTATCTTTTAGATCTTGGAAACTTTGCTCGCAAGTTGTGGTCTATAAAAACTTAGCTGCTCTCTGAGTCAGCTTTATCAAGGGCGCTAAAAGTGAAGAAATCCTTCCATAAGCCTTCTTTAATACCCTTCTAACCCCAGAAAGCTACAAACATCTATCATAGTCGTGGGTCTAGGCCAGGTCTTCACGGCCTCAATCTTTTGTAAGTCAACCTGAATACCAACATCTGATACAATACGGCCCAAAAGTTCATATAATGCGACCAGAACTCACACTTTGGGAGTTAGCATACAACCTCTGATCTCAGAGTACCTGAAGCACTGCTTGGACATAGTCTCTATGCTCAGTCTCTGAATGAGATATACCAGAATATCATCAATAAACATAATGACAACAAATTTTAAAAAAAGGCCTGTACATATTGTTCATCAAGTCCATAAATACTTCTAGGGTGTTCGCCAACCCAAAAGACATCACAAAAAACTCATAATTTCCATATCTGAGCCTGAAGACTGACTTTGGAATATCACTCTCTCGAACAGGTTCTCGGTGGTACCCTAATTTAAATCAATCTTTGAGAGGCATTGGGCCTACTATGGTTGGTAATAAAAACCCATCAATCTTTGGTAGTGGATATGTGTGCTTTATAGTCACCTTATTCAATTTTTGGTAGTCTATACACTTTCGTAATGAGATGTCTTTCTTCCGCCCAAACAACACTGGTGTACCCCATGCTGACGCACTAGGCCTGATGAAGCCCTCATCTAATAAATCTTTCAGTAGTTCATTCAATTCATTCAATTTTGTTGGTACCATTTTATATGGGGGAATTAATATCAGTTGGACATCTGGTAATATATCAGTAGAAAAATCAATCCCCCATTCTAGGTGAATACTAGGAAGCTTGTCTAGAAACCAATCTGGAAACTCATTTACTACTGGAATAAACTGAATAGTTGATGGGTTATGATCAATATCTTAAACTTAGACAGTATGGTAAATGCATACTTTGGTGATCATTTTCCTTGCTTGATGATAGGAAATAAACTTGCCTTTTGGTGTCGCAACATTACCCTTCAACTCCTAAGCTACTTCCCCTAGAATATGGAATCTAGCTGTCTTTGCTCGGCAATCAACATTGGAATAACAAGATGACAGTCAATCCATGACCATAATAATATCAATGTCAAGCATTTCTAACTCTATCAGGTCTACAAAGTTCTGATGGCTAACAATCTTTACCATACAATATCGATAAACCCTCTAGGTAATAATAAAGTTACCAACTGGGGCAGACACAACAAAAAGGTCATTGTAATGGCTCTGGTACTATACATAGCTTTACAACAATAAATGGGGTAACATATGCTAATATAGATCCTGGATATATTAAAACATGAACACAGTAGGAGCAGCCACCCAATATATCTGTCACAACATCTAGCGATGACTATGAATATTGACGACCTCTAGTGTATATGTGCAATTCTGGCCACTGCCAAGACTAGATGCTCCCTCTTTGCGTTGACCTCTACCTGATAAAATCTGGGAACCATGCTTTACAAGATATTCTGAGGAAGATGACCCTATTGCTAATCTATCTGTCTTTGTTGAACCTTGTTGGTCCCTACATGGAAAATATCTTTGTGTATGACCCTCTTGGCCACAAAAATGCATGTTGTGGAGCCCTGATGGCATCTCCTAGCATGTGTTTATTGCATGTATCACAATGTAGAAAAAATGATCTAAACTGCTCTGGGACCCTGTACTACTGCAAGACTGATGCTCGTGATCTCTCACCCGGACTTGACCACCCTCAAAAATGAAATCTTCTACCCTGGGAATGCTATAGTGGGGTCCTAGGTTGTCTCCTGGAATATCAAGGTCTGGAGCCACCCTGGGCCTCTGTCTAAATCACGTGGGCCTAGATCTTTTCTGGTGCCCTCTCTAGAATGTCTCAATTGTATACTGCTGATGTCAGAGCACCTCTATGTTCTGTACAACGACATGAATTTGTGTGATGTCCATATTTTCATTATGCGCGGTTTGGTACAAGCCCAATAACAATCATAAGCCGAAGAACTCAACCATTATGACTCATCTCTATAGCATGACTTGAGCAAGAAAAAGGGTAACTTTACTGAAAAATATTCGTAGCTTCTTGCTTATAAATTGTGGTGCACAACACATTTATAAACAAGACTCTACTAGACGCGGCTTGTATACTCCCTAGGATACGACGTTGCTCTGATACCAAGTTTGTCACGCCTCAACCTTTGAAGGCAAGACTGACACCTGGTGCCTTACTTGATCGAGCGAGCCACTGAAACTCATATAATCTGGATAGTATTTGGATCGACAAAGCTATAAACTGCACAATGGGTAAATAGAAGGCCAACAAGGCCATAAACAACATACTAACAACTCACTAAGCGTCTACAAGCCTCTAAGAGTAATTAGACTATCATATAGTCGGGACAGGGACCCGACCTACCCATTTGCTACATACATACTCACAATACAAGCTGGACCTCTGACTCGTTAGCTCCAGGAAAATGGATGAACACTTCAGCTCCTATTGAAGAGATCTATTCGGGTTTCTATCTGGACCTGCAGGCATGAATGCAGTGGCCCCAGGAAATAGGGACGTCAGTACAAAGAAAATGTACTGGTATGTAAGGTAGAAATATATGATTAAGCTGCAAGTAGTAAATCAGAATGAGAATTAATATGAAACCTGTAAACTATAATTGGTAGAACTCGTTAAGCTCAAATCTTCTTTATTCTTTTTAGAGAACAACACATGCCTTAATCCCGCTGCACACGCTTTACAATGCACACTAATTTACCATAGCACTTCGGCGTACACTATATATAATATTAGCCACTATAAGAGAAATTGCACCTCGGTGCACACTCTGTATATAATAGACTCAATATGGCAGAAGCGCCGAGTATGTATATAATAGCCTCAATATGGCAGTAGCGCCTCGGCGCACACTATGTATATAATAGCCTCAATATGGTAGTAGTGCCTCGGTGCACACTATGTATATAATAGCCTCAATATGGCAGTAACACCTCGGCGCACACTATGTATATAATAGCCTTACTATGGCAGTAGCACCTCGGCGCACACTATGTATATAATAGCCTCAATAGGGCAGTAGTGCCTTGGCACATGCTATGTTTATACTAGCCTCAATATGGAAGTAGCGCCTTGGTGCACACTACATATAATAGCCTCAATATGTCAATAGCACCTCGGGATTGACTTCTGAAGTTACTTCCGTTGATTATGAAGATTTCTTTAGCTAACTTCTTTAGGATTGACTTACTAAACATTATTCTCATGTACTCTTTGGGACTCAACTTACTATCTAAATATTAATATAGATTTGACTCGCTAACCTTCCTTTTTTACCTTCTAAAGCTTGATTAGGGATCACAATGAAAAGAAAAACTCGATGAAAGAATAACTTCCATTTCTATTTCAAAATCATATTTTTGTAAGAAAGAGACTTGACTCATCATAATGTATCATTTAGTTTCTTAATAATTGTTTAGTCACCAAAACACTTCCTGACAACGCAATACTCAAATTCCTCCCTTCAGAAATTTAGAGTTCTATTTCTAGATTCATGCCGATAATAATAGAGCAGCCTTAACATACCATTCAACTGAATGCCCAAAGGTGTCTCTATGAAACTCGGCCAACCTATCATAACACAACAATTGCTAGAATCAACAGGGATGTGAGAACGAGCCATAGATAATTAACAAGGTATTAATGTCACACTCGCAACCAACCAACTCCAAAGTAATGAGACCAATAACAATAAGAAATGGAAGCTAAATCCAACAAAAATATGCTAACCACATCTCAAAGGAGCGATGAGCTCCCGAGGCACTATTTAAAGGCGTACTTCATGTCATTCAATCTAATAACCATCATCCGTGACTCCAATAAGAATCACACAAATACTCAGTACCTCCAAAACCATAACACCATAAACATACAACAATAACAACCCAATTTAATATGACAAAGGGGCTGCCCAGAGCCACGGATCAAAAATACCACTTCGTAGCTCAGAAATCCATAAAACAATACTAGAACATGAAATTACGAAGAAGGGTCATAGGAGGAAGGTTACCTCGACAAAAATCTTTGAAATACCAAACTAAACATGTTATTATAAGGGCCCACCATGAGTTGTAACAATATACGGCAAGAAAACACGACAAACATGTCGATAATAATAAGCTCTCCTCGGAATTGATTATAAAGATCAAATTAAGAATGAGTCGAGGATTTAGAACTCTTACCTTCCGATAATCAAATGATAACACTATATAAATATCAGTTCCACGAACTGCCTCTTTGCAGTAGCAATAAACGGAGCCAAAAATGACAAGAAAATTATACCACGATGATGAGCTTGCGATGTAGAGCAACTTCCGTTAAACTTCCAAATTGAAAGCATCAAAGTCCATGGAGTATTTAGGGGATTCACCTCTGATTTTATGAAGTTTTTCGTTGAGTTTTATGAAATAAAGCGAAGGAGAATCATCCTTTAAAGAGCTAAACCGACTTGGGATAGGGGGGCCCACCTTGACGTGCCTGCTTGTGCAGTCTTACAAAAATGCGAATATCTCTCTATTCTGAAATCATATGGATGAATGGTTAAGTGTGCTGGAAACTAGACACGTAGACCTTAGATTTGGTATATTGGGGGCCCACTAATTATTTATAGATTGGTAGAAACACCCCAAGATATTTAACTAAAATTTTAAGAGAATTCCTTAAAGGAACTTACAATAACTTTTTTCTGACTTTTGTTTTGCAAATTGCTTGACTTCAAAAATTAGCATACGACCATAATGAATTTAAAATATCTCATAAAACATCCTTCATAACATGTAAGGTACTCTTGTATTATCCCAAAGGCACGATTAATCCAATGTTCAAATGTGTGGGGTGTTACATGTGCCCCTGATATGATGGTGGCTACTAGAATGGTTCCCTCATTTGTAAGCTTTAGATCATTTTTAGAAGGCAGGAAACTACAGTGAATGATGTCATACCATATGCATGCCTCAAAATGCAGACTCTGATGCAAAATGGTGCCCCCCATAGTTACCCAGATAGGAGTCCCATGAGCAATAATCGTAGCAGCCCAGCCAAGTGGTTTTCCTTTAGAAGCACCTTAGCCCAAAATTCGGGTGCAGGCTCAATTAGATTAGCCCAGTATATGGCATTGATAGCAACTGGTGTACTGATGTGAATTTCTTTTCCCAGACCATCACTGAGTTCAAGCAAGGTAATCCTCAATATTGCTCGTATACCCCATCGAGTCCTGTTTGGCCTGGTAGGAGGCATAGAATTCACGGACTACCTCGGCGTGATACCCTCCGAGCACCTATACAAATGGGAACCATTGGTGAGTAATGAATTGGTCATGGATGTTAGGAAAATCAGCCTCGACCGCTTCAAGGTTAAAGCTCAACTCCAGGGTGAAGGTCCTTTTCCTATCTCTGTCATAGATGGCTTTCATGACCTCTACCCTGAAGCGAATCCTATCCTCCTATGAAACTAGCATAGGAGAAAGTACTGGGGTAGTAGTGGGGGCTTTCTTCTTCCTATTAGACTTAGAAGTGGAGGTAGGAGGAGCTGGGGGCCTTATTTTTCTGCAGCTTGAATTTTCCCTGCCGGAAGACATTTTCTGTACAAGGAGATTATGAGTATTCAAAGGAAATAACATTTTTTTTTTTGTATTTTAGGAATATTTAAAGAAGAAAGTGCTACAAGAAGTTAATAACTAAAAAGAAATGGAATACAAGGGAGAAGAAAAAGACACCAGGTGACTATTGGCATATGCGATTCACATGCAAAACACATATGGAGAAGTGCGCGTCGCATATGGCTTTGCCCATGCTGGCAGAAACCTGAGTAGATGTAGCTTCCAAGTGAGATGTCTTGTGCATTTCGCCTCAGCCATTATGCACATCGCACATGCCTTCTCCCCTCAAAAAAGTGAAATGGCATACTTAGCATGGGCATGTGATGCCTTTTGCATTTCGCAAATGGAGATATGCGTGTCGCAAGCGAAACGTACAAGGAAACAGTAGGAATTTTTCAATTCCTTAGTTTCATGTGTGTTACGTATGTGACTCATAGAGAAATACCTGTGGAATGCACGTACAACTAAGGCAATAAACATAGACTTAAATAGGGCCCAAGAACGGATTGACCAAAAACCAAGTTATCCGGGTACTCAGACTTCCCCGGAGAACTTCTAACATATTCAATACCTAAATATTAGCTTAACGACTTCCCTTAAGAAGGTTGTTACCCCATCTATCATCGGAAACATCAAGCCTTCATTAAAAGCAATTAGGCACATTCAATCGTATAAGAATTCACTCCCCTCAACCAAAGCACTCACCGAACAATTATACGCAATTGAAACAACACAATGGCCCAGTGATATCAACAATTTCAGCCCACATACATTATTCAACTAAAATCTTGTGAAGATGATGATTTGCCCTTAAGAATGATGTCACCCAATCTATCATTGGGCCAAATCATGCATCAACTCAAGTGGGTTACTCAGACTTCACCCAAAAACATGAAATTCAGGGCTAAAAATTAACACAAGTTGCATGCATCAACTTAAAATTAAGATCTACCAAGTTTTTCTCAAGAAAAATAAAAATATGCCCCAAAATTATGGTCCAAAAATCAGATCTCACTTAAAATCAACATGGAGGATTAAACTAGCATGCTTCATAATAAGTGTTCCCAATCTACTTAAAAATATAGATTTAATATTGGGGAACTTACCACAAATAACGATGAGAGAGTAAAGAGCAAAACTTCAAGATTTTAGTGCCTAATAATGCTGACCCAATCTTTTGACCAGAAAAAGTGTGGTGCAGCGATGGAGAAATTAGCGGTGATAGAGTATGGTGAGAGGGAAGAACATTTTGGGGAGATTTTGGGTGATTTAGAGAGTTGTGGGAGAGAATAATCGAGGTTCTGGGAGATTTATGAAAGAAAAGAAGGTGGGGGTGACGGTTTATAGGAGAAAAAGAAGTGGAGAAGACACGAGTCAACAATCCAAGTCAGGTCTGTCAATGGGTAGGTCAACAAGAAAATTTTAAAACTTACCTGGGTGCTCGCGACATGTGATTCACACATGACAATGTGAATCTCACATGTCACTTCACACATGACAATTTTGAGCCCAAAACATGCCCAACTTTCTGTTCTTGCATGCGACTGACATGCGATGCACAAATCGAAAGGTGCGATTTGCACCTCTGATCACACATCTCTTCAGCAATTTATTTTTCCTCTCAGCTTTCTGGTTGTGTGTGTGGTGCCACATGTGGCCGCACAATAGGGTATGCAAACTGCATGGCCTTTTGCACATGACTTCTGGCATTTTTATTTGACTTATTCATTTTTCCATCTTCATGCATTCCTAAAAACACACCAAAAACAACAAAAGGTAAAAGAAATAAAATAAAAACACTTGGGTTGCCTCCCAAGAAGTTCTTAATTTTATTTTGTGGCTCGATGATAGTACCTCATGGATCAATAAAGCCCGGGGTCATGCCAAGGCAATGGACGATCCCAACCAAAGCATCGGAAGTACTTCTTCAAAATCTGCATCACCTCCTTCTGTTGCCAAGTTGACGACTTCATAGAAATGGGCACTTGGAGGGTGTCGTTTGAATTATTTTTTTCATGAACATTGAAGACCAAAAGTTGTTCATTGGGTAGTTCATCCTCTATCTCACCCTCTCCAAGGACATCAACCATCTCACCCTCGGTAGCAATCACGGACACAACTCTATACTCATCTGGTGGTTTGGTGGGTTGACACACGTTGAACTTGACTTCTTTGCTCCCCTTGGAATTTGAGCTCCCCTAGCTCCACATCAACAAGATCCCTTTTGGTTGTTAATATGGGACGCCCAAAGATGATGGGCACCTCAAGATCAATATTGCAATCTAAGACCATAAAATCAGTCGGTAGGATGAACTTCTCTACCTTCACAAACACATCAAATAGTATTCCCACCAGATGCTTTATTGAACGGTTAGCAATTAATAGCCTCATAGGTGTGGATTTAGGAGTGCCTAGACCCAATTTTATGAAAATCACGAGGGGAATCAAGTTGATACTCTCCCCAAGGTCACATAAGGCTTTCTTGAATAGGAACACACCAATGGTGCATGGGATGATGAAAGCGCCAGGATCCTTCCATTTGGGAGAGATGTTACTTGTCATCACCATGCTGCAACTATGGGATACCTCAACTGTCCCCACATCAATTACCCGCTTCTTGTTTAGAAACTTCTTCATAAACTTTGCATAACCTGGCATTTTCATGAGAGCATCAACCAAAGGAATGTTAATAGATAGTTTGTTGAACATGTCTACAAACTTCTTGAATTGATTATATTCTTTTTTCTGGATCAATCTCTGGGGATATGGAGCAGGATTTTTAGTTAGTGGCCTTGACACACTTGAAGCTTCCTCCTCGATCTCTATAGCAATTTGAGAAGGCTACTCACTTTTATGTTTCTCCTCTTGTGGTCTATCATCGTCAAAAATCACATTGGGTGCACTAAGCTTTACCCTAACATTTGGACTCACATCATCCCACTTGTCATCCACAACCTCTGGTGCAATGTTTTTATTCAAATCAATCACATCTTTATTTATCAGTTTTCTCACTTCATCCAACCTCCTTCCACTTCTAGTAACAATTTTCATTATATGGCCATCATTTTTTGAGTTTGTAAGAGTGTCACTAGGAAAGTACCCTTTTGATCAGGGTTTATTTGAGAACATAGGTGGTTCATTTGAGCTTCCAAGTGCTTTGTTAACGCCGAGTTGGAGTTCACGGTTTGATGAAGAGTAGATACATCATTGTTTAGATCTTTTACCCCTTTATTCATGGACTACACTCTTTGTAGCACTTTTGACAACATATCCTCGGTTTTAGAGCTTGCCGAATCACTTACACTTAGATGATAAGGATAAGAATTTGCCTTTGGTGGAGGCAAATAGGGATTATTTCTTTGGGGGTTATAATGATCATTTTTCCTTTCACGATCTTGCTCATGGTCTCTCCAACCTTGATTCTAATCATGTGGTCTCCAGTTGCCTTGATTGGCATCTTGATACCTCGAGCGAGAACCCGCTGATAGATAACACAACTTTTTATCTCTCGATGCATGAGTACCAACTTTATCATGATCTTTTGAACCATAAGTACCCACGGTATTAACACTTTTGGTCCTGGCTCCTATCATATGTTTGGCCAATAAATCAAGTTGTGTCATCATTTTGTCATGGTCTCGTCTCTTTACTCCTCCTTTTTTATCATCTCATTAATCATTATGGAAGAGGTAACACCCGGTGAGACATCAGCTTCTCTCGTATGCCACGCCCTATTAGTTTTTGTCATTTAATCTAAAAGGGCTGCAGCGAGACCATAGTTTTGGTCCATAAGTGTCCCACCCGCGATGTTATTACCCACAGATTTGTTCATAGAGTCTAGGACTCTATAGAAACTTTTAAGGAGAACATTGTCCGGCAACCCATGGTTTGGACATATAGAAGAGTTTTCTTAAACCTTAACCATACTTCATGCAATGGCTATCTGGTAGTTGTCGGAAGTTAGTGATATCATCCCTCAACTGTATCATCCGAGAAGGTGGGAGAAACCTCATCAAGAAAGCTTCCACTAGTCCATTTCATATTGTAATAGAGCCCTCTAGGAGCTCCTCAAGCCAAGACATCGCTTCCTCCATAAGGGAGAAAGGGAACAATTGGAGTTGGATTGACTCTTGGGATATATTGTTGATGTTGAAAGGCTAGCATATTTCAACAAAGTTTCGGATGTGCTGATTGGCATCTTCATGAGCCATCCCTCCAAAAAGCCTTTTCATTTGTATCAAATGAAGCATCGTGCTAGCAACATGAAACATGGCGTTACCAACCATTGGGGGTAGATGGATTGCACCTACAACACCATGGACCACGGGTCAATTGTATGCATGCATATATCCGTTGACACTCTCTTGGTAACCCTCTTAACTAATGGGTAACATGTTCAAACAACACAAACAACAACAAAGGTAAAGGAGAACAAACACTCAACAAAAGTGAATTAAATGGAAAATAAAAAACCATTCTCCAGCAACGGTGCTATTTTTGATGATGTTCAAAAACACTCTCCCGTAGGATGTGGTAACAATCGTCGTACAAAACAATAAATAAACCAATGGATGTTGGAGTCGTATCCATGGAGAATGGAGTAATAATTTGCTAATAAATTATCGAATAACAATTACTAAAGAGAGTAAATATTCAAGCAAATAAAAGTAAAAATTAGGGGAAAAGGATTGGGAATTAATCAATATCGCAATTTCAACACGAGAACAATTGTAAACACAATTTGTTGATGAAGAGTAGGAAGACTAGGGGTATGCTTCAGATGGGGTTCTACAATGGGTCAGGGCATTGATTAATCATCCTAACTTTTGACTATAGGTATGGGTAGCTTGGTTCTAGCTATATTTGGTAGTCTTTCGATCTTCCAAATATATGTACCATGGCCTTTGCTCAAGTACCATAGATTTACCATACAACCAACCAATAAAATACTTGGGTAAATTATACTATTTCTAGCTTAGATTCTTAGATGGGAATTTCCTTCGATCAAGCTATTTCTAGCCTTAATCTATGGTGGAAATCCCAAATTTTTAATATTGAATTCTTACCCAATTTATGAACTCCTCTTTCAAGCAAGAACAAAATTAGAAAACTCAATTAATATATGCAACCATTAATTTTATAATTAAACCTTGAATAATTCAATACACCCATACTAAATAATCAATTATAAACATAATTAATCAATACCCATGCCCAAATTCAAATACCCATTATGCACATACCCTTAGAATAGGATTTAGCTACTCATATTAAGGGAAAAAGAGAATATACCAAATGGGTTTCCCAAAATTCCATTCATATTAAGTTAATTTCCAATTCCAAGCTCAAAATCTTTACAAATGATGTTTGTCAATGAGTAAGAAGAAGAGAGAGAGTATATTCTTAAAATCTTCCTTGAGGAAAGTAAAAACTGAATTGTTCTTCAAGTACACACCCCAAATAGGGTTTTAGAACCTTCCCAAATACATCACATGACTTTGGACAAAAATTCCCTTTGAGGATGGTGCGACCGATGTGCAAAGCTGATAACGCTCAAATGACACTCTCTATTACGAAGGTGACGATGATCCTTAAGCAAAACAAAATTTGTATTACCTGATGGGAGTCAGGGTCGATCCCACAGGGAATGGTAGCTTAGCCAATGAAATCGTAGAAAGGACCTCACAATGAGAGTAGATTGTTCAAACAACAAATAATGTAAAAAAGCGGGGAATTGAAAATTTGTCACAATTCAATTCCAAACCAAATAATAAAGGTTATGCGAGGTGTAAGCAAGAGAGTGGATGAATAGGGATGTGCTTCCGATGGGACTCGAACACGGGTCTAGGTACTTGCTCAAATGCGTAAATTCTTACTAAATAACATAGGTAGCATTGGTTTTACGCATGAATGTTAATCTTTAGATCTCACAAACATTTATCCAACCGTCTTTGTTCAAGCACCGTTGTTTAGACATAAACCAACCAATATAGGCTTTGGGAGGTCACACTATCTCTAGCTTAGACCTTTAAATGTGTGTTTCCAGCGAATTGAGATATTTCTAACCTTAATCTAAGTGGAATCCCAAGTACCCACTAGCAATTTAACATCCGAAATTATGAACTCCTTTCTCAAGCAAGAACATAATCAAGTAAATTAAATCAATGTTTGAAACCACCAATTTTAGAGTTAAAATATGGTGAAATGACTAGACCCATATCATATTAGTAATTATAAACACAAATAAGCAAGACCCATACCCTTTTATCAAGTACCCATCATCAACACATCCCTAGACAAGGAGACTTAGCCACTCAAGATAAAGGAAGAAGAAAATATACCCATAGGGAAATTCAAATTCCTTTTCATTAATTGTAGCAAGAATCCAATATCCAAGCTTAAATTTACAAGTCCAAAAGATTGAGAGAATGGAGTAAAACCCTCTTTCTTGCCTTGGGAGAGAAACTTGCTCAAAGACTCAAAAACTATTCAAAACTCTTTAAAACTATGCCTAAATTGGGTTTTAGAATGCTCCCAAATCGTCACACAAAGTTGGACAACATTACCCCTCGGGAGCTGTACACCATGATGTGTATTTCGTATGTCATGTTATGCGCATCGCACAACTCTGCACAAGTGAACCAGTGACTTGGCTGATCTTCAATCGTCGTGCAAAGTGGGGTGAGGTTCGCACCAAGCCTTGTGTGTGTCACACGGGCGCCGCACCCCTGAAATAGATTCTACTCTTCTTCTGAGCATTCATGCAGAGGGAGGTGCGGACCGCACCAAGGGTTGTGCGTGTCTCACGAGGTCTGCACCTTAAGGTAGAATCTTTATCTCACTTGATCACTTGACACTTCAAGTCCTTTTGAGTTTTTTTGGGTCCAATTCCTTGTTTTCTATCTTTGACCAAGAGTACCTGCATTCACATCAATAAATGCCACAAGAACCTCTAAATCTCATCAAAATATAGCAATAATTCTTGATTAAAGGCTCAATAAATTGGTAGATTACCGACTTATCAAACCCCCAAACTTGAACTATTGCTTGTTCTCAAGCAAGATACTCATAAGGTAAGGAATGAATTATGCTCTAAAACTCAATCTAGGCACAAAAGATTCATATTTTCTAAAAACTAAGAAAAATAATAAACAAAAAGACTCAACTACAACACTCATCTCAATTTGAACCACTACATTATCAAGGCAATTCATCATTTCAAAATCTTTTCAAAAGGACTTCATTTCTAATTCAAAATTAAGGGAATTTGTCACTCAAAACAAGATATAAAGCTTCAATAGTCATTGGCATGGACCATCAAGGTTTTCCTCGAGATTCGCCACACAACTTGTCTCATTCATTCCTCTCAATTAAAATAGAGGCTTCATGTTTCAATTTGAGTGCGTGATAACACTCACCATAAGAGAGAATCCCACTTTCAATCATGCAATTCACAATACAAGGTATTAGAGAAGAACCTAAAAGACTTTCACACTTTCAAGGAAGTTCAAGTGCACACATGTTGAACCATAGGCTTGCCCTTCATGTAAATCGCCAATAATGTAGAGTGGCCAAGCTCAGAATTACTAAGGACTTGTTGGTTATGACATTGGCTAGGGCTAAGGTCAGGATTGCATTTGGCTCAAGTGACTAAGCCTCCCTAACGCTTTTTCTTATCATTTTGAACATCACTCACATTTTTGAACTTTGACTTCACCTTATTTCTCCCTCACACAACCCAAGCTTTTCCCTTTCAATCTTGATCATTCAACTTCTATGTAACACCTTCACTTGGTAGCACCAATTCTTTTCTTTTCATTTTGCTTATTGAATTGAACTTTTGGAGCAATTTTCAATTCAACATAAGGTGATACCTTGCACTTGAAGTGCATTCCTTTTCTTCTCCACATGAAGCACATACACCCCCAAACTTAGGCTTTTGCCTATATTATCATTTCTTTCCCCCCAAACTTAGGCTTGTAGCCTATGTATCACTTTCAAGCCATTAGGGAGGACAGGTGCCAAGATAGAGGTTCTAAAAAGGTCAAGGTGTCAAACAAGATGCCAAAAAATGGTCACAATCTCAAAAGGGTTCACTAGGATTGATGTCAAGGAATGTCATTTAGGTAAAGTGGCTATTAAAAAAGGGCCTAAGATCATCTTCCAAGGTCGGTCACATCTAGAATTTTGCCTTGCATCACATTCGGGCAAGTTCTAGACAACACGCATGCACAAAAATCAAGGTATAGCCTCACCACACACGGCATCACCTCACAAGAACTTTCAACAATAATCTCAAAATCAATTAGGACAAATGACTTTTGACAAGCTATTCCGATTTCATTACACACTAATTTGTGAAATGATCAAGCCAAACTGAGAGTGTGCAAGTCATGAAATTTATTTTCCCTCTTTCCTTTCATTTCCAAAAACATCTTGCCAAGACAAATTTTTCAGAGGGTCCATTTTGAGACAAGCAAAGCACGGACTCAAATTAAAACTAAAACTTGACATTTTTCCTTAAGAAAGTCACCTCTTAATCTATCATAGGGAAACACCAACCCAGTTCAACACAAAAACAAAAGAAAAAGAAAATAAAGAAAATATTTGCTCCTTGGGAAAGAACCGTGGTATTAAAAAAAATCTCAGAGTTTATTGCTAAACTACTATTAACAAAGAGACTACTAAATTTTCATGCTCATGAATCAATTGAAAAACAAGTCTCGGCGTAGGCCCTTAGCGCATTTACAAGGCACAGATAGCAAGATAATAGAATCGTGTAAGACTAACCCGGCACACAATCAAAATTAAACATCAAGCCCGATGAGGGCACAATTAAGCACAAGGCCATAAGGCAAATCAAGATTCACGAATAATTACAGACAACCCCCAAACTTAAAGTACACATAGCCCTCAATGCACAAAAAGTTATATGGATAAGAATGAGTGCAAAAACTCTCTGGTGATGCTAATGGTGGCGATGGTGCCTTCTTGAGTAAACCCGCTGAGGTGGCCTAAGAGACCGAGGTGGTGATGCCGGTGGTGGTATGTAGGCATACACTGGGTCAATTTGAAAACCCGCCAATGAGGGTATTGCAGGGTCCCATGGAAAATTAAGGGGACCAAAAGGGTCATCCACGAACCATCTATCCTCTGCGGTCATCAATTCATGATAAGAAGGTAGCGGTGTAGCCCAACTTGGCCTAGGTAGATGCCTCCACTCAGACACAGGTGAATCATGAGGATCCGAATATTGCTGGGTTGATGGTGCATCAAACACTGCTTGAATTTTGGATATACTTTCTTCATCAATTGGGTCCCAACCTATGCACCAATCATCTGGAGGGCAGCAACCTTTAGAGAGGATATAGAATTCGGGGCCAGTAGATTAAGATCCCAATTAGAATTTTTGGCTCAACATGCGGTATTACTTACCTAAGCTCATCAACCTCCACTTCCATAGTATCCATTCTAGCACAAAGCTTGCTCACACTTGACACTATCATCTTCGAAGCCGATTTAATGGCGGATTGAATCATGCATGAAATATCCTTAGCCATCTTTTCTAAGCTCTCCTCATTTTTGTGAGTATGTTGATTAAGCTTGAGAAAATTACCAGAAGATAAGGTGGCATGGGAAGTCACGTGGATGGTGTTTGATGCTTTTTTAGAATGGTAGGAAGTGTCCAAATGATCATGAGTAAAACTCTCAGCACGGGCATTGATTGATATGGCACTGTGAGCAAGGTGATTTTTCTTAACATGCGGAGCATCTGTGTCCCGCCTTGTGTCCAAGCAAACTATGCCAGTAGCTTGGCTAGTCTTGTCTACTGAATTAAACATAGGGTGGTATGCCTGAAAATAGAGGAGTAATATGAGTACAGGGAAGGCCATGGAGGCGGACTCATGTCTAGCTCTCCGCTTGAGTTGTTCGGCAATGATTTCACCTTCTTGCAATTGGAAGCTAGACATGATGAATTCAATGAGAATGTCCACCTCTATAGTCACTTTGGCGGTGTGACTAGTTGGGATAAGTCATGTGCATACAAAGTCCAACCACATCTGAGCTTCAAACTTAAGATCTGATCGGTAGATAGGTCCTTTCGAGATGGCCCAAAAAGGGGTTCCTTCTGCAATGACACTAGCAACCCACTCGTATTGGTCTTCATTTGTAGTTATACACTCCATATATCTCGACTCCGAAATTGGCTTATCATCCCATATGGCAAAATGGATGGCTTTTGGAATGATATCTATCTCCTTTCCTCTCACTAACACTGAATCAAGGCATGGTATATTGTTTGATGGGCCCTTATGTTTTAGAATGTCTTGCCTCACCCGATATGATGCATAAAACTCCCATACCAACTCAGGGAAATATGGGCCTGGAGTTTTGGCGGTGTTCCCAGACCCTTTTACAGAATTATCTAGGTATGTTTGGGAACTCAACTTCTAATGCTTCCACCTCAAACCCCTTTTCTTCCAAAAATGAATGCTTTCCCCAAAATTTCAGATAGTACTCCTCCATCCCCTCAAGGTTAAATCGGATTTCAGACTCAGTAGGACCCTCATCTTATACCGGTAAGCCCATATTTATGGATATTGAAGTGTAATTTGTAGCTCGCCTCTTTTGGTGACGCCTATTAGAAGGCATATTCCTACAAATGGAGGTTAGTAGCAGGAACCAGTTATCTATACACAGTCTAAAAGAAGGTAACAACTAAAAAGATGGAGTGCAAAGACGAAAAATGAAATAGGTAACTGATTGCTCATGCGAACCATGTGCGAACCACTCAAGGCGTAGTGCGCATCACATGTGATTTTTCATGAGCTACCATAAGCCTACAAGGATTTTTTCCCTGAGGTGCGAAGCTGGTATAGACCGCACCAGCTAGAGTGTGCGTTGCACCACATTTTCCCCTTGAAAAAGTAAACTAGCAGCCTTTCTTTCATAGGGTGTGGTGCCTTGTGCATTTCGCACGTCAAGATCTACACGTCATATGCGAAACGTACAAGGAAATAGTTAGAATTTTTGGTTCCTTGTATTCTTGTGAATTACGCATGTGATTCTTAGAGCAAGACTTGCATTAAGCACTTGGCACCAAGCAACAAACCAGCAATTAACAAAGGGGGAAAATATAATATGACCATCGAATCATCCGGGTACTTAGACTTCCCCAGAATTCCATTAACACAATAAACAAACAAAAGAAAAACTCAACTACTTCCTTTAAGAAGGACGTTACCCCATCTATCATCGGAAACATCAAGCCTTCAATTGCAACAATTAGGAACATTCATTAAATCAACAATTTCTACCTCCCCACATAAGAGCGTACAACCAACATTATATTCAACATAGAATATGGGCATAAGAGCAGTAAAAAATTTCAGCCCAAACATCAATTTTCAACCAAAACCTCATGGACACAATGATTTGCCGTTAAGAATGACGTCCCCCAATCTATCATAGGGACAAATCATGCATCAATCACAAGTGGGTTACTCAGACTTCACCCTAAATATAGATTTTTAAGGCTAAAAGTTACTACAATCAACATGAATTATCACAACTTTAAGTTCTACCAAGTTAATTCTAAGCAAAATCAATAACACAATCCAAAATTAGGGATCCAAAAATTTTGGATCTCACCCAAAATTAATATGGCAATTCTACAAAGCATGCTTCACAATATGGGTTCCCAATCGACATAAAAATATGTATTTAACGTCGGGGAACTTACCACAAGTAAAGATTATGAGAAGGGAAGCAAAAATTAGAGCTTTTCAAGGTGCAATAATGGTGACCCATGATTTTTCCCTGAGATAATGGCGGTGGTGAAAGGTGTTGCAGCAGCGGAGAGGTGGGGGTGAGAGAAGAAGAAGATTTTTGGGAGAGTTTGGGGGATTTGTGGAGGATTTTGGGAGAGAAGTTGTGGAAGTTTGGAAGAGTATAGGAGAAAAGAGGTGAAAGTGGCGGTTTAAAAGAGAAAAAAGAAGAAGAAAAGTCATCAAGTCGGTCTCCAGGTCGGGTCGGTTTTGATGTGCAGAGGTGATGTGACATGCACATGGGTTTGTTCAAACTGCACAGCCCAACGCACGTCACTTCCACTTTAACACTTTTCCTTCCAACCTTCTGTTCTGAGATATGTTGGCCCGTGTGATGTGTATAATTGCATGTGTGAACTGCACAGGCTTCTGCACGTCCCATTTTGCCTTGTTTTCCACTTGTTCATCTTTTCTCTCCAAACACTCCTAAAATAAACCAAAAACAACAAAATGTAACCAAAAACAAAGTAAAAGAACTTGGGTTGCCTTCCAAGAAGTGCTTGACTTTACATCGCGGCTCGGCAATAGTACCTCAAACCTTAGTCATTATCGGATAGCATGCCAATCCGATTGGCATGGCCCCACCCCAAAAAGGGTAATTGCTCCTTCGACGTCCTCAAAAAATCATCTTGTTGCCTAATTAGCAATATCTCAAACGTGGGCGTCTTACCTAATTCAAACACCTCAAGGGCACCATCAAGCTTACCCCCAACATCTATCATCGAAACAACCCACAATTTATCTGGAGGCTTTCTGGGTTGGCATACGTTTAATATCACTACCTCATTTCCCACTCAGAACTTGAGCTCTCCGAGTTCAACATCCACTAAGGCTCTCCCCGTGGACAACAATGGTCGTCCCAATATGATGGGCACCTCAATATCCACTTTGCAATCCAAAACCACAAAGTCGACTGGGAAAATAAACTTATCAACCTTGACCAACACATCAAATAGAATTCCTATCGGACGCTTGATGGACCAATCATCTATGAGTAGTCGCATGGGAGTAGGTTTGGGCATGCCCAATCCTAACTTCATGAAGTTCTCTAGGAGCATCAAGTTGATGCTTTCCCCTAAGTCACACAAGGCCTTATAGAACACAAACAACCCAATAGTTCAAGGAATAGTGAATGCACCTGGGTCTTTCCATCTTGTAGCAACATTACTTGTCATCACAGTGCTACAGCTGTGTGAGATCTCAATGGTGCCCACATCGACAACTCTCTTTTTATTAAGCAACTCCTTCATAAATTTGGTGTACCCTGGCATTTGCATTAAGGCTTCAACCAAAGGAATATTTATCAAAAGTTTTCTAAATATGTCAACAAACTTATTGAATTTGTTCTCTTCCTTCTTCTTATTTAATCTTTAAGGGTACGGAGGAGGTCCCTTGGATAGTGTGGTCAGAATGCTTTGCACAATAGGAGTTTCCTCCACAATGTCTATGGACACTTGGGGAGGAGATTCATCCTCCTCCTTCTCATAATCAATATCAACATTCAACGGAATGTTGGGTGCTCCAAGCTTCACCCCAACTTTTGGTTCTTCAACATATTTTTCACACATAGCCTCTTCTTCTTTGTCACACGGCTCCATAATGGGTTCAACACTAAGCCTCTTCACCACATCAACCAGCTTCTCCATAACATCCACAATGAGCTTTTTCACCATACCACTCATTCTTCCACTTCTAGTAACAATAGCCATAACATGAGCATCATTTTTAGGTTTGGTTGTGGTGTCACTAGGGAGTGTTCCCTTCATCCTCAAATTCATTTGAGTGGATAGATGGTTCATATGAGACTCAAGATGCTTGATTGAAGCTGAGTGAGAGCTCACATTTTAATGATTTTAAACTTCACTTTTAAGCTTACTAACCTCGGTATTTATTGTCTTTACCTTCTTCAAAACCAAGGACAATATGTCCTCTATCTTTGAGTTACTGGGATCATTTGTAGAGGGTTGATACAAGGTGTCTGACTTATTTGGAGGTACGTATGGATTGGAACTCTGGTGATTGTATCTATCACCATCTCTGTCACGGTCCCTCTAATTTCCATCTCTTTCCTTGTCCTTTATCCAACTTTGATTCTCATCCCTCGGGCGATAATACTAGAGATGAGAACCCATTGACAAACAGCAAAGTTTACCATCCACGATGGTCATTAGCTCATCATCACTAGCCTTGATTTCCGGTGTACTCACAACATTCAGTCTTAGCAGGCCCTCATCATATGCTTGGCCAATAAGTCTATTTGCATCATCATCTTGGCCATGGTTTCATCCCTTTCTTCATCCTTTTTCTGCATCTCATTTGTCAAAGTAGATGTGGTCACTCCCGAGGTAGGAATATTTGCCTCCCTTTTGTGCCAAGCTTGGTTAGTCTTGGTCATTCTCTCTAGAAGAGCCGAGGCAAGAGCAAATTGTTGGTCTATGAAGGTACCACCCAGGAGGTGTTTGCCACAGACTTGTTCATAGATTTCAAAGCCCTATAGAAGCTTTATATAAAGACATTATCCAACAATCCATGGTTGGGACACAACACGAGTTTCTTTTTAAATCTCAACCATGCCTCGTGCAAAGGCTCATCGGGAAGTTAGCGAAAGTTGGTGATTTCATCCCTCAGCAGCATCATTCTTGAGGGAGGGAAAAATCTAGGCGTCAAAGCCTCTACCAAATCATCCCAAGAGGTGATTGACTCATCCAGTAGTACTTCCAACAATGCCATGGCTTCCCCCATTAGAGAGAAGAGGAATAGGCTATGTCGAATAGATTCTTGGGGAATGTTTTGGAAGATGAAAGGTTGACATATCTCCATGAAGTTTTGGATGTGCCTATTTGCATCTTTGTGTTCTGCTCCTCCAAACATCCCTTTTATTTATATAAGATGGAGCATAGTGCTAGCTGATAAATGCTCAAACGTACTCTCCCATTAGGAGGTATCAGTGATCATCAAGCAAAACATATTTATAAGTACCCAATGGATATCAGGGTTGTACCCACATAGACTTGTAGATAGCATAATGATGATTGTATAGAAACGACTTCACTAAGAGAGTAAGTGTTTAAATATAAGAAAGTAAAGGATTGGGGGAATTAGGAATTCTGTCACAAAAATCCAATTCAAGCAAGACGGTAAAGTAAAACAGGTGTACAAATGAGAGTAGATGACTAGGGATGTGCATCCAATGGGGCTCTAGTGTGGGATAGGGTGATTGCCTATTCATGCAAATTCTTTCTCATTAACATAGGTAGCCTTGGTTATAGGTATGGTTATTAATCTCTCGATCAACAACCATTTGTCCGACAATCTTGATTAAAGCACTATCGATTTAACAACAAACAACCAAGCTAAAGCTTATGGAGGTCATACCATTTCTAGCTTAGACACTTAAGTGGGTGATTCTATCGATATGAGCTATTTCAAGCCTCAATCTAAATGGAAGCCCAAGTTCCCACTAGAAATTTCACATCCGAGACTATGAAATTCTCTTTCAAGCAACAACATAGCCAAGTAAGGAAAATTAATGTTTGCAACCACCAATTTTAGGATTAAAACTTGGTGAAACTACTATACCCATGTCAAATAAGCAATTATAAGCAAGAATTAGCAACACCCACACCCATTTGTCAAGCATCCATTATCAACACATCCTTAAATAATGAAATTAGCTACTCATACTAAAGGAATGAGATATACCAAGTGGGTAAGTCAAATTCCTCTTCATTCAAGTGTAATATCAATATCTAAGCTCAGTTTTGTACACAAATGGTGAACTAAGAAATGGAAGACAGAATGAATTGAAACCTTCTTCTTTTTCTTAGAGAGGAAACTTGTTCTCAAAGATAAAATTACTCAAAAGTATTCAGAGCTGAAGAATTCTCTTTTCAATTGTGCCTAAAATGGGTTTAAATAATTTCTCAAAATGTTATCTGTACAAAAATGCCCTTCGGGTGGTGTGCAACATGATGTGCGGTTTGTACGTCATGATGTGCGCATCGCACACCCTCTTCAGTCTCAGCTTCTTGGGAGACATCATCCGAAGGAGGTGTGATTCATACCATGGGTTGTGTGCATCGCACAACGACCGCACCTCATAATAGATCCTTCAGTCGATTCAAGGCTCCATGCGGTGAGAGGTATGGAATGCACCATGGCTTGTGCGTGTCGCACAAGTGCCACATCTCAAGGCATAATCTCCATCTTTTTTGATCACTTCACACTTTACTCCTTTTAAGTTCTTTTTGGGTCCATTTCGTTGTTTTCCATCTTTGATCACAAGTACATGCATAGACATCAATAAAGGCCATAAGAACCTCTAAATCTATTCAAAACATAGCAATAATTCATGGATTAAGGCTCAATAAGTTTGTAGATTACCGACTTATCAAACCCCCAAACTTGAACTATTGTTTGTCCTCAAGCAAGATACTCACAAGGCAAGGAATGAATTATGATGTGACTCAATCAAAGAACAAAAGACTAATCTATGCTAAAAATCAAGATAAAGAATAAACAAAAAGACTCAACTACAATGCTCATCTCAATTTGAACCACCACAATATCAAGGCAATTGGTCATTTCAGAACCTTTTCCAAAAGGACTTCATTTCTCTTTCACAATCAAGGGAATTTTGCCATATAAGACATTAAAGTTTCTCAAGTCATTGGCATGGACCTCAAGGGTTGCCTTGCGATTTGCCACATAACTTGTCTCATTCATTCCTCTCAATTTAAATAGAGACTTCATGTTTCAATTCGAGTGCATGATGCCACTCACCACAAGAGAGAATCCCACTCATAATCATGCAATTTTCAAAACAAAAGGATTATAGGAGAACCAAGAAGACTCTCACTCTCTCAAGGAAGTTCAAGTGCACACACGTCAAACCATAGGCTTTCCCTTTATGTACATCACCACTAATATAGGGTAGGCAAGCTCGGAATCACCAAGGACTTGCAGGTTACGATGTTGGCTAGGGCTAAGGTGAGGATTTCATTTGGTTCAAGTGACTACACCTCCCTAATGCTCTTTGTTGTCATTTCAAACACCGCTCACATTTTTAAATTTCAACTTCACCTTATTTCTCCCTCACACAACCCAAGCTTCTCCTTTTTAATCATGATCATTCAACTCCTTGTATCACCTTCATTTGGTAGCACCTATTTTCGCTTTTCATTTTGCTCATTGGATTGGACTTTTTGGAACAATATTCAATTCAAACTTAAGGTTCTACCTTACACTTGAAGTTCATTTCTTTTTGGCCTTTTGCCTATGTTGTCTTTTCATTCCCCTCCCCCCCAAACTTAGGCTTTTAGCCTACATTTCACTTCCAAGAAATTAGAGAGGACGGTTGACAAGATAGAGGTTCCAAGAAGGTCAAGGTGTTAGCAAGGTGCAAAATAATGGACACAAGCTCAAAGGGGTTCACTAGGATTGATGTTTAGGGAAGTCATTGGGTGAAGTGGCTATCATAAAGGGTCTAAGGCCATATTTCAAGATTGGTAACACCTAGAATTTTGCCTTGAATCACATTCAGGGCAAGTTCTAGATGACACACATACACGAGAATCAAGGTAAAGCCTCACCACACAAGGCATCATGCCATAAGACTTCTCTTATTAGTCTCAAAATCAATTGGGACAAATGACTTTCGACAAGCTATTCTGAGTTCATTACACACTTGTTTGTGCATCAATCAAGCCAAAGCAAGAGTGTGCAAGTGATGAACGCTCAATCATGCTCTCCAATTAGGAGGCCACATCGATCGTGCATCAAAACCAAATTTATAAACCCAAAGGATGTCGGGGTCGTACCCAAGGGACTTGACTTAGCCAACTAGAGATTGTTTGAGTTGATTTCAAGGTGAGAGTAATTGCTTAAACAAAAACAAGTAAAAAAAATGGGGGGAATTGGGAAAGTTGTCACTACTAACACAATTCAACAAAAGCAATAAAACTAAAGATGGGTGTACCAAGTGATTTAGAAGACTAGGGATGCATATACGATGAGGCATTAGCTATTGGATGGGGTAATCATTAATTCACTTCTACTCTTACCTATTGACATGAATAGTGTTGGTCATAGGTGTGGAATGCTATCTCTTTATCAACATCCATATTTCCGATGATTTTGGTTAGAACATCATCGATGTGATAAACAATCAACCAACATTAGCTTGGGAAGGTCGTCCTATTTCTAGCTCGGACCCTTAAATAGGAGATTCCTATGATTAGAGCTATTCCTAGCCTCCAATCTAGATGGATTCCCAAGTACCCACTAGCAATTTCACATCCACAACTATAAAATTCTCTCCCGAGCAATCACATAGCTAAGTAATGTAAATTAATGTTTGCAACCACCAATTTTAGGATTATAACTTGGTGAAATTACTAGACCCATGTCAAATAAGCAATTATAAAGGTGAATTAACAACACCCACAACCATTAGCTAAGCACCCATCATCAATACACCCCTAGACAAGAGAATTTTAGACACTCATAGTAGGAGAAGAAGAGATATCATCTGGGTAAGTCAAATTCCCATCCATTATAGTTGAATCTCAAGTTCTAGAATCAAATTAAGCACACAAATTGTTAACCAAGAGATTTGGATTGAAACCCTCTTCTCAATGGAGGTGGAAAATTATTTACAAAGCAAAAACTATTCTCCAAGAATCAGGTCTGAAGTATTGTATATACAAATTGAGCCTAAAATGGCCTTTTATATGTTAGCAAGTTGTCACATAAAATTAGGACAAGTTTTCCCTTTGGGAAGTGTGCGGTGCGACATGCGATTCGCACATCGCAATGTGCGCATCGCACACCTACTTCAACTCGACCAGTGACTTCAGCTGAAATTATGGGCTTCATGTGAAGGTGGTATGTTTGGCACCACGGGATGTGCGTGTCGCACAGTGATCGCACTCCTTAGCAGAATCTTCAGCAACTTTAGCAGCTTCATGCTCAGGAGGTGTGAACCGTACCTTAGCTTGTGCGTGTCTCACAACCACCGCATCCCATGGAAGATTCTTCAGCTTTTCTCAACTCTTCACACTTAGCTCCTTTTTGGCTCTTTTTGGGTCCATATCCTTGTTTTCATCTTTTATCAAGAGTACCTGCATAGACATCAATAAAGTCCATAAGAACCTCTAAATCAATTCAAAACATAGCAATAATTCATGAATATAGGCTCAATAAGTTGGTAGATTACCGACTTATCAGCAAGTCATGACAAAAGAATGTTTTTCCTCAAAAATTCATTTCCTTTCTTCCTTTTATTTCCAAAAACAACTTGCCAAGAATTTTTTTTCGATGGGCCCATTTCGAGACAAGTAACTACGGACTCAATTTTAAACTAAACTTGACATTTTTCCTTAAGAAAGTTGCCTCTCAAACTATCATAGGGAAACACCAACCCAGTTGAACACAAAAACAAAAGAAAAAGAAATTAAACAAAACTTTTGCTCCTTGGGAAAGAATCGTTGTATTAAGAAAACCCTCGAAGTTTATTACTAAACTACTATTAACAAGGCGATAACCAAATTGCACGCTCATAATTCATTTAAGAACAAGCCTCGGCATAGGCCTATAGAGCATTTGCAAAGCACAGGTATTGAAATAATGGGACGTGTAAGACCAACCTGACAACACAATAAAACAAAAATCAAGCCCGGCAAGGGTATAATTAAGCTCAAAACAAACTATCATAAGAAAAAGGCCCAGCAAGGGCAATGTCATCACAATAAGTTTTGCCAATAATGCAAATAGTTATAGGCTCCCCAAAACTTAAAGCAAGCATAGCCTGCATAAAAAGCTATACAAATAAAAATACGTGCCAAAAACTCCCTGATTAGGCTAATAATGATGATGACGCCTCCTTGAGTAGAACCGATGTGGTGGCCTATGAGGTCGAGGTGTCGGTGGGCTTGGTGGTGCTGGTGGTGGTATATAGGCATGTGTTGGGTCTATCTAAAACCCCTCCACCGATGGAATCGATGGGTCCCACCAAACTTGAATGAGTCCAGATGGTTCCACAAGCCACTTGTCCAAGCAAGTCATCAACTCATGGTATGATAACCTTGGTTGAAGTCCCCATTCTCTCACATATGTCATGGGAGGTGTCGGGTGATCTTGAATGACTGACTCTAATATCTCGAGGTTAATATCGATCGGAGCCACTTCCTTCTATACCTCATATATTTCCTCTTTATCAACCAGGTCCCAACCTGTGCACCAATATTAGGAGGGCTAGCACACCTCAGAGGAGAAATTGAACTTGGAGCCAGTAGATTAAGATCCCAATTTGGCTCAACATGCGGGATTACTTGTTTGAGTTCCTCAACCTCCACTTCCATAGTATCTATTCTAGCACATAGTTTCCTTACACTTGACACTACTGGTTTCAAGGCTGACTTGATGGCGTATTGAATTAAGGCCGGAATGTCCTTAGCCAACTTTTGTAGGCGCTCCTCATTTTTGTTAGTAAGTTGAGCAAGTTTTAGCAAGTTACATAAGGAGGCGGTGGCCTGGGATGCCACATGTATTATGCTTGAGGCTCCTTGAAACGGGGGCGAGACCCCTCTTGATCATGAATAATGTGATCAACTTGGGCCATACTTGTGGTTGCACGAGGTGTTTGAGCAAGGTGCTTTCTCTTGACATGTGGGGCGTCCTTATCCCTCTTTGTGTCTAAACAAACCATGACCTTATCTTGGGTAACCTTGTCTAAAGATTGAAACAAAGGGCATTCGGCTTGGATGCACAACAAACTAATGAGGACTGGGAAGGCCATGGAGGTCGAGGCGTGCTTAGCTTTCCTCTTGAGATGTTAAGCTATGATTTCTCCCTCTTTCAAAAAGAGGCTCTCCATGATGTAGGAAACGAGAATGGCCATCTCTATAGTCACTTTAGTTGTGTGACTAGTTAGGATGAGTCTTGTACTCACAAAATTGATCCACATGCGAGCTTCGAACTTAAGATTCGAGTGATAGATTTGCCCCTTTGATATGGCCCAAAAGGGGTTCCCTTATGCAATTACTCCTTTGTAGCCAGACGTTCAAAGTACTTTGACTCTGGAATTGGTTCATCATCCCAAATGGAAAAATGGATGGCTGCAGGGGTGATGTCCACCTCTTTACCTTGGACTAACACCGACTTGAGGCACGGTAACTTGGTTAGCGGACAGCATGTCAAGTCAGGCCCGGTACAAAGCATAGAATTCTTATACCAACTCAAGAAAATAGGGACCTGGATTCTTGGCAAAATGTTCCCAAACTCTTATGCAAAACTTTTTTGGCATGTTCGGGAATTCTTCTTGAAAATCTTCCACATCGAACCCTTTCTCTTCCGGCAATGGTCACTATTCCTGAAACTTGAGGTAGTAGGCTTCCATCCCCCTGACCCCAAATCGGATTTCTGATTCATTAGGCCTCTCTTCTTGCATAGGAACACCTGCATTTGGAGTGTGCTTTGTGGCATGCCTCTTTTGATGGAGCCTAGTAGAAAACATATTCCTATTACTAGAGGTTAGTAGCAGGCACTATGTACCTATATACAATCAAAAAGAAGCTAATAACTAATACGGATGGAATGCAAAAAGAGCAGAAGACAAAGTAGGCGACTATTGGATCATGCGAACCACGTGCAAACTGCACCAGACACAATGCGTGTCAGACGTGGCATCGCATGAGCTAATAGAAGCCTACAGTCGTTGCAACTCTGATGTGCGAAGTTGGTGTGGACCACACCAGATAAAGTGCATGTCACACCATCAATCACACATCCAAACAGTGATTGTCCATTCTTTTTCAAACATGGGGCGATTCCTTGTGCGACCCACACATCAAGATCTGTGCATAGAATGATGAAATGCACAAAAGCACAATTGGAATTTTTAGTTCCCTGTGTTCTTGTGAATTACACATGCGATCCATAGAGCAAGATATGCTTAGGCACTTGGCACCACACAAAGAACAAATAATAATAACAAAGGGGCAAAGGGGTATCATGATCATAAACATTCAAGTACTCAGACTTCCCCAAATTTCCATCGACAAAGTCAACAAACAAGCAAAGAAATTAATGACTTCCCTTAGGATGGACGTTACCCCATATATCATCGGGAACATCAAGCCATCACTTCCAACAATGGTCACCAACAAGTTTAGCAATAATTAACCCCTCCTCGCACAAGATCATACACCCAAAGATAATATTCAATAAAGAATCATGGGCATACTATTTCATCCCCAACAATCAATTTTCTGTAAAAGCTTATGACAAATGATGATTTGCCTAAACACATATTTCAAGGATAAAAATCACTATCAATCAACATGCATTAACACAACTCAAGTTCTACCAAGTACCCACTAAGCAAAGATCTCAACACAATTTAAAATAGGGGACCCAAAATTTTTGGATCTCACCCAAAATCAACATGGCAATTCTAATAAGCATGCTTCACATTATGAGTTCCCAACCTTCATAAAAACAAGTAATTAACATCGAGGAACTTACCAAGTGAAAATTTGGTGGAGATAAGTAAAAATTGGAGCTTTTAGAAAAAAGCAATGGTGACCCAATCAACTCGCCTGGAGAGACGAACAACAGCAACGGTGGTCGTGCAGTGGAGATGGTTGGGTGAGAGAAGGATAAGACTTTGGGGATGTTTTAGGGGGTTTAAAGAGAATTTAGGAGAGAAATTGAGAAGTTAGAAGAGAAAATGTGGAGAAAGAGAAGAGGGATGGCGGTTTTAAAAAGAAAAAGAAGAAGAAAGGTTGGCTGGGTCATCTCTGGGTCGGGTCAGTCAATGGGTTAGGTTAATAAAATTTCAAATTTACCTTTGGTTCACCATGACATGCGATTTGCACAAGCCCTTGTGCGGACTGCATGTCATTCGCACATCGTCTTTTTTCTCCCATGGGTTTGCCCATGCTTCTGGTTTGCCATGCGATGGAGGTGCGACATGTACTTGGGCTCATGCGGTTTGCACGGCCCAGTGTACATCACCTCCAATAGTTCCATTTTCTCCCAGGCTGTCTATTTTGGCATGCGATGAGCCGTGCAGTCCGCACGGCGCAGCGCACATTGCCTCTAATAGTTCCATTTTCTCCCAGGCTGTCTATTTTGGCATGCGATGAACCGTGTGATCCGCACAATAGTTTGTGCGGTCTGCATGATCCTCCGCACAACTTATTTTAGCCCTATTTTCCTTTGTCCATTTTTTTGCTCCATGCATTCCCTAAATAACACACTAAAAACAACAAAAGATAACCAAAAACAAAGGAAAGAAACAGGGGTTACCTCCCAAGCAGCGCTTGATTTAACATCGTGCCTTGACAAAAGTATCTCAAACTCAGCCATTGTCAGATAGCATGCCAATTCGATTGGTGTGGCCCCATCCAAAGAAGGGGAATTGCTCCATCAACAACGTAGAAACATAATCTTATTGCCTAAGCGGCAATATTTCAAATGTGGGTGCCTTGCCAAATTTACTTTTCTCAAGGATATTCTCAATTTTTCCCTCCAAACCTATCAGTGATATCATCCTCAAGTCATTTGAAGGCCTTGTGGGTTGGCATATATTGAAAGTCACTACTTCATCTCTCACTCGAAATTTGAGTTCTTCGAGTTTGATATCAACTAGGGCCCTCCCCTGAGCTAACAGTGGTCACCCCAAGATAATAGGCACCTCAATATCTACCTCACAATCAAGAATGACAAAATCTGCCAGGAGGATAAGCTTATCAACATTTACAAATACATCAAATAGGATCCCCACCGAACGCTTGATAGACCAATTAGCCATGAGCAATCACATAGATGTAGGCTTGGGCGTACCCAATCCTTGATTCTTGAAGATCACTAGGGGCATCAAGTTAATGCTTGCCCCTAAGTCACACAAGGCTTTGCGGAATACAAATGTCCTGATAGTACAAGGTATGGTAAATGCACCCAGATCTTCTCTCTTTGTAGCCACATTGCTAGTCATCACAGTGCTACAACTATGTAAGATCTCAATGGTGCCCACGTCAACAACCTTCTTCTTTTAAGAAATTCCTTCATGAATTTAGAGTACCCCAGCATTTGCGTCAATGCTTCCACTAAAGGGATGTTTATTGAGAGTATACTAAACATCTCAACAAACTTGCTAAACTTGCGATCCTCCTTCTTCTTGTTAAGCCTTTGCAGATATGGAGGAGGTCCCTTGGGAAGTGTGGTAGGCACACTTTTCACAAGGAGGGATTATCCTCAACATCGATGGTTACCTGGGGAGGAGGTTCAGCTTTCTCTTTCTCATTATCAATTTCAACATTTGTCGGGGTGTTAGTTACACTAAGCTTCACCCCTATCCCCGGGTCTCTAACAACATTTTCATGTACAATCTTTTCATTCTTGCCACTTGGCTCCATGATAGTTTCAACAATAAGCTAAATTAGTTTCACAACTGGCTTTACAATGGGTTCTCTTAATTCACTACTTGTTCACCCACTTCGAGTAACAATAGCCATAATGCGCCCGTCATTTTTATGATTGGTTGTGGTGTTACTAGGAAGTGACACCTTCATTCTCGGGCTCATTTGAATGGAGAGATGATCCATTTAGTCCTCAAGATTTGATTGAGGTCGAATGAGAGTTTACGGTTTGATAGAGTGTTGAGACTTTGCTTTTAAGCTCATTCACCCCGAAATTTGTTGTTTCCACTTTTTTTAGCACCAAGGATAACATGTCCTCTACCTTAAAATGCCCAGGGTTGCTTTTGGTCGGTTGGTAGAGAGAATTTTCTTTGTTTAAGGGCACATAGGGGCTCCGATGATTGTATCGATCACCATACTTGTCCTGGTCATCTCTGATCCAACCTTGATTCTCTTCCCTTAGGTGATAATACCCAGGATGAGAACCTGCCGACATAAAGCACAGTTTACCATCTACAACTGTCATCAACTCATCATCGCTAGCTTTTATTTCTGGTGTATTCACAATATTCACGCCATTAAGACACATTATATGCTTTGCCAAGAGATAAATTTGGGTCATCATCCTAGCCATGGTCTCATCTTGAATTTCACCTCTTTTTCTAATTCCATTTGTTAAGATAGAAGAGGCCGCTCCCGAAGTTGGCACATCCGCTTCCCTTGTATACCAAGCTTGGTTGGTCTTGTCCATCCGCTCTAAGAAAGCCGAGGCAATATGAAATTGCAAGTCTATGAACGTGACACCTCGAAGGTTTTTAGCCATCACCTTATTCATAGAGTTCAATGACCTATAGAAGCTTTGTAGCAACACGTTGTCCGACAACTCATGGTTCGGACATAAGAGAAGCTTCTTTTTGAATCTTAACCAAACCTCATGTAGAGGCTCATCTGGGAGTTGCCTAAAGTTGGTAATATCGTCTCTTAGTTGCATCATTTGAGATGGAGGAAAGAATCTCGATGTAAATGCCTCGACCAACTCAGCCCAAGATGTAATAGATCCATCCAGCAATTCTTCTAACCACGTCGTGGCTTCCCCCGTCAAGGAAAAGGGGAATAGGCGTAATCGGATGGATTCTTTGGAGATATTTTGAAATATGAATGGTTGGAAAATCTCCACAAAATTCTGGATATGCCGATTGGCATCTTCATGTGTTGCGCCACCAAACATGCCCTTCATTTAGATCAAGTGGAGCATGGTGCTAGTAACGTGAAAGACAGCATTTCCCACCATAGGCGGTAGGCGTATTGCACCCACATCCCCTTGCAACACAGGCTCAGCAGCATTTGCCTCCATGAAATCGTCAACGCTCTCGTTATTTTCAGCCTCGCTCATAGGCTATCCTGCTCACTCACAACACAAACAACAAATAAAAGTAAAAGAAACAATCACTCTCTATGTGATTTCAAATCTATAATTAAAAATATCTATCAAATCAAGTCCCTAGCAACGGTGCCATTTTTTATAAATGCTCAAACGTACTCTCCCATGAGGAGGTATCGGTGATTTTCAAGCCAAAAATATTTATAAATACCCAACGGATATCGAGGTCATACCCACAGAGACTTGTAGGTAGCACAATGATGATTGTATAGAAATGACTTCACTAATAGAGTAAGTGTTTAAATTCAAGAAAGTAAAGGATTGGGGGAATTGGGAATTATGTCACAAAAATCCAAGACAAGCAAGACGGTGAAGTAAAATGGGTGTACAAATGAGAGTAGATGACTAGGGATGTGCGTCCAATGGGGCTCTAGTGTGGGATAGGGTGATTGAATATTCATGCAAATTCTTGATCTTTAATATAGGTAGCCTTGGTTATAGGTATGGTTGTTCATCTCTCGATCAACAACCATATGTCCAATAATCTTGATTAAAGCACTATCGGTTTAACAACAAACAACCAAGCTAAAGCTTAGGAAGGTCATACCATTTCTAGCTTAGACCCTTAAGTGGGTGATTCTGTCGATATGAGCTATTTCTAGCCTCAATCTAAATGGAAGCCCAAGTTCCCACTAGCAATTTCACATCCGAAACTATGAAATTCTCTTTCAACAACAACATAGCCAAGTAAGGAAAATTAATGTTTTCAACCACCAATTTTAGGATTAAAACTTGGTGAAACTACTAGACCAATGTCAAATAAGAAATTATAAGCAAGAATTAGCAACACCCACACCCATTTTTCAAGCACCCATTATCAACACATTCCTAGACAATGAAATTAGCTACTCATACTAAAGGAAGGAGATATACCAAGTGGGTAAGTCAAATTCCTCTTTATCTAAGCTCAATTTTTTACACAAATAGTGAACTAAGAATTGGAAGAGAGAATGGATTGAAACCCTCTTATTTTTCTTAGAGAGGAAACTTGTTCTCAAAGCTAAAATTACTCAAGAGTATTCAGAGCTGAAAAATTCTTTTTACAATTGTGCATAAAATAGGTTTAAATACTTTCCCAAAATATCATCTTGACAAAAATGCCCTTCGAGTGGTGTGCGGTGTGATGTGCAGTTTACACATCGTTATATGTGCATCGCACACCATCTTCAGTTGGACCAGTGACTCAGCTTCTTGGGAGACATCATGCGAAGGAGGTGTGGTTCGCACCATGGGTTGTGCGCGTTGCACAATGATCGCACCTCATAACAGATCCTTCAGTCGATTCAAGGCTCCATATAGTGAGAGGTGCGGAACGCACTATGGCTTGTGTGTGTCGCACAAGCGCTGCATCTCAAGGCAGAATCTACATCTTTTTTTATCACTTCACACTTCACTCCTTTTAAGCTCTTTTTGGGTCTATTTTCTTGTTTTCCATCTTTGATCACAAGTACCTGCATAGACATCAATAAAGGAAATAAGAACCTCTAAATCTATTCAAAACATAGCAATAATGCATGGAGTAAGGCTCAATAAGTTGATAGATTACTGACTTATCACTAGTGACGTGAAACACCGCATTTTTAACCGTGGGAGGTAGGAGGATTACACCTACTCCTCCTTAAATTATGGGTTCATTAGCGGCATCCATGAATTCTCCGACACTTCTATTGTTGCCCACTTCGCTCATGGGCTCTCTGCTCAACACACAAAAATAACAAACTAAATAAAAAGAACAAACACTCTACAAGGTGATTTCAATTCACAATAAAAAAGCTATTCAAATAGCAGTTCCCTGGCAACAGCGCCATTTTTTATTACACTCAAATGACACTCTCCATTATAGAGGTGATGGTGATCATTAAGCAAAAAAAAATTTATATTACCCGATGGGAGTCAGGGTCGATCCCACAGGGAATGGTAGCTTAGACAATGAGATTATAGAAAGGACCTCACAATGAGAGTAGATTGTCCAAACAACAAATAATGTAAAAAGGGGAGAGTTGGGAATCTGTCACAATTCAATTCCAAACCAAACAATAAAGTAAATGCGAGGTGTAAACAAGAGAGAGGACAACTAGGGATGTGCTTCTAATAGGACTGGAACACGGGTTTTGGTACTTGCTTAAATGCATAAATTCTTACTAAACAACATAGGTAGCATTGGTTTTAGGCATGAATGTTAATATTTTGATCTCACAATCATTTATCCAATGGTCTTTGTTCAAGCACCATTATTTAGGCATAAACCAACCAATATAGGCTTGGGGAGGTCACACTATCTTTAGCTTAGACCCTTAAATGGGTGTTTCCAGTGAATTGAGCTATTTCTAGCCTCAATCTAAGTGGAATCCCAAGTACCCACTAGCAATTTCACATCCAAAATTATGAACCCCTTTCTCAAGCAAGAACATAATCAAGTAAATTAAATCAATATTTGCAACCACCAATTTTAGAGTTAAAATATGGTAAAATCACGAGACCCATATCATATTAATAATTATAAACACAAATGAGCAAGACTCATACCCTTTTATCAAGTACCCATCTTCAACACATCCCTAGACAAGGAGACTTAGCTACTCATGCTAAAGGAAGAATAAAATATACACATAGGGAAATTCATATTCCTTTTCATTAATTGTAGCAAGAATCCAATATCCAAGTTCAAATTTACAAGTCCAAGGTTGAAGATTGAGAGAATCGAGTAAAACCCTTTTTCCTGCCTTGGGAGAGAAACTTGCTCAAAAACTCAAAAACTATTCAAAGCTCTTTAAAACTATTCCAAAATTGGGTTTTAGAATGTTCCAAAATCATCACACAAAGTTAGATAAAAATGCCCCTCGGGAGTTGTGTGTCGCGACATGTGTTTCACACCTCATATTGTGCACATCGCACAGCTCCACATAAGTGAACCAGTTACTTGGTTGATCTTTAGTCATCATGTGAAGTGGGGTGCGGTTCGCACCAAGCCTTGTACGCATCGCACGGGTGTCGCACCCCCTTAAAAAATTCTTCTCTTCTTCTGAGCGTTCATGTGGAGGGAGGTGCAAATGGCACCAAGGGTTGTGCATGTCGCACGAGGTCCACACCTCAAGGCATAATCTTCATCTCACTTAATCACTTCACACTTCAACTCCTTTTGAGCTCTTTTCGGTCCAATTCCTTGTTTTCTATCTTTGACCAAGAGTACATGAATTCACATTAATAAAGGCCATAAGAACCTCTAAATATAATCAAATCATAGCAATAATTCATGATGAAAGTCTCAATAAGTTGTTAGATTACCAACTTATCAGAAGCCATGTGTGATCGCACACTACATTATGCGGCTCGCATGTCTCTTTTTCTCTAGGCATAAAGTTCCACAGCATGTGCGACTCAAGTGCAAAGTGGGGAGCAGGTGCATCTTGTGATGTGTGGCTCACATTTCTTGACTGTTCCTTCCTCTTTTTTGATCACCTTTAAGTTTAACTTCTTTTTGGCTCTTTGGGTTCAAATCCTTTGCTTTCTTCTCTGGATTAAGAGTACCTGCATTCATGTTAATAAAGGAAATAAGTACCTCTAATTCTCATCAAAATATGGTAATAATTTATGAATAAAGGCTCAATAAGTTGGTAGATTATCAATTTATCATATGACACTGCACCGACCCGCTTAGAGGATGCCACTTCTAAAACAAAAACAAATATAACACATAACATTTTAAAGAGCTTAATTTAATACATATTCATCCTTTTTATAGCGAAATTAGGCCCATCCAAAAAGCTCATAAATGTACAATATTTTGACACTCAATAATTCATATAATCTCGAGAACAAATAATATAAGATATTTAGTTCATGATGGTGGAACCTTTCTCCAATAATAAATCATGTACCATTTAAAATTTAATTTATCATCTCGCACCATTATAGACTCATGTTCTAAGTTATTACCAAACTTTTGAGTATCAAAAGATAACTATATATTCCTTTATACATAATTATAAAATAAAATATAAGTTTAGTATATTACAAAACATAGACTTACACCCCCTTAAAACATCCAAACAAGTAACAAAAAATTTAAGTTACAAGCCACGGTCTTAGATCAAACAAGCTTTCAAAATTTCATATATATGTGTAACATATGGATCATGTACAGTCCCAAAATTACTACGTGATGTAAATGCCTATATGCAAATGTGATCTTCTTAAAATCTCCAAAAAATCTACTTCAAATGGCCACCTTTAATTATTCTCCCGAACGTTACCTATGATAAGAAATAACTATCACTAAGTATAAAGCTTAGTGGTGTATAAACTTTGAGCTTAGAGCAAGTATTGGATGAAAAAATGTAATATATATATGAAAACATCAAGTAATAAATATATTACAAGTATCAAATTTGGCAGTCAAAGGTTAAAGTGTCAAGAAATTCCACAAGCAAAAGGTTATTGATTTTGAAAATAAGGGAGATGGTACCTTGAGATACCAAGGAAGATCGTGTGTTCTAGATTTTAATGAACCTCAAGAGAGGATTATGGTAGAAACACATAATTCCATGTATTTTATTCATCCATGTTCCACAAAAATGTACCACGACTTAGAGAAGTCTATTGGTGGAACAATATAAAGAAGAACATTGCAAATTTTATGGCTAAGTGTCCAAATTGTCAATAGGTTAAGGTTGAGCACTAGAGAACCGGTGGTCTAGATCAATGTATAGATCTTTCTATGTAAAAGTGGGATATGATAAATATGGACTTCATAATAGGTTTGTCATAATCACGCCATTATCATCACTCGATTTGGGAAATTATAGATTGTTTGACAAAGTTAGCTAACATTTTGCCCGTTAAAACAACAAATTCCATTGAGGATTATGCCAAGCTATACATATGAGAAATTTCAATCTGTATGGGACCCTAGTATCCATTATCTCATATAGAGGTGCTCAGTTCACCTCCCACTTTAGGAAGTCATTTCAGAAAAGTTAGGTATAAAAGTGAATCTTAGTACCGCATTCCATTCTCAGGCTGCTTGTTAAGAAGAGTGCACCATTCAAACACTTAAGAATATGTTGAGAGCATGTGTTCTAGATTTTAAATATAGTTGGGATCATCACCTACCTCTTATTGAGTTTCCCTATAATAATAACTATCACTCCAGTACTCAGATGGCACCATTTGAGGCCCTGTATAGGTGAAGGTATGGATATCTAATAGGATGGTTCGAGGTTGGGGAAGCTGAGTTATTGGGGAAAGACTTGGTCAACTAATCCACGGAGAAAGTTAAGGTCTTTAGGAGTGGTTGAGGACTATGCAAAGCCGCTAAAAGTCATATTCTGATGTGAGATGAAGAGAACTGGAGTTTGGTGATAATGATTGGGTATTCTTGAAGGTTTTGCCAATGAAGGGAGTCATGTGGCTTGGTAATAAATAAAGCTTATTCCTTGATATATTGGCCCATATTAAATCTTGAAGAGGATTGAGAAAGTGGTATAGAAGTTGGAGTTGCTTGCAGATTTGGCCTCCGTTCATCTAATGTTGTTTGTTTCTATGCTGAAGAAGTGTGTGGAGATCCCTCACTTATTGTCCCTACAGATGGTGTTAGTGTGAAAGGATGTCTGACTTATGAGGAAATTGTCATTATAATTCTAGATCATCAAGTTTGCAAGTTGAAAACAAAAGAAGTAGCTTAGTGAAAACTTTATGGAGAAATCAGAATGCTGAAGAGGCTATGTGGGAAGTCGAAGAAGAGATGAAAGCTAGATATCCTTACCTGTACACTTATCAGAGGGAAGATGTTTAAGGTAATGATCATACTCTATGCCTATGATTCTATGAATTCATGTCTTATATTGTAATGTCCATGCCCCATGTAGCTCATGTTTTATGTCATGTCTATGCTAAGTCTCATGCATTCCACAACTCATGCCTATACACTCCATTTTACAACCCATTCTGAAACTTCTTATATGAATAAGGTTATAATTAAAGAGAGATTCTATTATGGTTCACATGTATTTCTTTTATCGATGACCCTCATTCAAGGATGAATGATACCAAGGAGAAGATATTGTAACACCTCGAATCATAAATCATGTTTTAAGTTATCTTGTATGCACGTTATTGCTCCAAAACCAAGTTATTTAACCCAAGGATCAATTAGAACCACATTAAAATGTAGTTTCCATGGCTTATGATATGAATTCTCTTGATTATGATTTTGACACGATGATACAAATTCCTTACTTTAGAACTGTGGTAAACTGATATAATATTCCATAATCTCAATGATGTTATGAAACCCTTTACTTATGAGCTATTTCATAATGATATGATCTCATGAATCTTGAATTATGTTAATAAATTTCAAAACTATGACCATGAGCTGAAAATGGCTAGACTATTACGATGAGCCAAAACTGGCTAAAATATGCACATGAGCTGAAAGATTCTAAACTATGAACATGAGCCACAAAGGCTAAAACTATGAACATGAGCCACAAAGGCTAAAACTATGAACACATGATATTAAGGGAACTAGATGGATAATCAAGAAGGCATAAGTCTAATGATGAACTCCTAAAATGATGTTTGTTGATGTAGGTTATGGATTGTTCTGTTGGTTCGGGCAACTCCTTTATGTGCACCTCGTAAGGGCTTATTATGGATCCTTTACTAGAAAATCATGTCATGTATATCTCATACCCAGTGAGGTATTCATATTTCTTAGCTGATTGGGTTTATATTAGACTCCATGCGCTCACATAGATGACTTTTGAGATAAGGGGGAGATGATAAGGTAAAGAACCAAGTCAAGTCTTGAGATTCCAATTGTGAAAAGTTCCAGGAGTAGTAACTATGGGATGTCAATCCATTCTTATTCAAGTGTATTCCTTACATTTCAGTTAACATGGTACTCTACTCATGTTGTACGTGTTCATGCCATGACCACATATATGGTCCTAGTCAAGGTCTAACCGGGTAGCTTCTATGGTTCACTCTATGAATCGTGCTTCAGAGTACGGTCCATATAAATGACCGTAGTCTCCTGTGAACAGGTCTACAACATAAACTTTCTCATACTACATGGGCTTACAACTGCTAGAGCACAAATAAAGGGAACATTATTCTATTGAAAGTTCATGAAAAAATAGTCGATTTAACTCACACAATCTATCAATTGCAACCTACAAGCACATTCGCCTTTTACCACATCATCACTACTCCTTAGTAATTCATTATACATCCTATACATAATCTCTTACTGACACATTAACATGCCTTCATGAACTTCTACCCTAGTTTAAATATACTCTAAGTCATCTTTGCCAACAAATCTTCATCTAAATACTATGATCGAATCTACATAAAACTTATTACTCTTTAGTCAACATTATAGATACATGACTATGGATACCTACTTCCCTCAATCACTATCTCAATTTTTAACTTTCACACTTCTAACTTCATATTTTTGGCTCTAGG
Source organism: Jaltomata sinuosa (assembly GCA_003996215.1). Lineage (NCBI taxonomy): Eukaryota > Viridiplantae > Streptophyta > Magnoliopsida > Solanales > Solanaceae > Jaltomata > Jaltomata sinuosa. Next base: position 357,013 of record QJPP01007201.1, on the reverse strand, counting down.
TCACATAATGTAATAGTCCACATGGATATTAGCACAACCTTCAAGCCTATCACTATAATAATCTTATGGTTTCTTTATAGCTTACACTATATAAGAATTATCCCATCTTCCTTACCATATCTAATAACTGCAACTTCATGAACTTCTACAAAGAGACGCTAAATATTCTCATCTAACTATTAAACATAACTAATCCTTACCTCGTATTTTATTCACACTTATAATCTAAGATGGAACTAGTACACTGCAATTTTCATCAAAGGAATATCTACTTTCTCTTATCCTTCCCTTACCTATCTTCTTTCACTACTATCTATCAAGTAAAAAAGGAGGATCACTGAAGGAATAGACTATGAGCATTAGGAATAAAAGGTATATGATTCAATGATGACTTATACTAAGGAAGAGAGCTCTAGAAACTGATAGAGCTGGTATGGAGGTAGAAAATGAAAAAAGAAATGTCTAAGGCATCTTTTAATATCCCTAAAATCCCTGTAGTACAAATCATGGTCCAGGTTGATAGACCATAAACTTGTCTGTCAAAATTAGGTAAAAATTAGCAGTCTCTAGATTGTTTTTATGGCCAAAACTATGGATTGTAGTTATATTTTATGGACCATAATTCCTTCCATAGAAACATGATAGTATTTCACTAAAATGCCCATAACTTACAAACCTTGGCTTTTTAGCAGACAAACAGTCCTACCACAACTTGAAGAGTTCAAACTGTAGACTAACAAATGCATCTACTTCCTCAAGCAAATTCCTTTAGCTTGTACAAGAGTATAAATACCTTGAATATTTAATCAATACACATTTAATATTCAGTGATTTCAGCAGGTGAAAATTAACAATATAGACATCAAAAGTGAGCCTAGTTTGTGTAAATCACACCAAATTCCCAAAATAGTAAATCTGGATAGCCTACAGCCTTGTGTTATGACTCAATTTTGAATAGGTAAATGACAAAAATAGACTCTATAGTTATCACAAAAGTTGTAGATACATGTATTATGGCTGAAAGGAATCAAGAACATTAGAAAATATGTTTCCTACAAAAATATATGCTCAAAATACTGAGTGGTGTTTTGAATGATCAAAAAGAGCATTAGAGAGGTTTAGTCACTTGAGACAAATGCAATCCTTATCTTAACTCTAGCCAATATCATAACCGGCAAGTCCTTAGTCATTCCGAGCTTGGTAACTCTATATTAGTGGTGCATTGCATAAAGGGCAAGCCTATGGTTCAATGCGTGTGCACTCGAACTTCTTTGAGAGTGTGAGAGTCTTTTTGGTTCTCTTACAATCCTGTTTGATTGTAAATTGCATGATTGTGAGTGGGATTCTCTTTTGTGGTGAGTGGCATCGCACACTTGAAAGGAATGATGAAGTCTCTATTTCAATTGATAGGAATGAATGAGACAAGTTGTGTGGCGAATCTCGAGGCAAACCTTGAAGGTCCATGCCAATGACTTGAGAAGCTTGAAAATCATATTTTGAATGACAAATTCCCTAGTTTTTGAATGAGAAAATAAGTCTTTTTGATGAACATTTTGAAATGAGAAATTTCCTTAAGAATATGGTGGTCCAAATTGAGATGAGCATTGTAGTTGAGTCTCTTTGTTTGAGTCTTTTTGTTTGTTATTTTCTTAGTTGTAGAGTTTAGATTAATCTTGTGTGCACCCTGTAAGTTCTAGAGCATAATTCATTCCTTGCTTTGTGAGTATCTTGCTTGAGGACAATAAAAAGGTCAAGTTTGGGGATTTGATAAGTTGGTAATCTACCAACTTATTAAGCTTTTATCCATGAATTATTTCTATGTTTTGATGAAAATTAGAGGTACTTATTGCCTTTATTGATGAAAATGTAGGTACTCTTGGTCAAAATTAGAAAACAAAGGAACTGGATCCAAAGAGCTAAAACAGAGTTGAAGTATGAAGATGATCAAAAACAAGGAAGAATCTGCCGAGAGTTGCAATCGACATGCGAGCCACACAATGCAGCGTGCGGTCCTCACCTCCCTTCACATATCAACCTCAAATCACTGGCATCAGTGGTTGGCTGATAAAGAGATATGTGATGTGCATAAGGCGTGGTACGACCACACGTCGTGTCGCACCACTCCCGAAGGGAATTTTTGTCCTTTGCCAAATAATGTTTTGGGTAGCTTCTAAAACCCTTTTTGAGGTGCGTACCTGATAGTTTTTGATAGTTTTTAGCATAGCTTTTGAATAGAGAGAACCCAAGGAAGATATTGAGAGTACTCTTTTTCTTCATCTTCTACACTTGAATTCACCATTTTTATACTAAATTGAGCTTGGATTTGGATTTTGGATTAATTATGAATAGAAGTATGAGTTACCCCATTGGTATATTCACTTATTTCCTTAGTATGAGTAACTAATTTCCTTGTCTAGAGGTATGTGTATAATGGGTATTTAAATTTGGGTATGGGCTTGTTTAATTGAGTTTATAATTGATGAATTGATATGGGTTTATTGAATTCCTCAAGTTTTAATCATAAAATTAATGGTTGCAAACATTAATTGTGTTTTCTTAATTGTGTTCTTTCTTCAAAGAGGGGTTCATAATTAGGATTGGAATTCAATAGTGGGAACTTGAGATTTCCACATTAGATTGAGGCTAGAAATAGCTTAATCGACAGAAACTCTCATCTAAGAGTCTAAGCTAGAAATAATATGACTTCCCCAAGCAATTGAATTGGTTGGTTTGTGTTAAAACCTATGGTCCTTGAACAAAGATTATAGGATATATATTTGGAGGATCGAGATATTACCAAATATGACTAAAACCAATGCTACCCGTATGTCAAGATCCTATTCTCAGGTCATGATGGCCCCTACGACCCCTAGTAGGCGAACCAATTTATGTTACCCGAAACGGTTAGTAATGGGCTACTACCTAACCAACATGCATGATAAGCTGAAATAAATGGAAGATGAATAAGATAAAGACAAACGGAAGCAAAAACCCGAATATATATAAGAAACTACACCAACCCCAAAACTTGGTGTCGACAGTACAGAAGCTTCTAATAGAATACAAGTGCTGAAAGTAACAAAAGATAAGTAGAACTGTCTTTGAATATACGAAGAGTAACAGTACAAAGATGAGAAGTGGTCAAGCCCCGACCGTCAGGCGCTCACCCTAGTCTCGAAGATCCCAAAAGCTGCATGAGTCTCCAACGCGATCAATGGCAAAAGCTCACACTAATATCTGCACCAAAAAGTGCAGAAGTGTAGTATAAGTACCAATTGCGAAGCAATGGGTACCCAGTAGGCATCATTGGCTGACTGAGCGCATATAAAATATAAACGCAATAATAAGAAAAATACAAGAAGATAGTCACAGAAAACAAGGAAGAAGCACAAGGAAACTAGCACAAGAGTAATTCAACCAAGAGTACAAAAATAACATGCTAGCACAGAAGATATACATACACAGAAACACAGGTGAAAGAAGGAAGAAGGACGCACCTGGGGACCTTGCAACAACAGTATATATAAAGAGAATTCAAAGGGATGGGTGGTATACCGGTAACCTCAAAAATGACGAGCAAGAAGGAAAGACAATCAACAATTGAACTAGAAATCACATACTAACAGAAATACCCAATACAAAAATAGACGTAATCAACTTACAAGTCAAGCCTAAGATGGAATAACTAACCCATAAGTGTCCAAATCTACTAATCAAGCCAGGATAAAAACAGGAACCACTACCCTACAATCACTCAGAAAACTACACAATCAGTATCTCAATAATATGGGACCCACTAGCTCCTCAATAACCTCAGCCCCAAAGCTGGTGCCTCAACCGGCTAAAACCACTCATCTAATCAATACCAAAGGTCCAGACTAGTTCTACGAAATGAAAGAAGTAATATAATCTACCTACAGTCCCAACAGCCGCCCATACAATCGAGGAACACAATCAAGTGAAAACAAACCTTCCGGTCGCCCATACAACTGGAGCGTACACTGAACACACAGCAAATAAGGGTGGAATAGAATACCAAATGCATGATGATGATATGATGTAAAAGTAACCCGTATGTTCCCCCTCACGTACCCCAAGGGCCCATATAGAGGAAGGACCCATAGAAGGACTCTACCCATGTACCTCTGCTATGTCATACACCCCTCATTCGGTACACGTAGCCTAAGGCCCCAGGTCTTGGATTGACAAGGTCCATGGAGGTCTACTCATAGACCACATACAAAACCGCACGATCACATAAAGTAGCTCCATACTTAAAACCTCATAGAACATGCCCGAAATCAAACTGCATCTAAAACAGTAGTAGTAATCTCAAAAGACCCTCTCAAAGGGTGCTCGAAGTAAACTCGGGTCTAAATCAGTGATAAAAGTCTTAATCCCCTAAACAGGGTGCCCGGCATATGTTCGGGTCTAAATCTGTACAAAATCATGGCTAGTGCTACGGACCTGTCGAGCCTAGTGTCAGTAGAAAAACCAGTGTGAAATCATCCAAATATCATTTTATCATCATTTATATCGAAAATGGGCCCCCAGGGCCATGCAAGGTTTAAAAAATCGGTGATAGTCGGCCCGAAGCCAAAATAGTAGTAAAACATGCAAAAAATCCTTTTTCATGATTGAATATGCTCGCAGACAATAATTTTAGCCCAAAGTGGCTCACAAACATTCCCATCGGCCCTGCACAGGCACAATCGATTCAATAGCACAAGTAACAAACCTAGTAAGGTCATGATGTTCGGGACTCACGGACATTCCCAAATATCCCACCGTCTATGGTCCAGAGTCATAAAAAAGGCCACACGAGGCCATAACGGTGAAATAATAATACTACACGAATACTATAATCAACGTATGAAATAAATGGACAGAAAGGTGGACAAGGTCTGAGGGTACCAACCTATAACAACCCACCCAAGGATACTAATTACTGTAGTTATAGTCTATATACGCAGAGTCTAGATAGGGGAAACCATAACCGACCTGTCGTCCGATGACTAGCTACGGGAATGGCATTGTCTAGGCTCGAACTGCTCTGAGAAGTTCTAAATTGCGAAAGTACTATCAACACAATAATCTAGGTGTTAAAACAAGACTATCGATACCCATAATGCTATGAATATAACCGAGCTGAAATTTGGGTCACTAACAGGACCATGGGCCCTGTAACTAGAAATTAGAAATGAAAAACACTGTCGTGTTCCCCATAATCTCGGGATCACATGCTCAAAAATTGAGCTGAAATGGAAAACAATTGGATTCCAAAATAGCCCATCAATTATGGAATCAAAGAGGGAATTTCTAAGAAAGAAAAGCAGGAAATTGAGCAAGAATTACCTACCACTACGGGAGAAAATGCCAAGGAAGTGAGTTCCACTAACCCAAAAACATGCAAGCCCAAGAGAACATATTCTACAAGGAATTCCCAAGCTTTTGAGAATTTACAACAATGGAGTTTCCAACAAAGGGAGAAGAAGCAAGCTTTGGGGTAGAAGACTTACCAAAACAAAGAGGGAGCAAGATTAAGCGTCAAATTGATGAATTCCCCGAAGCCAATACTGATTTGGAGTCAAATAAAGAGAGGGAAGATGATTTGAGGTGAGAGGGAAGTGATAAAATGGTCTGAAAAATTGAGGGGGAGGCTTTATCAGTTGCAAGTCGCAAACCAGCAATCGCGCTATCAGGGCGCGATCGTGTTGAAGGAAGGATCACACACCAGTGCAATCGCGCTATTTTAGTGCAATCACGCTGAAGGGAAAATATCATAGGCTAGCACAATTGCGCTCCCCGAACACCATTGGTGCTGAAGGAAAAGCACAGGTCAGCGCAATCATGCTGCCCGGGCGCCGTTGGCACTGAACAATTTCTTCTGCAGAAAACCAGCAACAGCCAAAACTTCTACGGGGTATTCCAGGCATAATCAGAACCCGATACTCAAAAATCAAATATGCTATTAGAGTGGAAATGACATTTTGGACTCAACAGAATCGATGAAACTTCCATATAAGGTTGTTTCAGAGGAATGTTGACCCAAGTTAACACTAGCTAAAACCAACCGAGCATCCAAAATGAGTCCATCTCACCCAGGACCCAAACCAACTGACTATCTAACACAAACTCGGCATTCCAGAGCTAACAACACTGATGAAATTTCCATCTGAGGCTGCTACCTCCAAATGTTGACCAAATTGAACCAAGCCAGCCAACTTGACTAAAACCACAGAACAAGAGAGAATTATAAGTTAAATAGCTCCCGGATCCTGACAAAAGGTCCTCCTAGACCAAAGTCCACGCTCCGAAGCCAACAAAACTATCAGAATTTGATTCTAAGCATGATAGCTAATAATGTTAACTAAAGTCAATGATTTCCAAAGTTTAAGGCTCTAAAATAAGGAAACGGCCATAAAGACCAAATAAATGGCCCGGGCACCAGAATACCAGTCCCAGCAAGTCATAAATGATTTGGGGCCGCTATAGGAAAGCTCTAACAGTACAAAAAAGTTGAAAACACGAAAATGATCGGAAGGGTCATTACATCATCCACTACTAAAAAGGACTTTCATTCCCAAAAGTTAAGAAAGAATGGAAAGTAAAGGCTTAACAACTGTGAATACAAAGCCCGACTACTCTCTCAGACAACCTCGATAGCCTCCCTGACTGGATGGCACCCAACAGAACAAGACCCAAGTAGGCAACCAGGCCTTAAATTCACTCAAGCCAAGCTAGACTCTAACCCTTGATTCCAAAACTCCAAAGATCAATCAACCAAACTAACCCTCAAGAATCTCCTCCAGAAGCACCGATACAATATCGAAACTAGAGAACCGACTTGGCTATACTTTTAGCAATATGGGTATCCTTAGATTCATTTTAATACGTAGTTTATATTTATGAGATTTTGACTATTGTTCAGAGCTTCTCGAAGCAGTTCAGGCTTGGACATCATCTTTCTAGCAGCTTGTCATTGGACGACAGGTAGGTTATAGTCTTCTCCATACTATACTTTACGTATATAGGCTATAATTGTACTAATTATCATCCTTGGGTTGGGTTTTATTAGCTTGGCACCTCAGACATTGTTCGTTTCTTCATATACGTCTTATTTTTCGCACCTATAGTTGTAGTATTCATTATAGTTTGTAGTATCACCCTTGTGGTCCTATGTGGCTTTGTATTTGACTCTGGATCACAGATGGTGGTTACTTGGGAATGTCCATGAGTCCCGATGATCAATATTGTAATTTTGAGCTGGTTAAATATGTTGTAGAGCGATTGGAGCCTGTGCAGGGCTGATAGGTTGATTGTGAGTCATTGGGCTATTGTTTATGTTTGGGCATACCATTAGCATGCATATAAAGAGATTTTCTGCATGATTTACTACCATTTTGGTTGGGGGGCCACTATAAATGGTTTTCTAAATCTTACATGGCCCCGAGGGCCCATTTTCGGTAAAAATGATTATAAAAGGTTTAGAACTAATTGTCATGGATCTTCTTGGGGTAAAAGAGTTAAAAGGATGATTTCATCACTATTTTTGTACTTATAGTAGACTCGGTTGAGCCGTGGTGATATACATGTTTTATCATTGATTTGAAATAATCCTAGACTCGATCGAGCCGAGTGTTAAACTTGTTTTACTACTGTTTTAGATTCGGTTATGCCTGGGCATCCTTGATGGTGTTTTTGAGACTTGATTCACATAATTAGACCTGTATAGGCTCTGATCATTCATTTTTGAGACTTTGATTACTTATTTGAATCTGGATACACCCTGGACTACTATATTAAGATTTTGAGATTGAGTATGTGGTCGAGGACCTCTATGGACCTTGCCAATTTGAACCAGGGGCTACGTGCTGAGTGTGCCGGAAGAGGGATATACGATGTAGTTGAGGTATATGGGTAGTGTCCTTCCATGGATCCTACCTTCTGGGCCTATAGGCATCGGAGGAGGTACATACAGAGCTACTATTCCACCTAGTTTTCACTTTTGCATCATATCATTCATTTGTGTATGACTCCACCCTTGTTTATTGTTTTCTGAGTATACGCTCTGGTTGTATAGGATGCTCGAGGGTTTGTTTTTATTTGTATGTGTTTCTTGGGTATATGGGGCACGCGTGTAGATTTGTATTTATTTATCCATTGCAGTATTAGTTTCGATTATGATTACTATTGAATTATTATTTTGTTATTCGTATGAGAGAACTGTATTATTAACATGGCTTAGTTATTAGTCTTATTTTCAAGCATGTTAGTGTTAATTGCCTTTTTTCCTTCCCTTTTTACTTGAAGTTACCAATATACTGCCTATTTTCCTAAAACTCTCTTTATATATATTGTTATTGCAAGGACCTCAGGTGCGTTCTTCTTTACTTCACCTGTGTTCTGTGATGTATATATTTCTAGTAGCCGAGCATGAATATTGTTCCCTTGTATTCTTTCTGTGCTAGCTTCCATATACTTATTCGTTGCTTCTATGACTACTTTCTTGGCTTTCTGCTATTTATTGCTTTTATATGCTATATGCGCTCAGTCGGCCTATGATGCCTACTGGGTACCCGCTGCTTTGTAATTGGTGCTCATACTATACTCTGTATCTTTCTGGTGTAGATTCTAGTACGGGCCATAACCACTGATTCATGGAGACTCGTGTCGAGTGCGTTTGGATCATTCGAGACCAAGGGTGAGCTCTCGGTGATCGGAGCTTAGCTTTTATCTCCTTTTTTATATTATGTACTCTTTCATTATTAAGAGACATATGTGTATATTATCTTGGACCTTATTGTACTCTATTTATGTAGTAGCGGATCTTATACTATGATACCAGTCCATGGGATGGCTTAGTTTCTTTATTATATATATAAATATATATATATATATATATGTATTGACCCTTCTGGTCATTTTTGCATTTACGCTTTCTTTTTATTGTTAGAGCTTTCTTGTAGCAGCCCTAAGTCATTTATGGCTTACTGGGATTGATGGTTCAGTGCCTTGGCCGTTCATTTGGTCGTTATGGTCGTTTTCTTGTTTTAAAACTTTAACTTAGGAAATCATTGACTTCGGTCAACATTCTTAGTAAACGCACTCGGAATTGAATTTTGATAGTTTTGTTAGCTCTAGGGCATGGATTTTAGTCTAGATGGATCCTTGTTCGGGGTCTGGGAGCTTTCAGTTTGGTTTGGTGTAAGTTTTTGTGTTTTCTAGCCAGTTGAACTTGAAAGTTCGACTTTGGTCAACATTCAGAGAAGACGGCCTCGGATGAAAATTTTGACCATGTTGTTAGCTCTGGAATGTCGACTTTAGGCTAGGGGGACCTTTGGTTCGTGTCCCAAGGCTTTCGAACTCATTTTAGGCCATGGGGTTCTGTTTTTAAAAGTTTGGCCTAAAGTTGGTTCTTGGGCATGGGGCCTCCTTTTCATCGTATCAACCTCCATTGGGAGTTTTGTTTATTTCGTTGAGTACAGAATACCTTTTTAGTCAAATAGCTCTACTCATTTATGTTTGCGGGACCCTAGATGTGTTCTAGAGGGTCCGTCGAAGAAAATTCCAAGTTGGAATTAGTTGTTGGCAGTTGGTTGCTGTCATGGCACCAGCATTGCCTTTGCCTACGCATGGGCATGGACGCCTACGCGTAAGGCAAACCAGTTTCCCCCTCTGTTTAGCCTTCGTCTAGGCGATGCTTTGGCCGTGTCTGCAGGATCGCGTGCATGGAGGCCTAAACACGTAAGCGCTAGGCAAGCGCCTGGTCTGGCCAGCGCCTGGCCTTCGCGTGCGCGATACCTGCCCGCGTACGTATGGATGCGTAGGTAGCTCCATTGCCGCGTATGCGTGATACGCCCAAATTACACCTCAGTTAAGAAACGTAAGCGGTCGTTGTCAAATATAGAACTCAACAAAGGTTGGGGTCGATCCCACAGGGAATAAGGTGCAAATTAAGTCGTTAGTAATTTAGATGACTAGTAATCAATAGTTTTCGGTAAATGAGGGGTTTGTAGTGATCAATCTTTGATTGTTTCTTTGAATAATTCACGTAACAAACAACAAGTTTCAACGAGTAAAAATCAATATTAGAGATGAACTAGGGATGTGTTCACCATGGCTTCGTGGACAACCTCGGGTTAGAGTCTCAATGGATTCGTTTCATATGCAAAACACGAAGTAATTGAATTCTTTCATACATCTAATCATTTCTCAACCAAGAAGATGCTTTTCTTTTCAATTCTTTCAAACTTGAAAAGATACAATTATACAATTCAATTAAAACTTCAAGTAGATTAATCTTGCTAAAGCATCAATCATTAGACGGGAGTTAGTAGTCCCGAATCCTTGTTGTTAATCAAATTTACCCGGTTTTAATTTCTTGATTAAATCAAATCAAACCTAGGTTTATTCTAATGTTTGCAACCATTAGAAAACAGTAAAAATGTAAGATTAACAACGTATAAAGCATATAATCTGAACCCATTGTCACACGTAACCTAGATTACTACTTTTGCCATGGATCCCACAACCCTAGTTGTGGGAAGTTTAGCTACTCATGAATAAAGAAGAAGAGACGACAATAATTATCATAGTAGAAGAAAATCCTTACAATATATGAAAACACACTTCAATTCATTAATGGAACTTGAGCAAACATTCCCAAAAAGTAATAAAAATGATAGAAAATGTATGTTTGTTGTTTGAGCGCTGTTCAAAACACGCTGAAAACAAAGTACTGGAAAAATTCCCTAAGAGTCCTATTTATAGGAAATTCCAAATTAAATCCAAATTGGTCTAGGAAAGGAAAGACGCATCCTCAAAACGGATGCCAAAATGGTCCGTTTTGGTCAACAATGGACCGTTTCTTTGAGCGTTGTAACTTCCCGACTTAAACAACTTTCTGGTTATGGAAAATGGTCCAAGGAACGGTCCGTTTTGATCAATAATGGACCATTTCCTTGGCCGTTGTAACTCACAAAAATTTTCTATCTTCTAGTAAGTCGTCCAGCCTGTGATGACTTGCTGAGAAATTTTTGCAAGTCATCCAGCCTGTGATGACTTGCTGAGAGATTTTTGTAAGTTGTCCAGCCTGTGATGACTTGCTGAGAATCTTGAATGGTTGACTTGACGGTTGGTCACAATGGTCCATTTTTAGTCACAATGGTCAGCAAAACGTCTCGTTTTTGGCCCAACTAAGCTCTCTTGGTGCTTTAAGTCTATCTTTCCTGAGACACAACCAAAACACATAAATTTGCACAATATTTTCTTGAAAACTTACGTCTATTCTTTGGTCAAAGGAGTAAAATGTGTCATAAGATATCGGCACATTAACACCCTTAACTTAGAACGTTCGCTTGTCCTCAATCAACATGACATAAGACCAAAATAGACGAATCCATAGAAGAAAAACACATCATGTCTATAGCAGTCAACAGTCATTCAACAAATGTATCAACTTCATCCAACCCCCTGTACTACAAAAGTGTTTGAAAAGCTAACTAGTAAGGATCCAAGCGTGTCATTACGATGTGATAGAGTACTCCACATACACACAAAACAGCTATCCCAACAATCAGTAGATAATACATAAATCACGGTGCCCTCACCACAAAGAAGTCCCCCACACAAGGCTTGGACTAAGTACACACTCACACTCACAAATGATTTCAAATAGTACACATGTGATACCATAGGCTTGCCCTTGCTATTCTATTTAAAAAATTTCAGAGAGTCACTCAGGATCACTACAGGACTTGTTTTGTCTTGTAATGAGGCTTCGGGTGCAGGTAGAATACTTTTGGAGAATAGTGACTAAACCCTCCTCGAAAAACATTGCCCTATTATTTCCACTCAAACTTATTCCATCCACTCTTAATGTCCTTTGATTTTCTTATTTCTAGTTACAGGTGTCCTTCTTAACTTGGTAACTTCTTTTCGTTCTTTTTCATTTTTTTTCATTTTTTTTTTGTCTTTTCATTTGGCACACACCTGCACTTTTTATCCCATCAACAACTAATCTTTCACACAACCCATTTTTCTTATCATGTACCTCTATAGTAGCTAACCTCAACTTAGGCTAATTACCTGAGTTGAGGTGCATGATGTCCAAGGAGGGACCAGGGCCAAAATAGAGATTCAAAGTTAAAAGGGAAAGGTAAGAGGTTACCGAAAGAACAAAGTCAACTTTGGCTCAAACAGGGGTCAAAGGGAGTATTTACATTTGGACGGTCTTTTAGGTTAAGTGGACTGCACACAAAAAGGGCTTGTGATCCTTTCCTAAGCGACTAACTTCAAACTTAACAGAATAGGTCAGGCAAGTTCTAGATGCATGCACAGAGTAAGACTTTATAACATAAACTCACACACACTTGGCACCAAGAAACCATACCGATACCAACTATCAAAATAACAGCTCGGCTTAAACACAATTATTACAGTCACATCCACTCAATGACATTCAGGGATCCAGAACAGTTAACCATTTCAAACATACGTACAAAATCAACAATTTTTATATGGGGCTCTTTTTTAGTTCAACTTGCAAAAAGCCATGCTTGCTATAGACACCACAACACAACACAAACAAAACCCTAAATGATAACCTAAAATATTGGTTCTACTAGATAGCACAACGAGGAAAAAGAAACACGGCAACAAAAACCCTCGGTGGAGATAGACTCATAGGTATCCCAATACCCTCAACTTAGACTCATGCATTATCCCAATGCATATATGCAAAAGCTAAAACTGTGAGAGAAAGGAATACCTGTGAAGCCCTTAGGCCTCAGAATCTGGTACGATATTGGAGACCATCGGGGTCTCCAAGGTAGGTGCAGTCTCTGAAATAGGTGCAAGCAACATCAGCTAGTTGAGCTCCAAATTTCCCTTTTCTTGGCTCCTCAACTCTTCGAGACAGCTTCATCACTCTTTCTAACTCTTTTTCCTTGTTGGTTCTCTTGTGCTGTTTTCTTTTCTTTGATTTGTTCTCACCGCCTTCTTCTATAGGTTTCTCTTTTTGCAATCCCAACATCATCCTCATAACAGCTAGGGTCTCAACAATACCCTTTTTCTCAATATGCACATCCATAGGGGCTTCATTAATAACATTGATAACCGAGACCATCCTCATGTCTTTCGGTGGCTTCATCAATTTACACACATCAAACTTGACCAATTCATTATTCAATCTGAATGTCAGTTTATTTCTCTCCATGTCGACCAACACTTTTGCAATAGCTTACAATGGCCATCCCAAGAATATGGGAACTTCAAATTCCACTTTGCAATCAAAGATTACAAAGTCAACTGGGATTATAAACTTACCAATCTTCACTAGCACGTCATACAATATTCCCACCGGTCGCTTTACTAAATGGTCGGCCATTAATACCCTCATGGTATTTGGTTTGGGGGCTCCCAAGCCCAACTGCTTATAGATTGCTAACAGCATCAAGTTGATGCTAGCACCAAGATCACATATGGCTTTTTCGAAATTGAATTTCCCAATTGTACAGGGAACAGTAAAAGCACCTGGATCTTTCTTCTTTTGCACCAATGATCTCAAAGAAAACGCACTGCAGTGGTGAAGGTTATTTTCTAGCTCAATGCTCACCAGCCTCTTTTTGGTAATCAACTCCTTCATGAACTTGGAGTAACCGGGCATTCGCTCAAAAGCATCCACAGTGGAATGTTCACTGATATCTGCTTGAGCTTGGACATGAACTTGTGGAACTTACCATCTTCTACATTTTTCTTTAACCTTTGTGGAAATGGAGGAGGTGGCCTAGGTATCGTAGTTGGAAGTTTTTCAACTTCCTTGCCTTTTTATTCAATCACAGGCTCAGAATCTTTTTCCACAGTAGATTTTTCAGCACCTACTTTTGGAGCATCATTATTGCCCAAGTCATCATCTACCATCTAATTCTCATCTTCTACACTCTTTTCTTGAGGCTGAACGAAGGGGTGTGGGTCGGACAAGACTTTTCCACTCCTTGTAGAGATAGCCATATAACTTCCATCATTCCTAGGATTTTTGTATGGTATCACTAGGTAAAGTTCCATTCTTGTGCGGGTTTATAGTGGTGGATAGTTGCCCCATTTGGCACTCCAGCTGCTTAATGGACGTAGAGTGTGAATCCACCAGCTGTCTTAATAAAGATAGATCCCTCTTGATCTCTTGTACCCCTGCGTCAGTACACTCCACATTCACCAACACTATAGCCAAAATGGTTTCCATACTGGAAGTCCCCGCACTGCTGCTAACTTTCTCATGATTCCCAGGTGGTACATACAATCCACCTCTGTCATCCTTGCTCTTCCAATCACCTTGCTTTCGATTCTTATAACCAGGATTTTCATAGTAATTGTCCCACTGGTAATTCCAACCTTGGTTTCCTTGGCCATAAGCCTAGAAACCCCCTAAGTAATTAGCTTCTTCATCAGACTCTGCCTCAGTTACTCTACCCTGTGACCTTACAGCTTTTACTTTCTAAATTCCTCCTGACAACAAATGTTTAGTCAGCATGTCTATTTGTGTCTTCAAATGGGCCATGTCTTGGTCCCGCTCTTCATCTTTTCTATGTTGCTCAGCTGACATACCTGCAGTATAAGTACTAGCATCCACTTCTCAATCTCGGGTGTGCAAGGCTCTGTTAGGTTTGGTGAGCCGGTCCAGAATATTAGTGGCCTTAATAAAAGTGAGCCCCATGAATGCTCCACCTACTGCATTATCAAGTGTTGGCTTGGTAGCCTAATTCAGCGATCTATAAAATGTCTGCATTAGAAATCCATATGTCAGCTGATGGTCCGGGCATTGGGCAAACTTTTTTTAAACCTCAACCAGGTTTCATGCAAGGCCTCATGCGGTTGCTGTCAGAAATTACTAATCTCGTCCCTCAACTGCAACATTCTGGAGGGAGGAAAGAACCTTTCTAGGAAATCTCCTTTTAACTCACCCCATGTTGTTATAGAATCAAGAGTTAGCTCTGTTAACCATAGTGTTGCCTTATCAGAGAGAGATAACGGGAACAACCTTATCCTGATAGCTATTTGACTCACACTCGGCAGTTCAAATGATGTGCAGATCCCCACGAAGTTCATCAGATGCCTATTAGGGTCATCACCAGCTACACCTCTAAACAACCCTTTCAGATTCAATAACTGGATCATCATGCTAGTGATATTAAATTTAGCGCTCGGCGTTAATGGAGAAAAAACAATGGCACTCGTAACGCCAACTCCATCTAAGTCAAGGTCCTCATTATCCTCCAAAGCAACTTGCCTTGGTTGTTGCCGACCTCTACCTCTTGGTTGTGGCCTTTGATTAGCAGGAGCAACATTTCCAACATCATCCGCCATAACATCATCACCCAATGCAGCATCTACCTCAACATTATCAGTGTTCAGGTGTTGTTAGCCTGCAGCAAGCCTTGCTGCCTCTTGTTGTTATGCATTCATATTTTTCCTTAAAGTTCTAGCAAGCTCAGGGTCGTAGGGTAATATTGGTTCACCCGAGCATCGAGTACTTGGCATGCACGAATTTGTACCCTGTAATAATCAAAAACAACAAATAAAAGTAAATCAGAAAAATATGACTAAGAGTCAACTAAACACACCGGACTTAATAAACAATTGTAGTCCCCGATAATGGTGCCAAAAGTTGATACGCCCAAATTACACCTCAGTTAAGAAGTGTAAGTGGTCATTGTCAAATATAGAACCCAACAAAGGTTGGGGTCGATCCCACAAGAAATAAAGTGCAAGTTAAGTTGTTAGTAATTTAGATGACTAGTAATCAATATATTCCAGTAAATGAGGGGTTTGTAGTGATCAATCTTTGATTGTTTCTTTGAATAATTCACGTAACAAACAACAAGTTTCAACGAGTAAAAATCAATATTAGAGATAAACTAGGGATGTGTTCACCATGGCTTCATGGACAACCTCGGGTTAGAGTTTCAATGGATTCATTTCATATGCAAAACACGAAGTAATTGAATTCTTTCATACATCTAATCGTTTCTCAACCAAGAAGATGCTTTTCTTTTCAATTCTTTCAAACTTGAAAAGATACAATTATACAATTCAATTAAAACTTCAAGTAGATTAATCTCTCTAAAGCATCAATCATTAGACGGGAGTTAGTAGTCCCGAATCCTTATTGTTAATCTAATTTACCCGGTTTTAATTTCTTAATTAAAGCAAATCAAACCTAGGCTTATTCTAATGTTTGCAACCATTAGAAAATAGTAAAAATGTAAGATTAACAATATATGGAGCATATAATCTAAACCTATTGTCACACATAACCTAGATTACTATTTTTGCCATTGATCCCACAACCCTAGTTATGGAAAGTTTAGCTACTCATGAATAAAGAAGAAGAGAAGGCAATAATAATCATAGTAGAAGAAAATCCTTACAATATATGAAAACACACTTCAATTCTTCAATGGAACTTGAGCAAAAATTCCCAAAAAGTAGTAACAAATGATAGAAAACGTATGTTTGTTGTTTGAGCGCAACTAATGTTCAAAACACGCTGAAAACAAGTACTGAAAAAATTCCCTAAGAGTCCTATTTATAGGCAATTCTATCCGGATTAGTCTAGGAAAGAAAAGATGCGTCTTTAAAATGGATGACAAAATGGTCCGTTTGGGTCAACAACGGACCGTTTCTTTGAGTATTGTAACTTCCCAACTTAAACAACTTTCTGGTTCTAGAAAATGGTCCAAGGAACGGTCTATTTTGGCAACAAAAAACCGTTTCCTTGGATGTTGTAACTCACAAAAAATATTTGTCTTCTGGTAAGTCGTCCAGCCTGTGATGACTTGCTGAGAAATTTCTGTAAGTTGTCCAGCCTGTTACGACTTGCTGAGAGATTTTTGTAAGTCGTCTTGCCTGTGATGACTTGCTGAGAATCTTGACTGGTTGACTTGATGATTGGTCACAACGGTCCATTTTTAGTCACAACGGTCCATTTTTAGTCACAACAGTCAGCAAAATGTCTCGTTTTTGGCCCAACTAAGCTCTCTTGGTGCTTTAAGTCTAGCTTTCCTGAAACACAACTAAAACATATAAATTAGCATAATATTTGCTTGAAAACTTACGTCTATTCTTTGTTCAAAGGAGTAAAATGTGTCGTAAAATACTGGCACATCAATGCGCAGGCATGTCTGGCAGCTTTAAGTTGCCTTCTTCATTCCTTCTCCTCATTTTAAAAACCCAACTTCTTTCCACCATTGATAACAGCTCCCAAAACTCAAATTGCTCCACTTCTGGCAATCAATTTCTTGGAGTAAATTCACCTTTGCTTCGTGATCACTTTTCCGTCATTAATTTGGTAAGCTCCTTGCTATTTTACAACTTTTCATTCTCTTGAATTCCCTC
Source organism: Jaltomata sinuosa (assembly GCA_003996215.1). Lineage (NCBI taxonomy): Eukaryota > Viridiplantae > Streptophyta > Magnoliopsida > Solanales > Solanaceae > Jaltomata > Jaltomata sinuosa. Next base: position 339,619 of record QJPP01007201.1, on the reverse strand, counting down.
TTTGTTCTCTTGAATTGGGTGGGCTATTTTAGCCCAAAATTCATGCCTAATTCCTTCAATTATTTGGGCATGTACTCCTATGATCATTGTGATCATTTTGTACTCTTTTATTTTTAGCCTCAGGTTGCGGGACCCACGGGCCTGTCGGTGACCCGAATTTTGACCCGGCTATAGTTATAAAAATATGGGTATCGTTAGTCTCGTTTTAATGTTTAGTTTATGTTCTTGATAGTTTGATTTCTGTTCGAAGCTTCTCAAAGCGATTTGAGGTTGGGCGTCATCGTTCAAGCAGCTTGTCGTCGAACGACAGGTAGGCTATGGTTTAACTCTTTAGACTTCACATATATAGGATAAAATTGTACTAATTGGCATCCTTGGGTTGGGTTTATTAGCTTGATACCACAGACCTTAACCGCTTCTTTATGTCTGGCTCGTTTCCTTTCTCCGATGTTTCTAGTATTTGTTATAGATGATATTATTATCCTTGTGGTCCTGTGTGACCTTGTATTGACTCTGGACCATAGATGGTGGGTTATATGAGAATGTTCGTGAGTCTCAAACATTGATATCATAATCTTAGGCTGGTAATCTATGTTGTAGAGTGATTGGATCCTGTGTAGGGCTGATAGGTTGAGTGTGAGCCGTTGGGCTGCTGTTTGTGATTGAGCATGTCATTTTCATGTTTATAAAGGGATTTTTCATATGTTTTACTATGGTTTTGGCTTCGGGCACACTATTATTTGTTGTTTTCTAAACTTTTCATGACCCTGGGCCCCTTTTTGGCTGAAATGACTTTAAAATGGTTTGGAACTGACTTACATGGATCTTCTTGGGGTAAAAGAGTTAAAAGATAGTTTTTATCACTGTTTTCCTACTATTACTAGACTTGGCAGGGCTGTAGTGCTAGATTTGTTTCTTATTGAAATTTCACTAGACTCGATCGGATCGAGCATCAAATCTATTTTACTACTATTTTAGACCCGGTTATGTACGGGAGTCCTTGATGTGATTGTGAGACTTATTTCACTATTTTAGACTTGGATAGAGTCTGGGCATGCATATTTGAGATTTTGGCTACTAGATTGCATTCGGACCTACTCTGAATGATGATACTAAAATTGAGATTTAGTATGGGGTCATGGACCTTGCCGATCCGGACCAGGGGCTTCGGGATACGTGTGCAATAGGAGGGGTATATGGTGGAGTTGAGGTATACGGGCATTGTCCTTCAATAGAACCTACCTACTAGGCCTTAGGCATTGGAGGAGGTACATACAGGGTTACTATTCCACCCAGGTTTTATCATGCATTATACCATTCATTTGTGTGAGGTTCCACCCTTGTTTGTCGTTTGCTGATTATACGCTCCGGTAGTATGGGATTCCAGAGGGTTTGTCTTCACTTATTTGTGTTCCTCGGGTGTATGGGTGCCCATTGGGACTGTAGATAGACTTATTATTGCTTTATCGAGATATGATTCCTTATGTTGATTCCTTATTGTAACTGGATATTGAGACTAGTATTATGTAGCTTAGCTTGGTTATTATTCCTGTGTTCGAGCATGCCATTGTTATTCTACTTTCTTCCTTCTCTTTTTACTTGAGGTTACCAGTATACCACTCGTTTTTTAAAAACTTCTATATATATTGTTATTGCGAGGATCTCAGGTGCGTTACTTCTATCTTTCACTTGTTCCTGTGATATATATTGTAGTAGCTAGCCATGTATGTTGTTTGTTGCTTGTACTCCTTCCGTGTTAGCTTCCGTGTACTTATTCATTATTTTTTGTGACTACTTGCTTCTACTCTGCTTATTACTACTCTTTTATCTTATATGTGCCCAGTCGGCCTATGGTACCTACTGGGTATCTATTGCTTTGCAATTGGTGCTCATACTACACTTCTGCATCTTTGGGTGCAGATCCGAGTGTGAGTTCTTTCCACTGACTGTGTTGCCTCGTACGAGGTGTTTTGGGCCATTTGAGATTGAGGGTGAGCTCCTAACGACTGGAGTTTAGCTGATTATAGATAAGTCAGTAATTTACCAACTTATTGAGCCTTTATCCATGAATTATTGCTATGTTTTGAATAGATTTAGAGGTTCTTATGGCCTTTATTGATGTCTATGTAGTTACTTTTGATCAATGATGAAAAACAAGGAAATATACCCAAAAAGAGCTCAAAAGGAGTGAAGTGTGAAGTGATCGGAAAAGATGGAGATTCTGCCCTGAGATGCATGCCCGTGCGACACGCACAAGTTATGGTATGGAACACACCTATGCCACATAGAGCTACAAAATTCCTTGAAGAGTCTTGTCACGCCTCGAGGTTACCCCCTAGACATAACACGGGACTCGAGAGCACGAGGATCCAAAGCTAACCCTTGGTCATAGCATTCTCAAGAAACGTAAAGGAAAGCATAGTGGAAGCATCATAAGGAAATCCAAAACAGGAAGACATATCATAGATAGAGTACTAAATAGGGGATACAACTCGAATATCATCCGATAACATCTATGTCTGAACGCCTCTACAACTAGCATATTGAGTTGATGGGATAATACCCCAACTAACTTGACAATCTCAAAAGAATGGGAACATAAGGCTAAAGTAAATTCTAGTCCTCAAACTATGAGGACTCACCCAAGCTGACTGAAACTGGCCGGGATCTCTAGCCAAGTATCTATGAAGGGACACCTGAATTTGCATCATCAAAGGATGCAGCGCAATATGTGTTAGTACTATGGAATGTACTAAGTATGTGAGCAATGCAAAAGTATGATAAAACATGTTTTAAAATGTACTTAAACATGATCCATGCATAATAAAGTATCAAGAGAAGAAATCATAATGAAAATCTAAGTCATGAGGCCAAATCCAACTTCAAAAGTCATAGTTCATAAAAGAGTCCATAAGGCGTAGAAAACATGAAAAAGAACAAACATACGGGAGTTTCTTATAACCGACATGAGACCATGTGAGCTACATGGAATCGAACTATATAACCCTAGTTAGCAAAGCTGACTTTGAACCTTGCCAAGGAATAAGTCACCATACCCAACTATATAACCCTAGTTGGCAAAGCTGTCCTATGCCCCGCTAAGGCAAGGACACTATACATAAAGACGTGGATCCACTCTCATAAGCCTTGAAGGCACATATCATATCATAATCATACCTATGCTAGCAACGTAGTTTTTGGGACTAAGGGTACTCTCACCCCATCCAACTCGGTGCTAAATACTACTCCCAAAACATGCACATATAGCTCATAATTTTGTAAGGGCATACTCTCATGTCAAATCTTGTTCATAAAGCATGAAAACACAGCGGGTATCATGCAACTTTCATAACATAGTTCATAAAGCTTAGCATAGACATAATTCAAAATATGTTGTTCTTTCTAAATTCATACTTGAAGAATTAGGCATGCAATTTCGTAAATACATAGAGGCCATGATATCTAATCATGCAAACTTTCTTTTGAAAACATGCAAATTCATAGTTTCATGCTAGAAATCAACTATCATGCTTGGGCCTTTAAAAGCAATAAGAGAATCTTAATCAAATCATGAGTAATCAATAAAAAAAAACCATGAATTTAAACATAGAAGCTGATTTCATAAACTTTCCCCAAATTTTAGATCAAAACCCTAATTTCACAAGTTCATAATTCAACATAAGAATTGGGGATTTTGGGCACAAGGGTGAAAGGACCCCATTGTTAAAGAACCATGAATTTAAACATAGAATCTGATTTCATAAACTTTCCCAAGGGCCATTCTATAGAGAGGAATAGAGATAGGATTCATATCCGAAAGAAGATCTATCCCAAAGTCAATTTCCCATTCGGGAGGGACTTTGAGCAAATCATCGGGAAACACTTCTGGGAATTCATTCACAACAGGAACAGACTAAATAGTTGGGGTCTCAGACTCTGTGTCCATAACCCGGACTATATGATAGACATAGCCTTTAGAAATTATCTTCCTAGCCTTAAGATAAGATATAAAATTACCTTTCGAATAAGAGGGACTACCTTGCCATTCTAGGATAGGTTCATTAAGAAACTTGAAACTGACAACTCGAGTACGGCAATCAACCAAGGCATAACATGCATACAACCAGTCCATACCAAGAATAACATCAAAATCAGTCATCTCCAACTCTACTAAATCCGCTGAAGTGACTCTATGAAGGACTGAGATAGGGCAATTTTGGTAGACTCTTTCAGCTAGGACTGACTCACCAACAGGAGTAGAAACATGAAAGGGTTCTAAAAGCATTTCAGGACAAATCTTGAACTTACAAGCCACATAAGGGGTTACAAAAGATAAGGAGGCATCGGGATCTAACAAGGCATACACATAAAGAGAGAAGACTTTCAACATACCGGTAACCACATCTGGAGAACTCTTCTGATCCTGACGGGAGGACAAAACATAAAGACGGTTCTGGCGCTGACCACCAAAACTAGAAGCTACGCCATGTTGGGCTGGTCTACCTCCTGAAGTTGCTGGGGTAGACTGAGTCCTACCACCTCCATGTCCCTTCCTCGCTGAAGGGCAATCCCTGATGCAATATCCAACCTGACCACAACCAAAGCAACCACCTGAACTGGCCAAACACTCACCAACATGACCCTTCCCGCACTTAACACAAGCTGGGTAGGAAGGTCCTTTGGTAACACTACCCTGAGATTGGAAATAGGAACCAGATCCTCTACCACCCTGATCATCAAGAGATGTTCATATCACTCAACAACAAAGTGGACCTACACTCTTTCTTCACCATATCAGAAACACCATAGATGAACTTCCTCATTTGATCATGCGGGTCCGCTACCATGGAGGGAGCATATCTAGACAACTGAGTGAACTTTAAACTATACTCTTGCACCGACATCGAACCCTGCCTCAAGTTCACAAATTCCTCCACTTTTGCTTTCCTCAACTCACATGGAAAGAAACTATCAATAAAGGCCCTCTCAAAACACTCCCAAGTCGTGGGGATCGCATCCCTCACCCTAGCCTCCTTTCATTGCGTGAACCAAATATGAGCTACATCCCTGAGTTGATAGGATGCAAGCTCAACACAATCAACCCCAACCACTTACATAACCTCAAAGATCTTCTTCACTTCATCAATAAAGTTGAGTGGGTCCTCACTCACTTTCAAACCCCAAAACTCCGGCAGGTTCATACGGATGAAGTCATGAACTTAGGCCGCTACCCCACCCTTAGGATGGACAAGGGCAGGAGCCTGTTTATTGGCCTGAGTGGCCAAAGTCTGTGCTAGCAAATGGATGGCATTTCTGAACTCATCATTCGTGACATCGGGAACCAAAACTTGAGGAGCAGTATTCCGAGCGGCTCAGGGAGGCATAGTAGTCGAGGAGGCATACTCTAAAATGCTTAAGATAAGGATTAGAGGGACATTAAAGTTAAGCTCTATCGCACGACGTGATCATGAAAGAAGTGAAGTTTTCCTAAGACATCTCATATCTTCCCTCTCATATGTGTGGCGCACTTCACATACATGAAAAAGACTCTAATCGATGCGGCTTTCAAAAATCCTAGGACTCTTGAACCTGAGGCTCTGATACCAAGTTTGTCACACCCCGAGGTTACCTTCTAGATGTAACACAGGACTCGGGACCATGAGAATCCCAAGCTAACCTTTGGTCATAGCATTCTCAAGCAATGTAAAGGAAAGCATAGCGGAAGTATCATAAGGAAATTCAAAACAGGAATACATATCATAGATAGAGTACTAAATAGGGGATACAACTCGAATATCATCCGATAACATCTATGTCTGAAAGCCTCTACAACTAGCATATTGAGTTGATAGGATAATACCCCAACTAGCTCGACAATCTTGAAAGAAAGAGAACATAAAGCTAAAATAAAGTCTAGTCCTCGAACTATGAGGACTCACCCAAGCTGACTAAAAGTGGTCGGGATCTCTAGCCACGTATCTGTGAAGGGACACCTGAATCTGCATCATTAACGAATGCAGTGCAATATGCGTTAGTACTATGGAACGTACTAAGTATATGAGAAATGCAAAAGTATGATAAAATATGCTTTAAAACATACTTAAACATGATCTATGCATATTAAAGTATCAAGAGAAGAAATCATAATGAAAAGCTAAGTCATGAGGCCAAAGCCAACTTCAAAAGTCAAAGTTCATAAAAGAGTCCAGGTCATAGAAAACATGAAAAAGAACATACATACGGGAGTTTCTTATAACCGACATGAGACCATGTGAGCTACATGGAATCTAACTATATAACCCTAGTTAGCAAAGCTGACTTTGAACCTTGCCAAGGAACAAGTCACCATACCTAACTATAACCATACCTAACTATATAACCCTAGTTGGCAAAGCTGTCATATGCCCCGCTAAGGCAAGGACACCATACATAAAGATGTATATCAACTCTCATAAGCCTTGAAGGAACATATCATATCATAATCATACCTACGCTGGCAACGTAGTTTCTGGGACTAAAGGTACTCTCACCCCGTCCAACTCGGTGCTAAATACTACTCCCAAAACATGCACATATAGCTCATAATTTTGTAAGGGCATACTCTCATGCCAAATCTTATTCATAAAGCATGAAAACACATCGGGTATCATGCAACTTTCATAACATAGTTCATAAAGCTTAGCATAGCCATAATTCAAAATATGCTTTTATTTCTAAATTCATACTTGAAGAATTAGGCATGCAATTTTGTAAATACTTAGAGGCCATGATATCTAATCATGCCAACTTTCTCTTGAAAACATGCAAATTCATAGTTTCATGCTAGAAATCAACTTTCATGCTTGGGCCTTTAAAAGAAATAAGAGAATCATAATCAAATCATGAGTAATCAATAGAAAATCATGAATTTAAACATAGAAGTTGATTTCATAAACTTTCCCTAAATTTTAGATCAAAACCCTAATTTCACAAGTTCATAATTCAACAGAAGAATTGGGAAATTTGGGCACAAGGGTGAAAGAAACCCATTGTTAAAGACCCACATACCTTGATGGAATATTACCCACTTGATTTGGAAAAGATTAGGAGACTTGACTTGGAGCTTGGAGACTTGAAGCTTGAGAGAAGCTTTTCCTTTTGGGGAGGTGAATGAGGAGCTTAGAAGAGACTTAGGATAATATGGGTGAAAACTCTTCTAACAGTAGTCAAAATGACTTCACTTAGTAGTTAAAAGGGTGTAAAATGACTAAAAATCCCCTAGGATTTAATTAGAAGAAAGCTGGAAAAACAGTCAACCTCAGTGACCACGAGTGGAGTCTACGACTCGTAGACCTTTCCGCAACTCGTGGACTCCTATCGTGGAAACTGCTCAAGATTTCAACCTGCAGAAGGTTTTCTATAATTCAACAGGATGACTCGTTGAAGCTTTCATGAGTCGTAGGACCTAGTCGTGGAAGTCAGGGAAATTGACTGACCTCTGATCAACTTCCACGAGTCAACAGTACGACCCGTAGAAACTTTTACGAGTCATAGAAGTGACTCATGGTTGTCATTACTGAGGTCGGTCTATAGGACTGGGATCACTAGTCACTCCCACAACTCATGGAACCTTCCATGACACATGGACTTGACCTGTGGTCCCTGGAAGTTCAAATTTTTCTGCAAGTCTAATTTTAAAAGATGGATACATTTTCGGGGTGTTACAAGTCTGTTAAGGGGTGTGGTCAATGTGCAATGCGCACAACTCATGGTGCAAACCGCATCTTCTTCGCATGAAGTCTCCAAAATTAGCTGAAATCACTGGTACAACTGAAGACGTTGTGTGATGCGCACATCACAACATACAAACCGCAAGTCGTGTCGCACGCCACCCGAAGGGAAATTTTGTCCAGAAAATTAGTGATGTTTTGGGAAAGTATAAAAAGCCAATTTAGGCACAATTATAAAGAGAATCCTTCATCTCTAAATATTTGCAAGTAATTTTAGCTTTGAGAACAAGTTTCCTCTACAAGAAGAAGAGATTTTCAATCCATTCTCTCTTCAAAATCTTGGTTAACCATTTGTGTACAAAACTGAGCTTAGAACTTGAAATTACACTTGAATGAAGAGGAATTTGACTTACCCATTTGTTATATCTCTTTCCTTTAGCATGAGTAACTAATTTCATTTGTCTAGGGATGTGTTGATAATGGGTGCTTGACAAATAGGTGTGGGTGTAGCTAATTCTTTCTTATAATTGCTTATTTGACATGGGTCTAGTAGTTTTATCAAGTTTTAATCCTAAAATTGGTGGTTGCAAACATTGATTTTCTTTACTTGGCTAAGTTGTTGCTTGAAAGAGAATTTCATAGTTTCGGATGTGAAATTACTAGTGGGAACTTGGAACTCCATTCAGATTTGAGGCTAGAAATAGCTCATATCAACGGAATCACCCATTTAAGGGTCTAAGCTAGAGATAGTGTGACCTCCCTAAGCTTTAGCTTGGTTGTTTATTGTTAAACCGATAGTTCTCTAACCGAGATTGTTGGACATAAGGTTGTTGATCGAGATATAAACAATCCATACCCATGACCAAGGCTACCAATGTCAATGACCGAGAATAAGCATGAATAAGTAATTACCCTATCCCACATTAGAGCCCCATTGGATACACATCCCTAGTCGTCTACTCTTATTTGTGCACCCGTTTTACTTTACCGTCTTGCTTAAATTGGATTTTTGTGAAAGAATTCCCAATTCCCCCCAATCCTTTACTTTCTTACATTTAAACACTTACTCTCTTAGTAAAGTTGTTTCTATAAAATCACTATTGTGCTATCTACAAGTCTCTGTAGGTATAACCTCGATATCTGTTAGGTACTTATAAATGTATTTTGCTTGACAATCACCAATACCTCCTCATGGGAGAGTAAGTTTGAGCGTTGATCGAAAATGGCGTCGTTGTCGGGGACTTGATTTGATAGCTATTTTTGATTGTTGATTTGAAATCACTTTGAGTGTACTTGTTTCTTTTACTTTTATTTGTTGTTTGTGTTGTGATTGAGCAGGCTAGCCTATGAGCGAGGCCGATGACAATGAGAGCGTTGACAGCTTCATGGATGCCAATGTCACTGAGCTTGTGATGCAAGGGGGTATGGGTGAAATCTGCCTACCCCCCACGGTGGAAAATGTTGTATTTCACGTTATTAGCACCATGCTCCACTTGATCCAAATAAAGGGCATGTGTAGTAGAGTAGCACATGAAGAAACCAACTGGCATATCCAGAATTTTGTGGAGATTTTCCAACCATTCATATTTCAAAATATCTCCCAAGAATCCATCTGGTTACGCCTACTCCCTTTCTCCTTGATGGGGGAAGCCATGGCATAGTTGGAAGAATTGTTGGATGAGTCTATCACATCTTGGGCTGAGTTGGTTGAGGCATTCACTTTGATATTCTTCCCTCCGTCTCGCATGATGTAGCTAAGGATGAGATTACCAACTTTAGGCAACTCCCGGATGAGCCTCTATATGAGGCTTGGTTAAGGTTCAAAAAGAAGCTTCTCTTGTGTACGAATCATGAGTTATCGGATATTGTATTGCTCCAAAGCTTCTACCGGTCATTGAACTCCATGAATATATTGGTGGCTAACAAACTTTGAGGTGGAACCTTCATGGACTTAGAGTTTCCCATTTCCTCGACCTTGTTAGAGCGAATGACCAAGACCAACCAAGCTTGGCATAAGAGAGAAGCGGATATGGCAACTTTGAGGGCGTCCTCATCCATCTTGACCAATGAAATGAGGAAAGGGATGAGGAGCGATATGAGACAATGGCAAAAATGATAACACAAATTGATTTGATGGGGGAGAATGTAATGGGAGCTGGGGTGCTAAGGCGGTAAATGTTGTGAGTACACCAAAAATTAAAGCAAGTGATGATGAGCTGATGACAGATGTTGATGGTAAACTATGCTTTGTGTTGGCCGATTCTCATCCCGAGTATTATCTCCTGAGGGAAGAGAACCAAGGTTGGATTAGAGATAAGGAAAAGGACGACAATTGGAGAGATAGAGATAAGGATGGTGATCGATTCAATCACCGAAGCTCCAACCCCTATGTGCCTCCAAACAAAGCAGACTCTCTCTATCAACCAGCTACAAGCAACCCTGGTCATTCCAAGCTAGAGGATATGTTGTCCTTGGTCTAAAGAAGGTGGATACTACAAATGCTAGAGTGAGTGAGCTAAAGAGTGAAGTTTTAACACTTCATCAAATTGTGAGCTCTCACGCAGCCTCGATCAAGCATCTTGAGGCCCAAATGAACCACTTCTCAAGCTAAATGAACCCGAGGATGAAAGGGACACTGCCTAGTGATACCATCACCAATCCAAAGAATGATTGATTTGAGGAAGTATCATCGAGCTGCAATATTAAATCAAGCGTTGCTTGGGAAGCAACCCAAGTTTCTTTACTTTGTTTTTGGTTATCTTTTGTTGTTTTTGATGTGTTTGTAGGGAATGCATGGAGTAGAAAAATAGACAAGTGAAAAAAGGACAAAAATAGTATGTGCGGCAGACCGCATGAGCCATTATGTATGTCGCACGACTCATCGCACACTAAAATAGAAAGCCTGGGAGAAAATGGAAATATTGGAGGCAATGTGCACTGGGTCGTACGAACTGCACGAGCCCAAGTGTGTGTCGCACCTCTATCACATGGCAAACCAGATGCCTGGGCAAACCAGGGGAGAAAAAGCTGATGTGCAAAACGATATGCGATCCGCACCCAGGATGGTACAAATCACACGTCGTGGCACACCGAAGGTAAATTTGAATTTTTATTGACCTAACCTATTGACCGACCTGACCCAGAGATGACCCGGCTCAGTTTTTCTTCTTTTTTCTCTTTATATTCTGCCTCTTTCACCACCTTCACCATATTTTCTCTCCAACTCTCAAAATTCTCTCCCAAAATCTTCCACAAATCCTCCTACTTCTCCCAAAATCTTCTTCTCCTCTCACCCAACCATCTCCACCGCTACACCACCATCGCCGCCAGTCATTTCTCTGGGCAAATCGATTGGGTCACCATTTTTGCACTCCTAAAGCTTCAATTTTCACTTCTCTCTACCTAATCTTCACTTGTGGTAAGTTCTCCGATGTTAAATACTTGTTTTTATGAAGGTTGGGAACTCATATTGTGAATAATGCTTAATAGAATTGTCATGTTGATTTTGGGTGAGATCCTAAAATTTTGGGTCCCCAATTTTGAGTTGTATTGATAATTTTGCTTATTATCAACTTGGTAGAACTTGAATTTTGTCAATGCATGTTGATTGGTAGTGATTTTTAGCCTTGAAATCTGTGTTTGGGGTGAAGTCTGAGTAACCCACTTGTGATTGATGCATTATTTGTCTCGATGATAGATCGGGTGACATTGTTCTTAAGGGCAAATCATCGTTAGTCATGAGGTTTTGTTGAGAATAGTTTGTGGGGATGAATCTTGCTACTTGTGTACCCATGGTTCTTTGTTGAAAATTATCTTTGGGTGTATAATCTTGTGCGGGGAGGGTATAAATTGTTGCTAAATTTGTTGGTGCCCATTATTGCAAGTGAGGACTTGATGTTCCCGATGATACACGGGGTAACGTCCATCTTAAGGAAAGTCGTTAAGTTCTTTTCTTGCTTGTTATTTTTGTCAATGGAAATACGGGGAAGTCTGAGTATTCGAAAGTTTATGGTCATGATATCCCTTGTCCTCTTTGTTTAAATATTGTTGGTTTGTTGCGTGGTGCCAAGTGCCTAAGTATATCTTGCACTATGAATCACATGCGTAATTTACAAGAACACAAGGAACCAAAACTTCCAATTGTGACTTTATGTATTTCGCATGTGATGCATAGATCTTGATGTGCGAGTTGCACAAGGCATCGCACCATGTTGAAAAAGAAGGCTAGTTCACTGCTTCGAGGGGCGAAGCGTGGTGCGATATGCACTTTGGTTGGTGCGGATCGCACCAGCTTTGCACCTCAATGAAAAATCCATGTAGAATTATGTTAGCTCGTGCAACTGCACATGCGATGCGCACTCCTTTTGGTGTATTTTTCATGTGGTCCGTATGAGCCATCAGTCACCTACTTTGTTTTTCTAGTCCGTTACATTCCATCCTTTTTAGTTTGTTAACTTCTTTGTAGATTTTGTTTTTGTTTTTGGCTCACAATCGTTGTATGTAGAACATGTCTTTAAGCAGAGGTAATGCCGAAAGGAATTCACGAAAGCCAATAGCTCCCTCCTCCTCCAATCCAGCCTCAAAGGGGAAGAAGAAAGCCTCATCTTCCCATGCTCAAATCTCTGAGAAGGAGAGAGATTGGTTTGGAGTTGAAGGGATGAGGGTCATTTATGATCATGATATGGGTAGGAACTTCAACCCAGAGCAAAGCTTCAACCTAAATGCAGTGGGGGATAACCTACCTAACATCCCAACTCAATTTGCTAGTCGTCAGTGGCAGCCATTTCAAGAGGTTCTGGGGAACTACTACAAGGAGTTAGTCCGGGAGTTCTTTGCCTCATACCAGGCCACACAAGATGCTAAGGGCTACAAAGGAGGTTGTGAAACATTCCCGCATTAATTGTTCGAGGCAAAGAAATCAGGATCACTCCCGCCACTATTAATGCTATCTATTGGAGCACTCCCATTGAACCATCCCCTGAGCTCATGGCTAAGCTACTTCTCAAGCACAAACCACTAGAATGGACGGCTCTTATCATTGCTCCTGATAAACCTCTCTGGGTTACTTTAAGGGGTGAAATCCCACGCCGGACTTTGTACTTCGAGGCACGCCTATGGTATGATTTTGTCTGCTCCCGCTTCATGCCTTCTCAGAATGACTAAAGGTTACACATGATGGGGCCATTCTGGTAGATAAAATTATGGTGGGGGATCATATCAACGTTGGTGAGGTCATCGCCTTGGTAATAAAAGGAAGGCTCATAGGGGTAGCAATGCATTCCCCTTTCCAGTGCTGATTAGTAAACTTTGTGCACACGTCAGTGTTCCTTACTTTGACTGTGATGCCCCTACTCTGGCCATTGGTGTGCTAGATCTCGATAAGAAAACTGACCGGGATGCTCCTCGTTATAAAAGGCGTAGAGTAGAGGTTTCAATTGAGGTTGAGGATGATGAATCTGATGCTGAATTACATGCCTCATCTCCTTCTCATCATGCTTCAGAAACACACACTCCCACTGCCAATGTACCTAGAGATCCATTATCTAAAAGTTGTCTTCAAGATATGTTTGACAAAATATACAACCACGAGAGGAAATTGAGGGACTTGTCGAAGGATCTACCAGGATTAATTGAGAGGGCAGTGAAGAGGGCTATCAAGAGTGTTTTGAAGAGCGTGTCCAATCTTTGCAAGAGGGTGGATGTTTGTGAGGGGGCGATCACAACACTCTGGAAATATGTTGACAAAGCCAAAGGTAAAGCTCCGGTAGTGGAAGCAGATTTGACGACCTTACCTCTATCTCATTCCATTCCTGGTCCCTTGGATGACTTGTTTACAGCTTATAAGGATGATGATGAGATGCTGCCTGGTAATGAAGATGCGGGGTTGGATGATGATCAGGATCCTATTTTTCAGAGAGTTCTCTGAGAGACCACACTTACTTCGCACTCCCGAAAGGGTGGTGCTGGACCGAGTGGAAGAACCTCAGATGAAGAGACAGCTGCAGATGATGATGATGATTATTCATAGTCCTCCAGGGAGTTCACCTTTCTTTTCCTTGAGCTAATATCATTGAGGGCAATGCATTTTTTGTGGGAAGGGGGTGGCTTTACTTGCTTTTTGTTGGTGCCCATGATTAGGCTTGAGATATTGTTTTTATTTCCCTTGTCGGGCCTTATTGACATTTTAGTTCTGCTAGATTTAATTTGGCCCTTGTCAGGCATATTTTGGATGATTTTGATGCTCATTGCCCTCGTCGAGCCCTTTTTCTTATGATTAGTTTATTTTGAGCTTAATTGTGCCCTTGTCGGGCTTGATTTTTGTTGTTGAGATTGTATTATTGGGTTGGTCTTACACGCCTCATTGTCTCACTACCCGTTCTTTGAAAATGCGCTAAAGGCCTACGTCGAGGCTTGTTTTTAAGTGAATCATGAGTGAGAAATTGGATATCTCCTTGTTAATAGTAGTTTAGAAATAAACTCTCAGGGTTTCCTTAATACCACGATTCTTTCCCAAGGAGCAAAAGTTTTCTTTATCTTTCTTTTTCTTTTGTTTTTTTGTCAAATCGGGTTGGTGTTGCTCTATGATAGATTGAGAGGTGACTTTCTTAAGGGAAAATGTGTAACACCCTGAAATTTGATCTAGATTTTAAACTTAAGAAATATGGAAATTCTGAACTTTCTAGAAATGATGGGTCCAAACCACGGACCATGGGCTGAACCACGAGTCGTGGAGTGGATCTGTGGTTTAAGTCTGCCAGAATTAGTCTCTGATCTGAGAACCATGAGTTGGTTCTACTGACCATAGTTCAGTCTATGGCCCATCATGTCAACTCGTAGAACCAGACCTAAGGACTGGCTGATTCCCAAGAACCACGAGTCAAGACTACAGACCGTAGTTTGAATTACAGATCGTCATGTTAACTCGTGGAACCTGATCAGAGGCTTGCCAAATCCCTTAAGAACGATGAATTGGTTCTATGAATCGTAATCTAGCCTACGGGTCCGTCCTATTGACCCGTAGAATATCTTCAGCAGTCTAATCATTTGGCCAGGAACCACGAGTCGTGGTTCAAACTGTGACCCGTGGAACCGACCCGTGATTCGTGAAGCTGACCTCTTTTATAAGCTTTTCTTAATTAAATCCCAGGGGTATTTCTATAATTACCCACCCTTTTAACTCCTAAGTGAGGTCATTTTGGCCACTTTTAGTAGGGTTTCTACACCTATTAACCTAAGTCCCTTCTCATTACCTCATTCATCTTCCAAAAAGGGAAAAGAACTCCTTCAAGCTCCAAGTCTCAAGCTCCAAGTTCAAGCCTTCATATCTTTTCAATTTCAGTTGGGTTAGCTTCAATCAAGGTATGTGGGTATTCAATAAGGGATTCCCTCCACCCTTATGCCCAAAACCCCAATCTTCTAAATTGAATTTATGGATTTCCAAACTAGGGTTCTTACTAAAATTGGGGGAAAAGTTATGGGTCTTCTCTTAAGGCATCAATTCATGATTTATTATTACATATCTATGATTTAATTAAAGTTCCTCAGTTGATTTTAAAAGCCCATATGTTGATGATGAATTTTAGCATGATTTCATCAAATTGCATGTCTTCAAGTAAAATTGGTATGTTTAGATAACATGACCTCTATTTTTATGAAATTGCATGCCTAATTTTTCAAGCTATGATATTAGAAAGGGAAGTATATCTTGAATTATGGTATTGCAAAGCTTTAAGATTCATGACTTGTGAATTGCATGACACAAGATATGCCCTTATGCTTTTCCAACAGTTTTGGATATTAGATATGTCTTTATGTTTTATGAAAGGTTTGGCATCCAGATATATCTACCTAAGTTATGAACAGTTTTGATATTAGACATGTCACATATATTATGAGCTATATGTATATGTTTTGGGAGTAGTATTAGCACCGAGTTGGACAGGGTGAGAGTGCCCTTAGTCCCAGAACTACGTGCCCCTATAGGTTCTAAGTCCCCTCAATTGGGTATCAGATTTAGTAATCATGCCATAGTCATGCCTTTATACCCTGGCAAAGTATATCGGGTCCTTTTGATGGGGCGTATACATCAAATTTCATGTAGCTCACATGGTCTATGTCGGTTAGAGAACCTCCCACAGGAACAGTATCAGTTTTTAAAATGCATTGACTCTTCTCTTTTAGACTTCAGAACTATTATGATTACTTATGGTATTTTATGTATTTTGCTTTGGCATTGCATTGAGTCTCTTGCATTTTAGTTTTACGCTTATAGCATGATTTCAACTTTAGAAGTTTATTTAGCATGTTTATCTCAGATTCCTGTTTATCTCACATATTCAGTACATCCTATAGTACTGACGCATATCTTGTGTTGTATCCTCTTGATGATGCAGATTCGGGTACTCCTCATCAGGATCGTGGCTAGACGAAGCCGGGCACCTAGATTCGATTGGTGAGTCCTCATTCTTCGAGGACTAGTATTAGCCTAGTTATGTTGTCTCTTTTTTTTTAGATTTTTGAGTTAGTTATGGATCTTGTCCCATCAACTCTATTTGATAGTTTAGAGGCTATTCAGACATAGACAATATTCGAGTCTTCTTTGAATCATGTTCATCTTGATTTTTATCTAATGGATTGAGTTATCTAGTTTCTATTATGCTTCTGATATGATTATTTTATATACCTGAGTTATGTTATGACCAAGGGTTAGCTTGGGGCACTTGTGGTCCCAGGTCCCATGTTACATCTAGGGGTAGCCTCGGGGCATGATAAAATGCCAAGTTTTTTAGTTTAAAATTGAGTTCGTAGTTGCTTGTCTCAAAATGGACCCACCGAAAAAAAAATCTTAGAAAATTGTTTTTGAAAATAAAAGGAAGAAGGGAAATGAATTTTTGAGGAAAGTATTCCCTTGTCATAACTTGCACACTCTCGCTTTGGCTTGATTGACTCACAATGAGTGTGTAATGAACTCGAAATAGCTTGTCGAAAGTCATTTGTCCCAATTGATTTTGAGACTAATGAAAGAAGTCTTGTGGCATGATGCCTTGTATGGTGAGGCTTTACCTTGATTCTCGTACATGCGGGTTATCTAGAACTTGCCCCGAATGTGATTCAAGGCAAAATTCTAGGTGTGACCAAGCTTGGAAGATGTCCTTAGGCCCTTTTTGATAGCCACTTTACCCAAATGACTTCCCATGACATCAATCCTAGTGAACCCCTTTGAGCTTGTAACCGTTCTTTGGCACCTGGTTAACACCTTGACCTTTTTGGAATCTCTATCTTGGCACCTGTCCTCCCTAATTGCTTGAAAGTGAAATGTGGTCTAAAAGCCTAAATTTGGGGGGGATGAAAAGACAACATAGGTAAATACCTAAGTTTGAGGGTGTATGTGATCAAATGAGGAGAAGAAAAGGAATGCACTTCAAGTGCAAGGTAGTACCTTAGGTTTAAATTAAAAATTGCTCCAAAAGTCAATCCAATGAGTGGAAAAAATGAAAAGAAAAAAAAAATTAGGTGCTACCAAATGAAGGTGATACAAGGAGTTTGAAGGATCATGATTGGAAGGGAGAAGATTGGGTTGTGTGAGGGAGAAATAAGGTGAAGTCAAAATCTAAAAATGTGAGTGGTATTTGAAATGATAACAAAGAGCATTAGGGAGGTGTAGTCACTTAAACCAAATGAAATCCTCATCTTAGCCCTAGCCAACATCATAACCCGCAAGTCCGTGGTAATTTCGAGCTTAGCTACCCTACATTAGTGGTGATTTACATAAAGGGCAAGCCTATGGTTCGATGTGTGTGCACTTGAACTTCCTTGAGAGAGTGAGAGTCTTCTTTGTTCTCCTTTAATCCCGTGGTTTTGTGAATTGCATGATTGTGAGTGGAATTCTTTCTTGTGGTGAGTGGCATCATGCACTCGAATTGAAACATGAAGTCTCTATTTCAATTGAGATGAATGAATGAGACAAGTTGTATCGCGAATCTCGAGGCAAACCTTGACGGTCCATGCCAATGACTTGAGAAGCTTAAATATCTTATTTTGAATGACAAAATTCCCTTGAATTTGAATGAGAAATGAAGTCCTTTTGGAAAAGGTTTTGAAATGACCAATTGCCTTGATATTGTGGTGGTTCAAATTGAGATGAGCATTGTAGTTGAGTCTTTTGTTTGAGTCTTTTATTTTATTCTTTTTCTTAATTTTTAGTATAGATTAGTCCTTTGTGCCTTGATTGAATCTAGAGCATAATCCATTCCTTGCCTTGTGAGTATCTTGCTTGAGGACAAGCAATAGTTCAAGTTTGGGGGTTTGATAAGTCAGTAATTTACCAACTTATTGAGCCTTTATCTATGAATTATTGTTATATTTTGAATATATTTAGAGGTTCTTATGACCTTTATTGATGTCTATGCAGGTACTTTTGATCAATGATGAAAAATAAGGAAATAGACCCAAAAGAAGCTCAAAAGGAGTGAAGTATGAAGTGATCGGAAAAGATGGAGATTCTGCCCTGAGATGCAGTGCCCATGCGACACGCACAAGCTGTGGTGCAGAACGCACCTACGTCGCATAAAGCTACAAAATTCACTGAAGAATCTGTTAAGGGGTGTGGTCGTTGTGCGACACGCACAACTCATGGTGCGAACCGCACCTCCTTTGCATGAAGCCTCTAAAATTAGCTGAAGTCACTGGCACAAGTGAAGACGCTGTGTGACGTGCACATCACGATGTGCGAACCACACGTCACGTCGCACGCCACCCGAAGGAAAATTTTGTCTAGAAAATTAGTGATGTTTTGGGAAAGTATAAAAAGCCAATTTAGGCACAATTGTAAAGAGAATCCTTCAGCTCTGAATATTTGCAAATAATTTTAGCTTTGAGAATAAATTTCCTCTCCAATAAAAAGAACGTGTCAATCCATTCTCTCTTCAAAATCTTGGTTAACCATTTGTGTACAAAACTGAGCTTAGAACTTGAAATTACACTTGAATGAAGAGGAATTTGACTTATCCATTTGGTATATCTCTTTCCTTTAGCATGAGTAGCTAATTTTCATTTGTCTAGGAATGTGTTGATAATGGGTTCTTGACAAATGGGTGTGGGTGTTGCTAATTCTTGCTTATAATTGCTTATTTTACATGGGTCTAGTAGTTTCACCAAGTTTTAATCCTAAAATTGGTGGTTGCAAACATTTATTTTCTTTATTTGGCTATGTTGTTGCTTGAAAGAGAATTTCATAGTTTTGGATGTGAAATTACTAGTGAAAACTTGGGACTCCATTCATATTTGAGGCTAGAAATAGCTCATATCGACGGAATCACCCATTTAAGGGTCTAAGCTAGAGATAGTGTGACCTCTCTAAGCTTTAGCTTGATTGTTTGTTGTTAAACCGATAGTGCTCTAACTGAGATTGTCGTATATATGGTTGTTAATCGAGAGATAAACAATCCATACCCATGATCAAGGCTACATATGTCACTCAGTGAGCTCCCTTATCCTCTCTCCATCCTCCTGTAACTGATGATAAGGCTCAGCAATAGGAGGCGCTGCGGGTTCACCAGGGTTGGGAGACCGAGAATAAGCGTGAATAAGCGATTACCCTATCCCACATTAGAGCCCCATTGGATACACATCCCTAGTCATCTACTCTCATTTGTGCACCTATTTTACTTTACCGTCTTGCTTGAATTGGATTTTTGTGACAGAATTCTCAATTCCCCCCAATCCTTTACTTTTTTGCATTTAAACACTTACTCTCTTAGTGAAGTCGTTTATATATAATCATCATTGTGCTATCTACAAGTCTTTGTGGGTATGACCCCGACATCCGTTGGGTACTTATAAATGGGTTTTGCTTGACGATCACCGATACCTCCTCATGGGAGAGTACGTTTGAGCATTTATCAATTATCTCAACCTTGTATATTGTACTCTTTTTGTTATTCGGGGACAGATTTATATATATTATTTTGGATCCCTTGTACTCCTTATACTTAGTTCCGGCTCATGTACTATGATACCAGGTTTTAGGTTGGTTTTAGCTTCTGTTTCATTCCTGTTGTTCCTTTTCTTTATTTGTATCCCTTACTTCCGCTTATGTTACTGTTCTTCCGCTTACCTGCTATATAGTAGTCCATTACTAACCGTTCTGGGCTACGGGGACTGGTTTATCTACTGGGTGGTTGTAGGTGACATCATGACCGAGAAATCAGGTCGTGACAATATATATTCATGTTGCTTATTTTTTTACCTTGTTCCTTTACTTCCGCTATTTATATCGTTCTTCCGCATGCTTGTTAGCTAGTAGCTTATTACTAACCGTTCCGGGCTACGAAAATTGGTACACCTACAGAGGGGATTGTAAGTTTCATCATGACCTGAGAAATCAGGTCGTGACATTTGTTATCGCTGAAAATGATTATTACTTTTTCGCTACAGGCTTTCATTTAATTTTTTCGAATTACAATTTGTGCATTGCTTGAAATAGGAAAAAAAGCAGAAAAGCGGTACACATTGTCTCAATTTGATATTACATGTACATGAAATCTTCGCAGTTCATGTTAGACGATTGGAAGTAAATAATAATTTAAATCAAAAAATTACATCATGGAGTTCAACTTACACGTTTTGGAAAAGTTCCCTCCTCGACTCGGATGCAATTGATAGTCTTTGAACTTAACGATATAGAAGATGTGAAAGTTGTCAAACATAAAAGAGGGAAGAACATGGGTTGGCCTTTTTCAAAACAAATGGTCCAAGTTTGATTTATTGGACAATTGTTTACCATTCAGCCATTTTAATTCTATCTTATGGCCATTTCTGAATTTGGGCCATTTCGGGCCCTTTATTCAGTTTTTTTTCTTTTTCGTTACAAGGAGCTAAAAGTTGTATATGAAGTGTATAGAAACTGTATAATTATTGTATAGAATATGTATATGTATAAGATTTGTATAGAAATTGTATCATTATTGTATAAAATATGTATATGGATAAGATGTGTATAGAAACTATATCATTGTTGTAAAAAATACGTATATGTATCATTATTATATAAATGTGTGTAGAAAATATATAATTATTGTATAAAAATTATATCATTATTGTATATAATATGTATTTGTACAAAATATGTATAGAAATTGTATCATTATTATTGAAAATATATATATATGTATCATTGTTTGTACAAAATATGTTAATTTTTTTATAACAAATAGAAATAGATTTTTTTTATATTTATTGATAAAAAAGAGAGTAGTAGCTATAATATTATAAATATGTATTTGATTGTTTAAAAAACTATAAAATTTTATGTGGTTATTTTTTGGTAGAAATATAAAATTGATAATAAGAGAGTAATTTTTTTTAAAAAAAATAAAAATAAAGCCGCAAAAAAAGAAGAAGAAAGCAACCGCCGCCAAAAAATGTAAAAAAAAAAAAGAAAAAAAAGGTCTCAGCTGGCAAAGTCAACAAACTTTGGTCAACAATAGCGGCTTAATTGGCTAGAAAGTAGGATTTTAATCCTTTGGCTATTTTAGTGAAATTTTTGTTTTGGCCGACAGACCTATTTTGTCTATTCCCCAAAAAAAAACTCTTTCTTTCGAGTCTAAGTTGTGGACAGAGAAAATTGATCAGGTTTGACGGGCTTAGATATTAGGTTATTGTTGTTGGAATATAAGAATAATCATAAAATCATTAGGAAGGAAAAAAGTGCAGTTGTAATCTCTTTCTGTTAGTTTTATTGGATTACGTAAATCACAAAATTAAAATATTCACAAAATTATCACTTGATTAGAAATATAAAAGTTGATCAGTTTTCATCAAAATAGCTTCTATGCTTGTCGACAGATAACAATCTAAGGTATTGACGTATCGTTACTTACATTACGGGCATTAGCAAAAATAAGTGGTAAAAATATCTTATAAAAGAAAAAGGTAAAAAAGGAATATTATGCAGTTGACAAAGATAAAAAAAAAAGTTAGTATCTTCTACATTCAGTTATAGTCTAATAAGAATTCATCTAAGTTCAAATACTACTTAAAATATTTATATAATGGATGCATGTATGTATAATTAATTTAATATGCATATACATATTACTACTACTACTAGACTATAAGATAATCTCAATTCAAATATATAGATTATAAGATAAATATACATTATATTTGAAAAAAATAGGAAATAAGAAAAAATAATGAACTAATCTTCTTTTAATAAATTAATAATGAAGTTTTGGCTTCTTAGCCTCTCTTATATATGCTCCTATATCATTAGTTTTATTCATGAATTCATTTATTGCATCCTTTATATAATATTTTTCTTTTTTATATGCCGGAAGGATATGATATTTTCACTATTATTTTTTTCACCATGATCCAACCTATATCTCCATCATCATCTCTTTCTATTGTTTTCATGTTTGTTAAGGTTCATAACAATTTTTTATTGGAATTCACGTATTGATTCTCACCAAAAAAAAATTGAAAATATATTATTGAATATTTACTCTTAATCTTTGTATATATTCTTTTATCATAATCTTTAATAAAGTATGTTTATATATTTTATTTATGGATAAACTAATTCAATGTGTCTCAAAAGCAAAATTGTTATAGCTTCACCAAACTTTTTTTATTTGCTTATAAACAACAATAATGTTCATCATATGGTGTTAGCTTTTGTCATTTAAGGAAATTAATTTTAAAATTTGAATTGAAAAATATAAAGACTGAACGGCTAAAAACATAAAGATACATTAACATAAGTAATTAAACAAATTAATTTTAAAATTTGAATTGAAAAAAAAATTAAAAGATTAAAAACTGAAAGCTAAACATTTGAGAGATAAATATCATCTACAATACAAGGTAAGAATATTGTAACTATCAAGAAGATAAAAGAACTGAAAGATAAGCATTACCTTTAATACACGGTAACATATCGTAATTATTTATAGGTATTCAAACACAAAGATAAAAGAAAGAATTTACATTTACTTTTATTTTTGGTTAAAAAGAATATAGGCAGCGAATTTGGGTGGTTCGATTAATTTTGTCAAGAAGTAAGGATGGAAAGACGGCTTCGTAAGTTTGCCATGGAGAAACAGAGAAACGAAGTCTTCTTTGGGGGTAGGATTTTTTTTTCTTTTAGTTTTTCTACAGACTAGTTTAACATAATAAATAAAAAGATAATATCATTTTCATTAATGTTTGAGTTTGAATTTAAACTGAATATGATAATTTGTGCATATTTGAATTTTTTTAAAAGTTATTTTAAAAAATCATATTGTGAATAAGATCAGGTAAGTAAAATTTTAGAAAATGAGTCAAAATTAAAAATGTTGAATAATGAAAACAAAATAGAGGTAATACAAGGGTATTTTAATTTTAAATAGAGGTAATACAAGGGTATTTTAATTTTAAAAATAAATGAATGTACATTGTACCTAAAAATACTAAACGAGTTTATTAATAAAGACTAGGTTGATATATATAATAGAGTTTAGAGCTTTGGTTAAGATTAGTGTAATATTTCATATTACATGAAATTTATTTTTAAAGTTTAATATTGAATCATTAACAATTTTTTATAATTTATATTGCATTAACTACATATATGTTTAAAAAAGGGCTTTGGTTCTTTTTCTTCTTTTTTTTGGTTATAGTTTTTAATTCTCTTGCATTCTTCAATATGGAAATAAAATCTGAGTTTGCATTACTATTGTCAAAATTATTGATACGAAAAAATGATTATGAGTAAAATTTTATTGTGCTCAATTATTTTATTTTTCTAAAGCTATATGTGTTTGAAAGTTTTCCCATATTTACTTAATAAATAAAAGTTGTATGTTCTATAAGTATAGATAAGACACACACACATAATGGAATCAAATATGCAGTATTTACAAACAAAAGTATTCGGTTATTGGGAAAAAATTAATATACTTCTAATGTCGAATCAGGTATCCACTCATTGGGACTGTAGTATAGCCTATTTTTTTTTGCATACTTGAGTTCCTCGCTAAAGTAAACTCCTACAAACTTCCCTGTCGGGAAGACCAGAGTCTTATCCCCCCTTGTTGGTCCCGAGGGACGGAGGAGGCTAGGTTAGCCGAAAGATGGTTATCGGTTCAAGAACGTAAGGTGTCCCTTCTTACCCAGGTAGGATTACTCAACGATCCTTGTTACCTTAACTTCCTTCTCCCGGGATGAAGCCTTAGAAGGAAAAGTATAGGCCAAAAACTCTTTAGCTTTAGATGTTATATGAACGGTCTTATCAATACACAAATGTATAACTCCCCAGGAATTTCAATTGCGCTAGAAACGTCCCTTTTGAAGCCAGAATTGATTTTCCTTGATACCTAACGTAATGCATGAAAGGATCCTTGAATAACCAAAGGGTAACCCGAAAATCCTTAGCAAAGACTTCTACAAGACGTATATTTCTAAATAAGACAAGTAATTAATTTAGAATTTCCCGTCTTTAGAGAGAAAAACAAAGAACTATCTAAATTGATTCGTTTCTGCTGATAAGCCTCAATTGCATCATAAGAATTCGAAAAAAAAGGTTCTTTCGTATACTTATAGTAACTAATATGAATCTGCACCCCCTGGGAGCGATAAACCTGTTGGATTTTATTAACCAAAGAGATTCGGCTTTGCGCTATAGTTAGCTCAGCACCAATCGAGAATCCCCAAGGACATAAAGATTAGGTAGGCTCCCAATATGGCAAGAACGGACTAAGAGGGTCAGGCTACCCAACAAACTTTCATAATTAAATACCGTTACTATATAGGTAGATCTGATTGTGAAAGACCTATTACTGGATAATTCATGGGTAGAGCCAAAGTGTGTGAACCATATAAGTTCCCAATAACATCAATTAGTTGATTAAATATTAAATTAAAGTATAAAGTAAAGGCTCCGGTGTATAGAGAAGACCTCACCGTTTAAGAAGTAACCATAGAAACGAAAGAACCCACTATTTCTTTTTTTATTTCTTTTATTTACTAGATTTTTAATACCTAGGAAAACACAATTTATCATTTCTTTCTTATTTTGCAGTGAAATACCTAAAAAAAAATAAAAAATCGTGGTCGGGAAGGTTAGAGCAGCCAAAGCCATTGGAATTTTGATTTTATACATTGAAAAAATCCTTTTTGTTATTAATAGACTAGGAAGGGGGAAAAGAATAACTGAAAGAAAGGATAAATAGATATAATCCATGTAATCGCAAAAACTATCAAAATCAAAAAAGAGAGTTTCAATCCACAAATGATCCGATACATATAAAGATGCTACTTGAACTATATGTGTGTGTCTTATCTATACTAATAGAACATACAACTTTTATTTATTAAGTAAATATGGGAAAACTTTCAAACACATATAGCTTTAGAAAAATAAAATAATTGAGCACAATAAAATTTTACTCATAATCATTTTTTCGTATCAATAATTATATATATATATATATTCAAAAGAGAAAAAATATTATAATATTAAAAAACTTAATTAAAAAACGGTTAGTAAGTAGTAAAAAGAAAGTAGGTAAAATCTTCAGTTGAAATGGGTGGATGTTTAAAGTTGGGAGAGTTGTTTGATTTTTTAAGCAAAAATTAAAGTTAAAATAATTTTCACCCAGATATAATTTTGAGCAATATATTAAATAAAAATAATAAAAATATTATTAAAAGAGTAAAAGAGATATATATCTATTTAAGGAACTTATAAGATAGTCTGACATATATACTATTTGTTTCGTCAAAATTTATGGAGATTTTGCTATTAAGTACTATACATTAAGAAATAAGATGACAATAGAATTTTTGTTAAAATAACATGAATTTTGCACTTAAATAAGTCTGATTGTAATTTTACACAATATTTTTTGTGCATCACGCCGATACAAATACTAATTTTACTTTATAAGGTGCTTCTGTTGTGATTCCTTGGCTAGCATAGGCGGAGCTAGGATTTCAGATTTGGGGATTTTAAATTTTAAGATGGGATAACAACGTCAAGCTAATATATCATAACCACCAAACTAACGAACGAATATCGATACACAATATTTATTTAAAAAAGCAATGAACCACTTAATATTATATAAGTATAAACATTATCATTACAATTGCACTCAATAGCTACGAGCAGTGTTTGAAGAAGTTCGAGCATTGAAAAACTTTGTGATCATATCGACTCTCGCTTTAAAGATCTTGATTAAAATTATAGAACACAAATTATGTGCCTATTTTTCATTGTCAATCATATAAAGATTGCAAAATATGAAAAAAGGAAAAGAATTACACTATAAAAAATATCAGAAATAAGTAAGGGAGCACATACTTATCGGCTTGTCGAGAGTTTTAGTGTTGAAATTTTGCGAAGAAAAATAGCGAAATTGGTAAACATAAAAGGACAATATGAAACAGTCCTAGAATTAAAGATTAAAAATCAATTTTTGATTATACTATTACACATTATAATAGGTAAATAAATTGAAAAAAGAAAACAAAAGAGAGCAGAAAGATTAAAAGAATTTTCTATATGTACCAATCATGTGGTTTTCAGCATAGTCTTTGTAGTTTTTAAGGAAGAAGACCAAATAGGTTTTGGTACATTTATTGTTTTTGTTTTTCCTGATTGTTAATTTTATGTTTTTGTTTGTAAAAATAAAGTTCTCTAGAAAAAACAATGTAGAAGGAGCAACCGTAAACTTGAGAAAACATGTACTTGAGGAAAAAGCTTTCCCATGATGCGCAGGTTCAACAGAAAAAGAAAATTTCTAACAACAAATGGGATTTGAACCCACAACATCTCAGACGCAAAGAATCATAACAGCATCCGCTAACCACAGAACCGGCAACCAATCTTTTATGTGGGTTCGGGAGTTTAATATTGATATATATATTCACTGAATTATCTAATATAAATATAGGGTCTACGTAAAAGCTATTGAGTTCGACCGAACCCCCACAACATATTGTAGCTCCGCCTCTGTTGGCTAGCATAGGACGTCTGTTACGCCAGAATCGGGTTTGGAGCATGACGGCTTAAATATGAAATTGGGGGATTGATGCATCATTTTTTTTCAAATTATATAGATTGTAATTGTATTTGATTAATTGGGAACCGAAGAGCTACGTATAAGCTCAAGTCGTTCGAGGTATGTTAAGATAATCCTTGCATAGAATTATTTTATCAAAAAGTCATGTCCTTAAGAATGTGCAACTTTATGATTATAAATGTTCACCTAATGGTATCATATAGTTGTGGTAGACAAGCAACTATATTTAATTCATTGCATTTTTTAAAATGTTACAAATTACAATTTTGTCTCCTTTTATGATTACGAACGTTTCAATGTTACACATGCTTTTGATTCATGATATTGATTGTGCCAAATCACCCTACATGATATTATGACTTTCTAAATGATGATGCAAGATTATTATGAAACGTACGTATAGAATATTATGAGCAAATGAGTCAAATGGCAAGATTTATTGAAATGGGATGAAGATGTCAAATGTAGTAAAAAGATATTTTGGGAGTCTTATTAAGTTAATTGAAAATGTGTTTGTTCAGGTGTCAAATACCCAAAACTATGCGCGTTACCATAGGACTAAGATTGTTTTGTTCGTTCAAGCGACTTCTTATGATACCCTTAGTTGTTTTTTTTTAGTTGGGAGTTATGAAATGCTGGCAAATGACATGTCGATCCACAGGACATTGTGGTAATATAACTTAGCCAATCGGACAAATATTGTTTGTGTATGAATTTTAATGAATGACAACTTGTGTATGCAGAAAAATAAGAAAAGTATTTATGAAAATCAATCAAGGATCTCTGTCTTATGGAAAGAAGCGGTTGACTGATATGAGCAAGTAAAATTAAAATGGCTCTAATTTTGAATCAAGTACCAAGCATTCAATTGAGGATCCATGTATGGAAAGAAGATTTTCAACCACAAGTGTCAAGGGAAATCTTCAATGCTGCCCCAATCCCATACAGGAAGAAGATCGGCAAATTAAATAGAGTCCATTCTGACTCAATCTTATTCTTGAAAAATAGATATCTCACATCTTTTTTTCAAGAATCAAATCTCTTGGGTTGCTCTCTCCAATACCTTCTCAAACGGCTACATCATCTCCCCTATATAAAGGCGTTTGAAGAAAAGAATAAGTCCATACACTTAATCTAAACCATCTCAAATTCTTTGCTCTACTTTGATCAAGCATTGTATTTCTTAGTGACTTATTGTGTAATCAAAAAAGAGAGGAGAGAAAAATATTATTGGTGAGGGTATTGTATCAAACAGAATAGAGAAAAAAATTGAGTCTAGTCGTAGGAATTACATTCAACTCTTATAACCCACAACACCAAAAGAACTAGTAGAGCATCCCTTGCAACCCAAGGAGACTGGAGTAAGATCCATTCTGAATCTCAACCAATATAAAAATATCTTGTGTCAACTTTTATTTTCAGTTTTGTTCTTATTTCTGTCTTTACTGCCTGCAAGAGTCGACTAACTAAATCAGGCAGTCGACTGAGAAACTGAAAAAAAGGCAAATCACCCCCCTTGAGATACCTTTTAGTTCCTAATTGAACAGGTGATCACCTGTACCTCTTTTGGTGATACTAATTTCTTCGACTAGGCTTTTTCTTTTGTTTAAGTTATAGCCTTTTTGAAGATTTCTTAGATTTTCTTTTTGATTTTCTTCTTACTATGTAAGGGGAGAGTCTCCCTTATTTATGATTTCCTAGATGCTTTGTATTGAGAGGAGTCCTCTCGTAGGTGCATAGTTTCTAGGTTTCAGTTCTAGTATCGGGGATGAGTTGGTCGGCCTTAGTAGGCTAGCCGACTTATGAACCACCATAGGATCGGAGGTAAGGTTTATGTCCCCCTCCTTGTATTTTATGCATTATTTTTATTTATATTAAGGCATGGGAGTGTTGCTCAGCCCCTGACCCACCCAAGGGTCGTTAAAATTTAAAAAAAAAAAAAAATATCACACTCCATATCGTATACATGGTGATTTAATGATAAAGTCAATAACGAAATGAACTCTCACTAAAGAAAATGGTATGTTTGTTTTAAGCTCAAACTTATTTAAATAATTATGATGAAATAAAATTTGTCTTCACTGGCATTATTTTTGTGATGACCCTTCCGGTCATCCTCGTGTTTACACATTTATTGTACTGTTAGAGCTTTCCTGTAGTAGCCCCAAGTCATTCATGGCTTGCTGGGATCGATAGTTAGGTACCCTAAACGTTCGTTTGGGCGTTTGGGCGTTTTGGTCGTTTGCTTGTTTTAGAGCTTTAACTTAGAATAACGTTGACTTTAGTCAATATTCTTAGCTAACATGCTCGGAATTGAATTTTGACAATTCCGTTAGCTCCGTAGTGTTGAGCTTGGTCTACTTGAATTTTCAGTTGAGGCCTGAGAACTTTCGGTGTGGGTTTTGTGTTATTTTCTCTGTTTTCAGGCCATTTGGAGTTGAAAGTGTAACTTTGGGTGACTTTCGATGATCGAAGCGTCAGATTTAAAATCTGACGATTCCATCAGCTCCGGAATGTTGAGTTTGGGTTAGATAGGTGGTTGGTTCGAGTTTCGAGTGAGCCTGACTCATTTCGAGCCTTTGAGTTCTTTTAGTTAGTGTTGACTTGGGTCAACATTTCTCCGAAACGACCTCGTATGGAAGTTTGATCAATTCCATTGAGTCCGGAATGTCGTTTCCACTCTATTAACATTATTGGTTTTTGAATATCGGTTTCTGATTTTTCCCGAAATACCCCGTGGAGTTTTCAAGAGTTGCAGAAAAATGTTGCAGGCCAGGTCTTCAGCGCCATCGGCGCTGGCCTAGCGCGATCGCGCTCATGCGCATTTCGATTGGCCAGCGCGATAGTGTTGCCTGGGCGCCGTTGGCGCTGGCCAATTCCCTGCAACTATATATTGCTTTGTTTCTGTTTTACCAGCATTTTAGCTCAACTTTCCAAACTCCAAACACTTAAAGACTCTCCCAAATTGCTCTTATACCAGTTCTAACCTTGGGGAATTGTTGCTCATCATAAATCTGTGCTTCTTCGTCTCTTGGTAAGTCATCTTCCCCGACTTGCTTCCTTTTGATTTTCTCTAAAATTCACCATTGTTGCTGAATTCCAAAAGCTTGAAAATTATTGTAGTGGCTGCCTCATAGCTCTTGCATGTTCGTGGGTTTGGAGAATTATCCGTCTTGGCTTAAATTCTATCTTTGAAATAAGTAATCCTTGCCAATTTCTGATTTTTTCTTTCTGAAAATTCTATTGTTGGGTTCCTAGCTTTAGAGGATGTTTTTGCTCAAATTTGTAGCCTAATTTCCTTGATTTTCCGGGCATGTACTCCCATGGTCTTGGAGATTATAATGTGAATTTTCATTTTTGGTTTTGGATTGTAGGGCCCACGGGCCCGCCGATGACCCAAATTTTGACCCGACTATAATTGTAGCATTATGGGTATCATTAGACTCATTTTAATATTTTATTTATATTTTTGATAGTTTGATTATTATTCGGGGTTTATCAGAGCGATTCGGGCTTGGATTTCATTGTCCCAGTAGCTTGTCGTCGGACGACAGGTAGGTTACGGTCTAAACTCCCTAGACTTAGCATATATAGGATAAAATTGTACTAGCTAACATCCTTGGGTTGGATTATTAGGTTGATACCACAGACTTTGACCGCTTTTCATGTTTCACCTCATTTCTTTTCTTCGTTGTGTGTAGTATTCTCCGTAGCTGATATTATCACCCTTATGGTCATGTGTGGTCTTATTTTGACTCTGGATCATAGATGGTGGGTTATTCGGGGGTGCCTATGAGTCCCGGGCATCGTTATCGTGACATTATACTGGCTATCTTTGTTGTAGAGCGATTGGAGCCTGTGCAGGGCCGATAGGTTGATTGTGAGCTGTTGTGCGAATATTTGTGTTTAATCATATCATTTCCATGCATATAAAGAGGTTTTATCCATGCTTTATTATGGTTTTGTCTTTGGGCCTACTGGAACTGATTTTCTAAACTTTGCATGGCCCTGGGGGGGCCCGTTTCGACGGAAATGAGTTGAAAATGGTTTGACTTAACATGTGGATCTTCTTGGGGAAAAAAAATTAAATTATGATTTCTATAACCAGTTTTACTATTAATGCTAGACTCTGCAGGGCCGGGGTGTTAGTCGAGTTTTCTTACTGATTTGGGATGACTTTAGCCTCGATCGGACCGAGCACCTGAGATGTCTTTCTACTGTTTTAGACCCGGTTGTGCCTGGGCACCCTTGGAGGAATTTTTGAGATATTTTTCCCACTACTTTAGTCCTGTACAGGGTCTGGGCATGCATATTCGAGACTGGGTCTCTAGCTTGAACCCGGACTTACTTCCGGATGACATGTTTCGGTACTGAGTTTTAGTATGGGGTTCGGGACCTCCATGGACCTTGTTGTTTCAGACCTGGGGCCTAGGTCTGCGTGTGCCGGAGGGAGGGTATATGGCAGAGTAGATGTATACGATCAGTGTCCTTCCATGGAACCTATCTGTTGGGCCCGATCAACATCGAAAGGGGTACATACAGAGTTACCATTTCACCCTGAGATTTTCATGCATCATATCATTCATTGTTTGAGATTCCACCCTTGTTTGCTGTTTGTTGAGTGTACGCTCCGATTGTATGGGCGGCTGGAGGGTTTGTTTTCACTTTTTTGCGTTCCTCGGTTGTATGGGCGGCCGAGGAACTGTAGGTAGACTCATGTCACTTCAGCGCAGTGTTATCCCCTGCTACGATTTTAATTATGAGATTGTTTACTTCTAGGTTGTTAGTTTCTGGATTTGAGATTGATATGATTAGTTGGTTATTGATTCATGTTCTCTGAGCATGTCTATCTTTACTCTCCTCTCCCTTCCCTTGTACTTGAGGTTATCGATATACCGTCCACTTCTAAAACTTATTATGTATATATTGTTATTGCAAGGATCCCAGGTGCGTCATTTCTTACTTTCACATGTACCTGTTGTGTATATATTCTACTTGCTAGCCTTGTATGTTGTTTGTGTTGTCTTCCCTCTGGGCTAGTTCCTGTGTGACTTTTTCGTAGTATTATGTGACTACTTATTTTTCTACTTTGTCTGCTACTACGTTTTTATCTTATATGTGCCCAGTCGGCCTATGATACCTACTTGGTACCTTATACTTCACATTTGGTGCTCATACTATACTCTGCATCTTCTGGTGCAGATCCTAGTGTGGGACATCGCCGCTAGATCACTGTGAGTCGTGCTTGAGGATTTTGGGCTATCCAGACTGAGGGTGAGCTCTTGGTGACCGAAGCTTAGCTTTTAGTTTATCTTTTGCTTTATGTACTCTATTACTACTCGGAGATATTTGTGTATATATTATTTTGGATGCTTCGTACTCTTTATATGTAGGCTCTATACTATGATACCAGATTTTGGGTTTGGTTTAACTTTCACATTGTATATATTATTCGTGTTATCTATTTCTTGTTCCCTTGCGTCCGCTTATTAAACTGTTTCTTCTGCTTAGATTGTTACATAGTAGCCCATTTCTAACCGTTCTGGGCTACGAGAATTTGTTCGCCTACTGGGGGTTGTAGGTGCTATCATGACCGAGAAATCGAATCGTGACAATTTCCCCATAATTTATTTACGTTGTCTTGTTCCATTCTATGTGAGGCAACTTTGATTCATATGAATACACTAGTCGCATTTTTTTTTGTCGGGTGCACTGCGTCTTTATTGTGGATGCATGTACGGATACTCAGGGTGGTGTGAGTCATCACTAGACACATCTGCATCTTCCTTTCTTTTGGTAAGCCCCACTTATTATCTGAGGCATTTTGTTGATAATACAAACTTATGTATTATTTTGGGTATAATCAAGGTCTTGTCATCGGCATTCTTTTTATTTATTCAAGTTATAGAGGCTCCATAGACATTGTTAATTATTTCATATTTCTGTTGTCAATTTTATTGGGTTTCCTATGTCTTGTCAATAACTATTCTTTTATTATTGTGATCTTTTCATTTTCTGAAAAGCAACACGTTTTATAAAATACATTTTTTCTGTAAATACATGTGTTATGTTCATAAATGCATGTAAGATTGATTTGCTCGATCAAAATTAAGACATCGAGTTTTAATCTTCCCCTTCAATGTTTCGGGGGTTGTGGCAAAATGGAAAAACAAACTAGATCATCATTGAAATTCAAAGACATTGTTACTACATCTCATCCCTTACAATTTCTTCATATGAATCTCTTTGGAACAACTTGAACGGTTAGTATTGGAGGGAAAACAACATATTTTTGTCATTGTTGATCATTACTCAAGATTCACCGAGATCTATCATTTTATGTCACAATTATGAAGCTCTACCGTAGTTTCAACCAACTCATATTTTAGTCGTGGTTTACCCTTTTTCAGCAGGTATAATATGGTTTGATTCCATATTTGACCCGTGGTTAAATATCACCCAAAGTAAAATTGTGTGAGCTAACCATTTTTTGGACCAGCATTCGAAATATAACCTCCATTTGAAATATAATTGAAAAGTAGCCACCTTTTTATGCAGAAATAAGATTTGAACAAAACCATCCTTAACTAAAACACAGAAAAAACTCCGATATACTGTGCTATTGTTCGAAAACTTCTCCTTCATGTGAAACAATAAAGTTTCAAATTTTTACATGTGAAACTCCAACACACCATGATGAAATTCAGAAACTCCCTTTTTACGAACTCAGCACAGTGTAATGTAGGTTCAAACTTTAACATGTAAAACTTTAGAGCACTGCGCAAAAATTCCCCTTATGTGAAACTCCATTGCAGTATGGTCAAGTTTTTAATTTTTACAAGTGAAACTCCAACAAACTGTGCTGAAGTTCTATAATTTTTCTAACTTTTTATAAAATAAAAAAAAATCATTCATGATTATGAATCCTGACACGCAATACTGAATAACACAAGTGTATTGGAGTTGCCTAATTTTCCTAAATTTTGTTCTGCAGAAGATTATGAACCAATATACAATACTAAATAACGCAATTGATTTCAGCAAAACAATCAAGTTATTACGTATAATATGAATGTAAATTGAACCAAGAATAGAACAAAAATAAAAGGATACAGTAAAAATGAGAGCTTCTCAATAGATTATGAGCAGAGGAAAGGAAGTGATGAAGGTTTTAGAAGTTGAACTTGAGACTTTATAGGGAAAAATATGGACAAATAAAGACTGTTGGGTGAGGTTTGTGAAGTTGATGCTGATGAACATTATCAGGAATTGTTTGTCACGAAACAAAAACTTTACACTTGGTATATTCAAATAATTGCATCACTCCACTGTGGTTGCTGGGGTCTTTCTGACCTTTTCCTTTGAAGTAATATTCTTAAGGATGGTGATTACGTTTCTAGGATTAAAATTGTTTTCCTGATGTTAGCAAAATTCTCATTCGTTCACTGAGATTTGAAAATAACAGGTAGAGCATGGGTGTCCAAATCAAGAAGACGAGAAGGGGGATGGGCAAAAACAGAGACCTCATATTACATCACCGGTTGAAGAATAATTTGATAAAAATCAATCTTCATCTTTTATTCTTTGAATAACCTGATAACTTTCTTGTTTTCAGATGCGACTATAAGCAAAATCTAACTGAATTTATCTTCTTTTTGGATAGGTGAACAGAATCTAGCTAATGCCCAGTCCCATAAACTCGATTATGTACAATATATGATCACTAAGAAATCTTCAATTTGTAAGCCAATTTCCTAGCATACTCGTTTCTCGTCCTTAGTTAAACATCAATAATGCAACTGTCAAAAATTGGAATCTAGAAAAAGTACTCAATGGAGGGATAGACCTAAATTGGATGCCTACAAATGCAAGGTTCGCCTTGTTCTTTTTTGCTTTGTTCTGAAAGGATGGTAGTCTTAAGCCAGGACCTTAGGAAGCGGTAGCAGAACCAGCTGAGCACCCTAAGTTTGTTGAGAGATCTCATCTGTATCACTTTCCACACCACCACTTTTTGAGTTAGCTGGAAATGCATTCTCCATATCAGCCTCCTCAAACAGCTGTTCTCCACTTTCTAGAGCATGAGATGGATGGCTCTCGCCATCACCGGATGACTGATCAGCTGCAGCCAAACTGTAACTTCTATCCCTTAGATCTTGTGTTGTGTCAGTTGACAGCGTGGATGTCCCATTCTGGACAAAGTCTGCAACTCTTACCTAATAAAAATGTTCTCCAACTTCGTTAATAGCCATATTAATCCAGCTTAAGCATCTGAGAATAATCAGCAAAAGAATAAAGAATTTATAGCAGCTCGGAGTTGTAAGAATAATCAATGGAAACAAATAAGTTTAGGTCCCAACTCCTTTAACTGTGAAGCCAGCAGAAGCCTTTTACCTTAACAAACTCTTGTGTGTCTGTCCCATTTAACACCACCAAATGCAGTTGCTTAGGAAAATAGACAAATTAGAACCCGTTTTGTGACATGACTAATTCATCCTTTTACTAACATGGTATAGGTTTTGAAACAATTAAAAGATATACACTACAGGTGACATTTAGAATATAAAAAGTTCTGCAAATATTTACTCATGAAAATATTTAAAGTTAAAGTAGGGTAGACATACTAAGGGGTTAAAAGACTATCATCTTTAGAAACTACTACAAGTTTAGAGTGCCTTCACTATTGAGCAAAAATCAAATTTTGAGCCTTAAACCTACTGGGCCAGATATTTGGAATCAATGAATCAGCCATCTTTCTCATTTGCAATTTCCGAAAGAACAAAAAGATAAAAAGGGAAGAGCTCAAGCTGGCGACCCCTTTTCAGTGAAAGCTCAATCAACACATTTGCTCTCCTCAATTTGTGTTTAATTAACATTTTGGAAATATTTCCTTTGAAATGAAGATGTGAATTTGTTTGGATTAGACTGTATAAAGAATAACCTATTAGAAAACTAAATTTGAGCTGGTTTTGCAAAAGTGGTATGATATCCTAAACCAAACAAGATAATTACAAGTTACTTTATTAGACAGAAAGAACTTTGGGAAAAGAATTCTAGTATATTTATTTCCTTTACTCTTTGATATTTCGTTCTTAAAATTGCATAAAACTTTTAGTTCTAAACTTCTAATGCTTTCAGGAAATAACTTACAGTTTTATTTCAATTTTCTCATAAAGATTTTTTTAAGAATCCTCATTAAGAATCAAGTTCATATTTTGAAGTTGACTTATAAGGGCACAATTCTTATATGCTTATACATTTACTTGGCACTTATACTAGGGTGTGTTCGGTATGGAGGAAAACATTTTTTCCTATTTTCTCATGTTCATTTGGTTAGAAATTTTGGAAAATATTTTCTTTAGGAAAAGCTCCTTGAAAGTAAGGAAAATGAATTCCTTAATGAAAGTAGGGAAAACAAGTAGCCTGCCACTCTCAAAATCACCCACCCCACCCCACCAAATCCCATTACCCATCCCCACAATTTCTTTTTTAAAATTTTCTTTTCTACCCTACCACCCACACTCACCCTCACCCCCAACCCCAACCCCACCTCCACCCCACCCCCAATTTTTTTAATTTTTTTTCTACCCCAACTCCACTTCCCTCCCCCCTACGTCCACCACCCTGACTACGCCCACCCCCGCCCCACCTACCCTTGTCTTACCCCTTACCCTCTCCCATCACAATATGCATCACTCTACCCCTACTCATTCTCATTGTTTTGTGTTAGATATATACAAATGTTTTTAGAATAATATTTTTTACTTGTGTACCGAACAAAAAATAATAAGTAATAGAAAATATGTTCAACGGAAAACATTTTCCTCCATACTGAACACACCCTAAAAAGCAACTTGTTTTCTTTTTGAATTTCTACAAAAAGGTCCGTGCAGGGAGATTGCTAATAGATATACTTGTTAAGTAATTTAATTTACGGAGAAGGGCCCAAATTACCCTTCAAGTGTTGGAAATGGTACAAATATACCCTTCTTGCACCTTTGGGCTCTAAAATGCCCTTTTCATCCACCTTTGGGCTCTAAAGTCTAAAATACCCTTCTCATCCACCTTTGGGCCCTATTTTGCCCTTTCCCTTAACAAACTCTTTAAGAAAAATGATTAGAATTTTCATTTAATATGTAACAACATTTTCTTTGTTGAAATTTTAATTAATCAAAACCTATTAACTCACAAACCCAATTCGGATCCGAGATTTAGCTCCTCTTCATTTCTTATCTCTCTATTTTTTCCAAGTTCTTATTTAGATTAGAGACATGTCATAGATTTAATTTAATGACTGAGATTTAATTTTCATATATTTACTTTCAAAATATTATTTTTATCTCACAATTTTAGTTGTACAAGATATCTTTCATAAATATAAAAAAATATTCTCACTTGCCTTGAGGATTGAGTAAATTTTATCCTGCATCATTTTTACTTTAATTTTTTTGCTACTATTTTTTTCACTCAAATTATTTTTAGCCTAATTTTGAATGTCGGAAAGGAATTTCAATGTTGGAAGAGAAGTCTTCCCACTTTAAAAAATTACAACTAAAATTTAGTATAACTTTTTTCCTGTATTATAAATAATATAGCAATCAGATATTTGAATATTTGATAAAATAAATAACAACATAATTAAGAATAAATTTAATGGCTAGAATTGTGAAATTGCCTTATATTTTGGAGTAAATAAATGAAAGTAATTAATTATTTTAATCATAATTAAAACTTATTTTTAATTTACTAAATCTTAGTCATTAAATTAAATCTATGACATATGTCTCTAATCTGAATAAGAACTTGAAAAAATGGAGAAATGAGAAATGAAGGGGAGCTAAATCTGGGATCCAAATCGGGTTTGTAAGTTAATAGGTTTTGATTAATTAAAATTTCAACAAATAAAATGTTGTTACATATTAAATGAAAATTCTAATCATTTTTCCTAAAGGGTTTGCTAAGGGAAAGGGAAAAATAGGGCCCAAAGGTGGATGAGAAGGGTATTTTAGAGCCCAAAGGTGGATGAAAAGGGCATTTTAGAGCTCAAAGGTGGAAGGAGGGTATATTTGTACCATTTCCAATACTTGAAGAGTAATTTAGGCCTTTCTCCGTTTAATTTATGAGAATATAAGCAGTTCAACTTCACCGCGGGCATTGGTGGAGTTTTTTCGCAATAACCTGGGATATTGGATGCTTGGATACTCGGGAAATATTACACATTTGAACTGCTATCAGGCTGAACTGCTGGTTCTTTCTACGGCCTCAAACTAGCCGATCAACGGAATAAACTTTGATGTGCAGGAGGTCATCACTAGCATAATGTCTCAACATATAGCTCACTCATCACTTTTAAACATTGCAGGAACTTGCACAGATTGCTGACGGATCCTTTGATGGAGCATGTCTACAGGAAACAAAATTGGGTAGCACAAAAGCTGGCAAAATATGGATGCGAAGAGGTCAACGACAGCTCCATCATTGTGTTTGATGACCCTCCACTTTTTGTCAAGGACGCACTGCAGGACGACATCAACGAGAAAGAATACCTGCGTCAAGGAATAGCCAACCCCCAACCTTTTCCCCCTTGTAATACCTTTTCACAAAGTCGCCCCTCCCATATCCCTTTTTGTACGGACTCGCATACGAGTCCCCCCTTTTTGTATCACACAACGCTCTATGTACTTTTGGTAGTTTATTAATATATAATCATATCGTTCGGACCAAAAGAAAATTTAGGCCGATACACTCAGAGATTTTAGACCATGAAAACCTAGTTCACCTCACCCAAAAGTCAGCTAGTGGTAGACCACCAATACTGGAAGGAATAGATGCAAACTTAATGTTCCAACACTAGTAAATTCATAATTAAAATTTATTCAAGCATGTGGAAATAAAGCATATACTTGTATTCTTTAACGATTGGTACCTGCAATGGTTTCATAACTTTAGACACTTGATCATCAGATTTATCAACAACCTCTTGCGCTTGCAGCTCCATAGAATCTCGAATAAGTTGACTTAGAAAAGTTACATCATCAGACATGACACCAAACCCTTTTAGAAGTTTAGAGCCAAGCTGTAAGCTTGTCTGCAGGAATATATAGGGCATGATCAAAATTCACATAAAGAAAAAAGAATTGACATGGCTTTACCTCTGCACTTTCAAGAATGGCATCTGTTGCTCCTACTTTCTTCAGATCTAATAAATGCATCACATCCTGAGCTCGTGCATATATTGGTACCTGTAAAATTGATATTCAGTCGAGAAATAGCAAAAGGTCAGAATTGATAGACCCAGAAGACACTATGACGAGTCATAAGAATCCAGATGTATTTAATGTATCCAACCAGCGATGCACAAGAATACTAGTTACAGCTTTGTACTTTCTTCTATGTAAGCTTTTTTATACGTTTTGAATTGGATTATCCTCACTTCAATTTGTAAAATTGAACTTTTTCTCCAACTTTTCCATTGCAGCCCGATAGACACAGCAGAGGGTGGAGTTGGGGGGGGGGGGGGGGGGGGGATTGGCAAATTACCGCTGGAAAGGCTAGTCGAATTCTCTGAACAGCTTCTGTGGTCCTTTCTTTTCCTCTGTACATGACCATGACTGCTTTTGGAGAAGATATACCAGCAGACTGAAGGACTGCAGGACGTGAACCATCACCATAGATAACAGGAAAACCAAGGTTTGTAGAAGCCTGTTGCAGTGACATGTGCAAAATATCACTAACCAGTTCCTTTGGTTTTCCGACAAGAACACACAATGTTGCAATAGCACACAACTTAATCTATGAATTAAAGTAACCTTTACAACAGAAGGATCTAGATCAAAAGCAACGTATCGCCACTCCTCCCCATCACTTGAAGCTAGTGGTGTTGATAACAAATTTGCAAGGACCTGTATGAAGAGAGAAAAACAAACCATCAGAAAGATAAGGAAGAGCTTCTTCCTAAGGAACAGCGATACACAATCGCAT
Organism: Jaltomata sinuosa; assembly: GCA_003996215.1. Taxonomy (NCBI): domain Eukaryota; kingdom Viridiplantae; phylum Streptophyta; class Magnoliopsida; order Solanales; family Solanaceae; genus Jaltomata; species Jaltomata sinuosa. The sequence goes on along the minus strand of QJPP01007201.1, from coordinate 299,862 downwards.
TACCTGACCCATTTGGCCGAATCCAAGGATAACTACTGGTTCACTCAGATCAAAGTTTGCCATTTCAGCAGTTCTCTGAGATGATCATGATTTTCTTTGCATTAGTAGTTATAAGAACAATTAACTTCTGATTCACGTTGGTCAGAGACTCAGAGAGTTCGAGGACCTTAGATAACAACTCTGCTCTATATCAAATAACCTCAAGAGAAAGAGAAGAAAACATCTTCTTTTTTTCCTTAACAGGTGAGGCAATCGAATCTTATACTAGACTATATGTGACACAGGAATTTCAACAAAGTTCCATCCTACATGTTTACTGAAACTAAAATACAGTTTATTCACTGCTAGAGTAAACTCAATCTTCATATGTGAAATTTCAAGATTCAGACAGATGAAGTAATGAGATAATATTCAAAGAGAGAGAGATATTGCTCATGGATAAATCAATTTCATTACACTTCACATATTCCAGGACTGATAAAAGACTTACATCCTCACTGTCAAACTTTTCGCCAATAAACTCAGAAGCTTTTCTTCCAATTTCATTGAGTAATGGAGTCAGTGCCATAGACAGTACAACAACAATGATAAGTAGTTTATTCAGCTCGAGTGGAAGCACTCCTAGCCTACAGTAAAATGGTTGTATTTATCAGTTGAAGAAAATTATTCTATTTCACAGAACTTCAGATGAAACTCACCTATTAGCTAAGGAAAAGACTACAAATCCAAATTCTCCTCCTTGAGAAAGAAGAAATCCAATTCTCACGCTCTCCTGAAGGGATAGTCCGACTCGGGGACCTATTGCTGTAATGATCAATGTCTTGATAACAATCAGACCAGCCAAGAGGGAAAGCACATTTGGCCACTCTCGGAAAAGAAGCTGGCATGAGATTAAGAATTATGTGAAATAAGAGCAAAGAGTGCATACTACACTACATAATAAAGGTCATACTTATGAGAAAATACCTGCATATCAATAGAAGTTCCGGTAGTCACAAAAAATAAACCAAGAAGTAATCCTCTGAATGGCCTTATATCAGCCTCAATCTGAGTACGGAAATTTGTTTCTGCAAGCAGCGCCCCAGCTAAAAAGGCTCCAAGCTGCACCATGGGATAAATATCAAATGATGAACTCAACTGTCATCTGGGTCAATTGGTATACTTTTTTCCAGAGGTGTATCTGACCGTGTCACTAAAGCCCAACTTCTGCGTTAATAGTGATGTTCCTGCAACAGTCAAAAGGCAGAGTGCAACAAAAGCTTCCGAACTTCTCGTTTCTGCAACAACCTATTACCGGTAAACATGATCTATTGTTTCAGCTGTAAAATTACAAGTGTATTTATTCACTGTGCTTATATTCTCCCCTGGTTTACATGTTATTCTTGGCCAAAGAACAAGGATGAGCACCTCAAAAACTCGCCTCCATATGTATTTCCCTCCAAAAGAAAGCAACCCCAGCCCACCTAAAGCTTTCAGACTTTCTTTTGCAAGCATTGGCCAAATACTTTCTTCTATCAGATTCTGCAAAGATTTGAAGATAAAATAATACTCATAACAGTCATAAACACATACAGCAGCAAGCATAGAAACAAGAAATGGCATGTCCGTTAGCTTGATCCCACATCTGTTTAAAATATAAGGTAAGTTAACTTATGTACCCAATCCTAGGAAATTTTGACTAAATTTGGAACTAATTTATCTAATAGAGACTCATTGATAACTCTTGCAATTTAACATATCGTCCATGACGAGATATTTTGACCTCTCATACTTGAAGGGAAAAAACTTATCTAAGTAGTCAACATAATGATGCTTAGAGACAAATTTTAAGCATAATAGTTCCCGACTAACTGCATCAAAGAAAAATTATAGACATTCGGAGTTACCAAGCTCCACGTACCTGGGTCTCCAGCACCGGTAGAATGACTAAAAGAGGCACAACAGCAATGTCCTGCGTATATCAAGATGCACAGAACAAATGAGTAAAGACTAATGGGCAACATGTTCCCTGGCTACTCACACCATTCCTTGGATAGAATACAGAAAGAGGCATAAGATCTTTTCGCCATTCGAAATGTAAGTGAGGTACCCTAAGAGGATTTAAATGTCGAACTTGTAGACCTATTAGAACTATCAAAAGTTCTAGCTCCCTGTTTACTAGTTCTCCTTTTTTTCGTTCTCTTTTTCGCTCCCTTGTGGTCGGGCCCTTCCCCGGACCCTGCGCATAGCGGGAGCTTTAGTGCACCGCACCGGGCTGCCCTTTTTTTTCGCTCCCCCTTATAGGGAGGATATTGAATACATTGTCATAAAGTTGGAATGAGTCTGATCAGATGTATGAATATACAGTGGTACAGAATTTTGATATCCAAGGCAGACTCATAATCATCAGTGCGGAACAAGGAGTTCGGAGTAGTAGTATTATCATCCCAGAACTCTCACACAATGTGGGCTGGGTTGATGTTGCAAAAAAAAGATTCAGCATTTCACAGAAAAGGCCAGACTACTACAGGCAAACCAACCAGGGAGTTATTCAGAGACAGTCAAACCAAAGGGGTGGCCGGAAGAAGACCTGGGGTCAAAAGCACTCAGTAAATTATATGTGGACTCCAACACTACAAAACAGAGGTCGGAATCTCTTCAAAACTGTTTGATAGGTAACTTTGTAGATCTTAGCAGTGAAATCCCAACATGCTCAGACGTAAGAAGATGGGTACAGAATATTTGGAAAGTATCTGGAGGGGTCAGTGTATTTGAAATGAATGAGTTCAAGTTCCTATCCCAATTCCATCAAAGGAGGAAGCACAAAGAGTTAAAATAGGCTGTTTTTCAAAAGACATTTGGACCGGAATGGGTATGGATCAGATTACTAGGGATGCCTCTATATTTGTGGTCTGATAAGATGTTTAAAGAGATTGAGGAGAAGTACAGTGGGTGGTTAAAAACTGAGGAAGAAACACCGTTGAGAAACGATCTCCGGTAGACTAGATTAAGAGTCGAAGGGCCACCAGATTTTATTCGGTCATGGATAGAAGTGGAATTAGAGGAATTGATATTCAAGATTCCTATATGAGTAGAAAGAACAACAATAGTTTGCAGGAAAATGGCCGGAAGGAATTGCAGTGCCGCCAACAACGTGACTCTCAGGTAGTCTGATTTAAGTCCAAGGTCCTCTAGAGTCTAGAGAAGATGAAAGACCATCGGGTAATGGGGATTCTTCGGTGGGACAGACTGATAACTTGCAGTTAGAGGAGAACAGGGGAATGGGGAAAACCCTATGGCTAAAGGGAGAATTATTGGGTTCAAAATCAAAATCCCATGTTGAAGGAACAACAACAACAACTATTTCGGATACCCTCAGTTCAAGTTGAAGGCACGTGGAGGACAAATAATGCAGGAAATTACATGGAGTGTCCTCAAAAGTGAGTGGTCTTCAATTTATGCCCCTCATAAGAAAAGTCTTTAAAAAATACCCTTCCTTCTTTTTTATATATAGAACATATACATTTTTGTCCCTCTACACCACAACTCTCCATGTTCATTTGTCTCTCAATTTTTCATTTTCCTTTTTCCTTTTTCTTTTATCTTTTTAATTTTTAATCTTTTTTCTTTTTTCTCTCAATTTTTTTTAATTCTCGTTTTCTTTTTTCTCAACCTTTTTTTTTTATTTTTTTTTCTCTTAACTTTTTTTTGTTCTTTTTTTTCTCAACTTTTATTTATTTTTATTCTTTTTTTTCTCAACTTTTTTTTTTTTTTTTTTTTTTTTTTTTTTTTTTTTTTTTTTTTTTTTTTTTTTTTTTTTTTTTTTTTTTTTTTTTTTTTTTTTTTTTTTTTTTTTTTTTTCTTTTTTTTTATCTTTATTTTTTCCTTTTCTCTTTTTTTCTTCTCTTTTTTTCTTTTTTCTTAACCTCTATTATTTTTTGCTAATGAACAAAAAGTTGGATAATCCGCAAAGAGGATCTTCTTTCTTTGAAATTGAAGTAAACTTAAGAGTGTGCTTTGTTGTTTGGAAGTTCTTTGAAACAAGTCTTGCCTCTAAGGCAAATGTTATAGAACATCTCATAATCAAGACACAATGAGGTAGTGTCAAGTCTTGCTCGTGGGGCATAACTTGTTATTTGAAAATTCTTGAGTTAAGTCTTACCTCTAAGGCAAGAGTTATAGAGCATCTCATAAATTAAGACACAATGAAGTAGTGTTAACTCTTGCCCATGGGGCATAACTTATTTTTTGGGAGGCCCTTGGGCTAAGTCTTGCCTCTAAGGCAAACGTTATAGAGCATCTCATGATCAAGACACAATGTGCTAGTGTCAACTCTTGCCAATGAGGCGTAACTTGTTGTTTGAAAGTCTTTGAGCTAAGTTTTGCCTCTAAGGCAAGAGTTATAAAGCATCGCATAAATCAAGACACAATGTGGTAGTGTCAACTCTTGCCCATGGGGCGTAACTTGTTATTTGGAAGTCCTTGGGTTAAGTCTTGCCTCTTAGGCAAGCGTTATAAAGCATCCCATAAATCAAGCACAATATAGTAGTGGCAACTCTTGCCCATGGGGCGTAACTTGTTGTTTGAAAGTCTTTGGGCTAAGTCTTGTCTCTAAGGCAAGAGTTATAGAATGTCTAATAAATCAAGACACAATGAGGTAGTGTCAAGTCTTGCTCGTGGGGCATAACTTGTTGTTTGAAAATCCTTGAGCTAAGTCTTGCCTCTAAGGCAAGAGCTATAGAGTATCTCATAAATTAAGACATAATGAAGTAGTGTGAACTCTTGCCCATGGAGCATAACTTGTATTTTTTGAGAGGTTCTTGGGCTAAGTCTTGCCTCTGAAGCAAGTGTTATAAAATATCTCATAAATCAAGACACAATATACTAGTGTCAAGTCTTGCCCATGGGGAGTAATTTGTTGTTTGGAAGTCCTTGGGCTAAGTCTTGCCTCTAAAGCAAGAGTTATACAACATCTCATAAAAAAAATAAAGGTCGAAAAAAATGATTAAAAAAAAGAGAAAAGAAAAATTAAAAATCAAAGAAAAAATAAAAAAATAGAAGTTGAGAAAAAAAAATAAACATTGAGAAAAAAAGAAAAAAATGAAGAAAAAAAAGACAAAACAAAAAATAAACGAAAAAATAAAGGTTGAGAAAAATAAAAAAAAAGAAAAAAAATAAAAAATAAAAAGGAGAAAAAAAATAGAATTGAGAGGAGAAAAGGAAAAAAATAAAGATTGAGAAAAAAGAAAAAAACGTAGAAGAAAGAATAAAAGAAAAATAAAGGTTGAGAAAAAAAGAAAAAAAAGAAAAAAGAAAAAACAGAAATAAAAAAAATAAAAAAGAGAAAAAGAAATAAATATAAAAGTTGAGAGGCAAATGAGCATTGAGAGTTATTTAAAAATATTTGAGGTATAGAGGGACAAAAAGGTAGTTGCTCTATACATAAAAACAAGAAAGGCTATTTTTGTAAGACCTTTCTTATGGGGGGCAAAAATGTAAAGTCACTCCCTTTAAGGGACATTTGTGTAGTTGTCCCCAAATAATGTTATTACTAGGGAAACTGTAAAGAAAGGCTTGGGCCAGGTAAATTTGCAAATAGCAATTGATTTTACTAAGACCAATAAATTTGGGCCTCCTTTAATAGGAGCCACATCCAAAGTGAAAGATGGGCTGGATATTGGTACAAATCTCATGGGGTACCCTATTTTGATACCATTATTTAACAAGTATCCACTTTTAAAAAAAATTGCATGTATTCCCACTTAGGAAAAACTTCAGATATGCGGTGTATCAACCCTAACTTCAAAAGAAAATGTCTTAAGGTTAATATGGCTGAAGTTCAGGCATTTCTGCTTGAAGTTCAGGCAAAAATGGCTGAATTTCAGCTATATGTGCATGAACTTCAAGCAAAACTGACTAAACTTAAGTCATATGTGCATGAACTTCAACCATATAAAACTTTTATGTAAACTTTATCTTTGTCAAGCAACTTCAGACACTGCATGTCCAAAGTTGTTTCGAAGTGGGTAGACATGCAAAATTTTACGCACTATGGGTATGGGTTAAATGGTGGTCCCAAAATCGAGTATCTGTGTACTTCGGCCTGGATAGTCACTAGTTTTAAATTGATAAATACTGAACCAATGCTTCATTTACTGCAACAACTTATTTGATATTATAAGAAGACAAACCGTAACTAGATGATGTTTGGCCAAAACCGCATATATTTATGTTGATAAATCTGATTTTGTTCAGATTATTTAATCAGATTCCGATCTGATTCTGATCTCATTTTGATATGATCAGATCTCTAATCCTAATTAGGAAGATTCGTATCTGATTTAGTTTTAGGCTTCTGTTTTGTGTATAAATACCTCTGTAATTGGATGTGTAGATATACTTGAGAATTAGTAAAATCTTCCTTCTCAAAGTCTATATGTTATCAGCGCTCATGCCTTTTTAGGAGATAGAGTTGTAAGTTTAAATACTTTAATACAGGATCTTGAACACGATAATCTTACATAGAGATCGTTAAAAGCACATACCTGATGCGGAAGACATCATCACAGAGAAAAGCGAAAGCGTTAGTCATAAATTGGTTTCTACCTCCTTGCCCTAGCCTTACGTTACCACAGCCGTCAATAATGGAAAAGATGCAGAGAGTATGTGGTAACCCTAATGGGTGGAGGGAGGACCAATTTATTGAGGTTAACACTTAATCCGGTACGTCCATCAAGTAACCAATGTACGGACGAGATCTATTCTTCATTAAATGTTATTTATGGTTTTACTTGGGCCACAAGTAAATTTGGGCCACAAATAATATATTATTCTAACATTCTCCCACTTGGCCCAACGACCATATAACATTAATATTGAACGACATAAACATTAGTTGCGCATAAAATAAATCTCTTCTACAATGTCTATCATACATACCTTAATATGACAAACCACTAATGCAAGTTATGGAGGTTGTACATAATTTTGTGCTACATACTCCCTTCCATATACTACTACATTAGCAACTTATCATACTAGGTTCATAAGCTATAAAACATATAACATTACGGTCCACAATAATGTCTCATAGAGACTTATCCTGTAATATCTCAAAACAATAATGTGTACACCATTATGAGAAACAGGAAATTCACTAATGTATATCGGAAACACATAATTGAGCTCAGAGTGTCAAAATATCATAAAAATGTATCAATCATAAGTACAACCAAGACCCATTCTTTGAACATGTTCTTTAAATGTCTTTGGTTGTAAGCCCTTTGTTAACGGATCTGCAATCATAAGATCAGTTCTAATATTCTCAAGTAACACTCTTTGTCTCTGAACTTCTTCCTTGACGGTAAAGTACTTTAATTCCATATGTTTGGCACCTTTGGAGTACTTATCATTTTTTGGAGAAGAATATTGCTGCAGTATTATCACAATAAATTTTCAGCGGCTTGGTAATGGTGTCGACAACCTCAAGTCCTGAAATAAAGTTCCGCAGCCATAATGCATGAATTGTGGCTTCATAACATGCTACAAATTTTGCTTCCATTGTGGATGTAGCAATGACAGATTGCTTAGCACTCTTCTACGATATTGCTCCTTCAGCTAATAGGAACAAGTAACCAAACGTGGATTTTCTAGTGTCAGCACATCCAGCAAAATTTGAATCCGAGCATCCAGTAACTTCTAAGTGATTGGATCTCCTATACATGAGCATATAATCCTTCGTTCCTTTCAGGTACTTCAAGACTTTCTTTGCAGCTTTCCAGTGATCAATTCCAGGATTACTTTGATATCTTCCTAGCATTTCGACCGCAAAACTAATATCCAGTCTTGTGCAAGTTTGAACATACATCAAACTTCCAACAATAGAAGAGTAAGGAATTGATTCCATTTCTTTTCGTTCTACATCATTCTTTGGGCATTGCATGAGACTAAGTTTGTCCCCTTTTTGAATAGGAACAATTCCTACTGAACAATTGTTCATGTTAAATCTTTCTAGAACTCTTTCGATATAGCCTTTTTGAGACAGTCCCAATAATCCTTGTGATCTATCACGGAATATTTCTATCCCTATCACATAGGATGCCTCATCCATATCTTTCATTTCAAAGTTCATAGAGGGAAAGTCTTTCGTCTCACGCAATATGCCTAAATCATTAGCAGCAAGTAGAATATCATCAACATATAGGACTAAAAATATAAACTTACTCCCACGGATCTTTTGATATATATACATCGATCAACGGTAATTTCCTTAAATCCAAAAGATGTTATGATATCATTAAACTTTATATACCATTGTCGTGAGGCTTGTTTCAGTCCATTTATTGACTTCTTTAGCTTACACACTATTTGACCATTTCCTTTAATTTCGAAACCCTCTGGTTGGTCCATATAAACTTCCTCCTCGAGGTCTCCATTAAGAAAGACAGTTTTCACATCCATTTGATGTAACTCTAAATCATAATGAGCTACCAAAGCCAAAACAATTCTAACGAGTCTTTCTTTGAGACCGGTGAAAAGGTCTCTTTATAATCAATGCCTCTTTTTTGAGTATAACCCTTGGCAACAAGTCTGGCTTTATATCGTTCAATATTGCCATTTGAATCGCGTTTGGTCTTGAAGACCCATCTACACCCAATTCTTTTAGAACTTTCTGGCAATTCAACGAGATCCCAGACTTTATTGTATTCCATGGATTTTAACTCTTCTTTCATGGCATCAATCCATTTATCAAACTCAGTGCTTTTTATGGCCTGTGAAAATGAAACCGGATCTTTATTAAGTCCAATGTCAAAATCTGACTCTTGCAAATAAATCACATAATCATCTGAAATGGACGATTTTCTTTCTCTTTGAGATTTTCTTAATGGCACTGTTTGTGGTTCATTTGCGTCAGATACTTGTGAGTTAGTTCCTTCCTGAAGTGTTTCACCCAAATGTTGTTCAATATTATTAAAGTGTTCTTCAACAAGAGGAACAACATTTGTTATAGGTGCGGAAGTAGGCACATTCATGGGCAATGAAATATTTACCCTTACCTCATTAATTTCCACACTTTGTCGTTCAACACTCCCACTAACTTCACCATTCTCAATGAATCTTGCATTACCGGTTTCAACAATTCTCAAACTATGATTTGGACAATAAGACCTATACCCTTTAGATTTCTCTGGATAACCAATAAGGTAACCACTTACTGTTCGAGAATCTAATTTCTTTTCATGTGGATTATAGACTCTAGCCTCCACTGGACAACCCCAAATATGCAGGTGTCTTAAACTAGGTTTTCTTCCAGTCCACAGTTCAAAAGGGGTCTTTGGAACTGCCTTACTAGGAATCCTATTTAATAAATATACAGCGGTTTTAAGAGCATACATCCACAATGATTTGGGTAATGAGGAATTACTCATCATACTCCTAACCATATCCATAAGTGTTCGATTACGCCTTTCTGCAACACCATTTTGTTGAGGTTTCCTGGCATAGTATACTGTGCACATATGCCATGTTCTTCGAGGAACTTTGCAAATGGACCTGGACATTGTCCTGATTCGTTATACTTACCATAATATTCACCACTTCTATTTGACCTAATGATTTTCACTTTCCTATCTAATTGTCTTTCAACCTCATTAACGTACACTTTGAGAGCGTCCGTTGCTTGAGATTTTTCTTTCAACAAATAGATAAATCCATAACGTGAAAAATCATCGATAAAGGTGATAAAATATTTTTCTCCACCAAAAGATGGAACATCAAAGGGTCCGCAAATATCAGCGTGTATGATTTCAAGAAGCTGAGTGCTCCTTGTGGCACCTTTCTTAGTATGCTTGGTTTGCTTTCCTTTAATGCAATCCAAACATACATCAAGATCAGCAAAATTCAGATTCGAAAGAATCTCATTCTTTACTAATCTTTTTAATCTTTCTTTGGATACATGACCCAAACGTCTGTGCCACAAGTAAGAAGAACTTTCATTCAGTGAACTACGTTTAATTCCAACATTTTGATGAATAGCAAGAAGGGATTCAGAAAAAATATTATCGAGTTTCAATCTATATAAACCATCAATAAGAACACCAGAACCATAAAAAATAGCATTCTTATATAAATTGAAACATCCATGTCCAAACTTAAAATCAAATCCAGAACCATCAAGTCTTGAAAGAGAAATCAAATTCCTAGAAACTGAAGGAACATAAAGAGTCTGTAATAGATCAAGGTGTTGTCCAGTCTTCAAGATCAACCGATAAGTCTCTATGCCTTCAATTTGAGCCTTCATACGATTTCCCATGAACAAGAAATCCTTATTTGGATTTGTAGTTTGGATCGTAGTGAATCCCTGCAACGTAGTGGATACATGAGTAGTTGCACCAGAATCAAGCCACCAAGTATTATTAGGAACTTCTACTAAATTTGATTCGAAACATACAAAAGCACTAAAAGTACCTTTCTTTTCAAACCAAGCTTTACGTTTCTGGCAATCTTTCTGATAGTGTCCTTCCTTTCTACAGAAATGACACACATCAACTTTGAGTTCCTTATGAGCATCCTGTGGAACTTTAGCAGGTGCTCTCTTCTTCTTAAAATTGTTGGCCTTCACTTTAAGTCCTTTACCAGCTCCTTGGCCCATGAGGTGAATGGAATGACCTCCTTGTTTCTTAAGTCTTGATTCCTCTTGAGTAAGCATACTGGACAATTCATTAACATCCCACTTATCCTTAATAGTGTTATAGTTAACTTGGAATGGTCCATACTCAAGAGGCAATGAGTTCAGAATAAACTGAACCAAGAAGGTGTCATCCACTTTCATCCCCAAGGTCCGAAGTCTTGCTGCAATGTTAGTCATCTCGATGATATGATTTTGCATACTACGTGACCCATCAAACTTCATGGTCGTGAGTTCAGCCATTAGTGTACCAGCGAGAGACTTATCAGCAGAACGAAAACGTTCTTCCACAAACTTCATGTATTCCCTGGCACTTTCTGTTTGTGGAGTAGTACTCTTAATGTTGTTAGCAACAATCATTCGCATGAACATAAGGCTCAATCTGTTAGAGCGCTCCATGATTTATGAAAGGACTTCTCATCCTCACTGCTCTTATCAGTAATGGTAGCAGGTTTGTCATTCAGCAGAGCCAAGTCAAGATCCATCACACCTAAGTGGAACTGGACTTGTTCATGCCATTCAGAGAAGTTCAATCCATTAAACACAGTAACAGATGAAGCATGCGAATGAAGAGGGATAGCTGCAAAATAGATATACATGCTCATAAATTAGAAAATAATGTGGATTCAGCAAAAACAGTAAAAGTATATCATAATTCTCCTTTGGATCAGATATTACGACACACTATCATAATTCAATTGGCAATTTTATCTTTAATAGGCAATTAAATATTTTTTAATCAAATATATACGACATCTTTGGATATACAATACATATTTGATTAAAGAATATTAATTTACCTCATAATGTTCACTATTCGTAGAATAATTGATTCACCTTTGGGTAAATTCTTAAGTTCTAACAATAGTGAAAATCAATTTATCTATTTATTTTCAATATAGGCACTTCATTAATTTTCATAGATAAATGACAGCTTTATATATGCATATTTTTCTTAACCATACTAGTTTGGCCACTTTGGTGACTAACAAACTATATGAATACAAATGCACACATAATATCATAAAATTTATGCATGTGAATAATTTTAAACATTCTAGTTTGGCCACTTTGGTGACTAACAAACTATATAATCCTAATACGTGCTATATGCACAAATAAATGTACATATTATGTATGTGCTTAATTCAAACATACTAGTTGGCCACTTTGGTGACTAACAAACTATATTAACATAATCACACACATACAGTAAATAATAAATGACTTCAACAACTTAATAACAAAATATTCATGGCTTAAAATAAACATTAAGTTTATGGACAAAATTTATAGAAGCAAAAAACTCTAAGTAGGTCAAAAAGACCATGTCGACATTAACCTCCATCAATCACCATTTTTTCAACTTAATGACTTAAAGGCCCAAAAATTATAATGCTTAATGGATCAACTATTACATAAACAAATAATGAACCAAACCATGTATTATTATATATTATATAGTAAATAAACGACAAAAAATCAATGAGTTAATGGGAAAAATTTTCAACAACTTTGAAAAACCAAACAAAGACAGAAATTGGTGGATTAGACCAATTCATTCTTTAAGGACTTCAACATTAAAGTCCACAACTGAAATCCTGTTTAGGTGTATTGATTGTTTTGATACATAAACAGAAGACTAACATACATGATTAAACATCAAAAGGTTACGTGACATTCTGATCTCATAAGGCAACATCACGGCAAGTTGGTAAAACGATTAAAACTCTTTTGACAAAGATTATCAGTTCAAACAATCCAGGCTCTGATGCCACATGTAAGTTTAAATACTTTAATACAGGATCTTGAACACGATAATCTTACATAGAGATCGTTAAAAGCACATACCTGATGCGGAAGACATCATCACAGAGAAAAGCGAAAGCGTTAGTCGTAAATTGGTTTCTACCTCCTTTTTCTAGCCTTATGTTACCACAGCCGTCAGCGATGGAAAATATGTAGAGAGTATGTGGTAACCCTAATGGGTGGAGGGAGGACCAATTTATAGAGGTTAACACTTAATCCGGTACGTCCATCAAGTAACCAATGTACGGACGAGATCTATTCTTCATTAAATGTTATTTATGGTTTTACTTGGGTCACAAGTAAACTTGGGCCACAAGTAAATTTGGGCCACAAATAATATATTATTCTTACAAGAGTTTCCTCTCTCCAACACTATTGAGCAGCTGAAGTTTTTCTCTGGTTTTCCTTTTGTTTCCTATTGTTCTACCTTTCGTTCTTGCCAACATGTCGAAACTAATCTTCATACAAATCCACCACTACAAATTAGTTTTGTGAAACTTGATGGTAGTGCCACTTACCTTACTTGGTTTAGATTCAGTTTATTATTTATCAAAGCTATTTATCAAAGCTAGAAAGTTGCAGGGGTACATTAATGGCGATAAGAAAAAACCAGCTTTCTCAGATCCCACCTACAGCTAGGACTCAGAGAATTCGCTTGTCATATCATGGCTTATCAACTCTATGCAACCCCAGATTACCAGACAATATCTATTGCTAGACACTGCTGAAAAAATCTGGAATGCAACTAAACTCACCTACTTATGCATGGGGAATGATGCTCAGACCTTTGAGATCCGTAACAAAGTCCATGGCACAAAGCAAGGTGAAATGTTAATTTCTTAGTATTTTTCTGAATTGAGTGGTTTGTGGCAAGATCTAGATTATTATCAAGACTTCCAAGCAGATTGTACGAAGGATGCAGTAAAGTTCCAGAAGCTGGTTGAAAAGGAGCGGATCTATGACTTCTTGGCCGGGTTGAACAATGAATTTGACCAGATAAGGGTTCAAGTACTAGGTAGTTCAAGAATTTTTTTCATCTAGTAAATTGTAGAGATCCTTTAGCTGCACTGCAGTCACCTTGATACCTGAAACTAATAATCCTACCCTTGTGAAGGATTATAGACCTATAGCATGCCGCACTACAGTCTACAAGATTATTACCAAGATCTTAATCACTAGAATGAAAAGTGTCATCAATACCATTATCAGCCCCTCACAATCAGCCCTTATAGAGGGTACAAGCATCATAGATAATATCATGTTCAGTCATAAACTCCTGAAATGGTATTCTAGAAAAGGCTTGTCTCCGAAATATGTCATGAAGGTGACCTTAGGAAAGCATATGACTCCATTGAATGGTGTTTTATAAAGAGTAAGCTCGCTGAATTAGGATTCCCCTTTACTTTTATCCGGTGGGTGATGGAGTGCATTACATTTGTTTCCTTATGCTCGTCATAAATGGGGTGTTGACACCCAATTTTTACCCGCCACATTACGAATTAATCGAGAGCTTTTTAAATTTTAAACAATTTTTGAAATAATTAATTTGGCAAAAAGGGGATAAAATATTTTCAAAACAGTTTTCCCAATGGTTTCAAGTAATGATTATATACTTTTCATATTCAATATGTGAAATTTATGTAAGTTTCTTAAAAGAATTATTTTTAAAATTGATTTCATAAGAAAATTCCTTTTAAAAGGCTAAACCTGTAATTTTCTCCAAATTAGTTTAAATAAGAATTAATTGAAAATTAGTCTTATAATTAATTGAAAAATTGATTATGTTTCAAACATAATAATTATTTCTAAATTGTTTTAATTTATTAAAGCTCTCAATTAATTATTAATCCGTTCACCCTTAAACTCTTTATTTCAATTATAGCCAATTCTACCTATTCCTATTCAATTTGGCTATGCTTTTAATTTAAAATGGCCACATTTTGCAAAATGTGGCCAAATCCTAAATGCCCCTTACAACTCCTCCTAATTCTTCAGCTATTTGGGCCAGCAAACGCCTGACCTGGCTGGCCCAATCCCTTTGTCAGCCCCCCCAGCCCAACGTTAAACCCCTAACCCGCTCCGACCCGGCCCATTAACCCTTATATCCGCCCAACTCTCACTCTTTCTCTTCTTCCTCTTTCTCAGCTCACCAAGCGCATCCTACTCTCTCTTCTTCTTCGTTTGCCCTTCTCTGCAAACCCTAGCCGCCCTCTCTCTCCTCATCCTTTCTCTCTCACGCGTCGTTGTACGAAACAACGCGCTTCGTACAAAACCTCAGCACCCCAGTATTGTCCTTCACCCCTTCGTCGTCCTCAAAACGACAAACCCTTCACCCCGTTAAACTCGTTTGCTCCTCACAGCTTTCGAATCCTTTAACCCCTGTCAAAATTTCCATTTTCCGTCTCTTTTCTCCGTCAAGGGTGTGCTAGCAGGGTCTAGATGCTTCTAGAACCCACCAGGTGTCACCCTTCTCCGCTCAATCAGCAAAAACTTGTACAAATTCGTACAAGTTGTTTATGTGAGGGTTATCCAGCTGAGGCGATTTTGAATTTCCCAGAAATTCCCAAAAGACCCTCTGTTAAACCTTTCCCCCCTTCGATTTTCCCTATAAACCCCCTCCCCCCAGCTGCATGAAAAGCAAGCTGATCTTTGGGGGAAAATTGGTGGTTCTGGGGAATCATCTCCCTAACCTCACGCAACCAATCAGCTTTAGAAAGAAAAGGCACTAAAAAATTTGAGTTCTAAAAAGGGTTGGGTCATACTCTGGTGGTGGCAAGCTTTTCCGTTGAGGTTCTAACCTCGAGTTGCTGCCCTAAAAAAGGTAACCTCTTACCCTCTCCCTTTTACTGTTTTCGTTTTCATTTTGCTTTTATGATGTTTAAACTGTGATGAAATCTGGTTCTGGTCTTGTTTGTTAGCATTAAAATATGTGTTTAATGTTAGATTAATATTGTGATGATTTTGAGTAGATATCTTGTGTTTTAAGTGTGGTGTTTCACTGTTTCTGTTGGACTATGTTAAAACAGTGAGTATGAGCATAAATTTGAGCCTAGATTATTGTTAAATGATGTTAAATCTGTCTGGCTTTGTTCATACAAATGTTTGGTTTTGATCCTTGTTTGTTCCCCAACCCCTCTTCATAATCATGTTCTTATTGGCTTACCAACTTTGCCTAAACTGATATTTCGTATATGTATTGATTAAGTGTTGATATGTTTTGCTCATGCTGTTTGTGATGATTTTTAAACTTGTTTTCCCTTCCCCTGTATAAACCCCTTGATTTCATTAGCCTGTGTTCGACTTATATGATGATTAAATGCCAGAAACTTGAGCATGAATTTGTTGCTAGAATTTAAGGCTGATTTTGTTCATGAAAAGATTAGTCTTTCTCTTTGTTGAACCTGTTTTCTCCCCTTTACTGTCTTAACTATGTATGAACTGTTAGCCTTACTCTCCTATACTTGGGGGTGATGCTTAGGTTAGTTTTAAACCTTGATTGTCTATGGTTTAGTTGGTTCTTAAGTAAACTGTGTAGTATATATATATTTGAGTACAGATTTTCATATTTGTTAATTGATTTGAGCATGTTTAACCCCTACCCTATTTACCCTTAGATTTGAACTTGCTTTTAAATGGGTTTTCTTCCTTTCCCTACTGTTTCTTGCTATGTGGTATAAGTCTACATGTTTGAACTGTAAGTATCATTTATGATGATGTTTGGGTCATCTTTGAGTCCTGATTTCTTCTCATAAGTTTGTTGGTTTGATTAAGTATAGCATGACCACATGTTGCCTATTGGTTTGTTGATGAAAAATGTTCAAACCCCCTCCCTGCTTCCCTTTGTTTAACGGTAATCATGATTTTCCTCTTCCCTTTCCCTTTTCACTGTTTTGCTAATGCTGAAATGACTAAGTGATGCATATGAAATAGTTAGGTTTTGTTGTTATCTCCTTATGTTTGAATTGGTGTCTAGTAATGCTTGTAGAACATTGTGACCTATTAAAGCTTCAAAACTGCTATGTTTCTTTGTTTGCTATATGAAGATGTTATAGGTTTTTAGACCTGTTCAACTCTCATCCCCTTTCCCTCATTTTTTATCTGTTACCCTGTTCCTTTCCCCCCTTCTCTTGAAATGATTTTAGCATACTAGATGGCTGTTGTGTGATTAGAATTTGTTTAGGTCTAAGGTTTTAAGAATCTGAACTCCATGATTGTTGTGTGTGTAAGTTCTGTCATGGAAGAAAACTAGAGGTGAGGCATGCCTCCTTGTGACATGTTCCTCACCCTGTAGGTTCCTCTGATTCATCTTCATCAAGATGACCACTTCCCTGTTTGCTTTACATGTTACCTATATGGACCATGAGATGATTTCGGCCTATATCATGTTAATAGCTCTCTCACATACCCCTCCTTTGTGTTCTTGAGTGATTACCTATTAGTTATACTAGTAATCAGTGTTAAATACCTGTCCAGCCTGCTTGATTTATCTGTGATTAATATGTGATTTCTAAATTAGGTCCTCTAACTAGTCCTTTTGCTTAAATTATCTGGAATCTGCCCTCTATGTTTAAATTCAAGTGTTGAAAGTGACTAGATATGATCAAAAGTGCTGAATATGTGCCTTATGTCTATGTGATACCATTTTTGTGCACCTGAGTATATATGTTTTGCTTGAACCAATTCCTCCCCCCTTATGATTTCTGGAGAATAATTAGCCTCTATAAGTGTTTGAAAATGCCTAAGTCTTATAAAGTATATGTCTTAATGATAAAATTAGTGATTCTATTGTATGAGTGTCCTTGTTTCATGTGCTTAATTTGGTATAAAAATCTGCGTATATTTCTCTTTAAGTGTGAAATCTACATTGTTTAAATTACTGTTTTTGCTTAATCTGGTTAAAATATATACTAATCTTTATTTATTTTACTTTTTTTTCTATGTGTGAAATCCGGTAGAGTCCAATTGGACTCCCAAAATTCCCTTTGCATTTTCCAGTTGGGCTTAAGCCCAACACTACTTGATGGTCCGGCATGAGCAAGCCCAAAAGGGCTAAAATTATTTAAGTCGGCCTCAGCAGCAACAGTGGAGAAATGGGCCAAGCCCAATGGAGATGATTAGCAGAAATCCAAATGGACTGAACAAAGTGAAATGGGCCAAGCCCATAAAGTTCAGTAGCAGCAGTAGCCCAAAGGGCTGAAAAACTGAAGAATTGGACTAAAGTCCAAATCAGAAATCGGCAGTGGGCCTAAAGAGGGCCCACACACTAGTATTAGGACAGGGATTAACGTTTTAAATATGTCTTCTTTACTTAGTTGATAGATTTAATTGTATAATTGAACTAACTTTGTAAAACGTAGTTAAATTATCCCCAAACGACATCAACATTTCTGATAAACGTTTTTTTTATGTAATAACTTACTGTTTCACTTGCTTAATTGCTTAAAATCAACTCTTTTATGTAAAGCAAACTCTTTCATATTGTCTTTATAGAATAACCCTCTTATATATAAAACAGTCTTTTAAAATCAATCCCTTTTTTATACAAAAATGAGATGTTTTACAAATCAATTCTGTTTTCAAAAGTTAGTCAAATGCGTTGATTTTGCAAGCAAGCCCGGGCAACCGCAAGTTAGCGGATACTCTTGGTGCCTTAACACCCTTCCAAGAGTATTAACCTGAACCCTTACCCTTAATCTCTCGATTTTAAACCTTTATCTGTTTTGGGGTTTTAAAAATCTTTTTTTTTTTTAAAGTTTTTTCTTAGTTTTTACTTTATAAAAAACTAAGTGGCGACTCTTGCTTTTATTATTGAGAAAATGTTTTGAACTTCAATTTAGATTTTCGAAACTAACCCTTTTTCAATAAAACAAAGCCATGTGTGTTTTTTCAAAGTCCTTTACTCGAAAAAGGATCAAAACAGAAATGGTGACACTGTTGGGGATAATTCGACTAGGTTCTAACCACATTGTTTGCACTAACCTATTTGACTAACTATTCGGAATTGTAAAAATTAGTAATTTTATCGCTTTTCTTATTTGTTTACTTTCCCGCACTTATAACTGTTCATGGCATCTTCCGTCTCTCTTGGCAAAGCATTAGAATTCATTAGGGGTAAAAAGGCGATTACGCAAATCTTTGCGGTCGTTCTTGACAAAAACACACAATTTCTGAAACAGATGAGTGGAGTAGTTGACTCACGGTCGGTTAACGGTCACTTGTTGTTTCAAGCTTGGGTAGTCCGCCCGGGTTCCTGGTCAATTTCGAAACCTATTCTAGTCAACTCAGGATAGAGCGAAACCAAATCCCAAAAAATAGGCATTAGCCTAGGACGTCTTAATATCCAAAGGATATAAAGTCCATTTAGTAAACCGCCAAAACACGTCAAAAGGGTTTCCGACCCGACGACGTAGCATCCAACTATGTGCCGTTTGAAAGACGTATGTGATGTAACCGGACTATCGTCCTAGGGGGGGGCCTAACAAGCTACTCTGTTTTGTAGGATGTCCAAATTCCTCAAGTTCGACATGGTAAAGGAAGCTCCTCTAATCCTTCACACGTGGTGGATAGATCTGGGACCCGACCATCAAAAAATTGTCCGTCGGTATATGGGACATTTACCGACACTGTTGAACTTAAAAGCATGGCCAGAACTGATCGAGGTCCTAACCGGGTATTGGGATAGCCTGAAAATGGTATTCAGGTTCGGAACTATGGAGATGACTCCGACGATAGAAGAACTTCGGGATTGCCTAGAAACTCAAGGAACAGCCAAGGAAAGGAAACCAAGGCCTCAACGGGGCATTTTAATTCCAAATAAGCCTACCACGACTCAGATTGCTTAGTACCTTCATCTACGGGAAAACCAATGTTCATGGATAAAAGGCCCGAGTATTTCCTTTCAAGTACTCTACAACCATTTTGGGACCAAAAGAGGGTTCTTGCAGAACCAGTACTGTTTCTACTCATATCGGGAATGGGATAAGACTCGCCCCTTGGCATTCTATATGACTCTTTTGGGCATCATGGTGTTCCTACTAAACGAACACCTCCGCATCAACACTCGGGTAATGATGGTAGCTCACACCATGTTTCACGGCCTAAAAGAAGGAGAGGCCATTAGCTATTATCCTTTGGTTCCAGTCATCCTATCGGACATCTATAGAGCCTTCGGAAAATGCAAGAATGGTCATCGCTATTTCCAAGGGTGCAACCTACTCCTACAGTATTGGATCCTCAAGCATATAACCAAAGATGGTGGAGACCAAGCGCTCCCTAGTCCGCACGGACTTGACAACTTTGCAATATTGGGCGAAATACTTCGTAGGTGAGGAACAAGGGAGAGAACCAAGATAGGATGGGCACAAGCCTTCTGTGAGCTAGGAGTGGACAATGTCCAAATGATGTTCGACGACTTTCATTCAACTGAGGTAATCGTGCCATGTCAGGACTTAGCTTTCCTACCTCTTCCAGGGATCCGAGGGATTCGACCCTACACTCCGCAAAGGGTTCTTAGACAATTCAGAAGAGTCCAAATCAAACCAGCAACCGTCCATATGGGTTGCTACATCATCGATTATGACGAAGATGAAAAGGTTCCAAAGGCGGGAAATATTCGTCATGATTGGAAAACGCTTGTGAAAATGGGTCCGGAAACACTGGCACCGGATAGGTTCAATCCTGGATGTGTGGAAGGTTACAGACAATGGTTGAAAATTGACATTTCGGAAGCAGCTATATCAGAACCGCAGGTTGACTCTAGGCCTAATGTCCGTCTCCAATTACTAAATCTCCAATAGGAGATGGCAAGAAAAGAGCGGGAGTTTCTCATAAAACAGGAAGAAGACCGGCGCGTCATAGCTAAGTTGACTCAAGAGTTGGAAGACATGAGGGTAGGATTAGCCCATCTCGATTCAAAAATGACCGGAAAGGCCTTGGAAGTTGGAGCATTGCCTATGCAGGAACAAGTGGTAAAGCTTCAAAGTGATATGTGGTTGAGCCAATTCGAGCTTAGGAGCATGCCGGAGCATCCAAAAGGAGTAGGACCGAGGAGGGACATTCCACATCGTATCTTTAGTATCTTCGCCTATGCGTGGGTTTTATGTCTATGTATGTCTTTAAATTTCCCTAAAAATTGCCCCTGCGTGGGCATGATTTTGTTGTAATTACCCTTTCCCTAAAAATGTATCCCCCTTTCGGCTAGCTTTGTATCCCTTTTAAGGGAAGTTTTCCGTATATATACATGCTTTTTTGGGGCGATAGAATTGTTTAAATACGTCACATACGTCTTTCAAACTCGCTAGGTCTAACCTTGGCATAAAAAGGTCACCCGGTTAGGACGCGATATATTATTGTGATATTATTGTGATGTAAATTGTTTTATGTGCTATGTGTGTTGCTTAAAATCAAGGAAAATTGGTCTACTCCATGCCGAAATTTTCTAGAACACCATAGGCAAAAATATAAGCCCACTATGCAAAGTCCGTCCAAAATACTCCGAGTCTCCCAAGTTCCTCCGAAAAATCATAAAACCTTCTAAAAAAACCCTAAAAAATCTCTGTTCTTTCAGGAAAGGTTAAGATGGAAGCTGTCATCATGCGAGGAAAGATCCTGAGGATTCGAGAGGAGATGGAAGAAGTTCAAAGGAAACACAACGAAGTTGACCGACTAATGGAGACGGCTATAGCCCGGTCTAAGGAGGTGGAGGAACAAACCACTAAAGCTAAGGAGAGGATCGCTGTGATTGATCAGATACTGGGAAGACCCGAAGTTGAGGCCGAATCGAGCTTTGACCAAGAACTCGAAGAACTTCTCTGGGAATATGGGGATATAACCGGGGGACTGAAACAAACCAGCAAAGGAAAAGAAATAGTAATTGAGGACCCTGAAAAGGACGAGCAAGTACTCACTCTGAACAAATATTTTCATGGAAAGTTTGGAGGGAGTGCTGGAAAGACCTTACTCCCCGACACAAGAGTCGACCATTGGGCCAAAGTGAAGAGCGACGTTGTCTGGCCTTCCAGGTTCGGATTTGGGGGAAAACCCATCACCCTCAAGGTTCACTCTCGGGAGTACAAAAGGAATCCCAAAGTGATTCTCTGTTCAGAGATTTACGAAACACTAAAAGCTATGGGGGTCCTGCATCCTGACCAATCTGAAGGGTTCGGATGCCACCCTCAAAATGAGCACAAAGAATGCGCCTATCATCCGCGCCGCAGGGGACACACCACCGATGAATGCAACGCTCTGAGAGCCCAGATTTACCACATGATCACTAGCGGCCAGATAAGCCATCTGTGGGGCCCCCGAACCATCCTTGCATGTGACCAAGTCGGTTATGGCATGCCTATCACTGAAGAAATGACAATTCACCGCTATGATTTCACCGTTTTCCAAGACACTTACTATGAAATCTATACTAAGCTAGTCCAAGCCAGGATCTTGGAACCCGTGGAAAGGAAACCAGGGAAGATGCCCAAGGCTTGGCGCCAGGGGAAAGAAGTGTGCCTCTATCACAAAGGAATCGGAGGTCATGATATCGAGACCTGTCGCCACTTTCGGGTTGATCTGGAGCACCTCATTGACATGGGGAAGATCGAGTTGGAGTTTCCCCCTTACCATCCCTGAAGAGAAGGACAAGAAGAATCTAGAAGACCTCATCATCCAGAGCTAAAAAGTAGCAGAAGTAGCGGAGTTCTAGCTCTCCGTTTTGTTATTTTACCTTATTTTCTATGTCGTCTTTACTTTTCTCCTTGTGATCAAATAGTGGATGAAATGAAATGAGACAACTTATCTATCACAAGTTCGAACTACGTAGGGCCTGAATTCTCCTTCGTGAGATACGTAGGCAGCCTTCAAGGCCCGGCCTATAACTTAAAGAAATTGTCATTTCTCCACATCGACAGAGACGACAAAGAATTCAGGAAGACAACGGGCGGAGATGCTACAAAATCAACAAAAGCCAACCTTTCCTGATAAAAGCCTACTTATACCAAATCAACGGGCAAAATTCTGTCCTTTGAAACGATCGAGTCAAACCCACCTGTGGACCAATTTGCCTTGACGAAAAGCAACTTTTATGTGTTTAAAGTAATTCCTATGTGTTTATTTCTCGCCATATATCTTGTATTATTTTTCACTAACAAAAACTAACATAGCGGCTTTTGAGTTGTTTTTCATTTCAACAGATAAAAGAAACTGGTTTGTGTTGACAAAAACTGGCTGAACACTCTTACTTCACTCGCTCGAAAGCACACTTAGATCCGTCCTCTGACCCGCACTTGTCTGCAGAAAGAATGACTGATAGTGAGGAAGAAAATGGCCTGGCTATAAGAGACAGTGTCATCGCTGAACAAAATGAAATGATCGCAGAGCTTGCGAAGAAGTTAGAAAAGATGCAGGAAGAAGTGCACAAAAGGCAAAAGACAAGCTGCCAATACTCCTGTTTTGGGCGACTCTCAGCCCCCTCTTCAAAACCCTCCACTCAATTCCCCTCAAACCGGAAATCAATCAAAGGACATCCCCTCCTCATCCATTCCCAAACCGTCAAATGAACCTATCCACGATAATCCCGCCCTCGTCAGATCCCTATATCAAATCGATACCCCCTCTATTCAACATACCAACCAAAACAACAATCCAGGAGCCTATATCCCACAAAACCCTCTGAACCTCCGGAACACTCCACAAAACATGTACAACTCCCAAAACAACCATCCTAATGTCACAAACGTCGTTAACCCACATAATTTTACCTCCACATACCCAAATGCTATGCCACATGTCCCGCCTCCGCCCGTGCAAAATCTACCCCCCATTTTTCATACTGTAACAAAACCATACCCCATCCTCCAGGAAAAACCTGAATTGAATCATTATGAAGAGAAGGAAAGAGAGCTGAAGGCCGCAGAAATGAAACGCGACCTCGATATGGCACAGATAAGGGAGGAAATAGCCCAGATTCGAGAGTTAAGGAGTTCGCCCTATGAAAAGGGCTACGATTATGATGACCTCTGCATTCACCCTGAGATGAACCTACCAGAAGGGTTCAAAATTCCAAAGTTTGAAATCTTTAGTAGCATTGGGACTCCCGAGGCCCATTTAGGAGTTACTGTGACCAGATGGTCGGCGCTCGAAGGAACGACGCCCTACTGATGAGACTCTTTAGTCGAAGTCTGAATGGAGAAGCGTTGGAATGGCTTGCCTCCCAAAAATTGAAAAAGTGGTCCAAATGGAGCGATCTCGCCCGGGACTTTGCCCAGAGACTCGCCTACAACGTAGAAGTCGTCCCAGATCGTTATTCCCTGGGGCGCATCAGACAAAAGTCCAATGAAGATTTTAGGGATTATGCTTACCGGTGGAGAAAAGCGGCCGCGAGAGTCCGGCCTCCCATGACTGAGGAGGAAATAAACGCGGTGTTTATGCGCGCTCAAGAGTCGGAAGTCTATGACAAGATGATATCGGCGGTAAAAGTCCAGTTCGCTGACTTGGTCAAAATCGAAAAGACGGTGGAGGAAGGACTCCGCAGTGGCTAGATCGCCAAAAAGCCGGTTTCTTCGGGACCAACAGGACTACCTAAGAAAAAGAGAGAGGAAGTATCCTCGGTGTCTTTCAATCCTAGTCCAAAGCCACATAAACCCTTCGGAGCCGGTTATAAGAAGCCTCTTGTGCCAACAACCCCTCCCCCAGCTCCATAAAACCCTCAACCGATTTACTATACCTAGCCTATTTACCAAGCTCCACAACTAAACGTGCAGCCAATCTACCAAACTCCAGTGCCAAATGTGCATCCCACATACCAAGCTCCAATCCCAAATATACAACCCACCTACCAAGCACCTCCCCAGAATTTTCCAGTATACCAAAGAGCTCCTGAAAACCAGAACAACCACTAGGTTCCTCCTCCCGCTAACGCTGGTCTCCCTCGACCAAATTTGGAAAAAAAGGTTCCTCGGACCTTTACTCAATTAGCCGAAACTCAAACTCAGTTATATGAGAGACTGAAGGCCGTTGGGTTAATTCAGCCCATTCAGTATAAGCCAGGCAACGTCAATTCTCCTTTCTACAAAGCAGATCGACATTGTGCCTATCACTCGGGAGGTGCAGGACATAGTACGGAGGATTGCATCAATCTGAAACACAAAATTCAAGATTTGATCGACCAGAAGGTAGTTACCCTGCAGACAGCACCGCCAAATGTCAATAACAACCCACTTCCGAATCACGGAAGAGCCGCTGTGAACATGATTGAGATAGAGGAAGAGTGGTTCGCAAGCAAGTCCATAGTACGGCGATCCCCAAAAAGCCCGAGGAACTGGAAAGGTCTGTAGCTGCCCTGAGCATCGCGGAGAAGCTGCAATTCGCTGTGATGGTGCCGGCCGAAAAAGAGTTCGTAATTGAAGCCTTCGCGACTCACGGCATGACAAGATCCGAGAGATGTTATGTCCCCGATGATTTAGCGAATGATGCTTATAAGAAAAGCCTATAGAAGAGGCCAATCTTTGAAGGCGAAGCAGAAGAATTTTGGAGAAGAATGCAGCCCAAGGAATATTCAATCGTGAAGCATCTGGAAAAGACCCCAGCTCAGATCTCTATTTGGGCCTTGTTGATGAGTTCTCAATACCATAGACAGGTGTTGCTCAAGGTTCTAAATGAAGCTTACGTACCCACAGGTACCAGCGTGGAGAACTTGACCGCTATGGTGAGCCAAGTCCTGGGAAGTCGCCGCATTTGTTTCGACAATGATGAGTTGCCTTTTGAAGGCGTGATGCACAACAGGGCTCTACATGTCACTATTCAGAGTCAAGAAAAGGTTGTGAACCGGGTGCTGATCGACGACGGGTCAGGATTGAAAATTTGTCCATTGTCCACGCTGACTCAGTTGGAGTATGATTTGGGGAAGATCCGTCAAAGCAAAGTCAACGTAAGAGCCTTCGATGGAGGACAGAGAGATACACTTGGAGAAGTCAACTTATACATCCAGATGGAACCCGCCGAATTTCGGACAGAGTTCCAGGTCATGGATATTACCACTAGTTACAATTTGCTTTTGGGACGGCCATGGATCCACGAAGCTGGGGCCGTGCCATTAACCTTGCACCAAATGGTGAAGTTCTTTTGGGAAGGGCACGAA
Organism: Jaltomata sinuosa; assembly: GCA_003996215.1. NCBI lineage: Eukaryota > Viridiplantae > Streptophyta > Magnoliopsida > Solanales > Solanaceae > Jaltomata > Jaltomata sinuosa. The sequence goes on along the minus strand of QJPP01007201.1, from coordinate 274,258 downwards.
GTGGTAATCCATGGAGAGGGAAGCCATCTAAGTCGCCCTAACGGTTGCGTCCCCACGATCGAAGAGGTCCCCAGAGGGAGTGACTTCTACACAGTAGAAATTGTGAATGCCACAGAAGAGGACCTGACTCCTCAAACCCCTATGCCTCCAATTTACAAGATGCTTGCGACCACAATGCTGAGGTGTGGCTATGAGCCGGGCTCAGGGCTAGGGAAGAACTCTGACGGTCGGATCGAACCTTTGAGCATTCCTGGACAGTTGGGCAAGCACGGATTGGGGTATGTGATCCGAGAAGATGAGGTCAGCAACAAAGAAAAGAAGTGTTCAGAACTGCCCAAGCCGCTTCCTCACCTGTACCAGTCGTTTTCAGTTCATATTAGCCCTTCAAGCGATAGGTTAGAGGACGGGATCGGGAGGTTGTTCGAAGAATGCGATGTTGTGACGGAAGAAGCTCCCAAAGCAATCACAATTAGAAACCTCGAGCCTGGCGAGAAGTTACAAAACTGGACCGCAACTCCCCTTGTGACTCTCTGTCTGGCTGGTAATAATAAGATAAAACTGGTCACTGTCGTGTAAGAGTTTGACGAATAGCCCGAGTCGGATGATGATGGTTTTGAAGAGTATGATGAGAAATTGACAACAAAATTAAAGGATTTTGAGAATCGAGAAAAGCCTAACCTGGAAGAAACCGAGACGGTCAATCTAGGGGACGCCCGAGAGGTCAAAGAGACCCGAATCAGTGTCCATTTGACAGAAGCAGAGAAAAGAGAACTCATTCAGTTACTCCGAGAGTACATCGACATATTTGCTTGGGCCTACAGTGATATGCCGGGACTAAGCACAGATATAGTCTCCCACAAGCTACCTATCAATCCAGGGTTTGAGCCGATCAAGCAGAAAATTCGAAAGTTCAAGCCAGATTTAAGCTTGAGAATCAAGGAAGAGGTGACCAAACAAATTCAGTCCGGAGTAGTAGAAGTCACAAAGTATCCGACTTGGTTAGCCAACATCGTCCAAGTCCCTAAGAAAGATGGGAAGATCAGAATCTGTGTCGATTATCGAGACCTGAACAGGCCCAGTCCTAAAGACAACTTTCCATTGCCCAACATCCACATCCTTATCGGCAACTGCGCGAAGCACGAGATGCAGTCGTTCGTGGATTGCTTCGCCGGTTACCATCAGATCTTAATGGATGAAGGAGATGCGGAGAAAACAGCCTTTATCACACCCTGGGTATCTACCATTATCGAGTGATGCCGTTTAGTCTCAAGAATGCAGGTGCTACCTACATGCGAGCCATGACGACCATTTTTCATGACATGATTCACAAGGAGATTGAGGTGTACGTGGATGATGTGATTGCCAGATCCCGCGAGGGTGCGGATCACTTAACTCATCTAAGAAGGTTCTTTGATCGACTGAGAAAATACAACTTGAAGCTGAATCCCGCTAAGTGTGCTTTTGGAATACCCGTTGGTAAACTGTTGGGATTTATAGTCAGCAGAAGGGGCATTGAACTCGACCCTTCGAAAATTAAGGCAATTCAGGAATTGCCTCCCCCGAAGACCAAGAAAGAGGTTATGAGTTTCCTGGGAAGGTTGAATTATATTAGCCGGTTCATAGCCCAATCAACGATCATCTGTGAGCCCATTTTCAAGCTATTGAAGAAAAATGCGCCGACTAGCCGGACCAAGGAATGCCAGCAAGCTTTTGATCGCATCAAAGACTACTTGTCTAGTCCGCCGATATTGGTGCCCCCGAGGGAAGGAAGCTCGTTGTTGTTGTATCTGTCGGTTTCAGAAAATGCCTTTGGATGTGTCCTAGGACAGCATGATGAAACGGGAAAGAAAGAACGAGCAATTTATTATCTGAGTAAGAAGTTCACTCCGTGCGAGGCTCGTTACACTTTGCTAGAAAAGACTTGCTGTGCTTTGACTTGGTCTCCTAGAAGTTGAGGCACTATCTGTCATCCTATACCAAGAAGGTTGTAGCTGATTTTGTTAAAAACAACCTAATCTGTCGATTCGGAATCCCCGAGTCAATTATCACCGACAATGGAGAAAACTTGAACAGTCACCTGATGAAAGAAATGTGTGAACAATTCAAGATCACTCACCGTAATTCGATCGCATACCGGCCACCTCATGCCATCCAAAGTGGAGAAGAAAACAGACAAGCTAAGGAGGAGATTTTATGGCAAAGTAATAAATAGAACAAAAGGATTAATCTTGTCAAATGGAGAACTGTCATTGCAACAAAAGAGCAAGGAGGTTTGGGCATTAAGAACTCAAGGATACAAAATAGAAGCCTTTAATGGAGTGGCTTTGGAGATTCCGTGTGGAAGCTGACCCCTTGTAGAGGGGAGTAATAGCAGAGAAATTTCGTTTATTAAATGTATGGTGCAACAACAGAGGTCCCTCTTCACAAGGAATTACTTTCTGGAGGAATATATGCTCCTTATGGCATGTTTCTCACAGCAAATTGACTTACGATAGGTAATGGAAGGAAATTTCTTTTTGGCAAAATAAATGGTTGGAACATCTACCCATCAGAGAAGTTTTCCCTGTAGTATATAGATTGGTACTTGACAAAGAATTCACAGTAGCACAATGTTGGGAAGGCATAAGTTGGAATATAAAATTCAGAAGAGACATAAACGATTGGGAGCTGAATGAGGTTGCTGAATTCTTCAATATATTATCTACGTTTGTAAGCCTAACCACTAATGAAGATTATTTCATAGGGACAGGACACAACAAAGGGATTTATACTGTCAAGACATGTTATAACATATTCATGAAAGAAGTGAATCGGTTTCTTATTGGTCCCTAGAAGCAAATCTGGAAGTCGAAAACTCCTACGAAAGTTAGTGGTTTTGAATGGCTTGCGGGTAACAAACTTGTTTGACTCAGGAAATTTAATGAGAAGGGGATTCCAAATAGTTAACAGGTGTTATATGTGTAAAGAAGAGGCAAAAATTATCAATCATCTATACCTGCATTGCAAAGCTGCTGCAAAGTTGTGGCAATTATTCTTGAACATTTTGGGATTAAACGTGTGATGCCAAGCTCTACCATTGAGTTATTGTCATGCTGGAATAGGAAGGGACTATCAAAGCAAATGAAGAAGGCCTGGAATACAATACAGGTGGTGCATATGGAAAGAGAGCAATAGGAGATGCTTTGAAGGACAAGAGAATTCATTCTTGAAGATCAAATCAGACTGGAATGCAATACAGGTGGTGCATATGGAAAGAGAGCAATAGGAGATGCTTTGAAGGACAAGAGAATTCATTCTTGAAGATCAAATCAGACTGCATGTTGTTGATATCTTTTTGGTGTATACAGGATAGGATAGAGGATAGTGAAACCCTGCTACTATTCTTGGAATCTTTTGTTCAGACACACAGGGTTTTCTTCTTTTTTTTTTCTTTTTTTTTGTTATTTTCTGGGTAACCACAGAACTCTCTTAGTGCTGATTTTTTTATATCTAAAATACCATACCGTTTCAAAAACAAAATATATTATCATAAATGTTAAATGCAAATAGAACCTGAAGAAGAAGTATTCCCAATGTAGCCGAACCAAATCTAGTTGGAAGCTCACCCTTCTCTGCAAGAATCTAAAATTATGCCAAACTGAGCACAGAACCCATAGATCCATTCACAAGCAATAATTTCAAGTTCTGCTATCATAGGGTAAAACCCCACATTGATTCAGCAATTTTCATGATAGGAAATTATACTCAAAAAAGCTAGAGATTAGAGAAAAACAAGAAAACTAGAGGTAAGAACGAGAATACACAAGGCATTCATTTTTTATGTATATCTACCATATAAAGCTAAGAAAATGATAAAATTGAACAACTTGGGTTTACAGGGAAACTTTTTGGCAAGGAAAAAGATATAATGTCAAGTACCAAGAGGGTACTGTAATGGTACAAGACAGGTTTTTCTCATTCTATAAATTGAAGGAGTATATATAAGATAAAACAAGGAACCAAAATCAGTAACCATTTTCTTTTTACACAAAAAGAAAAAGACTCTTACGACATTTTATTTTAAAGAGGACATACATGTGTTCTTTCTTTCCACAAAATCATCTACTATTCCTCCCGAGCCTAATGGTCCAAAATATGCAAATAGGAACTGCTCTCCAAAGTAGGCTGTTACTCTTAGTTGTGATCTGCCCATCCCAGCTGCTTAGAGCTTGCTGAATACTCCCAGGCACAACTCAGTGTACTCATAGGATTTTGAAAGTTGTGGGGGCACATTACCTTTAATATAGCTTGTCACAAATGATTAAAGGGTGTCGGTCCAGTCGGTTTCGGGTTAATTGGGTTCGATTTACTAGATTTTTATCCGTATTTGGGTTCAGTTTGATTTTTTTCCTCTCTTAACAGAATTCTATTGAATAAATTTTAAGAAATAAAAAGGGCAGCCCGGTGCACTAAAGCTCCCGCTATGCGCAGGGTTTCTATTTCTTAAAATCTATTCACCTTTTAACTTCTTGAGATATTTTTTCATATCAATTATCAAGTTTGATAACAACTTTCTACAAAAACAAAGATTCAATTCAATAGAATAATATATTGAATTCGATTTGCATAATTCAACTCAAACATAATGTAATAAGGAAGGAAACTGAAACTTATAAAAGGCAAGAACTTACAAATGTAAATTACCTTAAACATAACTCTTCAAGTGGGAAAACAACAAACACAGAATGATCTATAACTTCAACTAATTGGAATTTTTGACATCTGAAAAAACTAGAAAATATTTTTTTTCGATTTAAGTAATAATTTTATTAATGTTTCGGAAAAAACATGCATGTATACAAGAGGTATACCAAAAATAGAAAAACCTACAAAAGGAGATGGTTTCTCACGGTGACACCCAATCTTCTATACCTAAAGGAACCTTAAGGATGTACCAAAAAGAAACAAGAGACAAAAGACTACTCGTTAATGGAACAAAACTCATTTCTACACCCTCAAAAGCTCTTATATTTCTTTCCTCCAAATGACCCACATAAAAGCTAGTGGTGCAAACTTCCACCCCCAGTGTCTTCTCCTTCTACCATAATTCCTATGCACGCTACCTCTTTCACCATGCCTAGCATCACTCAAAATGTATCAAACCATCTAAGAATTACCCATCATAATCTCGATGCCACTAGACATTGAATGAGAAGGTGGTCGGCATCTTCAGCCCAACCCTTGAACACAAACCACCAATTGACGCAAGTAATTTTCCTCTTCTTCAGGTTCTGAGTCGTCAATATCAACCCTCTTGCTGCTAACCAAGTGAAAAAACACACCTTTCTCAATATTTTTGGGATCCAAATTGAACTATACACGAAGGCAACCTCCTCCCTATTCAGAAGCTTTCATAATAGGATTTAACAGAGAGCACTCCACTGTTCCCCACGAACTCCAAGCATAGTGATTATCCTGTGGATTGTGGTGTACTTTGTCTATGAAGTAACGCAATCCGACTTTGGAACTCTGCCACCTCCCAAACCTGAAAGTTTTACCTAAATCTCAAATCCCGAAACATTTCTCTATCTTGTACACTTTAGACTCTGTAGGACTATCATCTCCTTCTGGAATGAAATACTGTAGATGTTAGGAAAGTAATGCTCAAAGTGTTGTCCCAACACCACTTGTGCCCGAAAAAACTAACCCTTCTCCCATCCCCAACTCAGAATGCATTTGCACTAAACTCTTCCCATCCCTCAATACATTTCTCCACAAACAAAGCGAAGGCGCTACTTTTAGCCCTTTCAAGAATGAAGGCCCGCGCGACACTCGGCGTTAACACTCCCAAATCTGTCCTAACCACAGTTTTAATGATAACGGGCGGCGAAAGCATACAAAGATAGTGAGGCTTCCATCGCTTAGATTTAGGGCGATAGGCGCACCACAGATACGATAAGAAGCACCCCTCAATCGATAGGTCAAAGACAGAAACATAGTACCAGTGACATCTCTAATCTTTGAGAAAATCGGGGTCTTTTCCACATAATAGCGTCAACCAAAGACCGGAGCATCTTAGCAGACACTGGAGAGAAATCTCTAGTAACTTCATCGCTCCTAAATTATTTGGCAAACTCCAAAACATGACTTATAATAAATAATGTTTCAAATGGGAGACTTTTCTTTAGATATAATTATAGTACACTGAAACTATATATTATGCAAAGTGGTCGTCACCTTCTCGTTGGCGATCACCGTCGCCAAGAATGGCATAGTCGCAAAGCTTTGTCGTGCCATACACCCTTTCAGTAGCTATCCACACAAGCATATGATGTTTAAGTGTGAATAGAGGCCAAGAACTAAAATCCGAGGGGCCTTCATAAACGTCAGATATACATAAGTCATAGTGACATTTTTGGTCCTCCAACGCCTTATCAAAACCCCACATTTTTCTGCTATAACCTCCCTCCGATAAGAATTTTCCTCAGTCCAAAATCTCTATCACCATTTTCCTAATAAGGCCTTATTAAACACCCTTAGATCTTTAACCCTAAGACCACCCCAACACTTGGGAGTCATTATTGTCGCCAACCTCACCAAGCAAAACTTCCTTATCTTGTCTAGCAAATCCCATAGAAAGTTTCTTTGAAGTCTTCAACACTTTCCCGTGATGCTAGCTAGAGCCTTAAAGATTATCATTAAACTCCTAGAACACTATTTCCCAAGACCCCACACTACACCCCACCTTCTCCTTTAGAATCTAAGGGGTCGTTTGGTTGGTGGGATGGGATAGATAAGGATATCCCATGGGTTGCGATATCCCATGGGGCCATGGGATTATTTTTTGTAAGATTGAAATGGTTAAAACAGGGGATAAAAAAACAATTTTCTATGTAAGGTTGCAAATGCTCACGGGAGGTACAATTTGATTGACAAGCTTAATATTAATGGTACAGAGATTGATGATTTAAACGTCATCAACGTGGAGATTCTAGCTTTTTGGTGTGACAAGCTTAATATTAATGGTACAGAAATTGATGATTTAAACATCATCAACACGGAGATCCCAACTTTCTACCAAAACCTATATACTAAAACAAAAGATTGGAGGTCGGAATTAAACTCTATTGGATGTCCATAACTCAACAAATAGGAAGGCCAATGGTTACAAAGAGAATTTGAAGAGCAGGAAGTGTTGGAGGGTTTAAAGGCATGTGCAGCTAATAAGGCACCTGGTCCAAAGGGCTATACTATGGGTTCCTCCATATCTTGACATGACATTGTTAAGGAGGATATCATGAACACTATCCAAAATTTCTACTCACAAGAATACTTTGAGAAGAGCTTCAATGCTACTTATGTAGCTCTAATCCCTAAAAAGGTTGGAGCTTTGGAGTTGAAGGATTTTAGACAGATTAGTCTAACAGGGAGTGTGTAAACGATCATTTCTGAAGTCCTAACTGAGAGATTGAAAAGGTGATACATAAGGTGGTGGATACACAACAAATAGCGTTTATAAGAGGTAGGTAGGTCATGGATGCGGCTTTGATTGCAAATGAATATGTGGATTCCAAGGATTATGTGCAAGTTAGACATTGAAAAGGCATACAATCATGTGAATTGGGACTTTTTGTGAAAATTCCGAATGATATGGGGTTTGGGAGAAAGTAGTTTAGGTGGATACAATTCTGCATCAGTAATGTCAGATCCTCTATTCTGATAAAAGGCTCTCCTGGAGGTTTGGTCCCATCTCAAAGAGGTTTGAGGCAAGGTGACCCATTGTCACCTTTTCTCTTTATTATTGCTATGGAACATCTAACCAACATGATTAAGAAGGCAAATTAGAAAGTCTGGTAAAAGGGATTTAGAGTCCTGGAGAATGAGAGGAGCAACCTGGAGATTACACATTTATTGTGCGCTGATGATTCCTTGATTCTATGTGATATTGCAATAGATCAGGCAAGGCAGTTGATGTTAATTTTAACTATTTTGAAGCAATATCAGGACTTCATGTGAACTGGAGGAAAATGTTTAATGTTTCCAGTAAATGAAGTCTCAAATATTCATCTATTAGCAGGAACTTTGGGGAGGTGGGATCCCTTCCAATAACATATCTGGGATTACCTCTTGGCTAAAAAAAAAAAGACATAGGAGATATGAAATGGGATATTGGAGAGACTGGAGCGATGTGAGAAGAAACTGACTAATTGGAAGGGTAATTATCTGTCACTAGGAGGGAGGATTATTATGGTGAATAGTGTACTAGACTCACTTCCTACTTATATGATGTCCCTTTTTCCTTTACCACTCACCAGTAAATATTGAGAAAAAAATTGATGCTTTAAAGAGGAATTTCATTTGGCATGGTAACAAAGATACTCTTCAAAGTAGCATGTTTTTGTTGGTTAGTGGCTAAAGAGGCAATCTTGACACAAGACAATTTGAGGAAGGGGCATGTATTTGGTGGACTGTGTGACAGGAAAGGAACTCAAAATGTTTTGAAGACATTCATAGCTCTCAACAGAAGATCATGATGAACTGTTTATTTTTGTTTCACTATTGGTGTCAAAAAAGGTTTTGTTGATGATGTAGAGTCCCTGTTAAACATCATTGGGACTAGTCGATATTTTCAAATTGTAACTATGCTGTCCTCTTAAGTACCAAGGGTGGTTTATATAAAATCTTTTACCTTTTTCATATAAAATGTCATTACAAGGGGTCCATGCAAATATCTCCCTATTAAAGTTCAACCAAGAATGTTGCAGCTTTGCACCCAAATTGCCATTAATAAGGGATGCCAAGGAGTTCCCCAAGAAATGAATCTTTAACAGAAAAAGATTTTTTAAAAGAAGCCTTTAACAAGTAGAAGCCATTTGCTCGTTGCACCCTCCTTTTCATCTCAAAAAGTACAAGGCAATTGCAGTATTCATTCACATATGAGGCCATTGTAGCATAATAAGAAATTACCTGCAGAACAAAAGCTGAAGAAGACAGTGAGAGAGCGGCACCAATCACTACAGCCTCATCAACACTTCTAATATTCACCTGCATCCTAAATAAGTTATTGATGAAGGAGCAAAAAGAGGATAAAGGAGAGTGTAGACATAGTGCAAGTAAGTGCCTATCGAATACCTATACCAAAACATAAAAGAAGATGAAGAAGCGAGGAATATTATTTCATATCTATAAGAAAAGAAAAAAAAAATCGCATGCATCCAATAAGTTACTGATGGCAAAGAAATGGGATAAAGGAGAGCGAAAATGGTGTATGCATAAGCACTTAATCAATATCTATATCTTATAAATTAGAAGATTTAACCGGACTAGCAACCCACCATAGCCCAATACAAAGACTAGCCCTATTCTTTTTATATACCCTAGTTAACACTTAGGTTTCATACTTTTATAGCCACTCCCTCAAAACCCTAATCTTTTCATATTCATTCCTCATAAATCACATCTAATATTCTTCTCTCTGACCCTAACACTTCATTGTCGTGCCACTTCTAATCCTTCAACTGCCACGGTCGAATCCCTTCTTCACCTTCCGTCGTAGGGGAATCTCACTAAAATAGGAAAAGGGTTTATGGTGAAATGGGACAGAGATGGACTCTATTCGTGTTTTGGAGGTATGAAGATTAGATGGCGGAGATGAGGATGTTGAGGTGGATATGTGGGCATACCATGAGAGATAAGATTAGGAATGAAGTTATTTGGGACAAGGTGGGAGCGACCCCGTGGAGGACAAGATGCAGGAAGTGAGACCGAGATGGTTCGGGCATGTGAAGAGGAGATGTGCAGATGCCTTGATTAGGAGGTGTGAGAGGTTGGCCATAGTGGTATTGAGGAGGGGTAGAGGTAAGCCTAAGAAGTATTACAGTGAGATGATCAGGCAGGATAGGGATAGGCAGGATATGGCACATCTTTAGCTCACCGATGACATGACCTTTGATAGCAGGGTGTGGAGGTGGAGGATTAGGGTAGAAGGTTAGTAGGAAGTCGGGCGTATTTGAGTATTAGTATTATTCTTATCTTTTTTCCTTATCTTTAGATTTCTATTACTACATGTTTCTTTAGCCTCAATATCTTATTTTCTTGATGTTGTTTCTGCTTGTTACTGATGTCTCTTTATCATCGTTCGTTCAGTTGAGGTATCAGAAACAAACTCTCTACCTTCTCAAGATACGAGTAAGGTCTGCATACACTCTACCCTCTCCAGACCCCACCTGTGGGATTACACTAGATCTGTTGTTGTTGTTGAAGATTAGATGGGGTCGTGTAGAGCCTTTACAGGTCGGGGTTTTGTCTAGTTCCTTGTTGGTCACTGTCGTTTCTTTTGGATCGGGTAAACATTTCATTAATCACAAGGCCAAAAGTGGTTGTATACAAGTGGTATACCAAAATGTAAAGAACCTATAAAACGATATGGTGCTCTACAAAAGAAACCTCATCCTCTATACATCCCAAAACTACATGGGTGCACCAAAAATAAACAAGGGACCGTAGACTACTCCTCAACCGCCCAAAACTCATTTCTTCCCCTTCGAAAGACCTCTTGTTTCTCTCACTCCAAATGATCCACATCAAAGCCACAAGTACCATATTCCATGTCCTGCACTTTCTCCTACTTCTTCTTTCACGGATTTAGGCATCGCCCAAGCCATACCAAACCAGCTGAACATATCCCACCACAATCTCGTGGTCAAGCTGCAAAGTAGAAGAAGATGATCTACATCTTCGCCCACCTCCTTGCATAAGTAACACCAGCTGATGCAAGCAACCTTTCTTTTCCTAAGATTTTCCGCCGTCAAGATCACCCCATTAGCAGCTGATGCAAACAACCTTTGTTGGTCACTGCCTTTTGTAGATGAGCTAGGCTCTTTTTTGAGATTCAAAAGTAGGTCTGAGATGAAAGTTCCAACTGTTGATAAAATGGCAGCAACATTTTCTCGCTATTTTGGTGATAGTCAGAGAAAAGGAAAGTCAAAGTTCACATGGAACACCATCTATCTTCTTCTATTTTTTCATTAGACTGCCTTTTTTACAGATCTGCCAATGGTGAAGTTCTAGATCAGTCATTGATGTGTAATCACTGGATACTTGATGTATAATTGATATACAATCAGTATATCCTCATTGTATAATATTTACAAACTAATTATATATTGATTATATACCAATTATACAGAGTAGACATTGAGTTTTAATGTTTTTATCAGTGTATTCTTAATGTATATTATTCATACGCTAATTATGTATCAAGCATAGATTGATTATACCGTGTATGAGTTATACATAATCATTATCAATGTTTCACTGAGTATGTACAACTATTATATTTTTTGTATACATTGGGGAGAGGGGATTTGAGGTGCAAGAAGGAGTAGTCTGTGGATAGTAGAGGTTGAATGTTTGTACTTTGTTCTAAGCAGTTTGTGATCTATTCCATCAAATCTGAAATCTCCGTACTTTTTTTTGGTAAGGTAACGTTTTATGGATAGAAGTACCAAGATGGTACAATTACAACACCCTAGCTGCAGATACAAAAAGACTTCAACATATCACCCAACTCTTCTAGAAAATCCATATATTGATCCAATTTTCCATAACACTACTTTTACACCAGAAATGCAAATTTAATAAGGACCTATATTTTATCCCGGAGATATGTTGTCTTTTTCCTTCAAAGCAGACCCTATTCTTCTCTGGCCAAACTGTTCATAAAACACATAAAGGACTCTTCTCTATACAGACAACTCTTTGTCATCTTCTAAAATTGTCATGTGGGAGGGGGGATCTGGAAGTCTGTCATCTACTATATGCAGATGATACCATAATTTTCTGTGAAGCTGAAGTGGAACAAGTCAGATACATCAGAGTCATGCTAGTAGTCTTTGAAGTTGTGTCTGGACTAAAGGTGAACTGGAGGAAAAGCAACATCTTCCCTGTCAAAGAAGTGACCAACATTCAGGACTTAGCTAGTATACTTGGGTGTGGAGTAGGCAATTTGCCCACTGGGTATCTAGGCATGCCTCTAGGCAGAAGACATAAGGATGTGGAAATCTGGGACAGTATTTTGGAAAAAGCTGAAAAAAGATTGGCTCGGTGGAAGGCATAGTATTTGTCACTTGGGGGGAGGATCACACTAATCAACTCAGTGTTGGACTCTCTACCTACTTATGTGATATCTCTGTTTCCCATTCAGACAAGTGTGGTTAAAAAGCTGAATAAATTGAGAAGAGACTTCTTGTAGAAAGGCAACAAGGAAGGGGGGGTTGGGATACAATTTGGTGAATTGGGCAAGAGGACTCAACTCTATGGAAAGAGGTCATTCTTCATAAGTTTGGCCAGATTAGCCCTTGGTGCTCCAATGAGGTGAGTTGCACATATGGGATGGGAGTCTGGAGGACAATCAGGGGTTTATGGCCAAAATTGCAAGGCAACTCCAGAATCAGGGTTGGAGATGGCATCAGAACCAAGTTTTGGAAGGATAATTGGATAGGACAAGCACCATTACAAGCATCTTATCCTGACCTGATGGAGTTAAGCAGTAATCCTGAAGCAACTATATCTGAGAGCTGGTCAACTCAAGGGTGGAATTTCAATTTCAGAAGGCATTTAAATGACTGGGAAGTAGAAAGGGTGACAAGTTTATTAAAAGAAGTAGGGCTTTCCAGAGCAATGATATGCAATCTGCATTGAGATGGAGACACACAATGGATGGAATTTTTTCTATGAACAAATTGTACAAGAAGGAAAACAGTATGATGCAAAGGAAATCCTCAAAGATCTGGAAGAACATTTGGAAAACATGGCCCCTACCAAGGTCAAATGTTTTACCTGGCTAGTAGTGAAGAGAGCCTGTCTTACTCATGAAGTGCTACAAAAAAGGGGAGAGTAGTGGTGACTAGATGCTTTCTATGCAATGAACCTGGGGAGACAAACAATCATCTTTTTCTACATTGCAAGTTCACTGCACAATTATGGAACCCGTTCTTCAGGCTCAGAAAGACTAAATGGACAATGCCTGAGCATACTGCTGATTTGATGAGTTGCTGAATGAGAAGAGGAGGAAGCAAGAGCCAGAAAAAATGGTGGAGGATAATACATTCAAGTATATGGCGGACAGTATGGAAAGAGAGAAATGGGAGATGTTTTGAAGACAAGATCAAGTCTATTCATGATGTGAAATGGAGTTGCCTAGTGTCTTTATTTTTTTGGTGTAAAGGAAAATGTATAGAGGAGGTAGATGAGATGGTAGACTTTTTAGGTGCTCGGTAAAGATTAGAGTCTAATCTTAATACCTTGTAATTTTTTTTGGAGGTGGCCAGCATCCCTTAATGCTGAGGAACACAACAATACAAATTCTCAAGAAAAAAATTGCCAAGTCTCAGGCAGGTTCTTAACATTTGGGGGCATTGCCCATCTGGCACCATATATATTTAAAAATAACTCCCAACATTGTCTTGCCACTTAGCAATGAATAAATAGATGATTGACAGTTTCTATGTCTTCTTCACACATACAGCATCTGTTGCTAAGAATAATTTCTCTCTTCTGCAAGTTCTCCTGAGCTAAACAGACTTCCTTTGTTGCCACCAATCCAAAGCAAGCTACTCTACCAGGTTCTTTGAACCTCCAGAGAGCTTTTAATGGCCTATCTGGCTGCTCAATTCCATTTAGAGAAACAATAGAAATGGGCCAGAATAGAGCAGAATATCCAAGGATCAGAAACAATTATACGACATGTCTCTATAATTGATGTTTTGGACTCAATGTAGACATAGATCAGTGTATAGGAGCATATCTGTATATAAGGTTTCAGTACAATCCATGTACTGTTGTGATATAATACAAAGTTACCATTATCAAAAAAAAGAATATCCAAGGATTCATACAGCCAGCCCCAGCTAGTTTGAGATTCAAACTTAGTTGATTGTTGGTTGATTGATAGATAATCTATAAGCGCTTTCTATTTTATTTTTTTTGATAACCGTGGTGTCCCAGCCAGCTTGCGCGCACCTCGCCTAATTCCACAGGATACCTGCCACCTCCCACAAGCAATCGGTACCAGGTAATTTTGTCCACCAAGGCTAGAACAGATGGGAAGAACCACCTAGTGAATAAGCGCTTTTTGTTCTAATAAATAGGATTTCCAAAAAGTCAGAAAATCAAATGTACAAGTAAATAACATAAACATTGGTTGACCTTTACAATATGAAATATTTCCTTTCATAAATGTGGTGTCCGGCCCAGCTTGCGCGCATCTCACTAATTCCTGCTACCTCCCACCAGCATAGATTACAACATGAAAAATGTCTAAACCAATAATATCCACAGTGCCTATGCTATTTTTCCATGGACGTCATAGTCAAATACAGTAGCATATATAAATAAGCAGAAAGAAGGCAAAACAGTGTGAAGTCACCTCCAACTTTCTCTGTAACTGATTCTCTGAACAAAGACATGATTAAAAAAACATTATTGCACTTTAGCAAGGAGCGCCATTCTTTTTGTTTTATTTAGGAGAGAGAAAGGGAAAGGACTAGGGACTTACGAACATAATAAAATAACAAACAAAACACGGTGAAATGAAGAAGAACGAACAAGAGTAAATGAAGGGAAAGACTGACAAACTACTTACTCATATCTGATTAACTATCTACCAACTGCGGTATCTTGCTTTTAAGTGGTATACTAACACACTGCATGCACACTCCCTGTATCTACATACATTTATAGCCTTCATAAAAGCCCCTCTATTTGCTACAGTTGTTACTTCAGTATAATTACTTCCTAAAGGATGATACTCACCAGATCAGGCCTTGAGTGAAAAAGAAACTCCAAAATCTTTGTCCCGATAGCATCATTAGGTGGAAGCTCGAAAGATGTAAATGCCAAAGTTGATAATACAACCTTCAACATAATAAACAAGAAAACATAAGGCAAAATGTCAGAAGGACCACGTAGTACCTAAGTACAAATATCCTAAAGGAAATCATGAGATAGATCAAACTTCAGATATTCCATTATGCTAGAGCATCAAACAATAGCACAAACTTGACTTTCATAAAAACCTTCAACAAACAGATGTTAAGGACCTCAGTACCAAAGGACAAATATCCTAAAGGGATTCAACAAACAGGTCAAACTTCAAGCATCTCTTCATGCTGCATTAAGCAATAGCACATACTTGACTGAAAACTAATTTCACCAGCAAAAGGTGAAATTTCCTTGTTTCTCTGAGACTTCAATCGCCTAGGCACTTACATCATGTTGTAAGAATTCAAATGCAGAAAAGAAGTAAGAATAGAGCCAGACATAATTGTTGCTGCATAAGAGGAAACTTTTCCTCATCAGTGTCAATTAATATTGCCTATTGATTATTCACGAATGGCATAAAATAATGTAAAGAAATGGAAAACTGAAGCAAAGAGAAGTGATCTTATCATTCATCATGCAAATGTTTTCTCTTGACGAAGTCGAAGAAGTGAAAGTATAACAATAAACTCTCTTCCCATGTCAATTTTCTCTTCAACCCCTTGTCCTTAATTTTATTCGGCATAATTTTTTTGCTCAAAAAGCAGCTCGGCCAGATTTAAGTTTAGCATTTTTATGACAAATACTTTATTAAAGAAGTACCAACAAGGGACTGAGAGATCACATCAGAAAAGGGAGCATCCATATATAGGTTGAAGAAGTGCAGAAAGTCTATCAAAGAATCAAAATCAGATACAATATTCTTCCGATCCACAAATAGAGACTTTTTAAACATCTAGATTTTACAAGTAAAATGTTATCCCTCCTATCATTAAAACACCTATTCTTTCTTTCCAACCAGGTATTCCAAAATATGCAAGTAGGAACAGCATTCCAGAACTGTCTGCTTCCTTTGGGTAAGGACTATTTACACCGGCATCATAAAACAAGTTCAATACTTCCTGGCAATGACACATTGACTCCACAAATGTCTAGGAACATTGACCAAATCTTCCTTGTGAAGGTGCAATGAAGCAGCACATGATTAGCATGGCATTGCTAAGATATTACCTGTAAAAGTATAACCTTCTCCAGAAACCAACTAAAACAAATTAATAGTACAATGACAAGTACTAACAGGTTCCCCCAACTTTAACTCAACCCTGTAATGTCTGTCAGCAAAAAAGGGAGAAGAAACACTTGGTGTATCATGATTGTGAAGTTCTCAACAGAACTTGAATAGAACCGAATGTGTCAAAAAGAAAGAGAAGGGTGAGAAATCTGGCCTTCACCAAAAAGGCTGAGAACTCTGGCTTTGAGAAGCTTTTATTGAAAAAATGAAATATTAACAAACAGCAGTCTGTAGCAAGCAGGGGACTGTCTCCATCTGGTAAGGAGGAGATGGAGCTGCCCTCGTTCCATCATGCTAATGGCAGACGATGTAACATAAACTCACCTCTTGAGACACGACGGCGAAGGTTCACAATTTATACACAGAGTTAGCTTTGAGTTTTCATTACTGTAAATCAATAAAACAGTAAGTAAGTCTAAAACAGGATTGGAGATGCTCTTAATCGAGGTTATTATGGCATTATTTTGCAACCATAGTCATGTATAGGATGAATTTGGTGCTAGAATGAATCACATCCTTCTATCCTAAAATAGAAGTGGAAGTGATTACCTGATATCCAGCTCAAGTGGTGCCGAAAGAAGGGATTGCAATGGGGCGGGTTGAGGCTTAACCCGCAAATTTAACCCGCCCCGCCCCGCATAGCATTTTTTTCTACTTTCAATTCGCCCCGCAAAGACCCACCCAGCCCCGCTGAAGTCATTAAACTGCCAACTTAATATTAGATGTTTTCAGCTTCCTTTAATTTTGGTCTGCATATACATTTTCCAAATGAGAACATATCAAATGCAGTGAAGCAGTGAAGCATCAATATTGCAGTTTCAACTTTCAAGTGCACGTAGTTTAAGAATTAGATGGAAAAAAAGGTTCAAATACAATTATCAAATGCAGTGAAGCATTAATGTAGTGACTGCAGTTTCTAAAACTTGGCAATATATCATAAATAAATTTATTTAGTTTACAAATAATTTCAAATAAATTTCCAGAAACTAAAAATCAATTTTGTTTTGTCTATAAATAAATTCTTATTTAGATCATGTATGGTACTTGTTTAAATCTTGAACAACCCCATCAAAAGGTTGACAGAACCGAGGGATCAAATTTGGAGGGTGAGAGAAAAAGTTTCAACCCGCAACCCGCCCCACCCCGCATTGGCTTAAACCCGCCCCGTCCCGCAAATTTGTCATCCCTAGCCGAAAGAGTAAATTAGTACTCTAGCAACACCAGAGTGTAAGCCTCTATGTATCAACTCCACTAGACATGCTACAAGGATTAGATGAGAGGGTAAACTGATGTAATAAAGAACCCAGGAAGATGAGGTGAGGACTTCCTCGTTGAAAGCAGCTAATTCCAACACACTCAAATAGTGTCTGTCAATATATATCCCTTTATCTTTATAGGTAGATTTAGTTATGCATTACTGACTATCCATGAGCTAGAAACCATTAGAATAAGATAGAAAAGGAAGATAGGGTAAATGAGTACCATATTTAGTGGTAACTCCATAGACAGCAAGACCCAAAACCCAGTTAGTCAATGCAATGGAGTCCGAACTCCTAAAGGCCATGAAATGGTTCCAAATGCAGAGAATCAACTTCTACTCTATGTACAACCATATCCCACATAATAATTCCTACATTTGCAGACAATAACAGTAATAAATATCTCAAGAAGGAGGTGCATTGTTTTCAAGCACGAGCCTGCCCCTCTTACATTTATCTAAAAAGCATCATGAAGCACCATTGCAAATTGTTAACAGGAATTTTGATATAAATGTCTGTTACTGAAACGGTATGTCTTTTAACATGGAATGTAGAATTTTAGTAATCTATTAAATGGGGCGATTTAATTTTTTTACGAGAAGATACCTGAGTCAGTCCCATACCAAAAGCAAACTTTGCAAGCGCTTTCAAGCGTGCAAGTGAAAGCTCCAATCCCATTTCAAAAAGCTACAAAAAGATACTTCCTTGAGTCAAATTCAGCCTTGCAACATTCTTAACAAACAAAACCAAGGATACAAGAGAAGAAATTTCTGATATTTAATTAAATGCTTGATAAATGGAAAGATAGAGCACTAAAACAGATTAAGATCTTGATTCTCCAGATAAGTCTACCTAGAAATTTACAGAAATCCAACACTCCACCAAGCATATTGACCTTTCAGCTTCTTAGGTACTCCTAATCTCCTAATCATCATTACATTTCTTTACAAAACTGATAACATTATATGTTGTTGGATCAGAGGATTCCAGTTACTGACAAACACATCTCTACTTAGGAATTATTATTTTTTTATCAAGTAAAGAATATCTAGTTAGGAATTATCCTCTAAATAAATAAAGGATCCAGCTAGAAAGATAAAGAGGGAATCCATGACAGCATATGACAAAAACAGGAGGAGAAGAGAGAATTTTATAATTAAGAAATTAAATCTGCAATGCTGTGATGTGAGGGAGCAACATTTTCATTCTACCAGATAGAACAGCAGAGCATATTCCCCCATTTAAGATATAGCAAGTTTGAAGCAACACTTTTTTTATGATCAAGTAAAACCAAGTTTGAAGTAACATGACTTGGAAGGGTGTAAAGAAACGTAGAACCTTCTGAAACATCAATTACTAGGCTTTGTTTCCATTGAAATATTGCTATTAATTAAAAAGCTAAGTTTTTTAATGAGGAAAAAAAGAACTTTTTTAAAAGCTAAGTTCTATCCTGCAAAATAAGCATAAAGCTTTTTTTTTGTAACACCTCGAACTTTCAAACTAAGATTCCAATCGTTTTTCACGTGCAGTTAGACCCGAACCCGGAGGATTCTAATGTAACTAGGTGTTAAGGTCAAGCAATATGTGTGGGAAGAGTGTTGGGTGTGAATTAAGGTCCTAAGGAACCTCTAGCACAAAGCTACGTTGAAAGCTTCTCTACCGATTAAGTTTTTCATATAGGTTCATAATAGGGTCAACTTCAAATGATCATTTCTCCCATTATATGAAGAGTTACATGGCCCATTTCCTACCAAATTGAAGGTTTTTGAGTCTTCTTTCCAACGCCACTGACCGCTCGTCAATCCGAGTTCCGAGTAAAAAGTTATGTACATTTTACTGGGCATCAGTAGGCTGGGGCGATGGCTGGCGCGCCACCCCAAAACATCAGAACGATGAATTTTTCAGCTTTGTGGCACACTGACTGGCGTGGCCAGGCTAAGGGTGGCCGCCGGACCGGTACGGACCGGTACCATTCCGGTCCATTCCGGTACCGGTACCGGTCCATACCGGTCCGGTACGTACCGGAATTGACCGGAATGGACCGGTACCGGTACCAGAATTACCGATCCATACCGGCAAACCGATACCGGTTCGTACCGGTGACAAACCGGTTCCGGTCCGGTCCGGTCAACCGGTCAACCGGTCAACGAATTTTTTTTTTTTTTTTTTTTTAAAAATGAAATAGCCGTTGGGTAACGGCTATTTCAGCCACCCAACGGCTATTTTAGCCCCCCCACCCCCACCCCCACCCCCCAGCACCCCCTAGCACCCCCCCACAACCCCCCTCCTATTTTTTCATTATAAATACCCCTTCCCCTTTTAATTTTTATTCATCCATTCAACTCTCATTCTCTCTCAATTTTCATCTCTTAATATTTACAAATTCTATAATTATTCTTATTATTTTGCAAGTGAAGTATAATTTGGTGAATTTTGGAGGAGCAATCTTCTTCAAATTTCAGTTATAATCGTCTGTTTTTACGGGAGACGTTTGGTATATTCGTTCCACTCTTTAATTTTTAAATTTTTATTCTTGTTTATTAGTTGTGAATTTGTGATTTATTTGTGAATTTGTGATTTGTGAACTTGTGATTTGTTTATTTTAATTTGCTAATTTTATATTTTATTATATTATGGATCCATCTCAAAAAAAATCCGGTAAAAAAGGTATTATTTCAAGAACAAAAAGTTATGTGAAGGGTAAAATAGGTAGTGGTTCTTCTAGTTCTTCTCTCCGCCCTGCTCTTCCTCAAGTTAGATTTAATACAGATGAATTTACGCATGTTAATGAAACTAATTTTCCATTTACTACGGATGACCCTATTCCCAACGAAGCTTATGAAAGAATGTATAATGATTTAGAAGATGAATTAAATGAAGAAGTAGAAATGCATGAGGATGATGATTTAGAAGAAACTGATACACCGACTAGTCCCTTTATTGCCCCCGCCCCCACTATTCCCCAAGCTCCAACTCAGGATAATCCTCAAGTTAGAGCTGATCTTCCCCCTATTGCTCCAGTGAGGGGTAAGACCAAACCACAACGTCCTTTAAAATCAGCTGTGTGGAAATTTTGTTTTTTAAATGAAGAAAAAACTGTGTCTACGTGTCGTATTTGTAAACAAAGTTGGAAATATGTATCTGGTGCTAGTGGAGGTTCGACTGGGGGGTTAAAAACTCATTTGCTTAAGAAACATCCGAGAGAGTGGCAAGCATATCTAGCTAGTCAAGGTGATGCTGGCTCTAGCGTTGGACCTTCTGTTGGCGGGTCAAACATGATTCAAACTTCACTAAATCCTTCAAATCCTGCTGGTCATGTTTCACAACGGCCCTATAATAGGGACCGTGATCGTGAAAATTTTGCTAAAATGGTTGTTGTTTGTGGTTTGCCTTTTAATTTTGGAGAACATGATGGTTTTATAAGATATATTCGGGATACATTTTATCCCAGTTTTGAAGGTATTACAAGAAGCATGGTAAAAAGAGATATTTTTGAATTTTATGAAAAACATATGCAATATCTTCGTAAATATTTTTATATGATGGATTGTAGGGCTTCTATTACCACTGATATGGGTCGTAGTCCTAACGGATTTGATTATTTAACTGTTACTGCACATTGGATTGATTATAAATGGATAATGCAAAAAAGAATTATCGCTTATAAAATTTGTGAACACAAAAAAACTGGTACTTATATTGCTTCAAGTGTGTTAAAAATTTTACAACATTTTTATCTTACTGATAAAGTGATTAGTATTACTTTAGATAATGCTTCTGCTAATTTAAATGCTATGACTATGCTAGAAACTAGACTTTGTCCAATTAGTAAATATGCTTTTCATATCAAATGTGGTGCACATATATTAAATTTAGTTGTGAAAGATGGTATTAGGGTATTTGATAGTTGTATTGATAAAGTTGAAAATGCAATTTTTTGGATTTTTCATATGAATAATAATAGTAGAATTCAACAATATAAAGATTTTTGTAAATTGTGTGAAGTTCCATTTAGAAAAGTTCCAAAACATGTTAAAACTAGATGGAATTCTTTTTATGAAATGCTTGAAGTTGCTTATAAGTATAAAAAACCTATTACTATGATGTTTAATAGTCATAATGCTTATCCTGATTATAAACTTGCGGACAGTGATTGGGATGCAGTAGAAGCACTTAAAGTCTTTTTAAAATCATTTTTTGATGCTACCAAAAATTTTTCTGGAACATATTATCCTACTATTAGTGAAATTTTAATACATATTTGGAATATTTCATGCATTTTTGCTATGTATAAACAAAATTCATATTTTAAAGATTCTATTGAAGCTATGATTAAAAAATTTAAAAAATATTTTTTTCCTATTCCACAAATTTATTTAACTGCAATTCTTTTTAACCCGGAATATAAAGAAGTTGGTGCAAAAGGTTTAGTTAGAGAAATTTATACTAATTTAGATATTTCACCACAAGAAACACCGGATTTAATAACATGTCAAGATAGTATTAAAATTTTGGCTAAGGAAATGTATGACAAATATACTGTGACCTTAGAAAATCTTGATCATGCCCCTCAAACTTCTACGTCGAGATCAGGTGTCCATGGTAAAGCAAGATCACAACTTGGTCTTGATTTTTCTAATAAGTGTGAATTTTCTAAGTATCTTGAACAGAGTGTTGATAATATTCCAACTACGGATGGCATACCACAACTATTGGATTGGTGGAAATCTCGTGAAGAACACTTTCCAAAACTTAGCAAGATGGTGAGAGACGTGCTAGTTATTCAAGGATCATCAGTTGCTTCGGAGCAAGCTTTCAGCGCGGCAAGATTTCAAATTGGAGACCATAGATATTCCTTGGCAGAAGACAGTTTGGAGGTATCGGTGTTGTTTAGAGATTGGATCAACGCCGAGCGAAGAAACGTTGGAAGACCAAAGTTGCAAAAAGTAGCAGAACAAGCCATAGATAACCTCATTGGATTTGATAGTGATGATGGCGCTGAACTTGAAGATCGTCAAGCAACTTTACCAGGAATTGAGGTTGAAGAAGCTGAAACTTTACAAAGTTTAGAAGATAAATTTATAAATCTATACAACTATTAGTATTACATTCGAGGCTTAGTTGAAACAGAACCCTTCCTAGAAGGTGGCTGCGTAAATTAGGCGCGCTTAGTTGAAACAGAACCCTTCCTAGAAGGTGGCTGCGTAAATTAGGCGCTTTACTAATAGTTGTAAATTGTAATATTAGTTTGAAATTTTGAATAAATTGATTTTTTTTAATTTTTATCATTGTTTTATACTTTTATAGTTTTATACTTTTATTCATTGAAAACATAAACTAATAAATTGAAAACTTAAAAAAATAAACAACAAACTTATAAATTGAAAACTTTTAAAAATAAACTAAAACATAAACTAATAGACTTCAAAACATAAACTTATAAATTGAAAACTTAAAAAAATAAAAAACATTAAACAAACTAAAACATTTCAAATATATAACTTAGAAAACATATATAAACTATAAACTTAATCAAACTTCAATTAAAAGAAATAAAACTTATAAATTAAAAAACTTTAAAAAACAAAAACTTTAACAAACTAATAAACTTCAAATATAATTTATATAAGTTATAAAATTTTAAATCATAATTAACTATTTAACTTTTAAGTTATAAATTATAAAAACTTTTAAGTTATAAGTTATCACTTGAAAATTAAGTTTGAAATTCAAAATGTAATTCAAAATAAAAAAATTAAAAAAAAAAAAAAAAAAACCATTCCGGTAAACCGGTCCGGCCCATTCCGGTACCATTCCGGTACGATACCGGTCCATTCCGGTTTCAACCGGAATGGGATGGAATCCGGTACCCATACCGGTTGAACCGGTCCGGTTCATTCCGGTACCGGTCACCATTCCGGTACTGGTCGTACCGGTCCGGTCCGGTACCGGTCTGTTCCGGTCCGGCCATTCCGGTCCGGTCCGGCGGGCAGTTATAGGCCAGGCCTTGTCCGAAGATATATTTTTCAGCTTCTGTTTTATAATTAGGGGCACTTTGGTCTTTTCTCTTTTAGAAACCGTCCATCCTACACTAAGAACGCCTCAATTCGTCGGAATCCCTTGCGCTTTCAAATCAAAAAACCCTCTTGTTCTCTCAAACTCCCAACACTCAAGATCCAAGAAAGTGTCAAGGTTAGGGCTTCTCTTCAAGAATCTTCTTCAA
Organism: Jaltomata sinuosa; assembly: GCA_003996215.1. Classification (NCBI taxonomy): domain Eukaryota; kingdom Viridiplantae; phylum Streptophyta; class Magnoliopsida; order Solanales; family Solanaceae; genus Jaltomata; species Jaltomata sinuosa. Next base: position 250,686 of record QJPP01007201.1, on the reverse strand, counting down.
ACTCCAAGATCAAGGTATGTAAGGCTATCCTTCCTCATGTTATTCCTACGGATTTCCATTCCCTTGATTTCGAACGATTCTCATGAAAAGGTTAAGGTTAGGGTAAAACCCTCGTGACTTGAAAATTTCTTCAATCCCTCAAGCAAACTTCATGATATTTTTACTCATGTTTCCTATCTCATGATAAATCTAATATATGTGATTTCTATAGATTCTTCTACATGTACTCATAAACTTATGAATGTGATGAAAGATATGTAACCCTTATGCTAATTACCAAGTCTTGATGATTTTCAAAGAGAATAATGCATATTATGAATCTTTTGAATATTTACAAATTCCATGAATCTTATGAGAATCCCAAATGGTGAACTCTTTCCAAGAATGTATGTTCCATGACTCACGACATGAATCTTCTTACTTATGCTTGTAACATGAAGACTATGAACCTAATGACCCCTATAAGTCTCCAATTTGTGAACTCTTTGTGATAATGTAACTTTCATGGATTTTAACGTGAACTCTCTTATTTATGATCTTGTGATAAGATCCTTCTTGACCATGCCCTTGATATGATCATATGATCTCCTTAACCATAAACTATGTCAAAACAACTTCAATCTTCCAAAGATCTCCATAACCTCCATAATGTCACGAAATCCTTTCCTTATGAACTATGAGATAATGATATGATTCTTATGAGCTAATCTCCATAATCTTAAGCTATGCTAAAAATGATTTGGACATTTCAAAATCTCACTCTCCAACGAGTTATGAAGATCCTTAACTTTAGAATTAATATGACATAATGAATAATGATTCTACCTCCTATGAGTCCTCAATGATGCTAATGAATGATGTAACGTATGAGCATGAGCCCAAAGTGGCTAATCCATGATTATGAGCCCTAAAGTGGCTAAACCATGAGTATGGGCCTAATATGGCTAATCTATGAACATGAGTCAGTAAGATAAATGTATAACTTTATGAGCTTAAGGGAGTTAGATGATTGACTGAGAAGGCATAAGTCTAAATGACAAATGCCCGAAACTACGTTTACCGACCTAGGATAGAGATCGTTTTTGCAAGTCGGACGACTCTATTCATGTGTCCCGAAAAGGGATTATTATGGATCCTTGCTAGAAAATTTCACGTCATGTCCTATGCCCGGCAAGTATAGGATGGCTTAGCTGATCGGGCTGAGATCAGACTCCATGCGCTCACATGGTGGTTTATGTCGGTTCACAGCCTACTCCCATAATGAACTAAAAGAGGATTAATGTGCTTAACTCCAACAGTTTCAATTCAAGCCTATGTTTTCATTGTGTCCTGATTACCTCTTATTTGATGTACCTGTTTGATATGTATATGTGCTCTTCATGTTCCTTCTTGCCATTTTACATACCGTACACTCAATGTACTGACGTCATTCGGCGCTGCATCGTTTTATGATGCAGCTTCAGGTACACAGGCCCGTGATCAGGCGCTCTATTAAGTTCTTCCTTATCAGCTATTGGTGAGCCTCCCTACTTCTTGGAGGCCTAGTTTAGAGTTATTTATTTTATTCTCAGTTATTAAGGTATGTAGGGGCCTTGTCTCGGTAAACATTATTCAGTATGTCAATAGAGGCTTCACAGACAATCAGTCGGTTCAGTTGTAATCAGTTTTCAAATGACTTTATATCTTAGTTATTTAAAAGGTTATTTTATTTTATTACAAACGTTCAGCCCATGCTTTAGATTTCACAGCTTCCTCTTATATTCCAGTAATATGTCAGGCCAAGGGTACGCTTGGGCCAGCAATGGCATCGGGTGCCAGTTACGTCCAGGGTCTAGGCTCGGGTCATGACATTTTTCCTCCTCAAAAAAAGCATAAAGCTTTCTCTTCTTCTTTTGAGTTCCTAATCCTGCAAAATATTCCCACTATAGCAAACCACTGTGATATCAGTCTTTACTTTTCATGATTAAGTTCCGTATAGAACATGTTTCTGTTTACTTGATTTCAGTTCTACTGTAACTTGTTAAAAAGGACTTTCAAACATTAACCGTCAATAGCTTGGAAATGTGTAAAGAAACCTAGAACCTCTTGAAATTTCAATTACTTTGGTTTTGTTTCCATTGAAATATTGGTATTAATTAAAAGCTAAGTTCTAAACATAAAGCTTTCTCTTATTCTTTTGCCTTCCTTATGCTGAAAAATATTCCTACCGTAGCAAATGATTGCTATGTCAGCCTTTCATTTTCATGATTAATTTACGTATAAAACAATCTCCCCGGGCCAGTGGCGTACGGTTCGAAACTCGATGGATAATGGGTTCACCCCTGTACCCTTCTCCACGTAAATATCTGGCTTTTGTCTCGCTTGACCTAAACATCACAAGTTGCTCTCTTACCACTAAACTAGAACTCGTAACTTATCATTTTTAGGTGTAAATGCAGGAATTAACTACATCTTCAACTCACCAGAACATGAATGCACACAAAAAAGTTTTTAAGTTAAACAACACAGCATATGCTATGACTTCCACCACCCCCCCACCCCCTCAAACAAAAGTCTAACCCAACCGAAAAATTAAATCACTATCTTAACTAAAATGGCCTTTGTTTGTCGGCATACGTTTAATTGATTGTTTGTCATTGATCTTTCTACACGACAATACATAATACAAGATTTTTCCAAATAAGTCAAGATGCAAGCAATGGGAGAGATGAATTTAAAATCAGAAACTACCATATGCACCAGACATCATGCAAGTGTATCAACAGATTACACACAAGCCTATCCTGTAAGTAATTGTGAGTAGTTATGGATCTGTCAATGTCTTTCCAATACAGGCTAATTGGAAGTTTGGACAGTTTAAATTTCCAAGGTGCTCAATTACAATAGCGTTTAAAGAAACAATAAAAATGGGCCAAAAAGAGCAGAATATCTAAGGATTCATATCGCTAGCCCCAACTAGTTTGAGATTCAGGCATAGTTGATTGATTGATTTAGATAATCAATAAGCGCTTCCTATTCTATTAAATAGCACAAAACGTCAGAAAATCAAACATCCAAGTAAATAACATAAATATTGGTTGACCTTTACAATATGAATTATCTTTTTTAATAATTGTGGTGCCTGAGCCAGCTTGTGCTCACCTCGACTAATTCCACGGGGTGCCTGCTACCTCCCACTAGCACAGGTACATGAAATATGTCTAAACCAATAATATTCACAGGTGCCTATGCTACTTCGCCATGGATGTCATTATCAAATACAATAGAGTATATAAATAAGCTGAAAGAAGGAAAAGACAATGTGAAGACACCTCCAACTTCCTCTGTGGCTGATTCCCTCAACAAATACATGATTAAAAGCATGATTGCACTTTATCAAGGGGTGCCATTCTTTTTGTTTATTTAAGACAGTGAAAGAGAAAGGACTAGGAATTTATGAATAGAACAATAACAAGCAAAACATGGTGAAATGAAGAAGAAAAAACAAGCGTAAATGAAGGGAAAGACTGACAAACTACTTACTCGTATCTGATTAACTATTTACCGACTTGGATTTCTTGCTTTTAAGTGGTATACCAACACGCTACATGCACAGTCAAACCCTCAAAACGGGATAAAAGGCAACCAATGAGCTTACCAAGAAAAGAATCCCCCACTCCGAAAGAACTTTAACATCCGTGATGTTTCTGATCAGCCCAAATTGATTGAGCACAACTCCAGCAAAGAAAAAACCAAGTATCTGAAACCAATAAATAGATTAGCACTATATGACTACAAGAGATCAATACTATACAATCTCTGTCTTAAACTTCATGCAATTTTAATGCTACTCCACCAGACGACAAGTTTACAAATGAATTCATACATGCTTTCACGTATAAATCATTAGATGCATAGTTAAACAATTGTTTGCAAATATGGGTGCCAAATTATTTCATGGAATTTTTCACGCATCTTAAAAGTATAATCACTTCTAGGAACTTCAATGATTTTGTCTAGGACGCCAAAGAGTCATTCAGAGAGAAGAGACACTAGATTGTTTTAATGCAGATGTGCTATAAGAGCCAGTGGAAGGCATTAAATACGCCCTCATAGAGAGGTCAAATACATCAAAGACTTCACCTAGGTTATGTAAATTTTAACTCAAATGCCAGTGCAAGTACTAAAAATGCTGGTAGTTAGTATCATAATTTTGTACTAAGGTTTCCAGTAAATTAATATTTTATGTTGAAACACTAACAACTGAGTTCAGATAAACTCATTGTAACAAGTATGGTAAATGTTAAATATAGAGAATTCAAAGTTTCTTTTCACCAAGTCAAAAAGCAGCTTTATTCTTTCTCAATGGAAAAAACAAGTTCAGGCAAGTAAGTCTTTTGTGTTGAACTAGGGTGTACTATCGACATTTAGGACTTACATGTTTTAAGGTTAACTTAGGATAGAATCCAAAGATACAATGTGAGCTGAGATTGTTCACATCGGCTTTTGATAATATGGATCAGATGAAGGCATATAATTCACTCAGATCAACATTGTACTTGTCATGATGTAGGAAAAGCAAATATGTCTACAAAAGACAATCATGTGTTTATTCCTGGATATCCTCATTTTGAAAGGCATTTTTAGAAACTAATATCACGTAAATGGCTGCTTTTCCTTTTTTAGGCTACACCGAACGATATCCACCTTCCCTTATAAACTACCTGCGTTACAGCAACATTGTTACTGATTGAACTAGAAACTCCATTTGGTCTTAGGATCATCAGGTGTAATCTCTAATGCTGAATAAAGGTAATCTTGACGCTAGCTAAGGCTTGTCTGAACCTAAAATTCATCAGCAAAATTTACTTCACTAAAACGAGGGGATGCTTCGGTCTACTCTGGTTTTGCCTAAGGTATCAAATAACAAAAGGCGAGTAGCACTTGATTTGAAAAGCGGAAATCATTCATGATGAAGTACTTATCTGTTGACACATACACGCATAACCAATAACATGAAGCTAACAAAGAGGAAGGACTTGAATAATGTATTCAACTCACAGGGCTAGCTTTTATGGTCTTGAAGGCAGGAACAACCAGTACAGTCACAGCTAAGAATGTCAGAGTGTCCAACCCGAGGTCATTGATAACATCAACAGCGCTTGCAACATCAAGTGATGCATATATCTGAAACCTACACCTCAAAGATTTCTGGTGTTTTAAGATATAAACTCCTCTTCCACTGCAGAAAGATGAAAAAGGTGTACTTTTGCAGACACCACTTGTTCCAGAAGATGGATGGTTTATCTTGTGATATGAAGAAACTGATGAAATATGAATGGATTTGTTATAGGCATATGATACATTAGAATAATGTCGATGCAAATAAGAAGCAGAAAAGGTGGACCAGGTAGACCTCGTTTGAGCTCTTACATTATATCCCTGCAAGGTAAACATCGGGAAAGTACAATTAGTTCTCATTTATTTGAGTCTGTGATCACTAAACAATTTCAAACAGAGGCAGAGAGAGTGAGAGAATATAAAAGAACATGAAAGAAAAGCAGATATTCAGATGAAAGCAGCAGTAGGAAAAAGGTAAGTAAGGTTATAGTCGCATTTATGCATCGCAGAATCCAACCATATGGTTAGATAATTATATTCTCGCTCCTTTAACATTCTGGATGTAAAAGAAAGCTGTAGTCTCCACATAATGCAGAATGTAGCTACAAAAGCGGATCACATCATGGTTGTAACCTGTTTTGTAGTTTAGTACAATCCATCAAGTCCAGAACAAATGTTGCAAATCACAAAATACTAAATTCCCAATTTTACTTTCAGTTAAGAAAACTATTAATGTGAGATGAAGGGCATATATGCATGCTCCATATCTGATGCCATATGAGACTATCCAAACTTCATTCTCATTGTCATCGGCCTTGGCTTACTAGGTTTATTCTCTTCAGCTACTTGAGAAAATACAGAAGTCCATTAAGAAAACTGAGTGGGACTGTTCTTAAACAGCTACTATAGAACAACATACCACTCGCTGCTAATTAAAGTAGCCATGTAATTCTAGACTCCAAACAACGTTTGGCATTAACTACCATGTTTGGGTAATAATTACTACTAATATTTCCAAAACCCAAATCAAATCATTTATTCTGTTGGTAAGGAATCAAGGGCTACGCAGAAACCGAAACAATACAATTCATTCATACCTTGGGACCTGGACAGTGAAGGACCAAGTCACACATAGTATTTACTTTACTTTGAAAACAAAAAAGTATGAAAGACACCAAGCATTGAGGAATGGACTTTAGAATAGAACACGAAGGCAAAGCCAAAAAGGAATGAAGAGGGTGACGAGTGGCCACGATGTTTAGAGAGAGACAAGAGTTTTAGGGGGAAGGATTGAGGAGTAAGTAAACATTTCTGTTCAAGCAACGGTTCATGGACGAAAATGGATGTTAAGAGATTTTCCTGTCAAAGCCACCTCTTTACGTGGCCTTCTTTTTTCTTCCTATTCTTTTTTCCACTATTTTTGAATGGGAACACACGCCACATCAATTTATCCTTAACCCAAAATCTCAAAAATGTAATTGGATAGCCATAATAACAATGTAGGGTGGTCTGTTTGAACATTCCATATAGAATCTTGATTTGATATTAGATTAGTTGAAGTTTTGTTTGGACATGTAATTATTTTATAAAAATTTATATTTTTTTTTATAAATATGGAGGAAAAAAAACAAGAAATAAATTAATAAAAATTATCAAAATTTTTCTAATTTTTACAACAAATAATATTTCAAATTTAATCAATTAAGATTGACTTCTATTTTGGCAAAACATTTATGTCAAAAATTAGGAACTAAAAATTATTTGAATAAATAAATAAAGGGATAATTTCAAAAACATACAATTACCTAACTTACATTGCAAAAAATATAGCTCAAAACTCACATTACAAATCTTTAGCCAAAACTTAATTCAGTATACAACTATATACATCCGGTATATAAAAATATACAAAACTTTTATATATATATTTTTTATAAAAATATTTTTAAAACTTGATAAACAATATTATACACTCAATATGTAATATTATACAAAACTATAAGGGGTCGTTTGGTGTGAGGGATAAGAACAAATAGTCCTGAGATAAAATAAATAGTCCAGGGATAAATTTTGTTTTCTTGTTTGGTTGCCAAGTTTGGGATAACTTATCCCACCATTTATACCATAGTGAGAGGATAAGTTATCCCATATACATGGTGGGATAAGTTATCCCGGGATAACTAATTCCGGGATAATTAATCCCGGGATAACTTGTTTCCAACCAAACGACCCCTAAGAGTTATTGATACACCCATATAGAATAACATATAAATTTATACACTATTATACAAAAAAATGGATTTCATCTTCTTTCTTAAATCCAAGCACCAAATTCATCCAAAAACACCTCAAAAACTACATCAAATCACTCAAAAATTTAGATTTAGGCTCCTCAATACATAATCGATCTTTTGCAACCATACCCACTCGAAATAGAGCTTATTTATGAAAATTTGATTTTCAAATTTTGAAACTTTGAGCTTCAATAATGGTTGAACATCTAAAAATTTCGTACTATGGCTATTTTGATTCTTTATTCCTCACTGATGTGAAAAACATTAAAGAATTTTTCAAATCTACACACCCAAATTTTTTGATCTGTACCATCAAGCACAGAAAATTCAAATTTAGTTACTTGTAGATGTCAATTTGTTAGGCGATTTCCACGAACCTCCTGAGCTATTTCTAGTGGAGGAACAAGTCATGACTGAGCAGTTTTTATTAAATCTATAAAGCTGATGAAGGAAGAGAAGAAGAATGATAGAGACAAAGAGGAGAAAGAAGATGAAGATGAAAGAGATAGAATGATAGAGAAATGAAGGGGAAAGAAGATGAAGATGAGAGAGAGAGAGAGAGAGAGAGAGTAGATTGGGCTAGGGATGAAAAGCAACATTTTGGTTCTATAGATATTGACTGTAACACCCCAGAAAAAGAGTCCCAGAGAAGACGAGTCGAAGCACGGTCCGTCCTTCTGGACGATGGACCGTCATCCCACCCTAGACTGAGACTCGTCGTTCAGAGTTCAGAAACCTCCCCTTCAGGTCCCAGAAATAACGGGTTACAGGATGGCCCGTCCTTCTGGACGATGGGTCATCGTTTCACCCGTAGTCCCTGAGATCCAGACTCCTCCAGTCAAACTGCGGATCCCTTTGACGGTCAGTCCTCTTGGACGACGGACCGTCGACCAACTCGTGGTCCCTGAGACCGACCATTTCTCAACTTTTTCTTATTTAAGTCCCAGGGGTATTTTGGTCATTTTCACCCTTTTTAACTACTAAGTGAAGTCATTTTGACTATTTCTAGTAGAGTTCTCACCCATATTATCCTAAGTCTCTCTTAAGTTCCTCATTCTTCACCCAAAAGGGAAAGGTTCCTCTCAAGCTTCAAGTCTCCAAGCTTCAAGTCTCCAAGCTCCAAGTCAAGCCTCCTAAGTCTTTTCCATTCAAGTGGGTTATCCTCAATCAAGGTATGTGGGTCTTCAACAATGGGTTCCTCGCACCCTTGTGCCCAATATCCCCAATCCTTATGTTGAATTATGAACTTGTGAAATTAGGGTTTTGATTAAAATTGGAGAAAACTTATGGAATCAGTTTCTATGCATCAATTCATGGTTTCTTATGATTTATCTATGATTTTATTAAGATTCCTTAATTGAATTCAAAGGCCCATGAAACAAAGTTGATTTTAGTATGATTCCTTCCGAGTTATAAATTTCTAAGTTGGGGTTTTCACTCGATCTTCTTGGGCTTTCCTATTAAGTGTCTTCTCATGATCCCTCCATGGATTTTACGCTCAACTTCATGCATGGATATTATGATCTCAAGTACCTTATGGAAATGGCATGCTTAATTCTTCAAGTATGAATTTAGAAAGAAAAGTGTAGTTTGAACTATGATTATGCTAAGTCTAAAGAATCTATGGTTGACCTTGCTTGACATTAGACTTGTCTTTATGCTTTCCAATTGTTTTGACACTTGTTATGTCTCGGATATTATAAGGGCTATATGCATGTTTTAGGAGTAGTATTCTAGTACCGAGCAAAGAGGGTCCTCGTTAGTAGAGAGTGTCTCCTCACGTTTATGATATAAGGACCTCGTTAGTAGAGAGTGTCACCTACGGACTCGTTAGTAGAGAGTGTCACCTATGGACCTCGTTAGTGGAGAGTGTCACCTCATGTTTATGAACAAGGACCTCATTAGTCGAGAGTGTCATATCTTATGAAAGGGAGTCCTCGTTAGTTGAGAGTGTCTCCCCGGTCTTTTATGAAAGTAAAGTTCCATGTAGCTCCTATGGTCTAATGTCGGTTATAAAAACTCCCTTATGAACGTTCTCAAATTTTCTAAACCTTATAGTGTCTTAAATTGAGGCTTCGACTTCTAAGATCATGTTTTACTACTCAGGATTACGATATTTACTTATGATACCCTTATTATGCATCCACTCAGTTCTCAGTTATGTTTTAAGCATGCTTTTGTATTATTTACGTATATCTCACATATTCAGTACATCCTATAGTACTGACGCATATTTGCGCTGCATCTTATTGATGATGCAGATCCAGGTTTCCATTCTCCGACACGTGGCTAGAGTTTGTGGGCCATTCAGCGAGGGTTGGTGAGTCCTCATTTTCCGAGGGCTAGTAGAGTCTAGTTCAGTATTTTTCTTCAGTACTTAGAGTTAGCTGGGGGCTTGTCCCAGCAACTTCTTATGTTTTATGTAGAGGCTTTTCAAACATAGACAGTATTTCGAGTCTCTTTCAAATTATGTTCCTCTTGACTTTATATTTATGGATTTGACTATTAGTTTCTATTATGCTTCCGCTATTTTCTTCTTATGATTGACTGAGAATGCTATGACCAAGGGTTAATTCGGGGCACTTGTGTCTCGGATCTCATGTTACGTCCAGGGGGTAGCCTCGGGGCATGACATTGACCCATTTTTAATAGCATCTTAAAAGGTTGGCTATATTTAGTAATGTAAGTTTGTTGTATGCATTTTTATGTAATTTTGTCAAATAAATAAATATAAGTAAATCTATAATTAGGAAAAAAAATAATTGCTACTTTATTTGAGTCCTTCACGAAATTATAGAGATAACTAATAATTAATTAAATATAATCAAGCTATAAAATTAGGAGAGATTTATGAGAAATAAATATGTAATTAGAGAGAAAAAATAAATGTTACCTTATTTGAGTCCTTCCTGAAATTATAAAAGTAACTAAATTATTGATTAAATATAATTAAATTTGTCACGATCCAACAATCTCATGAGTTGTGATGGCACCTATCCCAACCCGACCACGGTAGGTAAGTCTGACTCAACAACTCGATAATATTCACGATAACGCAAAGAGGTAAAAAATTGATAAATATCAACTAAAGATAAAGTCTTTAAACAAGCTCAAAAGAAACTGAAGATACACTCATGAAATCCCCAAACTCAGTAGTCACAAGTACAAAAGCGACACCTAAGAATATGAACATCAAAATTGAAAAACACACTGTCCAGAGATAGTAAAGACAGAAGTAAAAGTAGAAGGAGTTGAATCAGTCCCCGAACATAGGAGCTTACCATAACACCGAACTAGTAATTGTTGCACGAATCAGAAACTACGGAGGCAACTCGTACCAGAATCTGCACTAAAAGGATGCAGAAAAGAATGAGTGAGTACGGTCCACTTGTACTCAGTAGGTATTATAACGAGTAAAGAATATTAAAATAACTCTGCACGCAGAAAAGTCCCAGCAATTCAATATCACACATATTTTACAGATATCTCAATCTCCATCTCAATATGAAAAGGAAATACAATACAATGCAATGATATGAATTGGTCATGCCTACCGGTATATACCCCTCCCCAGCTTATATCACATCCAATCCATAACAAATCGAATGAAACCTGGCAAAAAAGAAGTAAACACTTTGCTGAGGAATGAAGTAGCTCGCAATTGAAGAGGTGAGACCCATTAGGGACTCGCGACGTCCATATACCCCACCCAAAGTTTTTGCATCAGAAGCAATCAATATCAATATTCTCAGTTTTTGTCTGGAATGTTGCATTAGATTATATTTATATAAAAGTGGATCTCCGTCCAGAATATCGCATCAGATCGAATTTATATAAAAGTGGTTTGTCTTATTAGAAAAATCAGTGTTTTCAGTAGTACAAATCAAATAATTCATGAGATGAGCGTTATGCATGATCATGATAAATACAAATCATGACATATGTCAATAATGTATGAGACAACCCAATAATGCAATATACGAGTCAATCTACTCAAATTACAAAAAAATTATAAGTACAAGCTCCAACACAGGCATCACAATAATAAACCATCTCATTTACTGTTTTAACCATCACAAGCTCCCTCACATGCATGACAATAACCCAATTCAACTCAATTACCATACTAATTACTAAGTCACCCAATCTATCACATATTTTACACGATAAGTCCCCATCCAAGCAAAGTCTGAAGAAAGTTAAATCATAACCTACCTCAAAGCTAAACAATAAGACTCTACTTGATCACACATGAGTCTTTCCTTTGTGAATAGCCTTTGAACGCAATCAATCTACCAATAACAAGTTCTACGCGTAAACACGAGTCCAACGATACTCATATTGCTAAGATTCTAATTCGGGTCTAAAAAGTCAACCTAAAAGTCAATCCCAAACCCACAAGGGCAAAAACTAGAATTACCCAAATCTTACGGAGATCAAATATGAAATCTCATTGAAAATAGAGTTAAAATTGAGCTTAAAATCATCAATATATCAAATTTTATCTTTACTAGGAAGACCCCACAATTTTCAAGTGAAAAATCAAGATTTGAAGGTAAAATCATAAAATAATCATTATAAAATGTGTAAAAATAGTATTAAAATCTTACCCATAGGTTAAGGAACTTGAATATGAAGTTCGATTGAAAATGGAGTAATATTTGACCCTCAATTTCAATCCCTTAATTTTGAATTAGCCCAAAATTTGTGATAAAATAGCGGAGAAAATATAAATCTAAAGTTTGAAAACCTATCCTTTCCAAGATAAATAAAATGCACCAAAAATAACCCAAAATGGATCTCTAGAGGCCCAAGAATGGTGGAAAGAAGTGACAAAATGAGAAGAGGGTATCGGATCTAAAATCACTGTAACACGCTTAGAGTTATCGCGGTAAATTGGCGCGATCACGCTAGAGGCGGCCTCACAGACCACTGCTATCATGCTCCAATAGTGCCCTCGCGCTAGGTTTTACCGTGTCATGATGGTGCTATAGCGCTTCACATGTGCATAAGCCTTCAGCGATATCGCGCCGCCTCAGCACCATCGCGCTAAAGGCGCGCGATCGCGTTGCACCAAACATCAAATAAAAACCAATTATTTCAAGAACTTGATTTTAGCACCCCGAGACTCATTCGGAACCCTATCGACAAAAATTAAATATGCTGCTAGACTAAAATTACATTCCAAACTCAAGATTCACCAATGAAAGTCGTTAACATCAAATATTGACCGAAGTCAACTCTAGGTCCAAACTTCGAACTTTCAAACCAGTTACCCAAAATATATCTGAATGTCTCGAGACCCAAATCAATAGTGCTACTTACTCAAGAATGGCATTTTGGAGCTAACAAAACTTATAAAATTTTCATACGATATCTAAATCTACAAATATTGATCAAAGTCAATTATATCAACTTCAAAACCTTCTAAAATGAAAAACTCGCATAGAACCCAATCAAACACCTAAGAAATCATTCCACCCACTCTCACAGACCACAAATACCATAAATACAACTACGAGGAGTGATAAAATGGCCAAAATACATAAAATTCTAATAATCACTATGAGAGTTGTTACATTATCCACCACTAAAACACACGTTTGTCCTTGAACATAAGAGTAAGAAAGGTACTTGAATTGTCCAAAAGCTGGGGATATCTACTCCACCTGTCCGACTTTGACTCCCATGTAGCCTCCTCAATTGGATGATACTTTCATTGAACTTTCATTGATGCTATCTCCTTAGATCTCAACTTCCTAGTTTGCCTATCCAAAACAGCTATAGGCTCTTCCTCAAAAGTCAGATTCTGATCTAAATCCACTGAGTCCCAACTAATCACTTGAGAACCATTAGAATGATACTTCTTCATCATCAAGACATGGAAACTGGATTGTCACAGTCCAAAATTGAGCCATGATAGAACCTACTATAACCCTCGAGTAGGTAAGTCAAAACTCAAGATAAATACTAAAAGTAAAGACTAATATAAATAGTACGAGAAACGAAAATGAGACAAATGGACCACCATGTATAAATACATAGATAACATGTACAAAGTATACAACCATAAGCCATATAGGAACAGAGGAAAGACAAAATATACAAGATACCAACCTTGAACCTGGTGTCACTGGTACAAGAGTCTCTAAAAGTATGAGAGTAGAGTTATACAATACACACATGTTTTGGCAGATACAAAAATAAAGAAAGTATATACAAAATGAAAAGAAGTAAGCCTCTGGATGCCAAGAGCTCACTACAAATCGATTGACAGAGGTCCTTGAATGAGTAGGAAGATCAGCAAGGGTGACTCATGCTAGGCGCTATATTAGAAAAAGTGCAGAAGTAAGTATGAATACCAAAATACGGGGTACTCAGTAGGCTTCATAGGTCGACCGAGCTCTGAAGATAATATATAATATATAATTTAAAGACTTGAAAGGAAACTATATGCCAAAAGCTAACCTAGAAATCTCAATTATAACAGGGATAAAGCAACGATGATAATAACAATACATGCAACATATAAATACATAAAAAAATGTCATGCAATATTGACGAGCGCAAAACACACTATGAATTAAGCGCTTCGCTAGTCAAAGATAGTATAGTATTAAGATCGTCTCCATAGGGATTGATATGAATAGTGAATCAAATAAAATCTTGCTAACTATTATTCAGGTGATTAAAACGTGAGTTGGTTGTGGTTATAAACCACGATTACTAACTAAAAATGTAAATAAAGATGATTGACAACGAGCAAGGGTTACTATCAATATGAGACGTTAGGGTAATTGACAAGACAGATGCAAGATAATACCGGGATATGATCCTGTTCAATAGTCACATCTAAAGTCCCATCGATTCTCATGAATTCGATAATTAATTAGAGTATTTCTAAGGTTTAGATTTCTCTTTCGATTAAATCTAAACTTTAAAGAATAAACTAATTATAGCCCAGTGAACTTAAATATGCAAGAAAACGCTTAAAGTTTAGTCTTGAGGAAGAACGTCTTTCGAATATTTTTCCTCTTGGTTTAATCGATAATTTCAACAAGCTCTTTCAATTACTTTAAAGAAATCACGATTTAAACCAAACAAGATAATGAAAATTTATTCACTAAAATATGTAACTTTCGATTAAATAAAATAATGAACGAATTCTGAATTTAATTCAAACTCATTAAACGAATTCAAGCATAAAAACGAGAATCAAGATCCACACTAATTTATCAAAACACCATATCTGTCAAAAATCCTATGAAAAACTACTCCATAATAGAAATGGAAAACATAGAAGAATAAGAATTAGAAAACATTACACCAAACAATTGATCCAAACTTTCGTATTGAATCTAATTTTGTAGGCAGTAACGAAATCCGTAGTCTGAACTCTCCTTAGCCTCCTCCAATGCTCTTTAGGTCAAAAGTCCTGGTTAAAAGTGTTTAGGATCTATTTATAACATGTCCCAGAAGTCCAGACGAAAACATCCTCGATTAAGTAAAGTCCAAAAATCAACTTCGAAAGTCCGCCGCGCGGCCGCGCCACTGACCGCGCGAGCTCGGTAGTGAACAAATATTTGTCAAATTCGCTGATGATCTCTTCCATTGTGCACTTCCATTTTTGTCATTAAATGGGGGGACAAGGGCAATGATTTTGTCCCCCACTTGTCCCCCTTCTCATTTTCCTTTCTTTATAATTCATTTTTGTTCCGAATCTCTTCATCTTCACATCACCTTATTCACGTTCTATTGAGCTTTGAACCTTGAATTCAACCTTGATTATTTTCTTAGGCTTCTACTCAGACTTCAAAGTCCCAAATCACTTATTTTAGCTCTAAATTTATTCGTTATCTCGAGAACACGTCCTACACAACTAAACACGTATAATGAGTATAAATTAATCATATATTAACTTAAACTCAATTAAAATGTAGTAAATAATAGGCGAACAATAGCTAAAAACTCGTGCTATAGACTATCATCAAATATGGGATGACGCAAGCCGTATGTGGCTAATGTGGAAAAGAAAAATCTGAAATTTTTCCTCGAGCAGCCATAGGCTCATCAACATATGCATAAAGTAAATAAATACAGAAATTATCTCGCCGGCCATTCGGAATCGTACCTCGAACTCATCAACAGAAAAGTAAATGGAGAAAAAGTCTTGAAATATCCCTCGGATCGAGTGTAAAAGTGGTACAACCTTTTGATAACAATCAAACATACTCTCCAATTAGGAGGTATCATCGATCGTTAAGTAACACACATTTATAATTCCCAACGGATATCGGAGTCAAACCTAAAGAGAATAATGTAATCGCAATCGAGCTAATAAAGAATCCAAGCAACTTATTGAAGTTCAACCAAAAGTAAAAGATATCAAAAAGGGGGGTTTTAGACTAAAACAAAAGATAAAGAAAATCAAATAAAAGATAGGTTTTGATCAATGACTTTCACCTTGCTTTCATCGAGTAAGGACAACAAGGCAGACTAGGGAATGAGAATTCAACTCACAAATCTTGCACCCGGTTAACACGTAGGTAGTCTTGGTTGAAGGTATGCCTAACCGTCTTTCGACCAATCGAGCATATATCTCATGTGTTTCTCGAATCACACTGAGTGAGAAATAATCAACCAAATCAACTTGGGTGAGTTAGCTATCCCTAGCTCCAATTCTTAGATGGAGGTTTCCGGTGAATTGAGCTATTTCTAGGCTCAATCTAGAATGGAATCAAAAATCCCCACTATTGAACCTTGTGTTGGAACATGATTAGGCCAAAGAAATAATCCAGAACAATCCCGGACAGAGATAGGTAGAGCCACAATTTTTGGGACTGTGAAAATTGGTCATCGCAATCTCAGGATTTTTCATCGCGATCGCGAAGACCAATCTATTTGTTTTTAGAAAATTAAGTCATCACAATCGCGGAATTGGGCATCACAATCGCGAATCTCAGGGAAGTTAGTCATCGCGATCGCGAGATTGGGCATCACGATCGCGAAGATCAACTTCTTGCCCAGAAAAATTTGTTCAGACATTTTGTCGAACAGGTGCCTTGCACCCTTTAGTTCACTATTTTTACATCACATGGAGGTCATTTTTTATCCCAAAAATCAGTAAACTAACAGTATTCCATCCCCCAACAAGATTGCACACATAAATTCATACCACAACACCCGATTCACACATATTGTTGAAAGCAAAAAATGACACCCACTTGGGTGTTTAAAGCAACTTACTTTAGCACAATAAGGGTGAATCAAAGAAGAGAAAATGGAGATCATACCTGCGGAGTTGCAAAGATGCTACGGAATTGAAGTTGATGGTAGATTTTTATTTTTGTCTAGGAAGAGAAAAAAAGCAAAATTTCAAAGCAAAATTTTGCTTTCGAAATGGCTCTTTGAACTTTTATTACTTGGAAACCGTTCAGTGCCTCGCGGTCGCGTGGCCTTATCACGCTATCGCGATGAGTTAAAATCACCTGACTTCACGCGATCACAAA
The DNA here is from genome assembly GCA_003996215.1 of Jaltomata sinuosa. Lineage (NCBI taxonomy): Eukaryota > Viridiplantae > Streptophyta > Magnoliopsida > Solanales > Solanaceae > Jaltomata > Jaltomata sinuosa. Next base: position 233,783 of record QJPP01007201.1, on the reverse strand, counting down.
CTGTTCACATGATCACGAAGAGTCAGAAAGATTTTACCTCATCGCGATCGCGAGGGTCAGGGTTTGCGATCGCGATGCCTTAGCATCATCTGAGTTTTCTGAATTTTTGCACAGTGCACTATTTTGACGTACGATGACGGGTGTGACACACACTTTGGGAGGTGCAAAATGCATAACTTTTGCACATGACAATGTTTTTGCCCAACTCCCTGGTTGTTTGTGCGATGTCTTGTGTGACAGGCACTCTTCCAGGTGCGAAAAGCACATTTTTTAGAAGTATTTTTGGTGCTTCTCAACACTTGGTTCCTGTTCTCATTCCTTTGGGCACCTAAAGACAAATAAAAAAGAAACAAAAAGTGAAGTAAAGCATAAAAATGATGGATTACCGCCCATCAAGTGAACAATTTAACATCGCGGCATGACACAAGTTACCTCACCATCTAGATCTCCACTTGGAAGATTTGAACCTTCGACCCAAACTTGAACCGAACTTCCGCTGACAATCGCGTGGTGAAGGTTTGAACATGAGAAGGCCATTCTCTTGATTTCGTATTTTGCACTTTTTTGCCTTCAAGTGAGGAAGGTCGCTTTGCCTTCTTTCCATGACAAATTTAAAATCGGATAAACCTTCATCCATCCTCCTTCCAAGGTCTTCCAAAAGCTTGATTATTTCGACTTTCGTCTATTCAATCAAACTTAGGGTCGAAAAATGGTTAGAGTGGGATTTGGGCGTCTCCACCTTCATGCTTGCCTCATTCATAGTATCCTCACTTTGAGATGCCATGGCATCATTCAACACAATAAAACCAAACAAAATAAAAATAACTATTCACAAAATTGAACTAGAGTAAGTAAACTCAAATTCTAAACTAACTCAATACGCCAAATTGTTCCCCGGCAATAGCGTCATTTTTGATAACGCTCAAACGTATTCTCTAATTAGGAGGTATCGTCGATCGTTAAGCAAAACACATTTATAATTCCCAATGAATTTTGGAGTCGAACCCAAAGTGAACAATATAATCATAATCGAGCTAATAAAAAATCCAAGCAACTTATTAAAGTTCAATCAAAACTAAAAGATATCGAAAAAGAAGGTTTAAGACTAAAACAAAAGATAAAGAAAATCAAATAAAAGATAGGTTCTGATCAATGGCTTTCACCTTGCTTTCACCAAGCAAGGACAACAAGGGAGACTAGGGAATGGGAATTCAACTCATAAGACTTGCACCCAGTTAACACGTAGGTAGTCTTGGTTGAAGGTATGCCTAACCGTCTTTCGACCAATCGAGCATATATCTCGTGTGCTCTCTCGAATCACCACGAGTGAGCAATAATCAACCAAATCAACTTGGGTGAGTTGGCTATCTCTAGATCCAACTTTTAGATGGGGGTTTCCGGCGAATTAAGCTATTTCTAGCTTCAATCTAGAATGGAATCCCAAATCCCCACTATTGAACCTTTTCGAATTTGAGGAAATCCTCTCTCAAGGAAAAACCCAAATTAGTATGCTAAGTCAATGTTTGCAACCATTAACTATAAATTCAAGCATGAAGTATTCAATAGACCCAAATAATCAATCAAGAGCAAAATCTAGATATGAATTCAATACCCAAATAAGTATTATCTCTAATACAAAACCCATACCTCAATTCAACAAATACACCAATAAAATAGCAATTAAGAACAAGAATTAAAGAATGGAAAGGATTTTATAATAAATTCCTCCAAATCTTCACTCCTATGGTGTAAGATGATGAACTTGCGCTCCAAGATTTGCCAAAAGTTGGGAGAATAGCCAAAGATGCCTTCCAAAATGGCTGAGGAGTCTTTTGTATGGATTGAGATTTCCAAATATGGAAATTTCCAATTCATCTCTACAGCTGATGACTTCCTCATTGCGGTCGCCTGAACATGCATTTTAAATCACGAGGTTCTGCGATTTCTTTCCACGCGGTCGCGTAATCTCAACCTCACAGTCACATAGCTCTGACTTCTTCCTCCATACGGTCGAGTGGCTTTACTTCGCGGTCGCGTGGTTTTAACTCTTTCCTTGTGCATCGCGGTCGCATGACCTTACTCCTGCGGTCGCGATAAGGAACTTGGTGTCAGTGATCATTAGTCCCTTTTAGCTCCATTTGACTTATTTTCACTTGAATCTTTCTCGAACACTTCTAAAACACAGAAACCTGTAAAATAGAAGAAATTCGTGTCAAATTGCACTATTTATCCACTTTATAATAGCAAAAGCATAAGATTAGAAGCTAAATAAGTAGGTAGAATACCAACTTATCAAACCTCCAAACTTGAACTATTGCTTGTCCTCAAGCAACTAAAAAATTCTATTTCAAGAGGCACACAACACAAGTGCAAAGACATCACTTCAAGCCAAGGAAAGCTCATTTCAATCACCAAGTATGACTTCGGTTGGTACTAAAGATTAGTCAGTCACATGATAACTTAATCTAAGCATTCCCTCCATTCAAACACAATTCAAGCATGCAATGGGACTACAAGAGCAACCACGTGACAACAACCAATCTTCAAGAAGTGACTCGAAACCACTAGTTTACTCAACATGCTCATTTGACTTATTTTTGGAATTTATCAACATCACCAACTATCCTAATTCGCATGCCCTCACAAGAACGAAAGTCCCAAAAACACAATATGTACAAAGACAATCACAAGGGACAAATGCACAAACACTCACACTCACAAAGAATTTCAAGTACCAAAAAATATCAACTATAAGCTTGCCCTTATTTTCATTTGCCACTAGCTCGAAAATTATCGATCGTAGATCTCAAAGGGCTTTTCTAAGCTTGTAATGTAGGCTCGGGGAAAGGTAGGATACATATTTAGATTCAAATGACTACATCCTCCTCGAACTCTACACAACTTTTCCAATTCCAAACCCAAGCTATTTTTTTTCATTTTCCTTCAACACGAGGCACCTATTTCACTAATTTTTCATTCGGGGCCCAAATCTTTATCATTCTATTCACCTTGGAGGTTTCATTTCTTTTTTTTTCCTTTCCTCTTTTCCTTTCAGTTTGCTTTCTTTTTCAAATTCTTCCTTCTTTTTGGTAATTCTTTTTAAGCAACAAACTATGATTTACTCATTTAGCACCCTCCAAGGTACATTTTATCAACCACCAAACTTAAGCTTTTATCCTCGATTTCACACTTGTAGAGTTCAAGGAGGGACGGGTTCAAGAGAATGATTCATGTTCAAAACTTGTTCAAGGCTTGATACAAGGTTGCCAAAGAAAAGGTATTAGGCTCAAGAGGGGTGACAAAATATTCAATTTAATTGCAATGGTGGCTTTTAAGGCTAAGTGGGCTTCGATAATCACAAAGAAGGCCTAAGATCATTTCTCCAACCAAAAGTAATAAAGACTAGCTTTAAAGACTAACCAGGCAAGTTCTAGTTAATACAAGCAAGCACAAGAATTATTCAAATAAACCTCACCACACATGGCATGCGAATCATTCAAGAAGGATCGATTTTTCTCCTAAACAAGAACAAATGGAGTCACATTTTTCAATTCCAAGTTATCACCACCAATGCTTAAGAGTCACAAAAAGAATAAAGGAGTTGTCACACACATCATTCTTTGCCATGCATTTTTCATAATTTTTTTTGAAAGGGTATGCCTAGTTCAATTATCATGCAAGACTAACTCCATTAGTACCAAACAAGTCACCCGCAACCAAAATTTCAAAAGATGACGATTTGCCCTTAAGAATGACGTCGCTCAGTCTATCATTGGGCCTATTCATCTATCTAAATTGATATGCCCACTCAAGGCTTATCAACACACCAATCTTAACACAAAAAGCATCAAGTGCGATTCACACATGTCAAAGTGTGGGTTGCACGTACAATGCACAAGCTAGGTAGTGGCTTGTATGAAGCTCGTGCAGTTCACACGTTGACATGTGCGATGCAGTGTTCTCAGCTTCAACAAGTTTTATCTAGCCTAATGGGTACTCAGACTTCCCCTGGCTCCAAAAGAAAACAAAGAAGCTACAAGAAAAAAGAAACTAATAACCTAAACCATCAATTTCATCCATAGCAACTCCAAAACCCGACAAGGGCACCATAATGTAAAACAAGCCCGACAAGGGCGCACCAATATCCAACATCAAAATAAGCAAGCCCAGCGAGGGCATAACAATATCCAATAATCAAAACAAAACAAAACAAAACCATCTAGATAAAGTATGTCAGCCACCCCCAACTAGCAAATTATAGTTTCCTCACTGCATCAAAACAAGATAAGAGTTTGAGGGGGCTCTCTCAAGGGTGTATCACTCAGAACCAAAGTTGCTAGGCCTAGAAAGGACCCAGTATCCCTCATCAGCATCATCCTCAGCCTCAGACCCATACAAATTCCTCAGTGTGCTCATCATCTTTGTGAGGAACTTGTTTTGCTTTCTATCGTGGTCCCTCTACTTTTTTCTGTCGCCTCTCTACCTTAGCCAACCTTTCTTTGATGTGCTACTGCTGGCTCGCTACACTAGCTAGCGTAGGGACACTAGGAGTAGTGGAGGATGACGAACTGGGTACCAGTATGGTGGAACTCTCACATGGACCTAATGGTAGACCTACTACAATCTGGTGAAGATGGGCATCCATACCATAGACCTGACTGGAGATATGGAAAAGTGTCGGGGGCCCAATTCTGAGGGGTCTAATAGCCTCAGCAGCGGCAACAGACTCAAGTGCCTCGCTAGACCCAGAGAATAGACTAAATGAGGGTGAATCTACATCGATCTTCCTCTTCTTCGATGCTTGCACGACTCCTCTTTTCTTTAGAGGGTGAATTAATTTTTCGGGCTTCCTCTCATTTTTGCCATCCCTCTTTGCAACCCCGGCTTCATAGCATAAGTGAGTGATCAATGAAGGAAAGAGCAAACATTTGCTACCGTCAAGGACCACTTGTTGAATTTCTTGCACGATCAGTTTCCCTATATTCACTAGAAGACCCTCCATCATAGCACGGGTCACATCGGATTCATTCTTGGAAGGCATAACTCGGGCATAAATGATCGAAAGCCAAGTGCGGGCTTCAAGGTTAATCTCAGAGGACTCAATCCTCGTATTCAACGCTATCCATTGCAGGACCGTGCCATCATGTAAGTGCTCCACAAACCAATTGGTCCCCATTTCTGTAGCTCGAGCTTTGTATGTGGCATTGTCGACATTTGGGAGGTGGTAGTATCCATTGATCAACTCCGGATCAAAATGAACCAACTTACCCCAAACTATCACAACCAAGTCATTGGCAAAGTTTGTCTCAACCGCATTAGCATAAAATTTATGGACCACGGCAAAGTTTGCCTTGATAGGCTCGGCGGTGAAACACAACTACCCACAAATAACCAACTTTCCATGGAAGTCAGCCTACTTCTCTTCCAATCCATCCAACATAATACCTTGCTCACTCATGATTGGCTTCGTCAAGTGACTATCATATAGTTGGGAGCACTTGAAACAGACGAAGGTGCCTTGGTCAAAATATTCCTGGTCGGCCACTTGGTTGGCATTTTCATGTTCAATTTCAACTATCTTCAAGCCTTAAGTACCGACACGAGGAACAGAATTGTCAAACACAAATATAGGCACGTAAAACAATGTGTTGGAACATGATTAGGCCAAAGAAATAATCCAGAACAATCCCGGACAGAGATGGGTAGAGCCACCATTTTTGGGACTGTGAAAATTGGTCATCGCAATCGCAGGATTTTTCATCGCGATCGCGAAGACCAATCAATTTGTTTTTAGAAAATTAAGTCATCACAATCGCGGAATTGGGCATCGCAATCGCAAAGCTCAGGGAAGTTAGTCATCGTGATCGCGAGATTGGGCATCACGATCGCGAAGATCATCTTCTTGCCCAGAAAAATTTGTTCAGACATTTTGTCGAACAGGTGTCTTGCACCCTTTAGTTCACCATTTTTACATCACATGGAGGTCATTTTTTATCCCAAAAATTAGTAAACTAACAGTATTCCATCCCCCAACCAGATTGCACACATAAATTCATACCACAACACCCGATTCACACATATTGTTGAAAGCAAAAACTGACACCCACTTGGGTGTTTAAAGCAACTTACTTTAGCACAATAAGGGTGAATCAAAGAAGAGAAAATGGAGATCATACCTGCGGAGCTGCAAAGATGCTACGAAATTGAAGTTGATGGTAGATTTTTATTTTTGTCTTGGAAGAGAAAAAAAGCAAAATTTCAAAGCAAATTTTTGCTTTCAAAATGGCTCTTTGAACTTTTATTACTTGGAAACCGTTCAGTGCCTCTCGGTCGCGTGGCCTTATCACGCTATCGCGATGATTTAAAATCACCTGACTTCACGCGATCATAAACTGTTCACACGGTCATGAAAAGTCAGAAAGAAGTTACCTCATCGCGATCGCGAGGGTCAGGGGTCGTGATCGCGATGCCTTAGCATCATCTGAGTTTTCTGAATTTTTGCACAGTGCACTATTTTGACGTGCGATGCCGGGTGTGACACACACTTTGGGAGGTGCAAAATGCACAACTTTTGCACCTTCCAATGTTTTTGCCCAGCTCGCTGGTTGTTTGTGCGATGTATTGTTCGACGGGCACTCTTCCAGGTGCGAAAAGCACATTTTTTAAAAGTATTTTTGGTGCTTCTCAACACTTGGTTCCTGTTCTCATTCCTTTGGGCACCTAAAGACAAATAAAAAAGAAACAAAAAGTGAAGTAAAGCATAAAAATGATGGATTACCTCCCATCAAGTGCACAATTTAACATCGTGGCATGACACAAGTTACCTCACCATCTAGATCTCCACTTGGAAGATTTGAACCTTCGACCCAAACTTGAACCAAACTTCCGGTGACAATCCCGGGGTGAAGGTTTAAACATGAGAAGGCCATTCTCTTGATTTCGTATTTTGCACTTTTTTGCCTTCAAGTGAGGAAGGTCGCTTTGCCTTCTTTCTATGACAAACTTAAAATCGGATAAACCTTCATCCATCCTCCTTCCAAGGTCTTCCAAAATCTTGATTATTTCGACTTTCGTCTATTCAATCAAACTTAAGGTCGAAAAATGGTTAGAGTGGGATTTGGGCGTCTCCACCTTCATGCTTGCCTCATTCATAGTATCCTCACTTTGAGATGCCATGGCCTCATTCAACACAATAAAACCAAACAAAATAAAAATAACTATTCACAAAATTGAACTAAAGTAAGTGAACTCAAATTCTAAACTAACTCAATACGCCAAATTGTTCCCCAACAATGGCGTCATTTTTGATAACGCTCAAACGTATTCTCTAATTAGGAGGTATCGACGATCGTTAAGTAAAACACATTTATAATTCCCAATAAATTTTGGAGTCGAACCCAAAGAGAACAATGTAATCACAATCGAGCTAATAAAAAATCCAAGCAACTTATTAAAGTTCAATCAAAAGTAAAAGATATCGAAAAAGAAGGTTTTAGACTAAAACAAAAGATAAAGAAAATCAAATAAAATATAGGTTCTGATCAATGGCTTTCACCTTGCTTTCACCAAGCAAGGACAACAAGGGAGACTAGGGAATGGGAATTCAACTCATAAGACTTGCACCTTGTTAACACGTAGGTAGTCTTGGTTGAAGGTATGCCTAACCGTCTTTCGACCAATCGAGCATATATCTCGTGTGCTCTCTTGAATCACCACGAGTGAGCAATAATCAACCAAATCAACTTGGGTGAGTTGGCTATCTCTAGATCCAACTCTTAGATGGGGGTTTCCGGCGAATTGAGCTATTTCTAGCTTCAATCTAGAATGGAATCCCAAATCCCCACTATTGAACCTTTTCGAATTTGAGGAAATCCTCTCTTAAGCAAAAACCCAAATTAGTATGCTAAGTCAATGTTTGCAACCATTAACAATAAATTCAAGCATGAAGGATTCAATAGACCCAAATAATCAATCAAGAGCAAAATCTAGATATGAATTCAATATCCAAATAAGTATTATCATTAATACAAAACCCATATCTCAATTCAACAAATACACCAATAAAATAGCAATTAAGAACAAGAATTAAAGAATGGAAACAAGGATTTTATAATAAATTCCTCCAAATCTTCACTCCTATGGTGTAAGATGATGAACTTGCGCTCCAAGATTTGCCAAAAGTTGGGAGAATAGCCAAAGATGCCTTCCAAAATGGCTGAGGAGTCTTTTGTATGGATTGAGGTTTCCAAAGATGGAAATTTTCAATTCATCTCTACAACTGATGACTTCCTCATTGCGATCGCCTGAACAGGCATTTTAAATCACGAGGTTCTGCGATTTCTTTCCACGCGGTCGCGTAATCTCAACTTCACAATCGCATAGCTCTGACTTTTTCCTCCACGCGGTCACATGGATTCATTTCGCGGTCGCGTGGTTTTAACTCTTTCCTTGTGCATCGTGGTCGCATGACCTTACTCCTGCGGTCGCAATGTGCAACTTGGTGTCAGTGATCAACAGTCCCTTTTAGCTCCATCTGACTTATTTTCACTTGAATCTTTCTCGAACACTTCTAAAACACAAAAACCTGTAAAATAGAAGAAATTAGTGTCAAATTGAACTATTTATCCACTTTATACTAGCAAAAGCATAAGATTAGAAGCTAAATAAGTAGGTAGAATACCAACTTATCACCTTTCCAAATCAGAAACCAGCAATAAGAATGATAAAATCTTATAGTAACCCAAAATTCTTAGTAAGATGGTACAAATTTCCTCTTTAAAACTGAAAAAACCCAGTATCTTCCTCCTTATCATACCACAATCCATGTATGTGTATGTATACGTGCCAACACAAGTATATATCTATATCTCTCTCTCTATATATATATATGTACAAACCAAACAGGGTAAAACCACCTCCATATTAAAATTACACTAACCTAGAGTCCAGGCAGTCCATAATTACAGGCTCAAGCCCACAATCTCATAACAAAAGGTTAATATAGAAAATATAAGCGATAACAACTCTAACTGATAAAAGCAAGCTACCCTTCCTTGAAAACCTCCCCAAAGCCTATACCAAAGATCCCTAATCTAATCCTAATCATGATAGTTGGCAACCTAAACTAAGTCTCAAATAATTATTCTATTCTAACGCACCCGAAATAGGCCAATAAACTCAAGATGATATAAACCTAACCCTACCTAAGAATACTACATACCCAACATGTTATTTATAAAATATACCACCCAACTGAGCTATGTCTAAAGAAGGTAAACTGTAACCTACCTCAATGCCGAGCGACAATCACGAATCATCACAAAGAAGCCGTTCCTTTCCGTAAAGCCTCGAATTATTGTCACGCTATCAAATAAACCATTTACATGTCAATGTGAAACTAATGACTCCCATATAGATAATTTACAATTTGAGCCAGAAATTAGATTGGAAATTGACCCTTGGGGCTCGTTAATTAAAACATAAACAAAATTCATAAACGTCTTCCTCATAGGGTAAGAAACCCATGCCCAAAATTTAGGCAAAGGCGAGATATAATTTGGGGCCCAAATTAGCCCAGAAGTCCCATGATCATATAAAGGATTTATAAGGAATTAGGAGTTAAATATGCAAATTAGACAAGGAATTGAAGCTAGAATTAGCTATAGAACGAAAAGGGAAGAGAATTTACTTACTAGTTTGCAAAATCACCACGAAATGGTGAAAATCACCTCATATCGAGCTCTCAACAATGGAGGAATAGGTCTTGCATGAAATGAAATAAGGGAAGAGAGCTTATCATGTAAGTCCACTGCGATCCTTGTTATGGTGAGGACATTCTCACCTCGGTGAGCCTCGAGTCACCGTATCGACCAAATGGTCATCATAGCGACTGTATCAATAGTTTCAACCTACAGTCCAACACTCTAAATGGACCCTGAGATATATTCGGAGTCCCCCAAACACAAATCAAACATGCTTAGAAATGACAGTTCAGACTCAATGGAATTGATGAAACGACCAACGGAGATCATTTTGATGAAATATTGACTGAAATCCACACTTTAACCAAAATCACTAAAAATCACCCAAGCACCTACAATGAGTTTAAAAGCCTCGGGATTCGAACCAAAGGTCCCACTAGCCCAAAAGCTACGCCCAGAGCTAACAACACTAACAATATTCTCATCCGAGTCCGTTTACTAAAAAGGTTGACCAAAGTCAAATATTTCAACTTTAAAAGCTCCAAAATAAGGAAACCTTCCTAGAACCCGACCGAACACCTCAAGGATCGCGCCACCCATCCTAGCAAGTCATAAAAACAAATTAAAAGCTATGAGAAGGGTTGAATGGTAAAAACACATTAAAATAAGGAAATAACTTGGAGGGTCATTACAACATCCACTACTAAAAGGCTTTTCGTCCTCGAAAGTTAAAGAATAGAAGGTACCTGAAGGCCCTAAAAGGTAAGAATATCTAGTCTGCATGTTGAGCTTGGTCTCCTAAGTAGCCTACTCGACTGGACGATGCCTCTACTGAACCTTAACTGATGGAATCTCATTAGACCTCAACTTTCTAACCTGTCTATCTAGAACAATAATAGGATCCTCCTCGAAAGCCAAAGTCTCATCAAGCTGAACCAAATCACATTTAATCATGTGAGGCTCATCCAGAACATATCGTCTCAACATGGACACATGGAAAATAGGGTGAACACCCAAAATAGTTGAAGGCAAAGCTAATTCATGAACTACCTCCCCAATACGCCACATGATCTCAAATGGGCTGATAAACCTAGGTCTAAGCTTTCCCTTCCTTCCAAACCTCATCACGACCTTCATGGGCGACACATGAAAGAACATTCTATCTCCGACCATAAACTCCAAATCATAAACTCTTTGATTGGCATCGCTCTTCTGCCTACTTTCAGTTTTACATAGCCTCTCTTAAATCACCCTCACTCTATCCATGGAATCATGCAACAAGTTGATGCCCCATGGCCTAACCTTGAAAGTATCAAACCAACCCACCAGAGACCTACACCTTCTACCATATAATGCCTCGAATGGAGCCATATGGATACTTGAATAGTAGCTATTATTATACTTGAACTCTGCCAAAGCCAAGAACGGTCCCACTGACCTCTGAAATTAGTAACACACGCTTGAAGCATGTCCTCTAAAATATGAATAGTCCGCTCAGACTGACCATCAATTTGCAGATGAAAGTTGTGCTAAGCTCAACTCGAGTACCCAACTCTCTCTGAATCAACTTCTAGAAATATGATGTTAACTGAGTACCACGATAAAAAATGATAGAAATAGGCACCCTGTGCAAATGGGCTATTTCCCTAATGTAGATCTGAGCCATCCTCTCTAAACTGTACGAAGTCTGTACCGGTAAAAAGTGAGCAAACTTGGTCAACCTATAAACAATGACCCAAATAGCATCAAATCTCTGAAAAGTATGTGGCAAGCCTACCATAAAGTCCATAACTATCCGCTCCCGCTTTAAGTCAAGAATGGGTAGCCTCTAGGTCAAACAACCTGGTCTCTGGTTCTCGTACTTCACCTGCTAACAGTTTAAGTACCTAAATACGAACTCAAAGATTTCTTGCTTTATCCTACACTACCAGTAGTGCTACCTTAAGTCACAGTACATCTTTGCTTCCCTCGAATGGATAGAATATCTTGAATAATTGGCCTCCTCTATAATCAATATAATTAAGGCTTAATTTGTTTTCATTAAGATTAAGACGTCTGAATTTGAATGCACATATGAATAATTAAGATGTTGTCTTTAGATCTGAATACTGAACAATTAAGACTGTTTATTTTTTAATATCTGAATGTGCATAATTTATTTATTTGTAAATATGATGAATATATAATTTAAACAAAAAAATATTTATATAAGTACTTAATTTAATAAAATAAAATTATTATTTGATTAAAAAATAAAACATTTATATTTGCTAGTGATGATGGTAGTGGTTTGTAATGGTGGTGTTAGTGGCTAGTAATATTGGCGGTGATAGTTGTGATGATAGAGGTAGTTGGTGTTGTAGTGATTGTCATGATGGTGGCGATTGGTAGTGTTGCTGGTGGTTTTGTGATGGTGAAGTTGGTTAAGGTTATTAGTTGGTGGTGACTGAAGAATGTGTGGTAGTTTGAGGAGGTTCTAGTTGTGATGGTCGAGATGGTTGGTAGTAGGGATTGACCGTACTGGTGGTATTGGCTGATAATGGTGGAGGTGGTGCCTATGGTAACAACGGTGGTGGTGGTGACTGAAGAATGTGTGGTTGTTGATGATGTTTTAGTGATAGTTGGCAGCGATGTGATCATGAAGGTTGTTAAGGTTAGGAGTTGGCAGTGTTGATGGTGGTGATTAAAGAATGTGTGGTAGTTGGAGGTGGTTTTAATTGTGATGATCGAGGTGGTCGATAGTAGGGATTGACCATACTGGTGGTAGTGGCTAATAGTGGTGGAGGTGGTGCCGATGGTGACAATGGTGGTGGTGGTGGCTGAAGAATGTGTGGTGGTTGACGTATGTGTTGATGGTAGTTGGCAGCGCTGGTACTTATGATAGTGGAGTTGGTTAGTAGCAGGGATTAACCACAGTGGTGGTGGAGGCATCGGTGATGGTGGTGACAATGGATATAATTATAATGATGGAAGTAGTAGGTGTGGTAGTGGCCAATATTAGTGGTGGTTGGTGGTGGTGATTGACGACAGTAATGATGGTTGACAATAGTGGTGGTGATTGTGATGACAAAGGTGGTAAGTGGTGGTGACTGGTGACTGTGGATAGAGTGGTGGTGAATATTATCCATACATGAATATCTCTTAATGGTATTAAGACTTTGTTCTAGATCTTAATGATTAAGACTCCTTCAGACCAATTAAGTGCTTAAATTTTAATGAAAACAAATGCACTTAATAGCCTATGGTTTGAACCATTCAGATTCAGACCTTTATTAAGTGCAAACAAATGAGGCCTAAGTCTCTAACCCTAGGAACACAAATACGACCCTCAATCCTCAAAACACCCTCTAGATCTAAGGTCACCTTCCTAGCCTCGCCACTCAGCACCTTATCTCGAGTCATCCTCAACTTCACATCCTTAAACTGTTATGCCTGAATATGCTCCAACACCATAGACCTAGCCTCCACATAAGCAAGAACCCCCCGGGCTTCGAAATATCAAGTCAAACTAACCTGTTGGCTATGGACTGGATGTACAAAGCCAATGGTCGCTCTCAGCTACCAGGAATGCCAAACTCCCCATACTCACTGCCTTCTACCTTAAAGCATCTGCTACAGTATTTGCCTTGACCTGATGATAAAGAATCAAAATATTGTAGTCCATAAGCAACTCCAACCACCTACACTGTCTCAAATTAAGGTCCTTCTGGCTGAAAATGTACTGAAGGCTACGATAATCGATGAAGATCTTACAATGAACCTTATATAGATAGTGCCTCCAAATCTTCAACGTGAAGACTACCGCCGCCAACTCAAAGTCATGAGTGGGGTAGTTCTTCTCATCAACCTTCAGCTGCATGGAAACAAATACAATAATTCTGCCTGCTGCATCAACACACAACTCAAACCAACTCTAGAAGCATTATAATAGACCATAAACCCCTGGCCTTCGACTGGAAGAGTCAGAATTGAAGCTTAAGTCAATAAGGCTTTGAGCTTCAGACAACTCACTTTACACTCGTCAGACCACTGGAAAGGGACATTCTTCTGAGTCAATCTAGTCAGTGGCGCTGCAATAGAGGAAAACCCCTCCACAAACCATTTGTAGTATTCTGCTAACCCAACGAAACTACTAAGCTCGATAGGAGTAGTGGGCCTAGCCTAATTATGAACTACCTCAATCTTTGTTGGATCCACTATAATCCCATCCTTGGACACGATGTGTCCCAAGAATGCCATGGACTTAAGCCAGAACTTGCACTTAGAGAACATGGCATACAACTAATGATCCCACAAACTTTGAGCACAACTGTGAAATGCTACTAAATCTTCTCCTTACTCTTCGAGTAGACTAAGATGTCATCGATGAACACTATAACAAATGAGTCCAAATAGGCCCTGAACACATTGTTCATCAACTTCATAAAGGCTGCTGGATCATTAGTCAAAACAAAAGACATAACGAGTAACTCATAATGGTCGTAACGATTCCTAAAGTCAATATTTGGAATATCTATAGCCCTAAACCTTAACTGGTGGTAGCCTGACCTCAAATCTATCTTAAAAAACACTGCTACACCCCATAGTTGGTCAAACAAGTCATCAATACGCTGCATCAGATACCTGTTCTTAATAGTCACCTTATTAAGCTACTTGTAGTCAATACACATACGCAAGGATCCATCCTTCTTCTTCACAAACAGAATAAGAGCACCCCACAAAGAAACACTAGGCCTGATAAACCCCTTACTCAGAAGATCCTAAAGCTGACTTTTAACTCTCTCAACTCAGCTGGTGCCATCTAATATGGCGGGATAGAAATAGGTTGAGTGCCTTACTCAATATCAATGTTGAAGTCAATATCATGATCAGGAAGAAGACCAGGTATCTGTAGGAAATAAATTTGAATACTCGCTAACCCTAGGAACTGACTCAAGTCAAGGAGTGTGGCACTTGTATCACGAACATAAGCAAGATAAGCCAAACACCCCTTCCCTATTAACTGTCACACCTGATAACGCTCAATTGTATTATCTTATTAAGAGGTATTGGCGATCGTTAGAGCAAAACACATTTATAGTTCCCAACGGATGTCGGGGTTGAACCCACAGAGAATTTAAGTTTAGCCTAGGTGATTATAAGATAGAGTTCACAATGAGAGTGAGTAATATAAAAAAGGCGGGAATTGGGAATCTATCACAATTTCGTAATTCAACAAACAAAATAATAAAGTAAAGACGGGATGTAAACAATCGAGAGGATGACTAGGGATGTGCATCAAATGGGACTCGAACATAGGATAGGGTGAGTGCTTATTCATGCAAATTCATGCTAAGTGATAAAGGTAACCTTGGTTTTAGGCATGGTTATTTATCTCTCGATCAACAACCATATATTCAACAGCCTTTAGTCAAGCACTATTGATTAATTAATAAGCAACCAATCTATTGTTTAGAGAGGTCATACTATTTCTAGCTTTAGACCCTTAAATGGGTGATTCCGTCGATTTGAGCTATTTTTTGCCTCAATCTAAATGGAAGCCCAAGTTCATACTAGAAATTTCATATCTGAAGTTATGAAATCCTCTTTCAAGCAACAACATAACCAAGTAAGGAAAGTCAATGTTTACAACCACCAACTTTAGAGTTAAAATATGGTGAAATCACTAGACCCAAGTCAAATAAGAATTTATAAACAAGAATTAGCAACACCCAAACCCATTTATCAAGTACCCATTATCAACACATCCCTAGATAAGAGGTTTATCTACTCATGCTTAAGGAAAGAGATATACCAAATGGGTAATTCAATTTCCCTTTCACTCAAGATTAATTTCTCAATATCCAAGCTTAATTTATACACAAATGGTGGGAAGAAGGAATTGTGAGAAACCCTCTTCTTGTTTTTAGAAGGGAAAACTTGTTCACAAAGCTAAGAATATCTTTCTAAAATTCAGAACTATTAGAACTATTTATAATTGTGCCTAAAATGGGTTTATAAACATTCCCAAAACATCACATAAACTTGGACAAAAATGCCCTTCGGGTGGTATGCCGCGTGACGTACGGTTCGCACGTTGTGATGTGCACATCGCACACCCTACTTCAGTGATCCAGTGACTCAGCAAATTGGGCAGCTTCATGTGAAGGGGGTGCAGTTCGCACAAGGCATTATACGCGTCGCACAGTGACCACACCCCCTGATAGATTCTTTAGTCAACTTTCATCTCCATGCGGTGGGAGGTGCGGTCCGCACCAAGCCTAGTGCATGTCGTACAAGTGCCGCATCTCTCAGCACTTCGTCTTGTTTTCTCACTTTACACTTTACTCCTTTTTGGCTCTTTTTGGGTTCATTTCCTTGTTTTCTATCTTTGATCATAAGTACCTACATAGAGATCAATAAAGTCCATAAGAACCTCTAAATCTTATCAAAACATAGTAATAATTCATGAGTAAAGGCTCAATAAGTTAGTAAATTACCAACTTATCAAACCCCTAAATTTGAACTATTGCTTGTCCTCAAGTAAGATACTCACAAGGTAAGGAATGAATTATGCTCTAGACTCAATCAAGGCACAAAAGACTACTCTATGCTAAAAACTAAGAAAAAAATAACAAACAGAAAGACTCAAACAAAAGACTCAATTACAATACTCATCTCAATCTGAACCACCCCAAATCAAGGCAATTTGTCATTTTAGAACCATTTCAAAAGGCTTCATTTTGCATTCAAAATCAAGGGAATTTTGTCATTCAAAACAAGTTGCAAAACTTCTCAAGTCATTGGCATGGACCATCAAGGTTTGCCTCGAGATTCGCCACACAACTTGTATCATTCATTCCTCTCAATTAAAATAGAGATTTCATGTTTCAATTCGAGTGCATGACGCCACTCACCACAAGAGAGAATCCCACTCACAATTATGCAATTCACAAATAAAGGGATTATAGAGAACCAACAAGACTTTAACTCTCTCAAAGAAATTCAAGTGCGCACATGTCAACCTATAGGATTGCCCTTCACGTAAATCACCACTAATATAGGGTAGCAAATCTCTCAATCACCAAGGAATTACGGGTTACGATATTGGCTAGGGCTAAGGTGAGGATTTTCATTTGGTTCAAGTGACTACACCTCCCTAATGCTCTTTTGTTATCATTTCAAACACCGCTCATATTTTTGACTTTGACTTCACCTTATTTCTCCCTCACATAACCCAAGCTTCTCCTTTTCAATAATGATCATTCAAAACTCCTTGTATCACCTTCGTGTGGTAGCACCACTTCTTTCTTTTCATTTTGCTCATTTGATTGAACCTTTGGAGCAACTTTTTCAATTCAATTTCAAGGTGCTACCTTGCACTTGAAGTGCATCTTTTTTCTTCTCCTCTTTGATCATATACACCCCCAAACTTAGGCATTTGCGTATGCTGTCTTTTTATTTCTCCCCCAAACTTAGGCTTTTAGCCTACTTTTTACTTTGAACCAATTAGGGAGGACGGGTGCCAAAATAGAGAATCCAAAAAGGTCAAGGTGTTAAACAAGGTGTCAAATAATGGTCACAATCCCAAAGGGGGTTCACTAGGGTTGATGTCGAGGGAAGTCATTTGGGTGAAGTGGCTTAGTAATAATTCATGGATAAAGGCTCAATAAGTTGGTAGATTACCGACTTATCAAACCTCCTAACTTGAACTATTGCTTGTCCTCAAGCAAGATACTCACAAGGAAAGGAATGAATTATGCTTTTAGATTCAATCAAGGCACAAAGGATTGATCTATACTAAAAATTAAGAAAAAGAATAAACAAAAGACTCAACTACGATGCTCATCTCAATTTGAACCACCACAAACTCAAGGGATTTGGCTATTTCAAAATCTTTTTCAAAAGGACTTCATTTCTCATTCAAAATCAAGGGAATTTTTGTCATTCAAAACAAGACATTTAAGCTTCTCAAGTCATCGACATGGATCGTCAAGGATTAACTCGAGATTCGCCATACAACTTGTCTTATTCATTCCCCTCAATTGAGATAGAGACTTCATGTTTCAATTCGAGTGCATGATGCCACTCACCACAAGAGAAAATACCACTCACAATCAATCAATTCACAAAACAACGGGATTATAGGAGAACCAAGAAGACTCTCACTCTCTCAAGGAAGTTCAAGTGCATTCGCATTGAACCATAGGATTTTCCTTCATGTAGATCGCCACTAATGTAGGGTAGCCAAGCACAGAATCACCAAGGACTTACGGGTTATAATGTTGGCTAGGGCTAAGGTGAGGATTTCATTTGGTTCAAGTGACTACACCTCCCTAATGCTCTTTGTTCTCATTTTGAACACCGCTCACATTTTAAATTTCAACATCACCTTATTTCTCCCTCACACAACCCAAGCTTCTCTTTTTCAATCATGATCATTCGACTCCTTGTATCACCTTCATTTGGTAGCACCTATTTTTGCTTTGCATTTTCGCTCATTGGATTGACTGTTGGAGCAATTTTTAATTCCAACCTAAGGTGCTACCTTGAATTTGAAGTGCATTCTTTTTATTCTCTTCATTTGATCGCATACACCCCCAAACTTAGGCATTTGCCTATGTTGTCTTTTCATTTCCCCCAAACTTAGGCTTTAGCCTATATTTCACTTTCAAGCAATTAGGGAGGACGGGTGCAAGGATAGAGATTAAAAAAGGTCAATGTGTTAACAGTGCCAAAGAACGGTTACAAGCTCAAAAGGGGTTCACTAGGATTGATGTCATGGAAAGTCATTTGGGTGAAGTGGCTATCAAGAAGGGCCTAAAGTCATCTTCCAAGCTCGGTCACACCTAGAATTTTGCCTTGAATCACATTCGGGGCAAGTTTTAGATGACACACACGCACAATAATCAAGGTAAAGCCTCACCACACAAGGCATCATGCACAAGACTTCTTTCATTAGTCTCAAAATCAATTGGGACAAATGACTTTCGAAAAGCTATTCTGAGTTCATTACACACTCGTTTGTGAGTCAATCAAGCCAAATCGAGAGTGTGCAAGTCATGACAAGAGAATGCTTTCCTCAAAAATTTATTTCCCTTCTTCCTTTTATTTTCAAAAACAATTTGCCAAGGAAATTTTTCAGTGGGCCCATTTTGAGACAAGCAACTATAGACTCAATTTTAAACTAAAACTTGGAATTTTTCCTTAAGAAAGTCGCCTCTCAATCTATCATAGTGAAACACCAACCCGATTTGACACAAAAACAAAAGAAAAAGAAAGATAAAGAAAATTTTGCTCCTTGGGAAAAAACCGTGGTATTAAGAAAACCGTTGGAGTTTATTGCTAAACTACTATTAACAAGGCAACAACCAAATTGTGCGCTCATGATTCATTAATAATAAGCCTCAGCGTAGGCCTTCAACGCATTTACAAAGCATGGGTAGTAAGACAATGGGGCATGCAAGACCAACCCAGCAACACAATTTCAACAACAAAATCAAGCCCGGTGAGGGTGCAAATAAGTTCAAAACAAAAGTATAAGCAAAAGGCCCGGCAAGGGCAATAGGCATCACAATCATCAAAAATATGCCCGACAAGGGCCAAATTAGATCTAGCAAAACTAAAAATGTCAACAAGGCCCGCCAAGGGCAATCAAAATAATATCTCAAATACAATCATGGGCACCCAACAAAAATCAAGTAAAGCCACCCCCTCCCCATAGAAGGAGCATTGCCCTCAATGCTAATAGCTCAAGGGAAAGAAGGTGGAACTCCTTGGAGGACTAGGCCTCATCATCATCATCATTTGCAGTTGTCTCCTCATCTGAAGATCTTCCACTCGGGCTAGCACCACCCTTTCGATAGTGCGCACTAAGTGTGGAGTCTCGGAGAACCCTCTGAAAGTCAGGGTTATGATCATCTTCCAACTCTTGATCCTCATTTCCACGCTGCACATCATCGTCATCTGCATAGGCTGCAAACAAGTCATCCCTGGGTCCACGAGTTTGGCGAGGCTGAGGTAAGGTGGTCAAATCTGCCTCCTCAACGGGTTGCTTTCCTTTGGCTTTGGCCACATCCTTCTTAAGTTCTGACACCGCACCCTCAACAACGTCCATTTTTGTGCACAGTTTGGAGACACTGTCCACCACCGATTTCATCGCATTCTTGATCGCTCTTTGTATCATACTAGGCAGCTTGGTAGCCAAATTATTCAACTGCCTTTCATGATTATATGTTTTGTCAACCATGTCTTGTAAGCCACTTTTGGTCAAAGGCCCTCTTGGTACAACTGATGTGGGGGTATGTGTCTGTGCCCTTGATGTAGCCCGGGAGGGAGATGAAGCATCTACTCTAGCATTAAGCTCATCACTGTCCACTTCCCCCAACTGCTCAGTCCTTTGCCTCTTAAACCTGGGGGCGTCCCTATCTATTTTCTTGTCCATATCAATTACCCTAACTGCATAGATGACTTTGTCACAACTGAAGTATGGGATGTCGGCATTTGCACACAACTTACTGATCAGTACCGGAAAATGGAATGCGTCATTGCCCCTGTGTGCTTTTCTTTGAATTACCATGGCTGCTATTTCCCCAAAATTCACATGCTCCCTTGTCAAAATGGCCGCAACTAAAATGGCCCCTTCTTGATTTATCTTCTAATCATTTTGAGAGGGTAGGAATTGGATACTGACAAGATCATAACACAGATGGGCTTCAAATTGAAGAGTTCTTCTTAGGATGTCACCTCTCATAGTGGCCCATATAGGAGTGGAATGAGCAAGGATGGCAGCAGTTTCATGGTATGGTTTCACTTCTGCTTGCAACATAGCCATGAGAGCCGGTGCATGTTCGATTGGGTTTTCTCAATAGATGGTATTGATGGCAGCGGGGGTAATGCACACTTTCTTGCCCCTAACCACAACTGAGTCCAGGTTGGGGAATTTTTCTGCCGGCCATCTATACCTTTTTGAATCTTGTGTGTCTTGATAGGCCGCAAAGAACTCCCGCACGATTTCCTCATAGTATCCCTCGGTGACATCTTGAAAAGGGTACCAATCCCGTTCGGCAAATTGACGGTGCATATTGGGAACCTCAGCCCCAACTTCCCCTAAGTTAAAACTCTGCTCTTCGTTGAATGTTCTAGCATTGTCCCAGGTGTAGATGGTCTTCATGCCTTCCACCCCAAATTAGAGCCTTGCTTCTTCTGTGGCAGACATTTACCTTGGTTGGCCTCCCGTGTTTCTCCTGCTAGAAGACATGTTCTGCATCCATAGATTGTGAGCCAAAACAAAACAAAAATCTAAAAAGAAGTTAACAAACTAAACAGGTTGGAATATAACGAACTAGAAAAACAAAGTAGGGGACTGAAGGCTTGTGCGGACCACATGCCAAATGCACCAGAAGGAGTGTGCATCACATGTGCTATTGCACAAGCTTACAGAATCCTACAGTGATTTTCCCCGTCAAGGTACGAAGCTGGTGCGGAATGCACCATCCAAAGTGCACGTCGCACTATGCTTCGCCCCTTGAAACAATGAGCTGGCTGTCTTTTTGAACATGGTGCGATGCCTTGTACGACCCGCACATTAGGATCTAGCATCGCATGCGAAACGCATAAGGGCACAAGTGGAATTTTTAGTTCCTTGTGTTCTTGTGAATTATGCATGTGATCCGTAAAGCAAGATGTGCTTAGGAACTTGGCACCACGCAACAAACCAATCAACATTAAATAAGGGAGCAAGGGATATCATGACCATAAACATCCGGGTACTTAGACTTCTCTGGATTTCCTTTGACAACATCAAGCAAGAAAATGACTTAACGACTTCCCTTAAGATGGACCTTACCCCGTTTATCATCGGGAACATCAAGCCCTTACTTGCAACAATGGGTACCAACAAACTTAGCAACAATTAACCCCTCCCCGCACAAGATCATACACCCAAAGATAATTTGCGACAACAAATCATGGGCATACGAGTAACAAGATTCAGTCCTAATAATCAATTCTCAACAAAACCTCATGACTAACGATGATTTTCCCTTAAGAATGACGTCACCGAATCTATCATCGGGCCAAACCATTCATCAATCACAAGTGGGTTACTCATACTTCACTCCAAACTCAGATTTCAAGGCTAAAATTCACTACTAATCAACATGAATTAACAAAATTTAAGTTCTACCAAGTTGACAGTAAGCAAAATCATCAATACAACTCAAAATTAAAGACCAAAATTTTTTGAATCTCACCCAAAATCAACATGACAATTCTATTAAGCATGCTTCACAATATGAGTTCCCAACCTTCATAAAAACACGTATTTAACATCAAAG
The DNA here is from genome assembly GCA_003996215.1 of Jaltomata sinuosa. Lineage (NCBI taxonomy): Eukaryota > Viridiplantae > Streptophyta > Magnoliopsida > Solanales > Solanaceae > Jaltomata > Jaltomata sinuosa. Next base: position 211,765 of record QJPP01007201.1, on the reverse strand, counting down.
AACTTACCACAAGTGAAGATTAGGAGAAGAGAAGAGAAAATTGAAGCTTTTTGTAGTGCAATAATGGTGACCCACTTGGCTTCCCCAGAGAAACTAGCGGCAGCGATAGTGGCGGAGCGGTGAAGATGGTTGGGTGAGAGGAGGAGAAGATTTTGGGGAGGTTTGAGGGATTTAGAGAGAATTTTGAGAGAGAAATTGAGAAGTTAGAGAGAAAATGTGGTGAAGGTGGTGAAGGAGGCGGTTTTAAGAAGAAAAAGAAGAAGAAAAGTCGGTCGGGTCATCTCTGGGTCAAGTCGATCAATGGTTTAGGTCAATTAAAATTCAATTTTACCTGTTGTGTGCCACGATATGCGATTTGCACCAGCCTTGGTGCGGACTGCATGTCGTTTTGCACATTGCCCTTTTTCTCCCTGGTTTTGCTCAGGCTTATGGTTTGTCATGCGATGGAGGTGCGATGCGCACTTGGGCTCATGTGGACAACACGGCCTAGCGCACGTTACCTCCAATTTTTCAACTTCCTTCCAGGCAGTCTATTTTGGCATGCGATGAGCTGTGCGACATGCACAATTACTTGTGTGGTCCGCACAGTCCTCCGCACAACCCATGTTTTCACTTGTCCATGTTTCTACTCCATGCATTCCCTACAAACACACCAAAAACAACAAAAGATAACCAAAAACAAAGTAAACAAACTTGGATTGCCTTCCAAGCAACGCTTGATTTAACATCGCAGCTTGACGATACTACCTCAACTCACCCATTCTTTGGATTGGTGATGGTATCACTGGGCAGTGTTCCCTTCATCCTCGGGGTTCATTTGTGCCTCAAGATGCTTGATCGAGGCTGAGTGAGAGCTCACGGTTTGGTGAAGTGTTGAAACTTCACTCCTTTTCTTACTCACTCCCGTATTTGTCGTATCCACCTTCTTAAGAACCAAGTACAACATGTCCTCTAGCTTGGAATGACTCGGGTTACTTGTGCCCGGTTGGTAGAGAGAGTCTGCCTTGTTCGGAGGTATATAGGGATTTGAACTCTGGTGATTGAAGCGATCACCATCTTTGTCTCTATCCCTCCAATTTCCGTCCCTTTCTTTGTCTCGTATCCAACCTTAGTTCTCCTCCCTCGGGCGATAATACTCGGGATGAGAACCCACTAACCCAAAGCACAGTTTACCATCGATAACTATCATCAGCTCATCATCACTCGCTTTGATTTTCGGTGTACTCACAACATTCACCACTTTCGCACCACCTACTCCCATTACATGCTTGGCCATAAAGTCAATTTGTGTCATCATCTTGTCCATTGACTCATCCTACTCCTCATCTCTTTTTCTCATTTCATTGGTCAAGATGGATGAGGGCATTCCCGAAGTTGGCACATCCTCTTCTCTCATATGCCAAGCTTGGTTGGTTTTGGTCATTCGCTCTAAAAAAGTCGAGGCAATGGGAAATTCTAAGTCCATGAAGGTGCCATGTAACACCCCAAAATTCGATCCAGCTTTTAAACTTAAGAAATCTGAAAATTATGAACTTTCCAGAAATGATGGGTCCAAACCATGGACCGTGGTTCGAACCACGAGTTATAGAGTGGATCCGTGATTTAAGTCTGCCAGAATCAGTCTCTGGTCTGAGAACCACTAGTTGGTTCTACGGACCGTAGTTCAGTCTACGGCCCATCCTGTCAACTCGTGGAATCAGACCTGAGGACTGACTGATTCCCAGGAACCACGAGTCAAGACTACGGACCGTGGTTTGAATTACGGGTCCGTCCTGTTGACTCGTGGAACCTGCTCAGAGGCCTGCTAAAGCCCTTAGAAACGATGAATTAGTTCTACGAATCATAATCCTTTCTACGGGTATATCCTGTTGACCCATAGAATGTCTTCTGCAGGTTGGTCATTTGGCCGAGAACCACGAGCGGGAACCACGAGTTGTGGTTCAAACTACGACCCGTGGAATCGACCCGCGATTCCTGAAGCCGACCCTTATTATCAGCTTTTCTTAATAAAATCCCAGGGGTATTTTTATAATTACCCACCCTTCTAACTCCTAAGTGAGGTTATTTTGGCCATTCTTAGCATGATTTCTAACCCTATTAGCCTAAGTCCCTTCTCATTACCTCATTCATCTCCCAAAAAGCAAAAGAACTCCTTCAAGCTCCAAGTCTCAAGCTCCAAGTTCAAGTCTCCTTTTCTTTTCAATTTCAAGTAGGTTAGCTTCAATCAAGGTATGTGAGTATTCAACAATGGGTTCCTTTCACCCTTGTGCCCAAAACCCCAAATCTTTATTTTGATATCATGAACTTTCAAATTAGGGTTTTTACCCAATTTTTATGAGTTTTGCTATAAATTGCCCTCTCATGATTTTATTATGAAATTACTACTAAATTGCATGATTTTGCATAGGTTCTTACATATGAACTCCTATTTTCAAATTGAAGGCTTATTATGGCAAATTCTACATGCATAATTTGATTCATTGAAAAAAATAAACAATAACATTTTTCAAAGCAACATGCACCAAAAAGTGTCTTTTGTTTCTCACTAATAATAATAAGAAAACTAGAGAGAATATGAAAAGAACCTTTTTCATTGAAAAGGACATAAGGGTTATTTACTTGGAAAGAAACATTCCTAAAATAATCAAAATACGATTGTTTGAACGTTTTGAGCTTTGTTTGGACGTTTAACAACACTCTATTTTTTATTAATTAATCGGAAAAGGGTCAAATATACCCATGTACTATTAGAAATAGTTTAAATATACCCTTCGTTATACTTTGAGTGTAAATATACCCTTTCCGTTATACTTTGGGTCTAAATATACCCTTGTACTATTAGAAATGGTTTAAATATACCCCTCGTTATATTTTGGATTCAAATATACCCTTTTCATTATATTTTCGGTTCAAATATACCCTCATTATACTTTTATGCTAATTTATTCCCCCTCCCCCCCTTTGTGTTTATAAAGGCGATTTACCCTTATTTTTTTTATAAACGGACACGTGATGAGCTTCAAAATAAAAATAACTCATCACCAAATGTAAATATTTGCGCGACTCACTTTACAAACTCACCTATTAATCTATCTCCGATTCACTCCCCTCGATTCATATAAAAATAATACACATATTCACAATTTATATCCATGTCATTTAAATATTTCTTTAGCCTCACATCGAATAAACTTCTTTACAGGGAATTTCTAAAATTTCGATATATAAGAAAAATCAATTTCCTTCTGTTATCATCTTTTGGTCTAATATTAGATGTTAAAACTCTTACTTGAAATAATTAGCTAAGCAAGATTATCATATATAAATGCAGGAAAAACAATTCCTTTATCTGATAAACGGATCATTAATGTCAACGAAAAAATATTCAAAAATAGGTGGAACAAAGACTTTAAAGAGTTTGAATTATGAGAGGAAAATAAAATAGAAGACTACAAGAAAAGAAAAGAACTTAAAGGGGAGGCATTAAGATGGTTTAAATGGGTGAGTGTAAAAAATAAGGGTAAATCAGCATAAAAGTTTAATGAAAAGGGTATATTTGAACCCAAAGTATATCGACAGGGTATATTTTGACCCTTCTCTGTTAATTAATTAACAAATGGTCATTTTGAATTAGGCTTCCAAATTCTAGACAGATGCCCTGCTTTAAGAAAAGAATGAGAAAAACCAAAAAGGTTATCAACAGAGCGCACGAGGCCACTGAAATTGGTCCAGCAAAATATGGGAGCTTGCTCTGTGTTTGGCAACGGGTTTCAGTCGATAATCGCTCTTTCTTCTTTTCCAACTCCTCAACCAGCTTCCAATAGAAACCGACGCATTCACAAGTTCCGGTCTTCGATCTCTGTATCAACAAAGATAACTACAAATTCTATTCCCTGTATTAAGATAGGGGAATTTCAGAATGTGCTCACGGATTATGTCTCTTCAAATCAGTTTCCTGTTTCTCGTAGTGATAGACAGTGTGTAATTCTTCAAATTCAGGAGTCATCTGACTTGGGTTCTGCTCTTGCAAGGTTTCGACTCTCTCTCTCTCTTCAAATTCTTCAAATATGACGGAAAGTGTAATCCTGAATTGTTAGATACCATGAAATTGGATATATATTTTCTACCAAAATGGAGAAATTAACTTCAATACTTATGGGTGGGAGTCATTTTCTATTGTCAATATTCACTTTTGTTCCAGTATCACTTGTTTCAATTGTCCTGAAGACATTCTTTTTTTTTGATAAACGTCTGGGCCACTTGTATCTGCTATTGTCGGATAAACATTTTTGTCAGCCTGTAATACCTAAATAATGATCATCAAAATGTTAAAACAGGAAAATATTTTTTGTATACATTATTCTTTTGCTTATTGCTTTTAGTATACATGGGCGATTATGTAAGTGGTGTTGGCTCTTGTATGTGCTTTGACGTTGAAATGTGGATACCCATTTTCTGGGTATTTGCAACTTTTTGTCGAATGACCCATGAATTATTCAACTGTATTAGCTGCTTTTCAGGCATGGCGAGACGCTTAAAGTACAAGATATAAATGTGATTTTGCGCTATTTCGGGAAGCTTGGTAGACGACGGGAGCTTTATCAGGTTCTGTCAGCAAACGTATCAAGTTTTCTTATTTTTTGCTAATAATGATGTTCCAATGTAGAAACATCCAAGGGTGTGGCCTTGTGGTCAATGAAGTGAGAGGAGAACCATGAGGTTTTAGGTTCAAATTCCAGCGGAGATAAAAACACTAGTTGATTTTTTTGTATTCCATGGAAATAACCGAGTTGCACGCAAGCTGGCCTGAACACCACAGTTATAAAAAAATGATGTTCCAATGTACAATTTGTCTGATGGTTAGGCTATCTAATTTTTTATTTGTTGTTGAATCAGCATCTTGAAAACTTTCTGTCTAATAGGACTCTCCGTACATTTCAGCATTAACAAAGTGCAGCTGGTATGTGGAATTGTTGGGACACTAAAGAAAAGCTTGAGAAACTTATAGCTATCCTTGTAGAAACTTGATCACCTATATTTGAAGAGAATCCTTCATGAGTTCTGCAATGTATGTCAATTAAGGAACTATGTCATACGTATTACATTCTGTTAACTCTATCTAGGAACCGGAAAACTCTACCTCCTTCCTCTTCTCTTCCTTATCTCCTATTTTTCTCCGTAACATAGTGCACTTTTGCCTTCTTCCTGTCCTGTGGAGGAACCTTTTCTGCTTAAAGGAGGATTCATTTAACTGAAACTGTAGTTGATGAAATTATGTTAAAAACTGAAAACTAAAGGTGCAAATTCAATCAAGGAGGACTGATGTGCAAAACGGAGGAAGTTGTCTGCAATAAAGGAAGTAACTTAATTGCTGAACATTCTTTTTACAGAAAAATAACTACATACCCATCCATGCGCGTGCGCACACATACAGACACATACAACAACAACAACTACAACATACCCGGTGTAGTCCCACAAGGTGGGATCTGTGGAGGGTCGAGTGTATGCAGACCTTATCCCTACCTCACAAAGGTAGAGAGACTATTTCCGAAAGACCCCCGGCTCAGGTAATACATATCAAAGAACATATAGAAGAAAAGAAATATAACAAGTACTAGAGGAAACATCAAATAGCATACATGAAAAGAAACAGTAACAACATCAAAGTAATGCGATAACCAAAACACATGGCACAATCGGTAGTCACATAAATCACAGGATAGGGATACACACACACACACACATACATATAACCTATATCCATTTTAATCATAGTTGGAGTCCTAATTCTTGTCAAATAAGTGTCTCCATGTATCCAATTCTTGTAGACATATGTGAGAAAAGTTATTCTCTACCATGAATGACTAAGTTAATCATTTCAAAGGATTTAAAATAACCAACTTACCGGAAAAACTAAAGAAAGAATATAATTAAAGAAAAAATGTTTAGACTATTATGCATGTTTAGACTATTATGCATTTCCTTGCTTCCAAGTTTCAACTATGCTTTTAAAATATATTAAACTGAACTAACAGGCTTCTTCTCTTTTCGTCTACTTCTATGCTATAATCTGTGTTTTAAGTAAAATATCTTTCCAAAATTTCTGAACCTCTCATTCTCCAAAAGAAAAAAAGAGAATTTCTGAACCTCTACCCCATGTCAATATGTCTTTATTATTAGTTGAGCCTGTGCCGTATCTTTCAATTCTGTAGATAGTGGATAAAAGATCCGTTCTACCATCTTCTTTTCTTCAGTCGGCATTGTCCTTTTTATGGATTGCAAACTGCAAGATTGTCTTTTTGTTTACATGTGTTTGAGTGAGGTTAATTATGCTACTTACGCGTAAGCCAGAGGCCACCAAAGTTAAAGAGAAACAAGTTACAATATTTTGGTACTAGATAGAGAGCAAATGCTAAAATAGAAAGTTGATTGATTTGGTAACTATCAAAGATAAAGCTGGAAAGATTTAGAAAGTATCATAAGTACTGATCGAACTGGAGCTCCATATTTGATATCCTTATTTGAAGGCATCCAGAATGTTTTGCTTCTAAAATTGATTCAATGTTCTTTTTTCTTTTGGTGTTTTTCGTTTTCATATAATCTTAGAAATATTTGTTTCATGTCTCTGCTCTACTGCATTTCTTTGGGGTTCTTTATGGAGTGATTAGTAATCAATTTATCAGACCATCAGTCAATGTACCGGAAAATGTATTTAACATTTATAAACACTCAAATCGCTCGGTATGGAAGCTTTTTTAGTCAGCCAATTCCCCAGCAAAGTTCACTCTGTTTCCATGTGTGAGAATATACCACAAAAGAAAGAAATGAAGAATAACAAGAACAACAACAATTACTACGCCTTAGTCCCAAACAAGTTAGGGTCGGCTATATGAATCCCCACTTCTTCATCTTCTTCATTTTAGCTCATTTCATATCATTATACTTGGCAAAAAAGCTCATATAATGTAATTATCATACTAAAAGTATAAAAGTGGAAAATAAGGTAACTATATATATATATATAATAAATAATAGTACTAATAATAATAGTAATAATAATGATATCAAAAGTTCTCTAACAAGTCTAAAACCTATCCTCAACTAGTAGATATCACCTATATGGATCTTTTTCTTCTATTATGCCCTATCTTTAGCTAATCTGCATTTGTACCAAGGATATATAGGTAAAAACTTTTCTCTCTAAGGTTCTAATCCAATGTGAATTTTTAAATCACATCACAACCCAAAACCCCAACTGTGGTCCTTCTGATCACCGAAACCCCCTTTCTCTTCTACTTCTCTCATTTTTTTTCCCGCCATAGTCACCACTAACCACCTGCGACCCAATCCCAGAAACCCCACCCTCAAAAAGTATCCCATGCGCTCGCAGGCACCACCAGAACCTCCCAGACACAGACACCACGCGCGTCACGAGCCTTCATTTTTTTTCTTCGACATTTCGGACTACAGGGGCATTCCGAAATTTTCTCCTGTTTCTCTTTTAACAGACCTAGCAACTATGGGGGATTGCACTTATTTTGAAATAAGTTTCAAGTCATTTGATGTAGAGAAGATCTCTGGGACAATGGGAGAATGGTATGAATGGACTGAAAGAAGCAGAAAAGCCATTACAAGAACATCTTTCAACAGGACAGCAATGGAGTGGATCATTATGACTTCGCGAGAAGCTTCCATGGCAATGGGAAATAGTGTGAAAAGATGGAGGAAAAGATGCGTCTTCTGATATCTTTTGTGCCCGAAACTTCAACAAATATGGAAGATTTGTTAGCTTGATCAATGTGAGGGGTAAAAGGAGGTTATTCCTTATTATCCCTAAGTTAACACTCAACTCTGGCGGGAAAGATATTGCAGACAAAGTGGGAAAGTTAATCAACAAGTGTAAGTCGGTAATAACTTCGAGGAGTTCAGAATGGCTGACTATAATATGGCTTATGCAGAGGCATTGAGAAGCATAAAATGGGCGAGCAGAACAGGGAATGATGTAGTTGATGGTACATTTAAGAAGGGGGTAGAATATGCATAAATGGTACCTCTATCCCTCATAATGAGGTTCTAAAAAGATGTTTGGTGGGAAAGTTTGAGAACAAAGTTAATGCTTCCATAACTCTTGTAGAAGTCAGGAAATGGGCCAACAGTATATATGGAAGCAAGCGCATGGTCTGAACATCTACGAGATGGGCAATGAATTTTTCCTCTTCGAGTTCGCACTTAGAACTACGTTGGAGTAGGTGATAGTTGGCGATTGGACCTAGAAGAACTCCCTTGTCAAATTACAATGGTGGAAACCATTCATAGGGGCTATTGTGGAGAAGGACAAGGCTGACACGTCCTGGGCCAAAATTGTGGGATTTCCTTTGCATTTATGGTTCTAAAAAACCTGTAAAGCAATTGGTAACCTCTGTGGAGGTTGGGTCAAAACAGAAGAGGAGACAACTCAAAAATCACCTCAAATAGGCGAGGATAAAGGTTCGAGGAGATGGTCGTGATATTCCAAAAGAATTTACGGTGGACAATGGTGGAATCCTGTATGTTATGCAGATTTGGTCGGAAACTCTGGTGAGGGTGGTGGTCGGCGACACCAAGAACTACATCAGCTGCCCTAATCTTTTTAACTAACGGTCCTTTGTCGAGGACCCAAAGGGTAAAGGGGTGGGTGTTTATAAAGGTGCTGGTCAAAGTGCAGAGATGGGGCCACGTGAACATGTGGATACACGTGGGGAACCTAGGGAGGTCAAGGTTAAAGAAGGGAATTGGGCGAATTTATTTAATATGAAGTCTTTATGTCTAGGCCCAAAAAAGACGGTGATGGGTAAATGCCCAAACTCGATTAAAAACGATTTGCTCCTCTCACAAGACACACATGAGGAGCATGTAGGCACTCCTAGGATCTAGAGAGATGGAGGAGCCATGCGAGTTGTAGGGGAAGCAACTTAGTGGTCTAATAGAGTTGAAGATCCTAGCCTCTAAGCTCCTAGAGGCATTCAAGGATTGGAAGCAGAAGCTGAAGAAGATACAACCATATTAATGAGAAAGAGTAAAAAAGTGGAATTACCAACCATGCAAACAGGGGACAGTGCGTAGAAGAAAGAAATTGACAAAATTCCTAGCCAATCAGGGGAGAAGGAAGCATGCGAAGAGCTAAATAGGCAAGAAGCAGCAGAAAACAACATGCAATTACAGTAGATTCATGATGCAGAGCCAGTTTCCACGGTTCTGACAGGGAATAGGGGGAATCTGAGACCGAAGCCTCGAATTGGGTTAACACTCACATCTTAGAGCTAGGTAACACATATGGGGTGGCCTTTGTGAGTTTCGAAAAGGAAACCTTAGCTTTACTCATAGAAGATTGATGAAAGAAAGGCTGAACTGGACATGAAGGAGCAAAGCAAAACTTCTAATACTACCAAAAGCAGGGGGATAAGGAAAAATGAGTTGAAGAATTTACGGTCCAGTCTTAATGAGGAAGTTGAAGGTGTCAGACACGGGGGGAGGCCTCTCAGTTTAACTTTTAAATGAAATTCAATTTCATCACTTGGAGTGTAAGGGTTCTTAACAACATTAGCAACATAAATCTTTTTAGGACATCCTTACAAAAGTGGAAAGCAAATGTATATTGTTAACACTCACATCTTAGAGCTAGGTAACACATATGGGGTGGCCTTTGTGAGTTTCGAAAAGGAAGCCTTAGCTTTACTCATAGAAGATTGATGAAAGAAAGGCTGAACTGGACATGAAGGAGCAAGGCAAAACTTCTAATACTACCAAAAGCAGGGGGATAAGGAAAAATGAGTTGAAGAATTTACGGTCCAGTCTTAATGAGGAAGTTGAAGGTGTCAGACACGGGGGGAGGCCTCTCAGTTTAGCTTTTAAATGAAATTCAATTTCATCACTTGGAGTGTAAGGGGTCTTAACAACATTAGCAACAAAAATCTTTTTAGGACATCCTTACAAAAGTGGAAAGCAGATGTATATTGTTTCCAAGAGACTATGATAAATAAGAATGTGGAGGACATAGCTAAATTACTGTGGCCAAGTAGGTGGATGAAATATGGCTACATGGAAGCTAATGGTAGCAGTGGGGGAATCCTGATCATGTGGGATAGTAGGGCCTGGAATGGTGTCTTGGTTGAGACAGGTCAAAAAACTCTATCACATTTAGATTTGATTCTGTCGAGAACCCTTTCACATGGTTCCTCACTGTGGTGTATGCACCTCATACCTGAAGTGAGAAACTAGAGTGTTGGGAGGAAATAACTGCTGTTAAGGAGTTGTGTGGGTTCCCATGGATCTCTTGTGGGGACTTTAATACAGTTAGATTCATGGCAGAGAGAAGAGGTTGCAGCAGGATCACAAATGTTATGACAGATTTTTCTAGATGGATTGAAGATCTTGAACTTCATGACTCTCCACTAAATGGAGGGAAGTTCACTTGGTTCAGGGGAGTCAATTATAGAAGTGCAGCTAGGCTGGACATGTTCCTATTTTCCATGGAATGGGAGGATTCTTTTAGAAGTATCAAACAAAGGACACTTCCACGAGTAGTATTTGATCACAACACTATAGTTCTTGAATGTGGTAACTGGGAAAAGAAAAGCTCAAGTTTTAAATTTGAAAACTAGTGGCTAAAGGTGGATGGATTCAATGATCGAATAAGTGGCTAATTAGGCTGTCCTGATTACAAGCTTAGTGTCAAGTTAGAAATGCTGAAGCAGAAGCTTAAGTCTGGAGCAAAACTACTTTGAGGAACTTGCTAGCAGGAAGAATAGTTTGCTAAATAAACTGTCTGTACTGGATCTGATCCAAGATGATAGGATTCCGCCTGAAGATGAAATGATGGTCAAAGCTACAATAGTAGTGGAACTGGAGGAATTGGCTAAGAATGAGGAGGCAAGTTGGAGACAGAAGTCCAGAGTTCTTTGGCTGAAACAAGGGGACAAAAACACCAGGTTCTTTCGGAGAATGGCATAAGCTCATAGAAGATACAACACCATTGATAGACTGGTGGTTTAAGGGGAGGAAATCCAAGATCCTGAAGGTGTCAAAGTGGCTATGATAGAGTTATATAACAGACTCTATTCAGAATTAGAAACCTGGAGACCCTCTTTTGAGATGGGTTGTCCTAGAGTTACACAGGAGGAAGGCCTTTTACTAAAACTGAAGTGCTTCATATCATCAAGCAATGTGATGGTGATAAAGTACCCGGACCTGATGGCTTTACAATGTAATTCTTCAAGGAATGCTAGAACATCCTGAAAGATGACTTCATGCAAACAATCCAGAACTTTGACCTGCATGAAGTCTTTGAGAAATCTTTTAATGCTACTTTCATAGCACTTACTCCAAAGAAGCCAGGAACAGAAGAGTTAAGGGACCAATCAGTTTGATAGGAGGAGTGTGTAAGATAAGCTCTGAACTTATCACCGAGAGAATGAAAACTGTCATGCGAAACTGGTTGACGAGCATCGGATGACTTTCTTGAAGGCTGGGCAGATCATGGATGCAGCCTTACTGGCCAACGAGTTGGTAGAGTCTAGGGTGAGACAAGAGATTCCTGGAATCTTGTGTAAACTAGACAGAGAGAAGGCTGTTGACCACGTCAACTTGTCCTTCTTACTACAAATCATAGAAAACATGGGATTTGGCACCAAGTGGATCAACTGGATAAGGTTTTGCATTTCTAATGTGAAATACTCCCTCATCATCAATGGCAGCACGAAAGGTTTCTTTCAATCATAGAGTGGGCTAAGGCAGGGTGATCCCATGTCACCCTTCCTCTTTATTATAGCCATGGAAGGATTAAATCACATGGTCAGAATAGCTCTTGCAGTCCATAAATTTCTTCATCCCATGTCACCCATGCCTCTTGCAGTCCACAAATTTCTTCATCCACTTAGATGCCTTGTTCAAGTAGGACTTAGCAATGTCAAGCTGCTCCTCCGTGATGCACCGTTTAATGTCTCCAAACTTCGGCACATAGACCCTCAGACCTGTTCAAGCAATAGACCATCTTTCACCCATATGTGTCTCGTCTTTCCTTGGGTGGCTAACTTTATAACTTTATAAGTATTTCCTCTGCATATGTAGCATTTCTTTTTCTCGGCTTGTGCTTTCTTTTCGACGTAGCCCTTGCAGCCAATTGACTTCTTGTTATAAAACTTATTGGTTTCTTGAGTCTTGGGGTGTTGTTGATGTATTTCCTTTCTTTTACCACAATCTTCCCCATCTTTAGCATTGCCACCCTTCGACTCATTGCCTCTGCCTTTGTCATACTTCTCATGCCTAAAATCCATCAAAGACTCGGCCTCCACTATGGCTTGGTCTATATCCATGACTCGTTGGTGTTGCAACTCCTGTTTAGCTCAATTCTGCAACCCGTCCATAGAGTGGAACAACAAGTCATCGCTGGTGAGGTTGGGAAGTTGAAGCATAAGGATGGTGAACTCCGTGACGTAGTCGCGTATGCTCCCTGTCTGATTCAACTCACTATGTTTGCATCTTACCTCGTACAAGACATTATTTGGGAAGAACTGACGCTTGAACTGAGCCTTAAACTGATCCACGTGCTAATAGTGCACAAACCTCTCTCAGCATCAACCACCTTCCTTCTCCACCATAGCATGGGATTATTCGATAGATACAACACAACGATGTTGATCTTGGCCTCGTCGTGCCTCACTTTTCCATCCCTGAAATAGTTCTCCAGGTGCCAAAGAAAGTTCTCCACGTTTTGTGCATCATGAACCCCTTTGAACACTGGCGGCTTGGGAGCCTCGATCTTTGCCTCCCTCGTCACAACAACGTTCTTGGCTGCTTCAACCACACCATCATTGACTTGCTCCTCGAGTGCCTCTGTCTTTGCCTTCATGGCATCGATAGTGCTCAACACCTCCATGAGTCTGCACTCTAAGGTAGTGATGGTTTGCCTTTAGCTCTACCTCGACATGCGTATGCCCCTCCAAGTTGGTTCAGATGCTCTCAATCTCCTCAAGAGTATGCCCTTCAAGAATGTTAACGATGCCCTCCACTTTTCCTAAACGTGGGCCAAATATCTCGACGGCGTCTATCCCTGCATTAACCTTCCTAACCCACTCTTTATTGAGCGAGACGTCCTCGGGAAGGACCTCCACTTCATCCTCGCTTTCCTCTGTGGCAGATGGTTCTTGGGACGTTAGCCCTACGCCTGACACAACCTCGGTCGACACCTCCTGGTTCTTGTTGGTGGCACTCCTCTTCTTCTACGGGCCTTCTTGCTAGTGGCATCCTGGATGACGTTGGATAGGGTGTTAGCAACGTTGAATTCCCCACCGTTTGCCATTCCCTTGGTTGCAACCTGGCTCTGATACCACGTTGTTACATTCTTAGTCTTCAACAAAGCGCACGTGCAACACTTGACAACTCGCTCACGTTCTTGCACCACTTGCTCACGATCTTGCTATGCCATGTCAGCCTATGACACTAGGAATCACTAAGAGAATGGTAGAAAGAACACAAGATAATTGCAAGGAAGATTTGTATTAGAGAAACTTGAATTGTTTGATTGATGATCTTACAAAGGAAATGACCCTCTATTTATACTACTCATCTAAGGGCTAATGAGTAAATAATAATTTACACAAGTCCCTACATATTTATAAATAAGTCCCCCTCTAGAATTTTCTACTAGGCTAGAATATTCCAAGGTCTTCCTAAGACAGTCTTCTAGAAAGTCTTTCCACGGAAATTCTCCATGGTTCTAGAATCTTCCCACAAATGTTAACCTCCTTCTTGTGTAAGCATCCCACATCGCAAAAATGTCTGCCAAGTGTCACCTAGGTGGCATGATGATGTGGCTGGTCATCACACTTGTTACTACTAAAAGTGTGAACAAATACCCAAACATTTTTTTTGATTCAAATTTGCTTAGCGAATACCCCTAAGCAGAGTGCTTGGTGGCTAATTTTATAAATATCAAACCAAAACCAAAATTATCCTTTGCATCATGAAAGAAATACAAACTTGCAAACATAATAAAAGCTAGGATCACTTTAAGCTAAACAAAAGCTTAAAGCTAACATTATGTGGATAAGGTCTGGCAAAAATTGCTGTAACAAGAACTAGGCGTAGGGTCAATGCATCCAATTACTTTGGCCAGAAACAACCTAAGAACGGAAACCCAAACTGAGTTTGTATGTAAGGACAAAATGTTGGAAATATAAGATCGGAAGCAATTCAGATTGATTTTTCAATAACAAACTTGAATAACAAGATAGGCTGTGGGTGTCATTAAAAGGTTAAGGTAGTAAAGTCCATTTGACTCACACCGGGTACCAATAATCCCTCCGATGCTACAATCGCACAACAACTAAGTTATTGAGCAAGGTTCCTAAACAATTGAGTGTTGAGACAAGCGACTAATTGATATATGATTGAAAAGTTAACTGGAACATAAAGAATGAGTTTAAAGTCATAGAGGGAAATAGGATAACATGGCCTACTTCAAGTGCCATGGTTTTGTGAACCATTGACCAATGTGACAACACAAAGAGATTTTTTCGAGGATGTGACAATAGGAAGAGATTGATAATAAGAAATGAAAGATTAAAGAAATTTATTACAAAGTATAATCGGATGCTCTTGATCCAATGACTCAAGGTCATAATGAGAAACATAATCTATGAGATTATCCGTTTGAATAACAGTTGTGGCCCAGCCTCTGAGAATGCGACACCTCACTCTGCGAACGCGAAGGAAAGAGCTGCTGCACCAGGGAAAAAATAAAATTTGGTGCATTTGAAATGGGATTTGACATCCGAAACTCACCCAAACCCCCTCGAGTCCCAATCCGAACATAGGTACAGGTCTAAAATCATCATCCGAACCTATAGGAACCTTTACACCACAAATCTAAGTCCGTTTAATCCAAATTTTGACTTTGGTCAACTCTATGAACTTTAAGCGTCTAGTTTAGGTTCAAGTACTCCAAAACGCTCCCGAGCCCTTGGGACCTTGCCACCTAAACCCGCAAGTCATAAATCATCAGAAGAACCCATGAAAAGTCTCACATAGGCTATGTTGCTCAGACTCTCCAAACATGTTGCCACACAGTGTCGAATCGTCCAAAAATGCACAGGAGGATCCAACATGCATCCCACAACATATTTGATGAGTTCGAGCAACATAGCAAATAGGGAAAAGGGGTTCTAAAACTCAAAACGACCGGTTGGGTCGTTACAGATCCAGTCCTTCTGACGGTGTTGGTTTGTGCACAACACCTACGAAAGGCAAAACCTGTGGATGGGCAGTTTTCAAATTGGCACAATGACTAGTTTCTCAATAATGCTCTAATAACATGTGAAAGATATATAACACAAAAGAAAACAGTGAAGATTGTATTGCTTGATAATACTCCCAGTAGGGTGTTTAAATAGTACATACACCTATTCCAAATTAGGACAGAAATCAAAGCTACAGATTTACAAAATACACAATATCTCCCTAATTGATTAAAGATACACAATATTCTTAATACCATACAATTTTTCAACATTTTTATTATTCGAGTGTCAAGAGTATTATGTATCCTTTCAAGTTTAATTAGAAATAAAACCATTCAGATTTGGCATATGATATTTGCCTACATGAACGTTATTTCAATTTATTGTTCTATTTCGTATTTGTGTTATTACCAGGTGTTTGATTGGATGCAGCAGAATCAGAAGATCAATGTTGCGTCGTACAGCAGTTATGTAAAGTTCATGGGGAAGAGCCTCAGTTGTGTTGAGGCTGTAGAAATCTACAGAAGCATCAAAGACAGGTCGACAAAGTTTAATGTCTCAGTCTGTAATGCATTTCTTAGTTCTCTAATCAAAAACGGAAAATCTGAGAGCAGTCTCAAACTGTTTACTCAAATGAAGCGAGATGGTTTAGTACCAGATGTTGTCACATATAGCACGGTATGCCGCTTCCAATTATAAATCGTTCCTACTCCTAGCAGTTACAGACTTACAGTCACCTAGTCATGTTAAATAGGTGTTGGTTGTTGAATCATAGAATTGGCAATAAAAACATGGAACTGCTTAATATGTTGCGTATTCCCAAAACTAAACTTGTTGATTACAGAAACTCCAGCATAATTTAGTGTTTAGCCCCTTTATAACCTTCATCTACGATGTTTTAGCTTCTTGCAGGCTGTGCCAAAGTAAAAGATGGATACTATAAGGCACTAGAGCTGGTTCAGGAGCTGATGTCTAATGGACTGCAAATGGATAGTGTGACTTATGGGTCACTCCTTTCTGTCTGTGCTTCACATAAAGAGTGCAATGAAGCTGCAAAGTACTTTCAGAAGATGAAAGATGAAGGTCATTCTCCTAATGTATACCACTATAGCTCTTTGCTCAATGCTTACTCTGCTGACAGAAATTGTGAGAAGGCTGAGGCATTGATTGAAGAGATGAGATCTGCAGGTTTAGTATTAAATAAGGTTTGTCATGAAGCGCTCTTACCTGTAAAGTAAATAAAATATCACTATGTATGTTCACTGGTTTCAAGATATCAGATTTGGGAGCAACAATGGAGTAACTGGGTCCAGTTAGGACTTCCAAGAGCCCCTGGTTGTTGTTTTTGTCCGTACCTTTTTGGACAGGGTTACATTCATTTCCTTTTTCCTAATCACAGTGAAAATAAGAGAGGAAAGAACGGCAAGTTAGGAACCAAAGAGAGGTCACAATGCATATATATTGCATGAACATAACTCCTTCCTCACATGCGACCCTAATTTTTTCTCATGGCCAAGCATGTGAAAATTCTTTTTGAAAAAGGTTGACAGTGAGACTTGAACTTTGGACCTCTGCTCTGTTTGAAAAGTTTAAGCGATTTAGAGCACTCTGAGAATAGTCGAGATTTTTGGTATTGTAGGAGTATTAAGTTTGAGGACGTTAAGGAGGTTATTCGTAAGATGAGAAGGGGGAGGGCGACCATGTCAGACAAGATCCCGTTGGAATTTTGGAAGAGCGCAGGTAAGGCAGGCATGAATGGCTACTTGGGTTGTTTAACATCATTTTTAGGACGTCAAAAATGCCGGAAGAATGGAGGTGGAGCACAATGATCCCGTTGTACAAGAACAATGGTGATATTCAGAATTGCAATAACTATAAGGGTATCAAGCTTCTAAGCCACACTATGAAAGCCTGGGAGAGGGTGGTGGAGATGCGGGGCGGCGGTGTGTGTCTATTACTGAGAACCAATTTGGTTTCATGTCGGGGCGTTCAACTATAGAAGCCATTCTTCTCGTAAGGAGATTGATGGAGCAACATAGAGAGAGGAAGATAGACTTATATATGATGTTCATCGACTTAGAAAAAGCATACGACAAAGTCTTTAAGGGGGTTCTATGGAGATGTTTGGAAGCTAATGGTGTACCCGTAGCTTATATTAGGGCCACTAAGGAAATATTATGGAGCCAACACCTAAGTGGGGATAGTGGGAGGATACTCAGAGCATTTCCTTGTCGCGATGGGGTTGCACCAGGGTTCTAATCTTAACTCGTTTTTGTTTGTCATGGTCATGGATGAACTAATGCGTCATGTCTAAGGGAAGGTGCCATGATGTATGTTATTTGCAGATGACATAGTGTTGATTGATGAGATATGCGACAAAGTTAATGATAGGCTGGAGATTTGGAGATAGACCCTGGAGTTTAAATGGTTCAGGTTGAGTAGGACTAAGGCTTCATTTATTTTCATTACGATTAAGACGTCTGAATCTGAATGACTCAGATGTCGTCTCTAGATTTGAACACTAAATGATTAAGACTGTTTGTCTTTCAACATCTGAATGTGCATAATATTTTTACTTGTAAACATAATAAATATGCAATTCAAATAAAAAATTATTAAATATTAGGAAAAATATTATTTTAATAAAATAAAATCATTATTTGATAAAAAGTGAAATATATATGTTCGCTAGTGATGGCAGAGATAATTTTTAGTGGTGGTGGTGGTGTTAGCGGCTAGATATGGTTGGTGTTAATGGCTAGTAACGGTGGTGGTGATAGTTGCGATCTAAGTTGCTCGGACTCTTCACTTTTGGTGCCGCACCCGTGTTGACACGACATGGGTGTGGGATCCATACCTGATTTGGTCAATCGATTTTGGGTACTTTGACCAAAATCGACAGAGAAATTTTGGACATATTCAATTATTTATGTAATCAAAACAAAAGCTAAGGTGAAATTGAAGAAAATGGAATGCCTTGTATATAGAAATTTCCATATCACTCCTTTTCCTTTTATCTCCTAGGATTCTCCTTTCGATCAATATTTTCTCCTTAAGTTTTTTCCCCTAACATCTCATAATTTATATTTTATAACTCTATTTTCATATATTCGAATTATTTTTAGCCGAATCCCTGCAACCGAATCCATACGTGGATCCGTATCCCCGAATCTTAAAATTTAAATCATGAAGGATTCGACCTCTAGATCCAGACCTGTATCGGCCACCCGCGCCCGAGTCTGAGCAACTTAGGTTGCGATAGTGGAGGTGGTTTGTGTTGTAATGACTGTCATGATGGTGGTTATCGGTAGTGGTGGTGGTGGTTGTAATAGTGAGCCTTTTAAAAAGTAGTAAAAACCTAATTAGGAAACTTTTAAACTAGGAAACTAGGAAGCATAAAAAACTTCCTAAAGAAATAGACTTTGACTAGGAAAACAAGTAAAATTAATGTCACACTTCTTTCCCAAAACGACCTAACAAAATAAGAAAAGAAGTGACTTCTTTTTGAATCCAAAACACACCTATTTCAGCTTATTTGGGCATGATTTTTAGCTCTCTTTAGGTTCTATGTGGGCCCATATCTTCCTTTTCTTGCACTTGGACCATGATATACATGTAGCACTTGGCCCACTTTTTGCCACAATTCTTGGTCTCTTTTCCACGATATGCATCTTCTTGATTTCCGACTTAAGCCCAACAACCTTAGCTTATAACTCCTTAGCTTGAGGCCTTGATAACGGTCTTCTTAGGGCTTCTATATTTCATCCTTGCCCGTGGAGCTATCATCCCCTTCTTGAAAATAATTTGTCCTTTAATTTGCCCATGAATAAACTTTTGTGAGATTGGGTGGGCAAGAGGATTCTAGATTTTGGGAAATTTTTCGGTGTTTCCTTTGAAGGGAAGGAGGATAAAGTGTTACTACTTCTGAATGATATTGAAAGAGATATAAATGAGGGTATCTTAGCAGGGGAAGGGAGTAAGACGAAGGGGAGAAGTAGGACAACGGTAGAAGGCCGAGAAGGCCGAGAAGGCCGAGAAGTACTGGTGTATGAGACAAGATCTATAAGCAGGGGGGAGAGATGAGCTGTTGATAGGGGGGGCACAAATGTTGTGTTAATGGATGTTAATATTATATCTTGGAATGTAAGGGGATCAACAAGAATAACATACCCAGTATATTCCCACACAGTGGGGTCTGGGAGGGTAGAGTGTACGCAGTCCGTACCACTACCTCAGAAGTGAGGTAGAAGTGAGGTAGAGAGGCTGTTTCCGATAGACCCCTGGCTCAATGTGGAGTGTAAGGGGATGAATGACCTAATAAGAGGGCCACAATCAAAGCAGGATTTAGGGAGTAGGGGGCAGATGCGATATGTATTCAAGAAATAGAAGTGGAGATTTTGATGGATAACATTATCAGATTTGTGTGTAGGGGTAGGTGGGTGAAGTATGACAATATTCCAGCTAGGAATAGCGCGTGGGGAGTTCTTATTGTTTGGGATGATAGAAAGTTGAAGTGCGTGGAGGTTAACAAAGGGTTGTTCATAATAGGGATGCAGTTTTAAAAAACACAAGCAATGGAATGGGTGGGGTTTTGGGGATATCTATGGACTGGTAGGGGAGGCGGCAAAGGAGACTTTTTGGGAAGAGTTTGGAGCGGGAATGGGGAGATGGGACATTACTCGGGTGTTAGGGGGGATTTTAATACCATAAGATTCTCGGAGGATATGACGAGGTGTAGAGTGGTGTCCAAGGCCATAGAGGAGTTCTTGGAGTTTATTAATAGCCATTTCTTATCGATTTGCCTTTGACAAGAGCCGCTTTCACATGGTTCAGGTCCTCCGACTCATCTTCTAGATCGAGAATAAAATAGATTTCTAGTGTCTACTTCTTGGGAGGAGCTCATACCTAATGTGATTCAGGTCCCTCTTTCATGCTTGATGTTGAATCATTCACCTATCTTGTTGGATGGTAGCAGAGGTAGACGGACGAGGGCTACTTTTCAAATATGAGAATGTGGCTACAAGCTCCCGACTTCGGGGATAGAGTATGGGATGGTGGAGTAGTTATGAGGTTGAGGGGAGGCCTTCTTATAGGCTTGCCAAGAAGATGAAACCCTCAAAAGGGATATAAAGGTGTGGAAAAAAGAGGTGTTTGGTAGGGTAAAGGGAAACATGAGAGATTAAGAATGGAGTGGGGGAGTTGGAGAGGGTAGAAGCGGGGAGGGAGCTAGAAGTGAGGGAGAATGAAAGGAAACAGGGTTTGGAAAGGGAGCTAGTGGAATTAGCTTCGGCCCAAGAAGTTAGTTGGAGACAAAAATTGAGGGCGTTATGACTGGGGGAGGGGGACTCAAATACAAAATTCTTTCATAGGGTAGCAGTCGCTAATAAGAGAAGAAATTATATAGAGTTGGTGGAGGTTAGTGCGGTGGAGGAAGTAGAGGGTGCAATCGTAGATTTTTGTGAGAGTTTGTTCAAAGAAGAAACTGAGTGGATGCCTAATTTGTGGGGCTAGGGTTCACTCATATCAGTGGGGAGGAGGGTGAGTGGCTAGAGATGGATCTTGAAGAGGAGGTGGAAAGGGCGGTGTAGTGTTGTGCGGGTCACAAAGCTCCAAGTCTCGATGGTTTTTCTTTGACCTTTTCCTAACATTCTTGCAACACGTTTCAAAAGGATGTGATGAATACTATTGTTGAGTTTCAGGAAAGAGGCGAATTTGAAAGAAGTTGAATGCTTCTTTTGTTGTCATTATCCCTTAACAAGAGGGAGCCTCGAGCATGAAGGACTACAAACCCATTAGTCTATTAGGAAGCATCTATAAGGTTATCTCTAAGTTGCTTTTCTTTAGATTTAAGATGGCATTGGACGAGACTATTTCTTTTTCGCAAAATGTTTTCGGGGAGGGTAGACAGATTTTAAATGCAACTATGGTAGCAAATGAAGTGATGGATTTGATGAGAAAGCAAGGAGTGCCAGACATGTTATATAAACTAGATATTGAGAAGGCATATGATCATGTGAATTGGAACTTCTTAGACTCTATTATGCTACAAATGGGATTTGGTGTTAAATGGAGAAAGTGGGCAAGATTTTGCATCTCTTCTGTGAGATTCTCAGAGTTGGTGAATGGCAGTCCTTGCCGTTTCTTTGGGAGTTCGAGACAAGTGGATCCTCTATCTCCAATGTTGTTCATTTTAGTAATGGAATTGTTGAGCAGGATGATGGATAAAGGTGTTTTGGGAAGTTTCTTTAAGGGTTGTAATGCAACGATTGGGGGGTGTTGGGACAGTCTCAGTTT
This sequence comes from Jaltomata sinuosa, assembly GCA_003996215.1. NCBI lineage: Eukaryota > Viridiplantae > Streptophyta > Magnoliopsida > Solanales > Solanaceae > Jaltomata > Jaltomata sinuosa. Next base: position 190,193 of record QJPP01007201.1, on the reverse strand, counting down.
CTCACTTGTTCGCGGGTGATTGTCTGCTTTTTGTGACGCAGATACATCCCAACTGTATTACTTAGGCCAAGTGCTCAATTGGTTCCAGGCTAAGTTGCTCGGACTCGGGTGCAGGTACCCGATACGGGTGCGGATCCGAGAGTCGGATTCGGCAAAATCTAAATTTTAAGCTTCGGGGGTACGAATCCGAGCATGGATACGGGTGCGGGGATTTGGCTAAAAAAATTCAATGTTATAAAAATAGAGTTATAAAATCTTTTAGTTTTTGATTGTATCTTCCTAGATTTGATTGTATATTTGGATATAAATCTTTTAGTTTTTGAAAATAAAATTTACATATTTAAAAATTAAGTAAAAAGTACTTAAAGTTATAATAATTAATAATTAAAACTATATAAAAAGAATATTGAAAATTATTAATAAAATTTGTTTATTTAAAGTATGTACTAATTTGCCATATATAAAATTTAAGTGAAAGTGCCTCACTTACGTGTCACAACTCCAAGTAGGGAAATAAAGGAAGTCATTTATTATGTTCAATTTATAATTAAAGTCCCTTAATTACAACTCAGACTGCAACTCTCTTCTCTCTGTCGTGTCTTTCTTCTTCTTCTTCTTCTTCGTTCTAGGTCATCTACTCATCTTCCCAGACCACCTCTTTCGTCCTCAAAAAAGAAAAAGAAAGCCATTCAAGGCCTTCCAACTCTCTTTCCAGATCGCTGCCACTATCTATTGGAAGTTAGAACACAACTCCTTCAAAAATATTTCTTTCTTTTTGGCTTGAAACATAAAGCAACAAATATATACATCAACAGGAAAAGCTAAAAAGGAGTAAGGACTATAATATTGTCTTAAATTTGTTCTTTTTTTAAATTTTAAGAAATCAAATTCTAATTTCCCCCTCAAATTTGTTCTTGACTCTGGTCAAAGTATCCAAATGGGATTGACCGAATCCGAGACGCACCCCGCACCCGCACTAGTGTCGCGTCGAGACGGGTTCGGCAGCAAAAACGAAGAGTCTGCGCAACTTAGATTCCAGGTGGTGTCGGGTCTTAAAATCAATTTAAGAAAGTGTGATATTACACCTGTCGGGGTGGTAGACATCATTGGATCTCCCTCAGGTTTTGAATTGCACGGTGGGGACTCTCCCGACAACCTATCTTGGATTACCGCTAGGCGCTTCGAACAAGGATCAAAGCGTGTGGAATCCGGTTCTTGAGAGGGTCGAGAAGAGATTAGCGGGGTGGCAGAAAAGGTATTTGTCCAAAGGCAGGAAGGTAGTGTTTATTAAGAGCATGTTATCGAGCATTCCCACTTACTTCTTGTCTTTGTTTCTTTTTCCATCTTTGGTCACAGGAAAGTTGGAAAAGATCCAAATTTCTTTGGGACACAACGGATGGGGCAAGTAAATTGCACTTGGTTCGATGAGAGACTGTCACATCTCCACAAAAATGGGGAGGGCTTGGTATTAAAGACTTAAAGGTGTTTAGTGAATCCTTGCTTGGTAAATCGCTATTCTGGGTGGAGGTAAATGCTTTTCGGGGAGAAGTGATATTTGATAAATACGAGGCAACAGAAGGCAATTGGAGAACTAGAGATGTGACTATGCCTTTTGAATGTGGTTTGTGGAGAAATATCATTGAGGGATGGGATGATTTCGAAGTAAATATCTCATTCAAGGTAGGAGATGGGAGAAGGGTTAACTTTTGGGGACGTAAATGGTCTGGGGATATTTTATTGAAAGATGACTTTCCAAGGTTACTCAGAATATCTTGCCAAAGGAACTTGAAGATACAACAAATTAGTGGTCACAAGGTGAAGAGACTTTTTGGGACTTGAGATTTAGAAGGAAGGAACTTCGCGATTGAGAGATGACCAAGTTGCAATGATTGTTGGGTCTACTCCATAAACAAGTCATGACAGTTAATTATCTCGATACTTTATGGTGAGGGATGGGGAAGAATGGTATGTTCTTCGTTAAGTCTTGTTAAGATAAATTTTTGGTTAGGGAAGAGGAAGTCTTCCCTTGTAATGCAATTTGGATACCTAAGGTGTCAAGGAAGGTGTGTTTCTGTTACTTGGCAAGCTATTTGAGGGGTGATCATGACGACATAAAATCTTAGGAAGTGGAACGTTGTCTGCGTCAACTGGTATTATATGTGCAAGGAGGCGAGAGAGAACATGGATCATCTTCTTCTTCATTATGGTCTTTCCATGAGGTTATGATGGGATATGTTTGGGTGGTTTGGTACTTCTTGGGCAATGCCAAGAATGGTGAAAGAATTGATGCTCTGTTGGAAGAGTGGGAGAAGGAGGAGAAGACGTAGAGCAACGAACTTGGTTCCTTTAGCATTAATGCGTGTGGTGTGGAGAGAAAGAAATAGGAGAGCTTTTGAAGGGGTAGTGAGGTTTTCGCGATTGAGAAGTAGCATTTGATCCTTTATTTCTTTTGGTGCACCTGTAGAGTTCCTAATTGTATAAAAGATTGCGTGGAGTTTGTAGAAAATCATTTCTTTTGTAGATTCCTTATCTTTAGGTATATTCCTTATATACGATCGGACCTTTGACCATGTTTATGAATGAAAATACGTTTACTTGATAAAAAAAACTATCTTGCTATTGGGAAGTACAAAAAGTAAGAAATTTTTAAAAATATGTGTCGATTAAAATCATAATTACTGATTTTTAATCAAAGTATGCATGAATAAGGGTATAATCATTTAGGCTTAATACATATGAAGACACCTGAAGTTGTCATGATTTTTTCATTTAGACACCTTAAGTAGGCTTTGATCTGATTGAGCACTTGTAGTAGGCCCAAAGTATACCCATCAAACACTTTTCGCTAACATGGCTAATAACATGAGCTGCATCGTATTTGAGCGCGTGAAAAGGTCAATCAGAAGGCTAATGTGGCAATTAAGGACATGTATGATTAAGCCAAGACCCGTGTAAGGACAGTGGGAGGAGACTCAGAGATCTTTCCAGTTGTGATAGGGTTGCATCATGGATCAACTCTTAGCCTGTTTTTATTTGCCTTTGTGATGGAAGAATTGACGCAACAAATCCTAGGTGAGGTACCATGGTGTATGTTATTTGTAGATGATATAGTTTTTATTGATGAGTCTCGCAGCGGAGTTAACGCAAGATAGAGGTTTGGAGATAGACTCTAGAGTCTAAAAGGTTCAGTTTTAAGCAGGACCTAGACATAATACTTAAGAGTGCGAGTTCACTGACAAAACACACGAGACTGGCATGGAAGTGAGCCTTGATACTTAGGACATCCAAAAGAGAGGAAGTTTCAAGTATCTTGGGTCTATCACCCAAGGTAGTGAGAAGATTGATGATGATATCACTCATCGTATTGGTGTTGGATTGATGAAATGAGGCTCGCATCCGGAATCTTGTGTGATAAGAAGGTGTCTCCAAAACTTAAAGGCAAGTTCTAAAGAGTGGTGGTTAGACCAACTATGTTATATTGGGCAGAGTGTTGGTTGGTCAAGAACTCTCACGTTTAGAAGATGAAAGTTGAGGAAATGAGGATGCTGAGATGGATGTGTGGGCTTACTCGGAAGGATAGGATTAGAAACGAAGATATCCGGGACAAGGGGGGAGTTACCTTGGTGGAGGACAAGATGCCTAAAGTGAGACTTTGATGGTTCAGACATATGAAGAAGAGAGCACGGATGCTTCAGAGTGGAGGTGTGAGAGGTTGGCTATCGATGGTTTCAGGAGAGGTAAAGGTAGGCCGATAAAGTATTGGATAGAGGTGATTAGACAGGACATGACATAACTTTAACTTACCGAGGACATGACACAACTTTAACTTACCGAGGACATGACACAACTTTAACTTACCGAGGACATGACATTAGATAGTTGAGCGTTGTCTCACTATGTAGGACATATATTAGGGTAGAAGTTTAGTAGGTAGTTGAGCATTGTCTTACTTATCCTTCCATACTAGTACTTGTAGTTTCTTGTTCTTCAATTTCTGCTTCTATCTGTTGTTTTTGTATTTCGATTATAGTATTATTTTATGGTAGTTACTACTTTTTTTTTTCCAGAATGTTTTGTGATAAGAATCGGAATACTTGAATAAAAACAAGAAAAAAAAACAAGAAAATAATGCATAAGCAAAAATATGAAGGTTAAACACAAACTTTAAAGATGTGCGAAATCCGAGAATAAAATTCCCAAATTTCAAGATTAAGTTCTAAGAACCCTAATTGATCTTAGTATTCATAAATTAGCAAATTAAAACTAATTATAATGCTAATAGAGTCAATTCAAGAACTTAGATCAACAATAATCTAGACCCCTATTTCAAAGAAGTTAGAGACAATAACTAGTATAAAACTAATATTACCTTCTTTAATTTACTTTAATAGAAATCAAAGATATCAAGTCAAGCATTAATCTTACCTCCTAAAGAATGTTTCCCCTAAGGTTGTAACTTGTAAGATAAATCCATATTCACCACACACAAAGGCGTAAATAGAGAAACCTCTCAAATAATATTAATAATAATGTTCTTGTTATGAAAAATAAAAAACCCAACCCTATACTATCCCAAATAGCGCACCCAAGGGTGTGGCCTAGTGGTCAATGAGGTGGGTTAAGAACCATGAGGTTTCAGGTTCAAATCCCAACCAACACAAAAAACACTAGGTGATTGTTCCCATATTTTCTAGCGTTGGTTGACAGAGTTACCCGATACTTGTTGCTGGTGGGAGGTGACAGGTATCCCGTGGAATTAGTTGAGATGCGCGAAAGCTGACTCAGACACCACGATCATAAAAATAAAAAAATACTATCCCAAATAGCATGGGATTCGAGTCCTACTTTTATGGAAACAATAAATGCTGAAATCTAGCTAGGAAACTTTTAAACTGGAAAAACATATAAAAATAATACCAATTTTTCCCAAAACTACCTAATAAAAATAAGGAAAGAAGTTGCTAAATTTGCACCAAAAAATCAGCACTTTTGGGGCGTGTAAATCTGCCTAATTTGCTTCCATTTGGGCGTGACTTTTCCAGCTCCTTTGGCAATATTACACGCCTAATTTGGGCAGAATTTTCAATCCTTTCTAGGCTCCTCTTGGGCTCCATGTGGGCCCAATCTTTCTTATTTGGGACTTGGACTTGGACTAAGAAATATGTATAGCACTTAGTCCATTCTTCATCACAATTTTTTGGGCTCATTCTTGGACTTCTCTTCCATGATAAACATCTTCTTAATTACCCATTGAAGCCCGCCAATCTTTAATGAACGTATGCCACCGAGGATGCTATCACTTTGTCATGCTATCTTTAGTATTTTGTCGTGGCTTCTTCACTTCCGTTATTTCTTTTACCAAACTGCATTGATATGCTTTTTCTTGAGCCAAGGGTCTATCAGAAACAACCTCTGTACCTCCCAAGGTAGGGGTAAGGTCAACGTACAAACTATCCTCCCTAGACCCCACTTGTGGGATTACACTGGTATGTTATTGTTGTAATCTTAAAATGTTGTGTCTTGCTACTTGAAAATGCTTTGCGAATGACACTTGCACTTGCGGATATTGACTATTTCTATGTGGTTGTAACACTGCAATTTGAAGTATGCCTGGAGTCAAACCGTTTACGGGAACTTAATTCATCTTTCTGTTTTAAATTCCAAATTGTTGTTACTAGCTTTCAAAATTTTCGTTAAAAACTCATTGCTTCTCATTGGTGTGTTGCAGGTAATCTATACAACTCTGTTGAAGGTATACGTGAAGGGAGGTTTGTTTGAGAAGTCAAAGGAACTACTAAAGGAGTTAGAAGCTCTTGGTTATGCTAAGGATGAGGTACACTTCTTTCTTTAGGATTTCACGTGTTCAAAAACTTCCCAAACATTTCATTTTGCATTCTAATTGATAGTATATTTTTTGATAAGTTAATTGACATGAAGTGATAAACTCGAATGGGAGAAGTATACACTTTGAGGCTATATGTTACACGGATTCTTGGTTATTGTCAGTGATTGGTGTAAACACAAAAAGATTATGATATAGCTGTGCATCATTAAATTCAAATATGGGATACATTATCCATGGTGCAAATCTCCAGTATATTCTCCACATGGAGTTGCAGTTTGGAAACATATCAACAGTTTATGAAATGAGTTTCAAGAGAAAATAAGGTTAAAAGTTGGTGATGGCAGAATATTAAATTTTGGAGGACAAAAGGTGTGGGCAAAATTATATGCAGAAACCTTCCCTGATTTGTTTAGCATGGTGATTAATAAAAAGTGTCGTATAGCTGACTGTTGGGGTAGAAGAAGCTGGAATTTTCAGTTTAGAAGGAATATTACAACAACATACCCAGTATATTCCCACAAAGTGGGGCCTGGGGAGGGTAAGATGTACGCAAACCATACCTTTACCCCAGAATGAAGTAAAGAGGCTGTTTCCGATAGACCCTTGGCTCCAAGCAATCCAGGAGATAAAACTAATAAACAAAACAACAGATAAACACAAAACTATACTACAACAAAATAATATAAAAATCTAACTGCACAAGGCACTAGCAAGTAGCCGGCGCAGAAGAAACAAAAGCTACAAGCGTAGCCTTTCAACTACTAAAAAGACAACAAAACCCAGCACTCCTCCCTACAAAGAAACCAACCAACCTACTAACCTACTACCCTAATCTGAGCCCTCCACACCTTCCTATCTAAGGTCATGTCCTCGGTAAGCTGCAAATGCACCAAATCCCGCCTAATCACCTCTCTCCAATATTTCTTCGGTCTACCACGACCTCTCGTAAACCCATCCATAGCCAGCCTCTCACACCGCCGCACAGGGGCCTCTGTGCCTCTCCTCATCACATGCCCAAACCATCGCAACCTCACTTCCCGCATCTTGTCTTCCACGGAAGACACTCCCACCTTCTCTCGAATATCCGCATTCCTAAGCCTATCCCTCCTAGTAAACCCACACATCCAGCGCCACATCCTCATCTCAGCCACCTTCATCTTCTGAACGTGAGAGTTCTTGACCGGCCAACACTCCGCCCCATACAACATAGCCGGTCTAACTGCTACTCTGTAGAACTTGCCTTTCAGTTTGAGAGGCACCTTCTTATCACACAAGACCCCGGATGCGAGCCGCCATTTCATCCACCCTGCACCAATCCGATGGGTCACATCCTCGTCAATCTCACCATTACCCTGGATAATAGACCCAAGGTACTTGAAGCTATCTCTTTTTTGGATGACATGCGTGTCAAGCCTCACTTCCACGTCGGTCACATATGTCACCTCACTGAACTTGCACTCCACATATTCCGTCTTGGTCCTGCTCAACCTAAACCCTTTAGACTCCAGGGTCTGTCTCCAAACCTCCAATTTGTCGTTAACTCCTTCGCGGGTCTCCTCAATCAAAACTACGTCGTCCTCAAATAACATACACCTGGGCACCTCGCCTTGAATTTGCCGCGTCAACACATCCATCACCAAGGCAAATAAAAAGGGGCTAAGGGACGATCCCTGGTGCAATCCCATCCCCACAGGGAAATGCTCGGAATCTCCCCCCGCTTTCCTAACTCGAGTCTTTGCGCCATCGTACATGTCCCTAATCACCCTAGTGTATGCCACGGGTACACCCCTGACCTCCAAGCACCTCCAAAGAACCTCCCTGGGAACTCTGTCGTAAGCCTTTTCTAGGTCGATAAACACCATATGCAAATCCTTCTTCCTCTCCCTATACTGCTCCACCAATCTCCTTACGAGATGAATAGCCTCAGTAGTCGACCGTCCTGGCATGAATCCGAACTGATTCTCAGAAATAGTCACAATTTCTCTTAACCTCAACTCCACACCTATCTCCCAGACCTTCATGGTGTGACTCAACAACTTGATACCCCTATAGTAGTTGCAATTTTGGATGTCACCCTTATTCTTGTACAATGGAATCATCGTGCTCCATCTCCAAGCTCCGGGCATCTTCGCCGTCCTTTAGAAGGAATATTAGTTATTGGGAAATCAAAAGAATAAGCGAGTTACTAGAGACTATTGAGGTAATCTCTTTGGAAGCCACACAGGAAGATTCTTTGTACTGGATAGGCAGCAAGGATGATGCATTCTAAGCAAAATCCTATTAGTACTCGTGAGGAATGCTCCTAGAAATGGTTTTGAATGATCATGGAAGATGATTTGGAAAACAAAAATCTCCAAGCAAGGTAGCATACTTTTGCTGGATCTACACATAAAGCTTGTTTTCCACAGGCAAACTTACAAAGGAGGAGCTTCAAATTATGCAGTTGGTGCTATCTATGCAAAGGAAGTTTTGAAACTGTGAATCATTTATTATTAAACTGCAAGTATGCTTGGCAGATTTGGTGCGTGTTCCTGAACCTATGTGGTATTCAGTGGGTAGTTCCAGGCAACTTAAATCAAGCATTGCAGCTGGCAGGGACAGCAGATAAGGAAGAAATAGTTGTTGATATAGAAACCATCCCCTTATGCATGCTGTGGACTGTTTGGTAAGAGAGAAACTGTAGATGTTTTGAGAGGGAGGAGCAAAATGTTGCTTTTGTGAAATATAGATATTCTAATATCTGAAACTATATTTTATGTAAGCTCTCAGGCACGTTTGTCGAGGTAGTCCACTTTTAGCCTGAAAATTCAAATTTCTTTCCTTCTCTGGGTTTTTTTTTCCGACATGATGAAGGAGTCTTACTTAGTGGGGGAGAAATGCATTTACTACAGTGCTGGTTTCAAGTCTTATAATATCACAAAATGTCAATCCGAAGCAGAATCATGGTACGAGTCGGTAGTACGCAGTAAAACTTAGTGAGAAGAATCAAAGTCAGCCATAAAGTCCTGCAGTGGTTAGTATCTGTATTTATTGAGGCATCAAAGGAACAGGGGAAGGTTGTTAGAAGATGGAGGACAAAAAATCACTTCTCTGAATGTTACTGCACTCTTAAATTCAACGAAAATAGTAGGTACATCAGCTTCATTGCTATACAAGGACAAAACAAGTCAATCATCATAACACCTGAAACTACATACAGAGGGGGTTGGGGGGACATTGCTCACAAAATAGCAAAGTTCATCTATGATCCAGAGAGAGAGAGAAGGAGCAGAAGCAGATAACAAATACAAGGAAGCTAACAAAATCCTACAAAGAGGCTTTCAACATTAGTTGATGGGCGACAGAGGTCACAAAGACGATGGAGATGCAGAACAATGCTGACGGCCTGAGGATATACGGAGACATATCTGCATCCGGAGAGGATCTGTTGCACAGATGTGTAGTAGGCAAGTTTCAGCAAGCTCCGACTAAGATCCCACAGCTGAATGATGTGAGGAGATGGGCTTGCAACACCTGGAAGACAGAAAGAGGTATCAATGTTCATGCGAACGACGGTATGTTCCTGTTCGAACTTCCTTCCCGCAAAGATGCAGAGCACGTTATGGAAGGAAAGTGGATTTGGAAGAAGGTGCACCTACAACTGGAGTGGTGGAAGCCAACTACAGGATGTTGGCCAGAAGAAATAAGGAGAGATTGGGTATGGATTAGGGTTTTAGGGCTTCCTCTGAGTCTATGGTCAAAAGAAGTTTTCAAACAAATTGGGGACAGATGCGGGGTTTTTTTAGGAGACAAAAGAGGAAACAATTGATAAGCTGAAGGTTAGGAATATGATGGTGACAGAACCAGAAGAAGTGAGCAAGGAAATTGTGTCTTACTATGAAAATCTGTACAAAGAGACAGAAGTTTGGAGACCACAACTTGAGATGAGAGAATGCCCCAAAATTGAGGAGGAGGACAACTATTATCTGATGGCTGAATTTGAAGAACATGAAATCATGGAGAGTATTAAAGCATGTGAGGGAGATAAAGCCCCCGGGCGAGATGGCTTCTCCATGGCTTTCTTTAAGCAGTGCTGGGAGATCATCAAGATAGATCTTATTGCAGCCATCCAGAATTTCCATAAGGTAGGTATTTTTCGAAAGAAGCTTAAATGCCACCTTTGTGGCTTTGCTCCCAAAGAAAGTGGGAGCATTGGAACTAAATGATTATAGACCCATCAGCCTAATTGCTATGGTTTATAAGATCATAGCTAATTTACTGGCTGAGAGATTGAAGAAGGTGATACATAAACTGGTGGATAGACAACAAATGACTTTCATAAAGGGGAGACAAATCATGGATGCCATCCTGATAGCAAATGAATGTGTGGAGTCCAGACAAAGAAGTAAGTTGTCAGGGATTCTGTGTAAATTAGATATCCAGAAAGCTTATGATCACCTGAACTCAGTGTTATCAAAAGCGAAAAGCGCAAAAAAGCTCTAAGGTCAGTTGGGGCTTAAAGCGCAAAGCGAAAATAAAAGCGTGGCTTCAATGAAAAAGGCGCAAAGGGAGAAAAAAATACAAATACTTGTGTTTAGTCCAAGACTAATAACTATAAGCATGAATGACAAATATATGAACAAAGAAATTGAAAAACAATTACGATTAAGTGAAATATCAATTGTTTTGTGTCGCCTCTTCAGAAGAGACTCATTGGCAAGGAAAAGTATGCCTTAGAAACTCGATGACGACAATGAAGCGCACATAAAGCAAGGCGAAGCGCTCAACACGTTTTGAGCCTCGCTTGAGGGCTTAAGCGCGCCTTTGATAACACTGCCTGAACTGGGAATTCCTTACTCATATGCTAGAAAACATGGGGTTTTGGGTCAGGTGGATCAAACAATGCATTAGCACTGTGAAATTTCAGTATTGGTGAACAGAACACCAAATGTTTTTTTCTCCTCTCAAAGGGGGTTAAGACAGGGTGACCCCCTTTCTGTTTATTTTGGCAATGGAAGGAATGAGTAACATGCTGCAGACAGCCAAAGTAAAAGGATGGATAAGGGGTTTTTAGGCTGGAAGAGAAGAAACATGGAAATCACTCATTTGCAGTATGCAGACGACACTCTGATTTTCTGTTAGGCTGCGGAAGAGAATGTTTTGATATTAAGGGTCATCTTCATAGTTTTTGAAGCCGTATACGGGCTCCACATCAACTGGAGCAAGAACTTTATTTATCCCATAAATGAGGTGTTGGGGCTAGATAGTTTGGCAACAAAGCTAGGAGGCACAGTGGGGGAACTTCCAACAACTTATCTTGGCATGCTATTGGGAGGAAACAACAAATCCATAGGAATATGGAATGGTTTCATAGAAAAATGTGAGAAGAAGATGACAAATTGGAAAATCCAATATCTATCTAGAGGAGGCAGATTGATTTTGGCAAATAGTGTACTAGATGCAATGCCAGCCTATATGATGTCAATTTTCCCGTTCCTGCTAGTGTGATCAAGAGAATTGATAGAATCAGAAGGAATTTTTTCTGGCAAAGGCACTGAAGACGAGAGCAAGTTCCACTTAGTGAAATGGGAGGAACTGGCTGTGGGAAAAAAGGCAGGAGGGGTGGGGATGAGAAATATGAGGTTGCAGAATCAGAGTCTCATGATGAAATGGTTGTGGAAGTTTGGGACAACAGACAACATGCTATGGAAAGATGTGATTAGTGCTAAGTATGGGATGGAAGATAACTGGGTAACTAATATGGTAACTGTACCATATAGTTGCACAGTGTGGAGAGCTATCAGGAACCTGTGGCCAATGATGAAAGCAAAGATTAGCTTGAAGGTAGGCAATGGGCTTAAGGTTTCTTTCTGGAAGGATATTTGGATAGGTGAAGCACCTCTGAAGCAACAATATCCAGACTTATTCAGCTTATGCTTGCAACAACAAGGCACAGTTGGTGAGATGTGGACTGGGCAAGGTTGGAACTTAAACTTTAGAAGACATCTGGGAAGTTGGAAGAGTAGCAAGTTTCTATAACACAATGGCATATTTCCAAAGTCTGAATGAAGAAAGGGACACCATAGTTTGGAAGAAAGAGGGGTCTGGAATTTTTTCTGTCAGTTCAGCATACAAGGAACTGAACAGATCAAGTTGTAGAGAGGAGAATTGGCCATGGAAGATGATCTGGAAGACCTTCCATACAAAGTGAATTGCTTCACTTGGCTACTGGCTAAAGCTGCTGTACTGACATATGAGAACCTAAACAAAAGAGGTTCCAACTGTGCTCAAGATGATTTCTATGTGGGGAACAAGGGGAGACAATCAACCATCTCGTTTTACATTGCAAGTGGACAGATCAGTTATGGAGAATGTTTATTTGTCTGAGGAAGATAAACTGGGTAAAACCAGGTAGCATCAAAGGTATTTTGAGCTCCTGGAGTAGTGATGGCAATGCAATTACAAAGGAGGAGAGATGGATGATTGTCCTAACATGCATTTGGTGGATAGTATGGAAGGAAAGGAACCAAAGATGTCTTGAAGACAAGCAGAATGACATTCACAGGTTTAAGATATAGCTTAGCCTTATTTTATTTTTGGTGCAAACAGGATATTTTAGTATAAACGGATTCGATGTCCTAGATTACTTGTAAGAAATAGTGATGAAAGAAGGTAGATGCAGTATGTAATACTTTTGAAGGGGAACTACATTTTTTGGATGTAATACACCTGTGAATATATAGACTAACTGTTATCATCCTCAAAAAAAAAAATATGAAGCTATGGTTTAAGGCTTCTTTTGTTAATGATGTTGATGTAGTACTCAATTTCTTCGGATCCTGTTAGTTATAAAGGACATAAATCCAGCAACGTTTTGTACAACCTTACGACCATCGTGGTACCAAAGTTTTATTAATAAAATTACTTCTTAATAATCAAAAAAAGTAGTTCTTGATAATGTGTTCCCACTAAGCTCCCAAGGGTTTAGTTAAATGACAAAGGTTGTACGATGCGAGATGTGTGGAAGGCACACATCACGAGTTCAAATCCTGATGGGTGAACTAAATCAGGTATTGAAGTGGATATGGATTTGGGGGGTGGGGGGGATTATCCACCAAGTTTTAATGTTGTTTTGGCAATTATCCACCAAGTTTAAATGTTGAAATCAATGGATTCTTATTGTTAAGAAAAAGAACATGTTCCTACAACAAGAGCTAAAAAATTGAACATGGAAATAATGCAGAAGTTATTTCATGTTGCTCGGACACTCCAAAAACGTTGCCGCACGCGTGTCGGATCCTCCAAAAATGTATTGCTTTTGGAGGATCCGACACACACATGGCGGTATTTTTAAATAGTCCGAGCAACATTACGTTATATGCATATAGGTGCATCCCAAAGCAAGTAACAAATACTATAAAGTATTATTCTGTTCATTCTTGAGTAACCTAGCATTAATTAAACAGATTATAATAGACATCACAAGATGACTTTTAGTTTTACATATTGCTAGAATCCAACAACATACTGTTTTCTCTCACCAGTTGTTGAGCATAATTCAGAATAGAATGGGCGATGGCAAGCAGAAAAGGGGGTGTTTACTCTCTTCTTTCTATCCAGTTACGAACATGTTCCTACCAAAAGAAAACTAAAATTGGAGGTCAATAACATGGCTGAACTCTAGAGCAATATTGTTTCAAAATATAACATCCCCACTACTGAGTCTTTTCTTTAGTAATTTGAGTTGCTTATTACAATTGGCTAGTGTTACCTTTGGTTAATAGTTAAAAAATAACTACTGCTCCCTCCGTTCAATTTATGTGTCTTAGTTACTACTCCCTCCATTTCAATTTGTTTGTCTTAGTTTGACTGGGCGCTGAGTTTAAGAAAGTAAAAAAGACTTTTGAATCTTGTGGTCTTAAGCTAAAGATATGTATGATGTACCAAAATGCCCTTTAATTTTGTGGTCATAAACATGTCATGTAACATGTTGAAATTAAAGAGTTGCCAAATTAGGAAAGAGACATTCTTTTTGAAACAAACTAAAAAGGAAAGTTAGATAAACAAATTGAAACAAAGGGAACAGTAATTTGGAGAGTTTAAGATATTTTCTTTGACCATGATTTAACAACTTAGGATCAAGTGAATTCCATAGAAGACTGCACAATGGTGCATCTATTTTAACCCAAGTCGGCCTTTCAGTTGATGCAATGTCACTAGAATTCTACAGAAGCAATCCACGAAGTATGATTTCCACTAGTATCTAGTTTTGTTGTAGTAATTGTAGGTGATAGTGGGAAAGAGAAAGTTGGCCTTCCAATATTTTGACTTCAATTGTTTTCAGACATTAAAACAACTGCTCTTGATGTATCACCAAAAAGATAAAGAAACAAGCAGTAACAAAACTGAAAAAACCTGGCAGAAAACTCTAATTTTTTAATTTGTTTTTTGTTTCTTCGATTATGTTTTTCAGAATCTTCTTTTGCTGAAAAAGAAGGAGAATTAGAGAAAGAAGGCTTCTGATACCATGAGAAATTAGAAGGAGAAGAGAAGAGAATTTGGGAATTAATGTCTTGATTATTCCCTCACGCTAATGGGATTAAATAGTTGTTATAGAGAATGTAAATAACGAAGTAAACTAATAAGAATATTACACAATCTCTTAATTGCCTAATTACAAGGATTTGAGAATATTCCCATATCTACACTATCTAATTATACCATATTTAACTATGACCTCAGAAATTAGAAAAGCAAAAAATGCTCTCAGGCACTAATATCGAGGTCAACCTTTTAGGAGTCTGACCTTTAGTCTGTCACTAGCCATTTCCATTTTTAGGGGGTCTTTTCCGGCAAGATGACCGGAGTTAATGCAGTAGGGGAAAATAACATTTACTACAATGCTGGCTTCAAGTCTTATGAGATCACTAAATGCCATTCAGGTGCGGAAACATGGTATGAATGGATTGAGCGCAGTAGGAATTTAATAAGGAGGGTTAAAGTGTGCCATCAATATGAGGAAGATCACATGGGTGAAATCAGATAGCATCAAAGGGGCCCTAAAGTGTTGGAGCACTGATGGCAATGCAGCAAAGAAGGACGAAAGATGGAAGATTGTCCCAGCTAGTATTTGGTGGTCAGTGTGGCAGGAAAGAAATCAGAGATGCTTTGAAGGGAAGCAGCGCAACATGCAGAAGTTCAAGACAAATTGCTTAGCTACGCATTACTTTTGGTGTAAACAGTTAGTGATAGAACAAACAGAAGAAATATATGCAGCTATAGACTGACTGTTATTTAGCAAGATAGGAGCTATGTAACTACAACACTTTTGAAGGGGGACTACATATTTATATGTAGTATACCTGTGGATATATATAGACTAACTGTTACCTTTCTCAAAAAAAATAATTATACCATATTTAACAATAATAAACAATAAAGAGATTCTAACATGCTCCCAAAAATTCATGCACTCCTTTTCCTTTCAAATAGTCCACCATAATTTAGGCATATTTTTATAACTCTATTTTTTGATATTTGAAATATTTTTAGCCGAATCCCCATACCCATATCTGTAACTAGATCCATACTCCAAAATCTTAAAATTCAGATCATGAAGGATCCGACCTCTAGATCCGCACTCATATCCGACACCCGCACCGGAGTCAGAGCAACTTAGATCAGAATGTTTTCTGATTTCTTGCCTACTTTATGGTTCCTACTGTTGAGAAAGTGCTTCATATTTTATTCATCCATCTACTGAAAGTAGTATTCCTGAAGTTCTTCACTTACAGATTGTTTGCTCTTACTTTAATTCGTGTTGTCTTTTTGGGTGTTCTGTGGCTTACGAAATGCTACTTACAGATGCCATTTTGTCTCCTAATGGATGGCCTGGCAAAGTCTGGACATCTTCTTCAAGCAAAATCAGTATTTGATGAGATGATGGAAAAACAGGTGAAAAGTGGTATGTATCTTTCCTACCATGGACTGGCTATTGCCCATTCTTAAATTTCTAATAAAGAATGTTGGAGTTCACTGTGAGAGGTAGTAGCGAAATCAATGAACATGTGTTCTTGAGCTCTTCAATGTTTCTCAGTTCTGATCGGAATATACTTGGTGCCTTTTGCTTCATTTGTATGTTCAACCAAGATATACTTTAGCTGGTTTGAGCATATTGTTTGCATACTCCTTGATATGTTGAAGCTGGTCAAATAATTTTGCGATATTTTATGTGCTGCGTCTGCACAGATTCTCTGTGCTCTCAAACAATGGGCATTGACTATTGCTGCTACTTTTTAATTTGCCTTCCTTTCCTTGCACACTATCGTTGCCTCACTTTATTATATTTGTGGTGTTCCTGTGAGTAAGTTGCAATTTACACCCCTAACATATCAACTCTTTTGTGATTTATAGGTTATCCTATTTATTTTATTGATTTGCAGCCTAATCTCCTTAGTTCCTTGCAAAACCTTAAAAGATCCATTTTCTCAATTATTTATGAAGGAAAAATAGGAAGGTATAATAAAATAATATAAAAAATAATTAAAATTAAAATACAAAAGCCACACTGAATAACATATTAAAAAACATTGAATAACAGATCATTGCTTATTCTTCTCCGGTCAAAGACAGAATCCATATAACTCCATTTATAGCTTTACTCCACTCTAAGTAACTTTTGTGCAGTCTCTTCTCATCCCTCAAGATATACTCAAGATTCTTTAGAACTTTTAGGGAGATGAAAAGACGAAATTAGACAAACGACACAGTGCAACTATTGATTTTTAGTTTTACCGTCGTACAAGATATGTTTTATTCTTTCATTTAGCTCTTCCAAATCTATTTTTATCAAAAATTATCGAAAATTAGTTTTACTCTGTAGCTTATCCAGAGTTCCAAGTTCATTGTGGTGTTGAGTTAGCCACCAGAACTCCTCTATCTACCTCTCTAATGTTGTGTTGTTTGAGAAAGTACTTAAAGCCATGTCTTCCTTGGAATAACTAGGAATACTTCAAGAAGCCAATTCTTCCTTGAATTAACTAGGAATACTTCAAGATTTTCGGGGTTCTCACTGTTTTTAATTAGTTGTTGGGGTTGAATCTTTTCTCTTCGTCGTACATACGTAAAAGTTGATGGTTTTAATAGAATTAATGAATAACAACAACAACATAGCCCGTATAGTCCAACAAGTGGAGTCTGGGGAGGGTAGAGTGTACGCAAACCTTACCTCTACCTTGTCAGGTGGATAGGCTATTTTCGAAAGACCCTCGGCTGAAAGAAAGCAAAAACACAAAATTTATGAAGTCATAATCAATAGAAGGACAATAAGAAAGTAAAGGCAATACGAGACAACAAGCAGAAATAGATAACAAAAATACGGAAATAGTAAACTAATAAAATAATAAAATTAACGAAGATAATAATAATACTACTATCCTGAGAAACCCAACGCCAAACTAACTACGACTAGCCTTCTACCCGAATCCTCGCCCTCCACACCCTCTTATCAAGGGTCATGTCCTTGGTAAGCTGAAGACTTTCCATGTCCTGCCTGATCACCTCCCCCCACAATACTTCTTCGGCCTACTCTATCTCCCCTAAACCCCTCCACGCCAACCTCTCACACCTCATTGGGGCGTCTGTGCATCTCCTCTTGACATGCCCTAACCATCTCAGTCTAGGCTCATGCATCTTGTCCGCACGGAGGCCACTTCCACCTTGGACCGAATATCTTCATTCCTGGCCATATCTCTCTTAGTAAAAGCGTACATCCATCTCGACATCCTCATTTTCGCAACCTTTATCTTCTGGCCATGGGAGTTCTTGACTGGCCAACACTCCGCCCCATACAACATAGCCGGTCTGACAATTGCTCTGTAGAACTTACCTTTAAGTCGTAGTGGCACCTTTTTATCACATAAGATCCCAGAAGCTAGCCTCCATTTCAATCACCCCGCACCACTGCGATGTGTGACATCCTCGTCAATCTCTCCATTGCCTTGGATAATAGCCCTCAGGTACTTGAAACTCCCTTTCTTCGTGATGACCTAAGAATCTACCTCACTTCCACATTCGTTGCACGAGGCACCTCACTTAACTTGCACTCCACGTACTCTGTCTTAGTCTTGGTCAGTCTAAAACCTTTAGAATCTAGGGTCTGTCTCGACACCTCCAGCTTGTCGTTAACTCCGCTACACGTCTCATTAATCAGTACAATATCATCAACAAATAACATGCACCAAGGCACCTCCCCTTGAACGTGTCGCCTTAGAACATCCATCGCTAAAGCAAATAAAAATAGGCTAAGAGACGATCCCTGATGCAACCCCATCACCACGGGAAAGTGACCAGAGTCTCCTCCCCCCAACCTTACTTGAGTCTTAGCTCCATCATACATAGACCTAATTTACATGATTGGAAACCTTTGATCTCCAAACATCTCCACAAAACCTCTCTCGGAACTTTGCCGTAGGCCTTTTCGAGGTCAATGAACACCATATGCAGGTTCCCTTTCCTTTCTCTATACTGCTCCACCAATCTCCTAACCAGTTGTATGAATTCCGTAGTCAATCGCCCCGACATGAAACCGAACTGGTTCTCGGAAATAGAAACCCTCCTCCTCACCAGCACTCCACCACCCTCTCCCAAACTTTCATAGTGTGGCTCAGCAGCTTGATACCCCTATAATTATTGCAGTTTTGGATATCGCCCTTGTTCTTGTAGAACAGAATCACAGTACTCCACTTCCACTCCTCGGGCATCTTTGCTTTCCTTGAGATGACATTAAGAAACCCAGTTAACCATTCTAGACTCGCTCCGCCCGCGCTCTTCTTGAATTTCACCGAGAACTCATCCGGCCCGGTTACTCTACCCCTGCTCATCTTACGTAAAGCCCCCTCTACTTCCACAAGCTTAATACGCCTACAATACCCAAAATCTCACTAACTCTCGAGTGGTCCAGCTCTACCAACACAATACTCCTTCTCTCATCCTCATTCAAGAGTTTGTGGAAATATGTTTGCCATCTTTGTCTAATAAGCTCGTCCTCCACCAATACATTGCCCTCCCATCCTTGATGCACTTCACCTGATCTAGGCCACGAGTCTTCCTCTGACGTGCCTCGGCAAGCCTGAACAATTTCTTGTCCCCTCCTTTGGCCCCTAGATCTTCATATAAGTGTTCAAACGCTGCCGTCTTCGCCGCTGTCACTGCCAACTTCGCCTCCTTCCTTGCTGCCTTATACCTCTCCCTATTCGTCCTCTTCTCCTCCTCGTTTGAGTTCTCCACCAGCTTCAAGTACGCCGTCCTTTTGCTTCCACTCTCCGTTGTACCTCCCCATTCCACCACCAGTCCCCTCTGCGCCCATCGGAGAAACTTTTCGAGACCCCTAACACCTCTTTAGCTGCTTCCCTAATGCAATTCGCTGCCCAGGTCCACCTACTACTCGCGTCCCTACTCCTCTTCCAGGCCCCCATAGACACCAACCTCTCTCCTAGCTGCTGAGATTTGTCCTTAGTCAAGGCACCCCATTTGATCTTCGGTTGACCATACATGCCTCTCTTTTCCCTCTCTCTCCTGATCGCCAGGTCCATCACCAAGAGCCTATGCTAGGATGAGAGGCTTACACTCGAGATAACCTTGCAATTCGTGCAAAGACCCCTGTCACACTTCCTCAAGAGCAGGTTGTAATTTGAGTCTTGGCCGTTGCACTCTGGAAGGTGACTAAGTGCTCCTCCCTCTTCTGGAAACTCGAGTTAGTTATCACCAAACCAAAAGCTTTAGCGAACTCTAACAATGAAGTACCACTTTTGTTTCTTTCGACAAAACCAAAACCACCAAGCACATCGTCGTAACCCTAGTCGTCACCCCGGTGAGACCATTGGGATCACCACCTAGCAGAAGCTTCTCGGTTGGTGGAATACCTCGAACAACCTCGTCCAACTTGTCCCAGAAATGCCTTTTGATCTTCTCATCCAAGTCCGCATGGGAGCGTAAGCACTAAAAACGTTCAAAGTAAGCCCTCCAACCACCAACTTAGTAGCCATCAATCTGTTGCTAACCCTCCAAACCTCTACCACCAGCTCTTTGAGCTCTCTGTCGACCAAAATGCCTAACTCCATTCTTACCCCTCAGGCATCCTAAATACCATAATTTGTACCCGTCCACATCCCGAGCCTTAGAACCCACCCATTTGGTCTCCATACTGATCTTCCTCTTTTGGAGAATCTTGACTAAGTCAATAGACTTCCTCGTCAGAGATCCTATGATCCAAGACCCAATCCTCAGCCTAGAGGCTCCCTTGCCCCCCTTTCCTCTTCTAAAACCTGCCCCCCCGGCCCCCTGAGGACATGACCTCACTCCACCATCAGAAACCAGAGCCACTATAATCTAAAGAAAACTATGCTAAGCTACACTAAGAAAAGGGTCTAAGTCTACTGAAATAAGCACAAAACTACACTGTACTACAGCAATATATATCTACAAGAACGGAAGATAAAGAATCGACAAGTACAACCGGAGGTACCAACTCCTGGCGGATAGAACCTGGGTTAACGCCGGAGATAATAATGGGCTGCTGCCTGTCTAGACAGACACTATTTGACGATTCCCACTCTGCCACGTACTGCTGCTTCCGTCGCTGAGGAGTATTGTTCGTTGCCGTTTGTCTGCTGTTCCGTGTGCACCTGTACTTCCAGACCACAAGAAGAGAAAAAGAAGCAACTACAAAGGAAAAGAACAAAGGACAGAGCACAGAGAACAGGGCTGGGTGAACTTTGGCTGTCGCTGTTCCTAATCACAGTAGCGGCCGGTGGTTTATGGTTCTTGGTGGCGAGGAAAAAGAAAGAGGAAGATAAAGAGTGACTAGAAAGAAGAAGAATTCCGCAGACCCATGCGTAGCAGCTAGGGTTTGCGAAGGAGAGAAGAGAAGAAGAGGTGGAGAGGAGAGATTACTGAAAGAAGAAGAAGAATTCCGCAGACCCATGCGTAGCAGCTAGGGTTTGCGAAAGAGAGAAGAGAAGAAGAGGTGGAGAGGAGAGTTTACTGAACCTGTGAATAATGGGGAAGGAGAAGTCAACAATATTAGTTGTGTATTTTCTATTTTACCATCATAAATAATTGAGAAAATGGATCTTTTAAGGTTTAACAAGGATTAAGGAGATTAAGGTGCAAAATTATTAAAATAAATAGGATAAAGTGTAAATCCGAAAAGAGTGCATATGTTAGGGATGCAAATTGCAAATTTTTATGCTCTGTGTTATTTTACTTGCAATGTATATTAATTTGATTTGTTCTTTTGGTTATAAATTAGCAGATGGCTACTCCTATAGCATTATGATTTCAGCATTCTGCCGCAGTGGGCTTCTCGAAGATGCAAAGAAATTAGCTTCTGAATTTGAAGAAAAATATGACAAATATGATATAGTTATTTTGAATGCGATGCTCTCTGCCTACTGCAGAGCAGGAGAAGTGGAGAATGTAATGAGCATGATGAAGAAGATGGATGACTCTGCAATTAGTCCTGATTGGAATACCTTTAATATTCTTATAAGATATTTCTGCAAAGAGAAGCTATATTTGCTTGCATATCGTACCATGGAGGACATGCATAGAAAAGGTTATCAGCCAGAGGAGGTAGGCAGAAGTTAAAAACTCTCTATTTTTTCTCTGTCAATAAAAGAAATGAAAGTGGCATTTGTAGCAGGGTTAACCGTTATTGGTCTTCTGTGCGTAATGTAACATTCTAGAGACCCAGACCAGCTTTCTCACCAGATTAAACTACTTTTGTTACTTGGGATTGTGGCCCAGTATTTGAGAAACCAATGTGCTCAACTCAGATGCTTGCATGTGTTGGTTGATATGAGTCAAAAGTAAACACTTATGGGGTTGCTCAATGAGACATCGAATCATAGAAATGAACTAAACTGCAGTGCATCAGGGTTTACATAACCATCAAACTGACGAAATAGTTGTGGCGTAGTAAGTTATAGTAGCTTGTATTGGAACAAATTTGATTATGTACTCCGCAGAGCATACATGGCATCAAATGTTTTTTCTGCTTTTATGGTTGATGTGAGTCAAAAGTGAACACATGGGGTTGCTCAATGAGACATCTAATTATAAATTGAACTAAACTGCAGTGCATCAGGGTTACGTCAGCCATCAAGCAGACGAAAATAGTTGTGGGGGAGTAACTTATACTGGCTTGAATTGGAATAGATTTGGTTATGCACTCCACAAAGAATACATGGCATCAGAACATTTTTTTTGGTTTTTTAGTTAGCAACAGTCTCAAGTCCTCTATTTTGGTGACCCAGAATTGCTGATGCTCAGCTTTTTTGTTAATTTGTTAGGTTTCCCCCTTTAGCTTGCACTAATGCACAACTAACATAAAATCGCTGGATAGCTGGTAAAAGGATTTGTCTTTTTCCGCTTTTGAATAGAATAATGAGTTCCTATTTCTCTTTTTAAAGTATTCCTTCTTCATCTACCTTGGAAAAGCTAAAAAATTCAGGTTGCTCTGTTCTTTATCTTCTCGACCCCATTTGTGTTTTAAGTTTCACTTTAGCTTTCTAACGGCATTGTTGAATCTTTGATGATGCTTGGAAATTTGCATGGGGTGCTAGTTGTACAATATACATTGTTAATTATATTGAAAAAGATGATGTAAATGTTGTCCCTAGTTCTCACACTCTCTTTGTCCAACTTCTTCCTTTTTCAGGGACTTTGTTCCTCTTTAATTTATCATCTTGGTAAGACAGGTGCACATTCAGAAGCATTTTCTGTATACAACATGCTGAGATGTAGCAAAAGAACCATATCCAAAGCCCTTCATGAGAATATTTTGCACATTTTGATTGCTGGGCGCCTCCTCAAAGATGCTTATGTTGTAGTCAAGGTACTCCATGCCTTCTTTTTCTTGCAATTTCCATCTGTATTTTTCTGTTTCTTATGAACAATCCTAATCTAATCACTAGGTATACAGGACAATGCAGGATTCATCTCCCGGCCGGCTATCAAAAAATTTTCTGTCAACTTCATGAGATCTGGCAATGTAAACTTAATCAATGATGTGATGAAGACCATGCACAGCTCTGGCCACAAGATTGATCAGGTAACTATTAGTTTCAATTATCCTCTATGATTATTGTACTAGATAAGGGTCATCCTTTAAAATATCAGGGAACATGGACTTAATTAATGATCCGATGACAAGGTCATCCAACTTTTCTAGAGACAACCAACAAGATTGATTGACTCTAAATCTGCTTTAGACTGAGCGTGCCCATTGATATTGCTGTACTAGGTTTGGTTTTTTTTTCTTGCACTCTCTTGTGTCATTCTAATTTGAATCATGGAACATATCTTAGTTGACATAACCTATGTTTGTTGGGAGAAGAAGGTTGCATATGTCTTCTCTCATAAGTGGTTATCATGGGAGAAGGTCACCACACTTTATTGCTAGAAGTGTAGAAACTGAAATAATAGAACCAAATAAAGGTGAAACCAAGTTCATCTTGAAATGAGAAAAGGATGTAGTGAAGCAAACGTGTCAATAGGCCATTGGATAATGTATCGTTTCTATATGTGGAAAAATCGGTATAGCCTGGAGGAAGCATGCATAAACATGCAAAGACACGGGAAGTTTTAAAATTAGGGGGAACACACTAACATGACACGGGAAGTTTTAAAAGTTGTCTGTCGATGGAGTATGCAAGGGGGAACCAACAGTGTTCAAAGAAGAAATCATAAAATTCTACCAGACTTTATATGCTGAAACAGAAAGTTGGAGACCCCAGTTCAATGCCAGAACTGGTACCATGGTAAATGAGACTAACAATATCATGCTTCAGAGTCAGTTCAATGAGAATGAAATCACGGATTGTGTTATGGCATGTTCTAGGGATAAAGCACCTGGCCCTAATGGGTACACCGTGACATTCTTTATTACTTGTTGGGATGTGGTCAGTAAAGATGTTGTAGCAGTCCAAAACTTCCATGATCAGAGCATTTTTAAGAAAAGTTTCAATGCTACCTTCATAGCATTGATTCCAAAGAAGAAAGGGGCTAAGGAGTTGAAGGATTTCATACCTATTAGCTTAATAGGGAGCATATATAAGATCATCTCAAAAGTTTTGATGGAAAGGCTCAAGAAAATAGTCTCTAAAGTCTAAACTGGTGGATGCTCAACAAATGGCCTTTATAGAAGGCAGATAGATTATGGATGCAATTCTGATTGCAAATGAATGTGTGGATGTCAGAAAGATCAGTAAGGTTCCAGGCATTTTATGTAAGTTAGATATTGGAAAAGTCTATTGATGACGTTCAAAAGCACTCTCCCAAAGGTGGTAGTAACGATCGCCATGAAAAACAATAAGTGACCCAACAGATGTCGGGGTCGAATCCACGGAGAACAATATGAAGGCTATTGAGAAAATAAGGAATTAAAGCAGCTTATTACAGTCCAAGAGCAAAAGATAAAATGTTTTGGGGGTTTTTGTTTAGAAACTAGAACAAGGATAAAAGGAAATCAAATAAGGATAGGTTTGATCAATGACTTTCACCAAGCAAGGATAACAAGGGAGATATGGGATTGGGATTCAATTCACAAGACTTGCACCCAATTAATGCATAGGTAGCCTTGGTTAAAAGCATGTTTAATTGTTTTTCAACCAATCAAACATGTATCCACCACGGGTTCTCTCGAATCTCCATGGTTAGGCAATAAAACAACTAAATCGGCTTAGGTGAGTTAGGCTATTTATAGTCCCAACTCTTAGATGGGAATTTCCTACAATCAAGCTATTTCTAGCCTCAATTTGTGGCGGAAATTCCAAATCTCCACTATTGAATCTTTACCCAATTGGAGAACTCCTCTCTCAAGCAAGAACACAATTAGTTAGCTATATTGATGTTTGCAACCATCAACTATGTAATTAAAGTATGAAAGACTCAATAAACCCACACAATATAATCAAGTAAAAGAACAAGATGAGAATTCAATACCCAAATATAGTATTATCTCTAATACAATAACCAAATCTCAATTCAACATCTACAACTACAATTTAACAATTCAAAACAAGAGTTTGAAGAAAGGAACTAAGAATTTTTACAATAAAAGCATCCAATCTCCACTCCAGTGGTGTAGGGTGTGAACTTGCTCTCCAAGCTTGCCAAAGTTGTGTGAAAATGCCGAAGATACTATTCCAGGCGACTTGGAGTTCTTTTATGTGGATTGGGGTTTCCAAAAACATGATTTTCCAAATCTTCCCTGTAGCTGCCGATTTCCTTCATCGCGGTCGCGTGAGGATTCCATCGCGATCGCGATGTTCTGTTTCTTCCTTCATCGCGGTCGCGTGACTATTACTCACGGTCACGATGGTTAAGCTATTACTTCATCGTGATCGCGTCGTTTTTCCTCGCGATCACGAGGCTTTGACTTTCGGTTGACCGTGATCGCGTCACTTTAGCTCGCAATCTCGAAGAACAAATTACTGCCAGTGATCAGCTTCTTCCAAATAGCTCCATTTTGACTTTTTTTCCCTTGATTCCTTTCCTGATCACCTCTAAATCACATAAACCTGTAAAATAGAAGTAAATCGTGTCGAATGCACTATTTTTCTCAATTATTCTAGCAAAAGTATAAGATTAAGAACTAAATAAGTAGGTAGAATACCAACTTATCAAACCCCCAAACTTGAACTATTGCTTGTCCTCGAGCAAATTCAAAATTCTAATTCAAAGGACACAAAAGCACAAGTGCAATAACATCATGACAAATCAAGGAGACTCACTTAAAGCACAAACGCATGACTTCGGTTGGTACTAATGATTAGTCAATCACATGTAAACTTTATCTAACCGATCCCCTCCATTCAAGACACCATTTTAAGAATGCAATAGGACTATAAGAACAATCAAGTGACAACAACCAATCCTCAAGAGGTGATTCAAAACCACTAGTTTACCAACATGCTCATTTGTCTCATTTTCAGAATTTATCAACATCACCAATTATCGTAATTCACACGCCCTCACAAGAACGAAAGTCCCAAAAACACTCTATTTAAAAGGATAACACAAGGGACAAATGCACAACCACACATACTCATAAACAATTTCAAGTACCAATAAGTGTCGAACCATAAGCTTGCCCTTATTTTCATTCGCCACTAACTCAAAGGCAATCGGTTGGAGATCTCAAAGGGGGAAGGGTAGGATAAGCATTTTGTATTAAAGTGAGTACATCCTCCTTGATCACTACACCACTTTTTCAATTCAAAAACCAAAGCCATATTCCTTTCCATTTTCATGCAACACAAAGCACTATTTCACTCATTTTATTTGATGCCCCAAATTTATCATTCTATTCACCTTGGAGGTTTTCTTTTCTTTTCTTTCTTTTCTCTTTTCCTCTCATTTTTGCTTTTCTTTTCAACTTTTTCCTTTCTTTGACAAGTTCTTTTGATGCTTGCCACAAACTACCATGTATTGCTCATTTCCTCCAAGGTGTTTCTAAATCACCCCCAAACTTAAGCTATTGGCCTCAAATTCACATTTTTAGAATTCAAGGAGGGAAGGTTCAAAAGAGGAATCCATTTTAAAAAAAGTTTAAGGCTTGTAATAAGGTTGCCAAAGAAAAGGTAGTAAGCTCAAATGGGGTCACTAGTGATACATTTAGTGCAATGGTAGGCTCTTAAGGCTAAGTGGGCTTCTAAAAATCACAAAGAAGGCCTAAGATCATTTCTCCAACTAAAAGCAATCAAGACTAGCATTGAAAGACTAACCAGACAAGTTCTAGTTGAGACAAGCAAGCACAAGAATATGTTCCAACAAACTCTCACCACACATGGCATGCGAACTATTCAAGATGGGTCAATTTCACTTCCTAAACAAGAACAAATAGAGCCACATTCTACATTTTCAATTATCACCACTGATGAGTTAAGAGTCACAAAAAGATTAAAGGAGTTGTCACTAACATCATTCTGTGCTATGCAACTTTTCACAAAAAAATTTCGGAGGGATATGCTCAATTCAAATCAATTCACATGCGAGACTAACTCCATTAGTACCAAACAAGTCACAATTCCTCATTCTCTCAACAGACGACGATTTGCCCTTAAGAACTACGTCACCCTATCCATCATCGGGCCAAATCATACATCCAAATAGACATGGCTACTCAGACTTCACCAACGCATACAACCCAAACCACAAGCATATCTGCGTTTGCACCTGCGTTTCGCAGGTGGAGACTTGCGTCACACAGGTGCACACGTAGGTGCCAGGCAGTATAGGTTTCCCTTCTGCCCAGCATTTGCGAGTGCACCTGCATTTCGCAAGTCAGTACTTGCTTTTCACATGTGTTTAGCAGTGCCCCCAGTATTTTCGAACAAGTTCATTTTTGCCTAACAGGTACTTAGACTTCCCCCGGCTCAAAACACCCAACTTTTAGCCTAACGGGTACTCAGACTTCCCTTGGCTCAAAACACTAAACTTCAAAAGATAAAGAACTACGAATCAAAATATCAAAAGAAACTAAGGAACTAAACCATCAAATCATTTTCATCCACAGCCCAACAAAAATAACAACTTAGGCCCGACAAGGGAATATCATAATAAACCCGACAAAGGCGTACCAATATCCATACATCAAAATAAAACAAGCCCGACAAGGGCACAATATCCAAAACAAACTAATAAAGTGCAATTCCTCGATGCCACCCCCAACTAAAACAATGCAGTGCCCTCACTGCATAAAAACAAAACAAGAGATAAGTTTGAGGGGGCTCCCTGAAGGGCATCAATCAGAACTGGAGCTACTAGGCCTCGGAAGATCCAAGTCTGCCTCATCAACGTCCTTCTCCTCCTCAGCTCCACACAACTTCCTCAACGTGCTCATCAGCTTGGTGAGAAATTTGCTTTGCTTCCTGTCATGCTCCCTCTGCGTCTTTTGGCGCCTTTCTACTTTTGCCAACCTTTCCTTGACATATTGTTGCTCACGCGCCACACTAGCCAATGTAGGACCACTAGGAGCAGCAGAAGAGGATGGGCCAGGTGGCTGCGTGGAAGAACTCTCTCCTGCACCTGAAGGTAGGCCAGCTACAAGCTGGCGAATCTGAGCATCCATGCCATAGACCTGGCTGGAGATGTGTCGGAGTATCGGAGGTCCAATCTTAAGTGGTCCAATAGCCTCTGCAGCAGCTGCTGACTAAAGTGCCTCACTAGCACCGGAGAATAGACCAAAATCTTCCTCTTCTCCAGTGCATGTCCGACTCCCCTCTTTTTCAAAGGATGAATTAGCTTCTCTGGCTTCCTTTCATTTTCTCCATCCCTCTTCTCAACTCTGGCCTGGTAGCATAAATATGTGATTAAGGAGGGGAAGAACAAGCTTTTGGTACCTTCAATCACAACTTGCTGAATTTCATGCACAATTATCCAGCCCACATCAACAAGAAGACCCTTCATCATAGCACAAATAGCTACTGCCCTCTCAGGTGACACATTTGACTCGTTTTTGGATGGCATGATTCGAGCAAAAATAATAGAAAGTCAAGTTTTGGCTTCAAAAGTGAACTCAGAAGACTCGATCCTCATTCTGAAAGCTATCCACTATGGGATCGTGCCATCATGTAGCCTTTGCACAAACCAAACAGTCCCTAACTCCTTAGCCCGTTCTTTGTACAATTAATTGTCGGCATTGGGAAGGTTGTAATAAGCATTGATCAACTCCGGATCAAACCGAACTAGTTCGCCCCGAACAGTGACAACCAAATCATTAGCAAAGTCCGTCTCAACTGCATTGGCATAGAATTCCCGGACTATAGAGAAGTTTGCCTTAATAGGCTCAGCCGCAAAGCAAATCCAACCACTCGTAACCAACTTTCCTTAAAAGTCGGCCCATTTAGCCTCTAGTCCTTCCAACAAAATGCCTCGCTCCCTTGTAATATTCTTCGTCAAGTGACGATCATACAGTTGTGAACATTTCAGGGAGACGAAGGTGCCCTGATCAAAGTACTCCTCATCGGCCACTTGGGTGGCATCTTCTTGAGCTATTTCATTTGATGCCAGAGCCATTTTCAAGCTATAAGTACCTACAAAAGGAGTAAATATATCAAACGCTTGTATGGGCACGTAAAACAATGTATTATGATTTGAATAGGCCAAAGAAATGAGTCAAAATAGTTCCAAACAAAGCTGGGCAAAGCTACTGTTTTGGGTTGTTTTTAAAACTGCCAGTTGTTGGTCATCGCGATCGCGAAGACCATTTTTTTTCAAAATTTTTGTTCATTGTGATCGCGAGGGTTATCTTCTTTCACCAGAAAATTTCAGTCGGGCATTTCGTCGAACAGGTGCCTTGCACCAATTTTCACCATTTTCGTAGTCCATTGGGACTAATCTTCACCCAAAATTAACATGTTAACAACCCTCATTCTCTCAACCAACCTCACCCAACAGTAGTTACAAGCTAAAGCACACACACATCAATCTTAGAAAGCAACATTTCACAACCCAAAAAGCTATTAATACCATTGATTTCGCACACTAGGAAGCAGTTTGAAAGAGAAATAGGAGAGGGGCACATACCTTTGAGATTGCAAGTCAATAGGGATATGGAATAAAAAGAATTGATGGAAGTTATTCGTTGTGCTTGAGGAGAAGGAGAACAACCACGTTTTACATCCAATTTTTGCTCCTAAACGTTTTTTTTCTAGTTTTTGTACCTGGGGACTGAACGTTGCCTCGCGATCGTAATAAACCAAAAATTCTTAACCCCATGCGATCGCGATAGATTCACGCGGCGCGTAGAGTTAATGAAATTTTACTTCATCGCGATCGCGATGGTCAGGGGTCGCGATCGCGATGCTTTGCTGAATGCTGATATTTCCAGATTGGAGCAGTGCACTGGTTTGCACATGCGATGGCACCTGCGAGCACCAAGTCCACGTGTGCGACTCGAAGGTGCTTCATAGGTTCAGCCAACATCTTTAAATGCTTGGGCCCGTCTCCCTTTTCTTTTGCACACCTAAAAACACATCAAAGACTATCAAAAACTGAAGTAAAATACAAAGAAAAGTTGTTTAAACGATGGGTTGCCTCCCATCAAGTGCTTAATTTAACATTGCGGAGTAGCTTCACTTGTCCCTCCACTTGGAGGATTTGAACCTTCGAACAATTTCGAATCAAAATTCCGGTGGTACCTACGGGGTGAAGGTAAGAACATAAGAAGGCTATTTCCTTGGTGTCGCATTTATCACTTTTTCGCCTTCAAGTGAGGGATGTAATTTTGTCTTCTATGAACGAAAAACTTCAAAACTAACACACCTCGATCCTTCATCTTCCCAAAATTTTCCATAGGCTCGGTTACTTTGATTTTCGTCCATCCAACCAAGCTCAATGTTGAAAATTGGTTGGAATGGGATTTAGGTATCTCCATTTGCAAAGTTGCCCCATTCATGACATCCTCACCCTCAAATGCACTAGAGTTCTTACAATTGATGTGTTGAACTTCGGGTTGCAACTCTAGTGTCATTCGGTGACTCTTGACATCTTGATTTGCCTTTGGAATGGTTGGTTGACAACTACCCCTTTGGTCATAAGTCTCAAGTGTGCCCTCTTCATCATTCAACTCAAGTTTTTCTTCTTGATGAGATTCACTCAATGCTAGCCCACAATTTTCATTTGCTCTCCCCATGCCTCTCAACGTTTCCTCAACATCTTCTCTTTGAGAACTAAAGATTTCTCCTTCATGAGGAGCCACTTCTTCTTGAGGAGTAGGTACATCCACCATGGGGTGTTTGGTGAGAGTTTCATCCATGACACCTCCTTCTTCATGTTGGGATTGCCACGATTTCGAAGCCTTTGTCAAGTCTTGCTTTATGCACTTTAAATCCTCCTCTACTTCATCTGTCTTGTCCAAGAGTGTTTGGAGCATGGCATATATACTCTCTGAGCGGGCATTTTGTTCTTCATGTGCCAAGTTATGACTCCTATCAAGATTACGAGCACCACTAGCACCATTGTTAGCATAAAAGGGGGAGGGAGAACGATAATTGGGGCAATTACTCCAATTTCCATCTCGACCACCACATGAATGGCAATAATAATACCCATCATAGGATCGAGAAAGTGGATGCCTCTCTCTCCTAGGGCCAATTCTACAATCTTGCTAATAGTGGGGTCCTCCACAATAACAACATGGATCATTATAATATGGGTTGTACCCACCAAAACCTCTAGCATTTCGAGATACCATAGAATCAATCAACCAACAAAATAAAACTAACTAAAACAAAAACAAATATTCACAAATTTGAACTAGAGTTAGTAAGCTCAAATTCCAAACTAACTCAATACGCCAAATTGTCCCCCGGCAACGATGCCATTTTTGATGACGTTCAAAAGCACCCTCCCGAAGGAGGTGGTAACGATCGCCAAGCAAAACAATAAGTAACCCAACGGATGTCGGGGTCGAATCCACGGAGAACAATATGAAGGCTATTGAGAAAATAAGGAATTAAAGCAACTTACTAGAGTCCAAGAGCAAAAGATAAAATGTTTTGGGGGTTTTTGTTTAGAAACTAAAACAAGGATAAAAGGAAATCAAATAAGGATAGGTTTGATCAATCACTTTCACCAAGCAAGGATAACAAGGGAGATATGGGATTGGGATTCAATTCACAAGACTTACACCCAATTAATGCATAGGTAGCCTTGGTTAAAAGTATGTTTAATCGTTTTTTTGCACCAATCAAACATGTATCCACCACGAGTTCTCTCGAATCTCCATGGTTAGGCAATAAAACAACCAAATCGGCTTGGGTGAGTTAGGAGATTTCTAGTCCCAACTCTTAGATGGTAATTTCCTATAATCAAGCTAGAGCTATTTCTAGCCTCAATTTGTGGCGGAAATCTCAAATCCCCACTATTGAATCTTTACCCAATTGGAGAACTCCTCTCTCAAGCAAGAACACAATTAGTAAGCTAAATTGATGTTTGCAACCATCAACTATGTAATTAAAGCATGAAAGACTCAATAGACCCACACAATATAATCAAGTAAAAGAACAAGATGAGAATTCAATACCCAAATATAGTATTATCTCTAATACAATAACCAAATCTCAATTCAACAACACCTACAATTTAACAATTCAAAAGAAGAGTTTGAAGAAAGGAACTAAGAATTTTTACAATAAAAGCATCCAATGTCCACTTCAATGGTGTAAGGTGTGAACTTGCTCTCCAAGCTTGCCAAAGTTGTGTGAAAATGCCGAAGATACTATTCCAGGCAGCTTGGAGTTCTTTTATGTGGATTGGGATTTTCAAACACATGATTTTCCAAATCTTCCCTGTAGCTGCTGATTTCCTTCATCGCGGTCGCGTGAGGATTCCATCGCGATCGCAATGTTCTGTTTCTTCCTTCATCCCGGTCGCGTGACTATTACTCACGATTGTGATGGTTAAGCTGTTACTTCATCGTGATCGCGTCATTTTTCCTCGCGAACGCGAGGCTTTGACTTTTGGTTGACCGCGATTGCGTCACTGTAGCTTGCGATCTCGAAGAACAAATTACTGCCGGTGATCAGCTTCTTTCAAATAGCTTCATTTTGACTTGTTTTCTCTCGATTCCTTTTCCGATCACCTCTAAATCACATAAACCTGTAAAATAGAAGTAAATCGTGTCAAATGCACTATTTTTCTCAATTATTCTAGCAAAAGTATAAGATTAAGAGATAAATAAGTAGGTAGAATACATGGTAAGTTCTGCACCTATGACCACCTACACTGGGGATTTCTTAGGAAGACATTGGAGAACATGGGATTTGGTGAGAAATGGATAAAATGGATAAGTTCTGCACCACAATCGTAAAGTTTTCCACTTTGATAAATGGTTCCCCATCTGATTTTTTCTCATCTTAGAGAGGATTGAGACAAGAGGATCCCTTATCCCCTTTTCTCTTTATACTGGCTATGGAGGGTCTACATGACATGCTTAGGATAGCCTATGTTGTGTCCCAACTTTGAAGGAGATTATGAAACTGTGTTTAATCTAAATGGGGACAGTGCCAGTGGGCCAGATGGGTTCACAGGTTGATTCTATCAAAGTTGCTGGGTCCTGACCTATTGAAGTTGGTTCAGGCCTTATTCTCTGGACGTAGCCTTACAAGTCAATACTCATACCAATCTGGTCCTCTTACCTAAAAGAATGACATTCTCGCCTTTTCATTTTTGAGGCCTATAAATTTTAGTAATTTTATCAACAAGATGATGTCTAGAGTGGTGCATGAAATAGTGGAAACAGTGCTGCCTAGATTGATTTCCTCTAATCAATCAGGATTTGTCAAAGGGAGAAACATCATTGAGAATGTCCTACTTACTCGGGAAATAGCAACTGGTATTAGCAAAAGAGGAAAACCAGCCAATGTCATTGTCAAGTTGGAATGACAAAGGCTTATGATATGGTTTCTTGGTTTTTCCTAATACAAGTCTTGAAGAAAATGGGATTTTCTGACCTATTTGTGGCTATGATTTGGAGGCTAGTGGCTAATAATTGGTACTCAGTGCTAATTAATGGCAAGCACATGGTTTTTTCCACTTAACCAGGGGGTCAAGCAGGGGACCCCTTATCTCGAACTTTTATCCTGGTTGCTGAAGTTCTATCCAAAGCCTTAAATGCTCTATTTGATGATGGCCAATATGTTGGATATGGGAATGCCTAAATGGAGTGCAAACTTAAATCATCTTGCATATGCAGATGATACTATTATTTTTGCCGATTTTTGTTTCTTGCTTGACTTCAAAACTTAAAATACGGCCATTGAGCGATTTGAATACCTCATAACAGATCCTTCTTACTCCCTCCGTCCCATATTAGTTGGCCACCTTACTAAAAATAGTTGTCCCATATTAGTTGACCTACTAAATTAAGAGAGAATTAATTAAATTTTTTCCATATTACCCTTGCAATTAATTCTTTTCGAAAGTGTGAAGACTTGTTTGTAAAGTTCCAAAAAAGTTTCTTAAGGGATGAATTAGTAAAACTATCTTCTTATTTATGATTTCTTAAGTCCGTGTAAAAGGAAAAGTGACCAACTAATATGGGACAGAGGGAGTAGCATATTAAACACTCTTAGTTTTACCCCAAAAGTACGGGTTAATTTAAACATTCCAAACGGGCGGGTGTTACATAAGTATAAGTCGTTTTCAAATGCATCCTTAACTGGTTGTCACACACCGACCGATCACAAGGTGCCCTTTATAAGGAAGAAGAAAAAGAAAGAGAAATAACCTCTCTTCCACTAATGAAGTTTAGTTTGAGGAAGAAAAACAGATCAAAAATAGATAAATTTGTGTCCAACTGTTTAAAGACAGTTTTAGTTCTCAAAAGAAAAAGTATACTCATCTATGAAGGAGACATTGTACTAGTTTTTACAGGAGGGACTAATTGCTAGTTAGATTCAGTCTCGGATTTCGGAGGAATCAATTCTAAGTTTCTAACTTGAATTTGGATTACACCTGTTTGTCAGACATCTATGTGACTTACAGAATTTGCTCGTCTTTTTGCTGTTGTTGAATTCGAGGCAAACATAACTTTAACATTTAATGCAGGACCATACCTTGTCAAAGATACTAAATTACCTATCTCTTGAAAAACTCTTCTCAGGAATTATTTGATATGGCTATATCACGCTACATTGCAAAACCAGAAAAGAAGGAATTACTTCTCCGGTTACTGAAGTGGATGCCTGGTCAAGGTTATGCTATTGATTCATCGACTAGAAATTTGATTCTGAAGAACTCTCATTTATTTGGCCATCAACTTATTGCTGAGTCATTGTCCAAGCAGCTTGTGATGTCAAAAAAGGTGAAACCTCACAATGAAAATGCAAGATGGCGGATGCTGGATGGCTAAGTTGGACAGTAGTTTGCTGTATAGAGAACTTTGATATGCTGCAGGTGTTAAGCTGATAATTATGTTGCCGAGGCCAGAGGCGAACCCATGATTTGAAGAAGACGGGAGCACCACCAGAAGCCGATGCGTGTTAGTCAAAGCGGTGTCGGTGTCGCACGACACCATACTGCTTTGTCACAAAATGTTGTTAGACACATGAAAAATTTACCTGGATGATCATAAATTAAACGAGTAAAATAGTCACAACTCACTATTTGGTTTGATGGTCTTGCACCTCATTTTTCACCTTGGAGTTGCTAGTTCGAATCTTGCTCGTGCTTTGGTTTGATGGTCTTGCACCTCATTTTTCACCTTGACGTTGCTAGTTCGAATCTTGCTCGTGCTTTGAGATGTGCTTTTTTTTTTGTTGGAAAAACTACAGGAAGAATGTGGCGATCCAGATTCGAACCCAGGTCACATTGCTCGCGCACATGGCCAAAGACGAGCATTGGACCAGTGCACCAAATCATCTTTTGTGTTTTTAGGGTGCACAATGAAATGTCCTTTATTCAGGTATTTATATACTACTAGTGAATTTGTCCGCGCTTTGCGCGGTCATATAAAATCCAATAATTTTGTTGGTATAATTGATTTTTCACAAAGGAAAATGTTTGGTCAGCAGTTATATAGTAGATTTTCATCAAAGTCATAAGTTACTATTTTAATTACTTTACTTTACTAGTATTATAGAAGCCACACTTTGAGGTGCTTCTGGTTGTCTTGGTTGCCGACCAAAAGGGCAATTTTAGAAATTACTGAAATTAAATACATATGCTATGGAGTACTCTATTGTACAATTAACATAGAATGGAGGACAACTCATGTTATTGGACGAAAAAACCAGACAACTTCTTTAGTTTTTTTATCATTTGCGCCTATCTTTGATGTTTAGGCCTTGCAGTAAAAGACATAATTGCTCACTTTTTCTTGGTATCTTGCTAACCTGAGGGGTACATATGTAAATTTTCATTTGAAGATATCAGTCAAAAGTAGCTTCTCAATTGTTCTTTTCCCTGCAAAATACAATATTTCGACTGCTCATAAGGATTGATTTGTCTGATCTCTTTTTTTTGGGTAATATATTTTTGTCTAATCTTGCTTAGAAATAAAGAGCATTAGATTATTTTCATACACGAATTGTTTCTTTAATATAGTATACTCTTTTCGTTTCAATTTATTTGTTTAATTTTGATTTGATATAAATTTTTTAATAATAATAATAAAAATTTGAATCTTATAATCTTAAATTATATATTAGATATACCAAAATATTATTTAATCTTATGGTTAGATTATGTTTGGTAGTTTAGACTTAGTTTATTTGTCGTTCCTATTTTGTGTTGATTATTTAAATCAATAAAGAACTACTATGATCATTATCATTACGAAATATATTATTATTAAGAAATATATAAAAAAGAAGTACGATATAAACATCATATATGCATTAAACTATACAAATTAAATACAAAGTTAACAAAACATATAATCAATGAGTTCCATAACCCTTAGCTCGTGCAACACCCGGTCTAAGCATCATATAATCCCCACTCTAAGCCCTGCCATTATTTCCATCCCTGTCTTGCCACCTCTTAATAGGAGGATGCTCCACGCCATAATCGTCGATACACTTCTTTCTAGTCTTAATAGAGATTATTTTTTTACCAACGTTCTTCCCGACCATGGTAGGCATATCCCCTTTGGGTGTATGTACATCATCTTCTAGAGATGAGATCGTAGGCGCTGAAGTATGAATTTTGAACAACATAATAAAATGAGTACTAATGTAAACATAAACAAATATTATAAGATATAAATATGAGAACTAATTTAAACTTCTAATTAAAAAATATTAACTTGTGTGTCGACAGGATATTTGGTGACCGCATGAGTAGAATCCCGAGCGGTCATCTCGTGAATGGGATTCGGGATGGATGAAAACGCCAAAATATAAATCTAAAAAACATAATAAAATGTTTAATAATGTAAACTTAAACAAATATTAAAAGATATAAATATGAGAATTACGTTAAACTTCTATTCTAAAAATATTAACCTTTGTGACGATGGAATCCTCGGTGACCGCATGAGCAGGATCCTGAGTGATTGTATCACGAAAGGAATCCATGATGGATGAAGACGACGAAGTATGAATCTGAAAACATAATAAAATATTTATTAAGATAAACTTAAACAAATATTATAAAATATAAATATGAGAACTAATTTAATCTACTATTTTTAAAATATTAACAGGTATATCGACGAGATCCTTGGTGATCGCATGAGCAGGATGCGGGGTGGCCGTATGAGTAGAATCCTGGGAGATCGTCTTCTTATCGGGATCCAGAGTGGATGAACTCTTTTAAGAAATTAACATTAGTTACTAAAATATGTTAATACATAAGTAATTAAAAAATTATTAATACTAATCGACATATCTGCTAGAAACTCATCAATGTCCATGTCTAAGTTGAAACTGAGGCGTCTACCTCCGTCCAAATCTCGAGAGGGAGGTGGGCCCTCTAACTGCTCATGAATATTGTCCCAATCCATAACATCGAGTGATGGAAAATAAGCATCCTAAACCAGTCGAGATAAACATGCTAGAGTCGACGGTGATGGATCAAAAGTCGAAGTGGGCTTTAGATATGGAATATGAGCAGGCCTTGGATTTGGAATATGAGCAGGCTCTGGATCTGGAATATGAGCTGACTTGTGCTCTAGAATAGGAGCTGGCTTTCGCTCTGTAGCTGGAGCTATAGGCACATCGGCGGGCTCATCAAATAGGTGCCTGCCTCCTACACAACCACGTCCTCGACCACCTACACGATCTCCTCTACGTTTGCGTCCACGTCCCACACCTGTCCACTGCCACGTCCATGCCCTAGAGGCACAATGAGTGGTTGGTAGTGCACCTCTTTTGAAAAGAACGACCCATCAATCTGTCCGACCTCTCGTGCCATCTGCAAAGTCTCGAGAACTACCTGAGCAACTAGCTGATCCGCCTCGACAATCTTAGGGTCTAGCTGAAAATCTATCCTTAGCTGGTGCAGTCCTTGTAGGCCCCTAACTATCGCGTGTGAACCTACAGACGGGATGAATCCTTGACCTCCTATAACACATACAAAAGGGTTGCTGACCAACAACCATCCATGACGCAGACACCACTCTCTATTTGAAGCTGTGGGAGCATCCTGATGCACCATAACTTCCATAGCACGCCTATGAACCTAGTCATCGGCCATCACATTCAATTACTCAATAAATGGACGATCAAGTCTCCTACGATCGTCTCGTGTATAATGATCAGGTGCCCATGCACAAAAGGTAGGTATATGCTGCGAAAGACCAAATTATCGCATTATTCGATAGGGTGCGTGATGCTTTATGATATCCAAACATATCATAGGCACCACCGCCCTCCACAAACCATAATTGGTTGTGCAACAGGGGGAAATATATGCATGATCTAATCATGTAGTGTTCATACACTATTTTAAAACAAAAATAATAACAAAAAACAGAAAGGAAAATAAAAGTAACATAATATATAAAATAAAAATAATATCAAATATAAAGTTTACCTGCTCCTCTGTCATGTGATCAAGTTGATCTCTAAATGGGATGAGAGCGTGATGCGTCTCGTGAATGCGATCAATTCCTCGTGTTCACCTCCTATCATGGGGTAGCAATACCTCATCCTCTGGCACATCCCTACCTCCTGGCGCAAAGGGTAAAGGTGAAATTGAAAAATCCTCTCCCAAGTCCATATCTAAACGTGAAATCAAAAATAATTTTGATTGATCTCTCAAATTGTATATTTTATATATTAGAAAGTAACATAATAAATTATCCTACCTAGAGGAGAGGAAGAAATCCACCAACGTCAGCTTCCTACCTATAGATGACCGATAGAGTCACATGTACATATATGCCAAAATAGCGTTTCCCTAGTTGTAGGTCCTTGATAACGTCCAAAACAACTCTCCAATTAAGGAGGTGGCTACGGTCGTCGCAAAACAAGTTACCCAACAAGAGTCGAGATTGATTTTCACAAGGATTGGACTTAAAATTCACCAAAATTCGTAAATTAATTCACTCAAGCAAGCGTATTGTATAGACAAAAAGTAAATGAGGGAATTGATTTGAACAAGTAATCGAAAATTGTGAGCAATGAGAACGAGGTAACAAGATTGTTAATATCAAAGTTGGAGGAACTTGGATGTGCTTCTGATGGGGTCATAAAATTGGAATTAGGATTAATCACTCGACTTATGTTCGATTATAGTGCGGGTAGCCTTGGTTAAAGTTATGCTCAATCGTTTTTCAACCAATCAAACATATATACCTTGGGTTCTTTCAAACCCCAAGGTTTTAGCAATAAACCATCCAAATAGCTTAAGTGGGTTGAACTATTTCTAGCCTCAACCCTTGGATGAAAAAATCCTAAGTTAAGCTATTTCTAGCCTCAACTTTTGATAAGAAATTCTCAAATCCTCACTATAAATCCTTACACAATTATAGAACTTCTTTCTCAAGCAAAGACCATAATTAGAAAGCTAAATCAATGTTTGCAACCATCAATTATTTAATTAAAACTTGAAGGATTCAATAGACTGATAAGTTGATAATCTACCAATTTATTGAGCCTTTATTCATGAATTATTACCATGTTTTGATCAGAATTAGAGGTACTTATTGCCTTTATTAATGTAAAATGCAGGTATTCTTGGTCGAGTGAAGAAAGCAAAGGAATTGAACCCAAAGAGCTTAAAAAAAGTTAAAGTGTGAAGGTGATCAGAAAAGGAGAAGAAATTGTCAAGAGGTGCGACCGACATGCGAGCGCACAAAGGCACCTGTGTTTCGCAGGTTCCATCACAAAAAGAAGATCAACAACTACCTGAAACACAACCAACATGCGAGCCACACAATGCAACATGCGACCGCACCCCTCTCGCACCTCACATCACACAAGCAACTGAACTTCACTGCTTGGAAAGGAAGGCATATGCGAGCCGCAAACCGCAAGGTGCGACCGCATGTGCCGTCACACATCAATCACACCAGCCCCGAAGGGTATTTTTGTCCAAGTATATGTGACGCAATTGGAAAGGTTCTAAAATTCTCTTTGGGGTGTGTACCTGATATACAATTCGGTTTTTACTTTTCTCAAAGAAGATAACATAGAGAGTACTCTTTCTATTCTTCTTCCCTATTGAAAAAGATAAATTTGTAAAGATTTTTGAGCTTGAAATTGAAATTAGCTTTCACTATGAATGGAATTTTGGGAAATTCATTTGGTATCTTCTCTTGTTCCTTTAATATGAGCAGCTAAATTCTCTTCTAGGGATATGTGTATGATGGGTATTTGAATTTGGGTATGGATATTGATTAATTGTTCTTATAATTGATTATTTAGTATGGGTCTATTGATTTTTTCATGGTTTAATCATCAAATTGATGGTTGTAAACATTGATTAAGTTTACTAATTTTGTTCTTGCTTGAAAGAGGAGTTCATAAATTGTGTAAGAATTCAATAGTGGGGATTTAGGATTTTCACCATAGATTAAGGCTAGAAATATCTTGATCGAAGGAAATTCTCAGTTAAGAATCGAAGATAGAAATAGTTTGATTCACCCAAGTAGTAATTGGTTGATTTAAGGTAAAGCTATGGTGCTTGAGTAAAGACCATGGTACATATATTTGGAAGGTCAAAAGGCTATCAAATATAGCTCAAACCAAGCTACCCATACCTTTAATCGAAAGTTCACAGGACTAATAAATTCTCTATCCCATTGTAAAACCTCATCGGAAGCATAACCCTGGTCTTCCCTCTCTTGATCATCAATCGTGTTTATGTTGTTCTTGTGTTAAAATTATGAATCATTAATTCCCAAACCTTTTCCCCTAACTTTTAGTTTTATTTGCTTGAACACTTACTCGCTTTAGTGATTGTTATTCGACAATTGATTGGTGAATCATCGTCCCATTTCTCGTGGATACGACCCCAACATCTGTTGGGTTATTTATTATTTTGTACGATGATCGTTACCACCTCCTTCGGGAGAGTGCCTTTGAAGTTCATCAAAAATGGCGTCATTGTCGGGGAATGGTTTTTAATTTGCCATTTTGTTGTCGTCTAATTCACTTTTGTTGAGTGTTTGTTTTCTTTTACTTTTGTGTTGTTTGCGATATTGCATAGGTGGTATAAACCCCACAAGCACTGCTATGAGTATTTACTATTCAGCCTCCATATGCACTCGAGAAGGTGACTAAAATAGGTCGTGATTTGAATACTTGGGGAGCCGAGGGGAGCAAAGGGTGCTACCTCTGCTAAAACATTTGATGAATGGAATAAAACTGGTGCACGGAGGGATAGAGAGTTAACAACCATCAAAACTCTCCTTGAATTCATGACTAAGCATGTGTGCAATCAAAAACTTGAGTGTTAATGCTATTGGCATTATTGGAGCTTTAGAGTTAATAGATGGTGGGGATTATTCTTGTGATGATGGTGAAGTATCATCTGTTAAAGATCACGAGGTGGGTTCCCATGCAAGTCTTCAGAAAGTAAATCAATGTGCAGGGAGACAAGAGCATGGGAATCAAGGTTGGAACCTAGAGAATGACAACTCAAGAGTTGATAGCATGCTTCAGAGGGTATTAGAGAAGGTGGAGTCCACTGAAGAGGGCATCAGGGAGTTGAGATGCGAACTTGGACGCCTTGCTCAAACGGTACATTCACACTCTGTCGTCATCAAGCTTCTCGAAGAGAGAATGCAATGGCTCACCTCTCAATTTGAGTTTGAGCTAACAAAAAAAAATGGAGAGGAGGCCATTGTTAAAAGGGAGCAGTCCAGTTTCGCAGGAAATACAATTCAGGACAGAAGTAAGCCTAGAAACTAATGGGCTATTGGAAATGGTATTGAGAAAAATCATGATCATCGCAATAAGGTTCCCAATGTTTGTAATCCTTTCCCTGAATGTCCACTTCCTTTCCCTCAACGGCTATTGCAAGCAAAAGAAAAGGAGCAACCTAAAGAGTTTGAGTCCATTTTAAAGAAAATTACTATCAATGTTCCATCGAGTCGTGTCATCACTCAAATACCCGAGCATGATAAATTTGTGAAAGAAATGTGTACCCATGAACAATTTTATGGAGTATGCGGTCGTTCACATTTCCCCTCAAAGTAGCGCTATAATATCAAACAAGTTTGCTAATGAAGTGTACACCCCGGGTGTTTTCACCATTTGTGGTGCAAATGGGTTGCATAAATCAACAAGGATTGTGTGTGATGAAAGTGCTAGTGTAAATTTGATGTCACTAGCTGATACGCCCAAATTATACCTCCAAAAGAAGCATAAAGCGGTCGCTGTTCAAATATAGAACCTAACCAAGGTTAGGGTCGATCCCACAGGGAATATGGTAGGATCTCGGTCAACTGTGTGTATTCGTACTTTTAGCCGTCTTATTTCCCTAAAAGGGATTTTTAAGTAACAGTTAATGTTTGTAAATTAATAAGTAACCAGTAATCAACAAGGAAATTGTTTTTTGTGATTCAGAGAGAAGATGGACTAGGACTGTGTTCCCCATGAGTTCATAACGCTGTAGGCGTTGTACTAGCGATCTATTCTGGTGCTTAGCATGCAAGATCGGTAAGTTAGGTTCACCTAAATGGTTGGTCCCCTAGATAGATGAATTTCACTATGCAACTTGGTCCTTCTATGGGTGTATGCTTTACTAACTCTTACCCTTGATCCCAGATTAGCTATTTCCGGACAAGGTCAAGCTATTAAATGAGGGTTGATAGCCTCAAATATCCATTGTAAACAACCCTTTTATCATTCGTTACCTCCTTGGTCTGACAAGTATGAATAAGACAAGTTCTAACGTTGGCCACCTTTAAAAAGCAATCAAAGCGAAGGGAAGAACAATACATGCATAAACACCATCCTAGAATTACTAAGTACTTTTCCTACTTTATTAATCTGTCATAGTTTTCACAACCCTAGTTGTGGATTTAGCTACTCAAGTTCATAAGCAAAGAATCAGAAGTTGTTGAAACATTCATGATCATACACTTACAAGAAGAAGTAAAGAAATCTGGAAACTTGAATAATTGAAGAAGAATCAAGAATCAAGAATCAATGAACTTGTTAATCTCTCAAAACTAAGAACAAATCAATACCAAGAGTTTACGAATATCTTTCCTACAAAATATAGAGCATAAAACATAAAAGTGAACTTAGGAAAAGTATTTGTAGACATCACAAATCCTATCCTAAACAAACTAAGAGAACTAGAGTCGGTAGGGATCACAAATTGGTTGACAACCCGTCATTTAAGATGACGGTTCATAGTTTGCTAAGGTCAATCGTGGTCTTGAAGAGTCATCATTGCCTGTTTCAAGAAACCATGGATCGTAAAATCATTCTATGGTTCGTCGACCAACTCGTGGTTTTAGACTTCTTTATTTCATCCCTCTGATAAATAACCACGATTTCTACAAGACGGTTCTTTGTCTGAAACTACGGTTCGTGAAGTGACTCGTGCTTCCTGCTCTTCTTTTTTTGCATGTCTACAGTTCATCTGGTCTATGAGTAATAGGATGGGTCATGGTTTAGAACCACGACTCGTAGACTGACTCGTATTTTAGCATATGATTTTGCACTCCTTCTAGACTTTTTCCACGTCTGATAGTATGGGTCTGTGGTTCCAAACCACGGACCATCAATCCTCCCGTAATCCCTGTAGACACCACTTTTTCAGTATGAATATCAACACTTTGGCTATGGAACATGTTCTCCTACAGACTTAACAAAAACCATCAAATCTATCAATAAAATGCTAAAGAACATGCACTAATCCAAAGTATTAAGCTTCGAAAGTGACGTAAATCCACGGCACATCAACACCCTCAACTTAAAAATGTTGCTTGTCCTCAAGCGACGAAAGAAGACTATCCTAATATGATGCTTATGCAAAAGAAAACTAGAAACCACGGCAGTCACATGATTCAAACTCTTCAGCTCAAAACAAACACCTCCTTCCTTCTTAGTATAAAGAAAGTGCACAAGTTACCATTTATCAAGACAAGACAAGAGGATCCATGGATGGCATTACGCTATCAATAGATAACCTAGCACACACAAGAGACACTTACACTAATGGTCAACAATCGATGTTACTCTACTGCCCTCACTACAAAGATGTTCCAATCACACAGTACATCGATTAAGATATGGGACTGAACTAGAACACTCACACCTACAAAGAGATTCAAGCAATGCATGCACAATACCATAGGCTTGCCCTTATTTTCTATGCCTCAATTTTCAAACAATTGGAATAGAATTACTATAGGACTTTACTTGGCTTGTAACATAGGT
Organism: Jaltomata sinuosa; assembly: GCA_003996215.1. Lineage (NCBI taxonomy): Eukaryota > Viridiplantae > Streptophyta > Magnoliopsida > Solanales > Solanaceae > Jaltomata > Jaltomata sinuosa. Next base: position 146,015 of record QJPP01007201.1, on the reverse strand, counting down.
TCGGGGATGGGTATGGTATATTTGGGAATAAGTGACTATGCCCTCCTTGAACTACGCTCTTTTCTCTTCCATTTTTTAGACCACTCTTTTCTTTTTCCTCCCTTATTCTCCCTTTTTTTTATTCCTTCTTTTTCATCAAGTGTTGGGTGCGGCTTTTATTTCAAAATCACTTTCTTTTTCATCACATTTTCTTCTTTTCTTTCTTTTCTCTTTTTTTTTTCTAACACATACGCCACACCCGTTATTTTTCCCTTTTTTATCACTAACCTTATCTTTTCATACCCTATACTCCTCATTTACCTCCACAGTAGCCACCCTCAACTTAGGTGATTTGCCTGAGTTGAGGTACACAATGTCCAAGGAGGGACCAGGGAAAAACTGAAGGTTCATAGAAACAGGAAAGGTGAATAGGCTAAACAACAAAAAAGGGTCAATTTTGGCTCAAACTCAGGGATCAAGGGATATTAAATTCATTTGGATGGTCATTTTGGCTCAAACTCAGGGATCAAGGGATATTAAATTCATTTGGATGGTCATTTTGGCTAAGTGGACTATTTCAAAAATGGCCTATGATCCTTTCCTAACCAACTATTCTACAACCTAGGCAAGACTAACCGGGCAAGTTCTGGATTGGCACACAATGCAATAACAATACAAATGCAGCTCACACACTCATGGCACAGAGTCAAACAACCAATTGCTAACCTATCAAGTTCATGCCATAGCTTAAGCTATTCATCACATTGATAATCATAATGTCAAGCAAAGATCCATAGCAGTTAGTCTATCAAAACGGTAATCATGTCACACAAAATTTGGAGGGGTCTCAATTTTTTGATCAAAATCATTTTCAAAATTAGACCATAGATTGCGCTAAGCTCCTATTATTCTTTTACTACACACAACCTATCTAAACATACTGGTTCAACAAAAATAAAGATCCTCACGGAAAGAACACAACAAGAAAACCCCAACGATTTGAATACCTCAAAAAGGTACCCTCTTGGGTTGCCTCCCAAGCAGCGCCTAATTTAACATCGTGGCATGACGCGGGTTATCTTGGCTACTCAGACTTCACCAAAGACACCCATCAAACACCACACAGACTAGCTGCCCCACCCCACAAAAAAGATGTGCATTATCCCCAATGCACAAAAAAATAGCTAACACAAGGGAGGCGAGACATACTTGTGGTGCCTAAGTGCGATCATCCTGTAGTAACCAAGCTCGCTGGATCGGTGCTCGTTTCTTTCTCACCAATAGAGGCTATCACAGTAGTCCTCTCAGCATCAACAGTTGCCCGAGCAGCTTCATCAACTGTAGATCCCACAATAGGGTCTGAAGAAATTTCCTCCATGACGCTCGCAACACCACTTCCCGAGCCACTAGTACCAATAAAATCAATACGAATCTGCTGGATGGCTAGGGATTCTTTAAGCACCTCCGCTTCTTTCTTCCTTCTCTTCTTCTCGGCTCTCTCTTCCTTATGCTTCAACAATTTCGGGCTCAATGGGGCGTCCGCTCCCTCTTCCCAAACTTTCTTATCTTTTATCTTCCTCTTTTTTATAGGCTCGGTTTTGGAAGCTTACTGTCATTCTTACCCTCATTACGAGCAGTTTCAGTTGGTTCACAAGGAGGGGAACGTGCAAGCAAGTCAACGAAAAAATCATCCTCTGCAGCCCCAATCGGTGAAATCTGAATATGTGGGATAACCGACACCTGTTGCTTTTGGATGGAATCAATGTCAGCTCGAGGTTTTGAAAGATCAATCAATATAGCAGTAAGGTCTGGAACAATAAAATTTTGCAACCGCTCGTTCACCTGAATCTCTATCCCTTCTAAATAGTTATTTATTTTATCAATCGAACTCTGAATGGGGGCAATAGAATCAACTATCTCTTTTCAAATCAATGGTTTTATGGTGTTTGATAAGTGTTTAATCTTCTCATCCGCATAAAATGCTGCTTTAGCTACCTTGCTAAAAATCTCGCTAGTGAAAAGGACGAAAGGACCCGGGTCATTGGATGGTGTAGACTGAGCTGATGTAGACGGGCCTGGTGCAGTAGCCGAAGGAGTGGAAGTAGTAGAAGCAGTCTCATCAAACACAACCAATGCATCATCCGACACATCTCCACTTGGCTTAGGAAAAATAGTACTTCCGGATGCAGCAAAATGGGCTCTATTCCTTTCCACAAGGTTAGCCGTATCTCGAATTAGAGCAATGTCCTGTAAGCTTGTAGCCTGTAAGGTCCGATAAACTCCCACAATCTCGGGCACCTCAACTTCTTGGCATAATTGAGTGACAAGGCAAGGAAATAAGAGGGATGTCGATGCCTGCAATGCACGCTCCTTGAGTTCCTCTGTGATGATGCAGGCAATAATAATGTCATATCGGGACATAATGGCTGCAACCAAAATCTCCCAGTCTGGAGTCAATGTATTGTCTGCAATTGTGGGTACCAATCGATGTCGTACCACGGACCACCAGAACTTTCCTGCCATACTCAATGATGTCTTTGTGATTTTCAAGATCTTGGCCATTAGCCACGGTGGGTTTTCATCAGTAATAACTGATGCAAGCCGCCTAAGAGGTGTTTGCTTATGGTTGTGCTTCTCTTAGTAGGCATTCAGGTCTAGCTAAGGTGCTGGTGCTACATAGTTCAGGCTATATATAAAGCACTAGATGGTGCGCTCTGAGATGTCAACCTAAATCCCTTGTACTTGCACTCTATCCAATGCTGGCTGCATCTTTGGATTCTTCCCTTTTCATACATGTTTATCAAGGTGGCAGCATAAGCCGCGTAGAACTTACTGACTAGAATCGGGTTGTAAGGACCACCCTACCGACTCATCCATTGGAACCCATAGTGATCATACAGCTCTTTAATGTCAGCCATATCATTCAAAGAAGCAGATCTCACCTAAAATTCTTCATGTATACCACGCCGTGGGTTCCCTTTATCATTTAATGACAAGCCCTCATGAAATAACCAGGAAGTGCCTTCTATGACTGATCTCACTCTATCCCGAACTCCAGTGGTTTTGCATCTGAATGTAGGGGCAATGGGGATGGGCTCATCAAGTTGAGTTACTGTTGCAGCAGGACTTCATTGCCGGATTTGCTAGCATTCTTACTATCACTATGGCTAAATCTCTGAGGATGACTCTGAACCCGCATCTTTCTTGCTGCCCCAAGCGGTGTCCTCTCCGGGTTCAGACTCACCATTATCGCTCTCCTGAGGTGATGAACCAGACTCACTCTCTCCCTCTTTATACTGAGGAGGGGTGGTCTATCCCTGGGTCTTTGCTCTTTGTCTAGTGGTTCGAGGTACTGCATCAGGATCAGAGTCTATAGTGTATACTTCCTCGGATCCACTTTCCTCTGACTCAGAGGACTCATCTAGAAGTTGTCGGTTTTTTCTAATAGCAGCCTCTGAGTCTTGTGCTGCTACCATCTTTGGGTTATTCTTTGGTCGCATGGTACCTGCGGGGTAGAATTGTTAGTACAGGTTATCAAAACAAAACATAAACACAAATGTTGCAGGAACAATCCATGGATCCGTCCATGACCAGTAGAAGCAGACCACGGTCCGTGAATCAATTCATGGTTTCATTCACCATTTTTAGTGTCAGAGACTATGACCTACTTGATGGACCATGGTTCAGAACCATGGATCCATCCTGTGAGTCGTGGTTCTGATCCTGTGGGTAAGTTCTTACAAATTTGGTCCCAGGGACCACGAGTCATATGACGGGCCATAGTTTGGAACTACGGTTCATCCTGTGAGTCTTGGTTCATTCATCCAAAGCTATCATGTGAGAGATCTATTATATGAGTGGATTTATGGTTCATGAACTGAATTATGATCCATAGATTCACTCGTAAATACTGAGCAACAAGTTTTGTTCGATCAAAAAGTCCCTCCTTCTTAAGTTTTACACAGTTTGTTCAATCCCTCAACACAAACCTCCAAATTATTTAAATTTGTGCCTACTATACACTACAGATCTATCACACATTCATCTAGGGTTCCAAAATTTCAAGTTTCAGTCAAAACATGAACCCTAACCTCAAATTGATTTAAGAAAAAGAACTTTAGAGGGAGGCAAGAACTTACCCCTTTTTTGATTGAGTTTTTTTCTTGTCAGACGAGGGACTTGTGTGATTGATTTGTGCTTGCAATATGTAGGAATACTTTTGGTTGACATTATTGGGGAGTTTGAGTTGGATTGGGAGTGAAAGAGGGAGAAATTTGATTCTTTCCCTTTTTTTTTAAAATGGCAGTGTACCTTAGGGGAAGGAGAGAAGAAGAAGCAAAGCCGGGTCGGGTATTATTTTAAAATTTTAACCGACCCAAGACCCAGCTTGTTTACTATACCTGGGATCTATGAGTGAAAACTATGATTCATCGAATGAGATGATGACCCGTAGTCCCACTCGTGGTTCAGTTTGTTTGCCTTACTTGCTGCCAGGAATGACGACATAGTAAATGGTTCATCGTTTGAAAGAATGGACCGTCTTGTGAGTGGTCGTCTGTTCTATCAGAGGCCTATCAATTTTTCTCCAGAAACCATGAGTTGGTCTATGGTCCACAGAATCTTTTCACGGACCGTGAACCTATTCGTGATTTCTAGAGATTCCTGCAGTGGTATTCTATTATTTTCACCTGCACATAAAAAACCATTAGCCTTGGATTGCCTCCCAAGCAGTGCTTGATTTAACATCGCGGGACGATGTAGGTCACTTAACTACTCAGAATTCATCAAGCTTCCTCATGGTTGCCTCCCATGCAGCGCCTGATTTAACATCGCGGCACGACGCAGGTCACTTGATTACTCACACTTCATCAAGTTCCATGGTTACTAAGAATTCACTAAGGGTCCAAACTTCAATATCTTTAAGATCCTCTACAGTTCCCAAATACGCCTTTATATGCTTACCGTTTGCTTTGAACCTCTTACCCTCATGATTTTCAAGATTTACTACCCTATGTGGGAACACGTGTACCACTTTGAACGGTCCAATCCATTTGGACTTCAACTTGCCTGAAAACAAGCAAAGTCTGGAATTAAACAATAAAAAAAAATCACCTGGTGCAAAAACTCTCTTCTCAATCTTTCGATCATGATACAATTTCATCTTTTCTTTGTACAAGGCTGAACTTTCATAGGCACTGAGGCAAAATTCCTCTAACTCATTCAACTTTCCAAGCCGCTGAAATGATGCTGTAGACCAGTCTAAATTCAACTTCATCAATGCCCACATGGCCTTATGCTCAAGCTCAACAGGTAGATGGCATGCTTTCCCAAACACAAGCTGATATGGTGACATACCTATTGGTGTCTTGTATGCAGTCCGGTATGCCTACAAAGAGTCATCTAGTTTCCTAGACAATTCCATCCTATTCACATTCATAGTCTTTGATAGGATTGATTTTATCTTGTGGTTGGAAACCTCAACTTGCCCACTAGTCTGAGGATGATATGGGGTTGCAACCTTGTGTTTTACTCCATACTTCTCAAGCAAAGCACGAAACAACTTATTGCAAAAGTGAGAGCCTCCATCACTAATAATCGCCTGTGGTGTACCAAATCTGGAAAAGATGTTATTTTTCAAGATCGCTGTGACATACTTGCCTTCATTACTGGGAAGCACAACCGCCTTCACCCACTTAGATACGTAATCAACAACTACTAATATGTACCGCATCCCATTCGATATCACAAAAGACCCATGAAGTCAATACCTCATACATCAAATAGTTCAACCACAAGGATGGGAGTGAGAGAAAGCTCATGCCTCCTTGATATACCACCTTCTTTTTGACACTTACTACAAGCCTTAGCAAAATCATGGGCATCCTTGTGGATGGTCAGCCAATAGTAGCCGCATTGCAAGATCTTGTGAGCTGTTGATACCACTATGATATCCCCCAACAGGGGATGAATGGCAAGCCTCTAATATCTCCATCATCTCATCTTCAGGCACACGCCTACGGATCATGGTATCATCACATACACGAAATAAGAATGGATCCTCCCTGAAAAATTTCTTAACATCAAACATGAACTTTCTTCGCTGGTGGATAGACATATCTGGAGGCACCACATCACTCGCCAAATTGTTAGAAAAGTCTCCAAACCATGGAATCAGATCTTGGGAGGCAGCCAACACTTGCTCATCTGGGAACCAATCATCAATGTCTTGTTCATCATTCAGCTTCAACATCACTTCTTTCTCCAATCTTGACAAGTGATCTTCTACTTGGTTTTTTGTACCCTTCCAGTCCTTGATCGCAAAGTTAAATTCTTGTAGCAGCAACACCTATCTAATCAATCTAGTCTTAGCATCCTTCTTCACCATGAGGTACCGAAGAGCTCCATGGTTAGTGTGAACAATCACCTTCGTGCCAAGACAAATACGATCTGAACTTCTCAAATGCAAAGACCACAAAAAGCAGCTCTTGTTCTATCACAATATAATTCTTCTGAGCAGGATTAAGTGCTTTGCTAGCGTAGTAGATAGGATGGAGAATCTTTTCAGATCTTTGGCCTAGGACTGCTCCTAGTGCCACTCCACTTGCATCGTACATAACCTCAAATGGCTGGGACCAATTTAGTGAAACAATAATGGGCGCAAAGATCGATTTTTGCTTAAGGCATTGAAATGCCTTCAGACATGCATCATCAAAAACAAACTTCACCTGCTTCTCCAATAACTTGCACTATGGATGTGCAATTTTAGAGAAGTCCTTTATGAACCTACGATATAAACCAGCATGCCCCAGAATGCTTCGAATACCCTTCATAAAAAACTGGAGTAGGTAGTTTTTCAATTACGTCTATCTTCGCTTTGTCGACCTCAATAACTTGCTTAGAAATTCGATGGCCAAGTACTATACCCTCTTTGACCATAAAGTTGCACTTCTCCCAATTCAACACTAGGTCGCACTCTTCACAACTTTTTATCACACCGCTCAGATGAGTCAGACAATCATCAAAAGAGTCACCAACCACAGAAAAATCATCCATGAACACTGATGTGCCGCCATTCTACGGCACATTTGACTCATTTAACTAAGAATAATCATGAGTTTGCAAGCAACCGTTGTCATTTTTGATATTTTATGTTGGAATTGCAGGAAATAGCGACAAACGTAGAAAAGGAAGGAAAAACGATCAAAAGAGCGCCACTGGTTAAGAGTGACGGCCACCATGACGGGCCGTCACACATGCGATGGTCCGTCAAGTAGACCGTCAAGTTGAGGCAGCACACTGCATAGTGGTGACGGCCACTCTGATGGTCCGTCAAGCATGCGACGGTCCGTCAAGTAGACCGTCAAGATGAGGCAGCACACTGCCTAGTGGCGACGGCCACTGTGACGGTCCGTCAAGCATGCGACGGTCCGTCACCCAGACCGTCAAGTTGAGGCAGTACGCGCGACGTGGATTCTGAACGTTTTTGGGTTTATTTCCTGGACTCCTATAAATACCCTAAGTTAGGTTATTTCATGAATCATTCATTACAAGTTCATTACCCAATAGTTCTAGGATTATTTTGAGCGAGAATTCGAGAGGAAAACACTACACAATCACGTTTTTCTTCTTGATCATCTTGTTCTTGATCGTTCTTGGGATTTTAGACTCTTGTTCTTGAAAAGCTTGAAGCTTGTGTTCATCTCTTTTGTAAGAACTCCTTCTTATTATTATGAATACTATTTCTTCATTCTTTCGTTTTGCAAACATGAGTAACTAACTTCCCACAACTAGGGTTGTGGGAGCCATGGCAAAAGTAGCAATATAGATTCCGGGTAGCGTAGGGTTCAATGTTTATGTTGTCACGTGGTTAATCATTCACTTACTAACATTTCTAGTGGTTGCAAACATTAGAACATACCTAGGTTTAATTTGCTTGAGTAAAGAGATTAAAACCGGGAAATTTGATTTACTACAAGGATTCGAGACTACCAACTCTCATCTCATGATTAATGCTGTAACTAGATTAATCTACTTGATGTTTAGGATTGAAATAATAAAGTTCACCTTTTCAAGTTCGAGAGAATTGAGAAGGAAATTTGTCTAATTGGTTGAGAAACGTTTAGAAGACACCATGAATTCAATCACATCGTGATATGCATTTAGAGAGAACCCGGTCAAGCCTTGAGTCGAAATTGCTACGACGCCATGGTGAACACTCCCCTAGTTCACTCTCATATTGATTATTAATCGCGCATTATTATTTGCTTTGGTTAAAATATTGTTCAAACAACACCCCCCAATTTACCGGAAACTATCGACTACTAGTCATTAAATTCACTATCGATTTAATTTGCACCTTATTCCCTGTGGGATCGACCCCAACCTCTGTTGGGTTCTATATTTGAAGACGACCGCTTATGCTTCGTAATTGGAGTTGTAATTTGGGCGTATCAAATTTTGGCGCCGTTGCCGGGGACTACGGTTGTTTATTAAGTCTTGTGTGTTTATTTGACTCTTAGTCATATTTCCTGATTTTACTTTTATTTGTTGTTTTTGTTTATTACAGGGTACTGAGTAGTGCATGCCAAGTACCCGACGCTCGGGTGAACCAATATTACCCTACGACCTCGAGCTCGCAAGAACGCTAAGGCAAACCATGGCCGCACAACTAACGGAGGCAGCAAGGCTCGCTGCAGAACAGCAGGCTCAACAGGATCAGCATCACTTGAATGCTGAAGATATAGAGGATGACACTGCATTAAACGGAGTTGGTGCTACGGGCGCCATTATTCTTCCTCCACTAGCGCCCGGGGCTAAGTTCAACATAACTAGCACAATGCTCCAGCTGTTGAACTTAAAGGGATTATTCCGAGGTACGGCTGGTGATGATCCAAACCGACACCTGATTAACTTTGTGGGTATCTGCAAGTCATTCGAATTGCCTGGTGTAAGTCAGACCGCTATTAGACTCAGGTTGTTTCCATTGTCTATATCTGATGAGGCAGCGTTATGGTTAACAGAGCTAACCCCCGACTCTATCGCAACATGGGGAGAGTTGAAAGGAGTTTTCCTAGAAAGGTTCTTTCCTCCCTCTAGGATGATACAGTTGAGGGATGAAATTAGCAATTTCAGACAAGAACCTCCCGAGGCATTGCATGAGACGTGGTTGCGGTTCAAGAAGAAGCTGACACAATGCCCTAACCATCAGTTGATCGACAATTTCTTAATGCAGACATTCTATAGGGCACTGAATTCGGCTACCAAGTCGACACTAGATAATGCAGTAGGTGGAGCGTTTATGGGTCTCACTTTCATCGATGTGTCCAAATTGATGAAGCAACCAAGTGAGATGAGGGTGGTCGCGGTCATCAATGCTATATAGGAAGTCCCTGCGGATGTGTATCTTAAAGAGAAGGGTTGTGTTGAAACCCGAGCAGTTATGAGAGTAAAGTCGCGATCGCAAACGAACGAGCAGGTGAAAGAAAGCGGTGAAAATAAATCAAGAAAACGAAAACACCGTAAGAGAATCTGCAAAGAAAGAGCGAAGAAGTTGTCGCGACTAGCTGCAGAGCCAATGAAGGAAGAAGCTGAAACGCAACATGAGGTTGTCGCGTGCACACACTCCATCGAGTTCTCTTGTTTTGGAGACCCTGGCGGTCTCCAACATCATTCCAGAATCTGAGTCATATAGACTTCACAGGTATTCCTAATTCTCACAGTTTTTAGTTTTCGTATGTATGCATTGGGGACAATGCAGGAGTCTAAGTTGAGGGTGTGGGGAAACCTATGAGTCACCACCGAGGGTTTTTGTTGCCGTGTTTCTTTTCCCTCCGGTGTGCTATCTAGTAGAACCGGCATGTTTAGGTTGTTAGTTTAAATTTTTTTTTAGTGTCTAGAGTGATGAATGGCGTTTTTGTGGACTAAAAAGAGGCCCCTTTAAAAATTTTCTGGTTTGTACTTATGTTGAAACGATTGACTGTCTGGATCTTTGAATGTCATTGTGTGATTTTGATTTGAATGGGTATACTTAAGCCGAGCGGTTGTTTGATAGTTGGTAGCGATATAGTTTCTTGGTGCCAAGAGTGTGTGAGATTATCGTTATAAATTCTTACTCTGTGCATGCATCTAGAACTTGCCCGGACTATCTTGTTAAGTTTGAAGTTTGGTTGCTTAGGAAAGGATCACAGACCCTTTTTGTGTGCAGTCAACTTAACCTAAAAGATCGTCCAAATATAAATAATCCCTTTGATCCCTGTTTGAGCCATAATTGACCTTGTTCTTTGTAATCACCTGTTACCATTCCTGTTTAACTTTGAATCCCTATTTTGGCCCTGGTCCTTCCTTGGACATCGTGCACCTCAACTCAGGCAATCAGCCTAAGTTGAGGGTGGCTACTATAGAGGTAAACCCTGTTTTGGCCCTGGTCCTTCCTTGGACATTGTGCACCTCAACCCAGGCAATCAGCCTAAGTTGAGGGTGGCTACTATAGAGGTGAATGATAAGAAAAAGAGGATAGTGAAGATTGGTTGTAAATAGAATGAAAATTCGGGTGTGTGCCTAATAAAAGAAAGAAAAAAAGGAGATGAAAAAGATCGAAAAAGTAATAAAAAGAATTGTCAAAATAAAGAGGCCGCACCTGTAGCTAGAGAAAGAAGGAAATATAAAGGTGAAGAAGGATGGACAAAGTAAAGTTATGTGGTAAGAAGACGTCGGTGGTTCCAAGGAGGGATTAGTCACTAACCCCTAAATGTATCCTACCTGCACCCGAAGCCTCATTACAAGCCTAAACAAGTCCTGTAGTGATCCTGAGCGGCTTTCTGAAGAACTGAAATAGAATAGTACGGGCAAGCCTATGGTATCGCATGTGCATTGTTTGAAATCGTTTGTGAGTGTGAGCGCTTACCTAGTCCCAAATCTTGTGTGTGGGATTTCTTTGTGGTGAGGGCACCAAGATGTCTGTATTGTCTATTGATTGTTAGGATCGCTGCGCGTGTGTATGTGGAATGTTCTATCATATCAGAATGACATGTTTGGATCCTTGCAAGTTAGTGTTTCATACATTTGTGTGCTACGAGGGAGCTGGATTTAATGAACTAATGAATGACCATGAGTTGCTAGAGACACGAATTTGTTTTCTTAGTTGAGTCGTCGTATTGTTTTTTGTTTATGTCATGTTGCTTGAGGACAAGCGAACGTTTTAAGTTGAGGGTGTTGATGTGCCGCCATTTTACGGCACTTTCGACTCCTTTTAACTAAGAACAATCGTACGTTTTCAAGCAACCGTCATCGTTTTTGATGTTTTTATGTTATATTTGTAGGAAATGGAGACAAACATGGAAACGGAAGGAAATACGCGAAAAAGAGCATTCTGGATAAGAGTGACGGTTCAGGTGACGGTCCGTCAAGGGTGTGACGGTCCGTCACCCAAACCGTCACACCAAGGCAGCAAGTGAGGCAGTCCACTGCCTAAGGCTGACGGTCCAGGCGACGGTCCGTCAACCCTGTGACGGTCCGTCAGCCTGGCCGTCACAATTAGGCAGTCCGCGACGCAGAATTCGAGCGTTTTTGGGATTGGTTTCCTAGACTCCTATAAATACCCTATGTTAGTTTTATTTTAATTATTCATAGACTATACAATAGTTCTCCCAATAGTTTTAGGAGTTTTTGAGCAAGTTTTGAGAGAGGAAACGCGCTACACACGGTTTCCTTCTCCTCAAGCTTGTTCTTGAATCGTTCTTGGGATCTTGGTTTTTCTTGTTCTTGGATAATTGAAGATTGTTTTCACTATATTGTAAGAATCCATTCTCTTTATTATGAATACAATTCTCTTCTCTTTTCTTTATAGCATGATTAACTAAACCTCCCACAACTAGAGTTGTGGGAGCCATGGCAAACGTAGCGATATAGATTCCGGGTAGCGTTGGGTTCAATATATGTATTGTCACGTTGTTAATCATTCATTATTTAACATTTTCTAGTGGTTGCAAACATTAGAACATGCCTAGGTTTAAGTTTGCTTGAATAAAGAGATTAAAATCGGGAAACTTGATTAACAACAAGGATTCGAGACTACTAACTCTCGTCTAATGATTAATGCTGTAACTAGATTAATCTACTTGATGTTTAGGATTGAAATCTAAAAAGCACATCTTTTCGAGGTCGAGAGAATAGAAAAGGAAATTTGTCTATTTGGTTGAGAAACGTTTAGACGATACCATTACTTCATCACATCGTGACACGCATATAAAAGAACCCGATTAAGCTAGAATCGACATTGTTACTAAACGCCATGGTAAACACTTCCCTAGTTCATTATCCTATTGATTAATTCTCATACTTTTATTATTTGCTTTTTGTTCATACAAACAACTCCCCTTTTATTTACCGGAAACTATTGACCATTAGTCACATACTTCACTAAAGGCTTAATCTTCACCATATTCTCTGTGGGATTCGACCCCAACCTTTGTTGGGTTCTATATTTGACTACGACCGCTTACGCTTCTTTAATTAGAGGTGTAGTTTGGGCGTTTATCAAAAGTGGCGTCGTTGCCGGGGAATACGGTTGTTAATTAAGTCAGGTGTGTTTATTTGAATCTTAGTCATAATTTCCTGCTTTACGTTTATTTGTTGTTTTTGTCTTTGACAGGGTACACAGTTGTGCATGCCAAGTACCCGAAGTTCGGGGGAACAAATTTTACCTTACGACCCCGAGCTTGCTAGAACATTGAGGCGGAATATGGCCGCACAACTAGAGGCAGCGAGGATCGCTGCAGAACTGCAGGCTCAACAAAATCTGAATGCTGGTGGTCTGCAGGATGAGATCGCAAGGAATGATGAGGATCTCGACTTAGATGGAGCTGGCGCTACGGGCGCCATTGTTGTTCCACCGCTACCGCCCGGAGCCAAGTTCAACATCACTAGCACGATGATCCAGCTGTTGAACTTGAGAGGAGTGTTTCGAGGTGTCGCTGGGGAGGATCCAGACAAGCACCTAATGAATTTCGTGGGCATATGCAAGTCGTTTGAACTACCGAGCGTGAGTCAGACAGCGATCAGGCTCAGGTTGTTTCCGTTGTCTCTGTCTGATGAGGCAGCATTGTGGTTGACAGAGCTGACCCCCGACTCTATTGCAACGTGGGGAGAGTTGAGAGGAGCTTTCCTAGAAAGGTTCTTTCCTCCCTCTTGGATGATACAGTTGAGGGACGAGATTAGCAACTTTAGGCAGCAACCGCACGAAGCACTGCACGAGACTTGGTTGCGATTCAAAAAGAAGATAACACAATGCCCGAACCATCAGTTGACCGATAACTTTTTGATGCAGACGTTCTATCGGGCACTGAATTCGGCTACCAAGCCGACGTTAGACAACGCAGCAGGTGGTGCATTCATGGGTCTCACCTTTGTTGAGGCCACAACTACTTTGGACAGGCTCACCAAAACCAACAGGGCCTGGCACACACGAGATTCAGAGGTAGCAGCTAGTACGTATGTAGTTGGTGTGTCAGCTGAGCAGCGCAGAAAAGAGGAGGAGCGCGACCAAGACATGGCGCATCTAAAAACGCAGTTGGACCTACTGACCAAGCACTTGTTATTAGGAGGTATGGAGAAGGTAAAAGCTGTGGGTTCCCAAGGTAGAGCAGCAGAGTTGGAAACTGAGGAAGCGAATTACTTGGGGGGTTTCCAGGCCAATGGCCAAGGAAACCAAGGTCGGAACTATCAGAGAGACAAACACTATGAGAAAACCGACTACAGAGATCGCGACCAAGGAAACTGGAGGAACCACACTGATAAAGGTGGGTTGTATGTTCCACCTGGTAATCGGGATAGAGCTAGCACTGAGACAGGGACGTCAAAATTGGAGAGCATGATGGCAAAGATGCTGTTGAAGGTAGAATCGACTGACTCTGGGGTAAAGGAATTGAGGACTGAGTTATCAACATTGAGTCAGGTAGTAGAGTCACATTCCACCGCGATCAAGCAGCTGGAGCAGCAAGTAGGGCAAATCTCGGCATCTCTGAACCAAAGGAAGACAGGTACCTTGCCGAGTGACACGACTCATCCAAGGAATGACGCTAGCTGTATGGCGATCACCACAAGAAGCGGCAAAATATTACCGGAATCACATCCGGTAATTCAGACTAAAGGTGATGTTGCGGATGATGAAGAGGCGGTAGAGGAGGAAACTCCAAAGCCCGCGGAGAAAAGCAAGGAAGCTGAAAAGCCTCCAACTATGATGCCTCGGCCACCACCTCCGTTCCCACAGCGTTTGAAGAAGAAAGCTGACGATGGTAAGTTCCTGAACTTCATGACCATGCTGAAGCAGATTTCAAGAAACATACCATTGGTGGAAGCGCTGGAACAAATGCCCGGTTATGCCAAGTTCATGAAGGACTTGATTACAAAGAAGAGGTCGGTAAGTTTTGAACCGGAAGACAACCTCCACCACTGCAGCGCTATTTCCTCTAGATCGTTAGTAGAAAAGAAGGAAGACCCAGGTGCGTTTACTGTTCCCTGCACTGTTGGGAAGCTCAACTTCGGAAAAGCCTTGTGTGATCTGGGTGCTAGCATCAACTTGATGCCGCTAGCCGTCTATAAACAACTGGGTTTGGGAGCTCCTAAACCAACGTCCATAAGAGTGATGATGGCTGACCGCTCAGTGAAGAGACCTGTGGGAATATTGTCTGATGTGCTAGTAAAGATCGGTAAGCTTATATTCCCGGCCGACTTTGTGATCTTGGATTGCGAAGTGGATTTTGAAGTTCCCATAATCTTGGGACGACCATTGCTAGCCACAGTAAGAGCATTAGTCGACATGGAGAGAAATGAACTGACCTTCCGATTAAACAATGAAGTGGTCAAGTTCGATGTGTCCAAATTGATAAAGCAACCAAGTGAGATGAGGGTGGTCGCGGTCATCAATGCTATTGAGGAAGTCCCTGCGGATGTGTATCTTGAAGAGAAGGGTTGTGTTGAAACCCGAGCGGTTATGAGAGTAAAGTCGCGATCGCAAAGGAACGAGCAGGTGAAAGAAAGCGGTGAAAATAAATCAAGAAAACGAAAACACCGCAAGAGAATCTGCAAAGAAAGAGAGAAGAAGTTGTCGCGACTAGCTGCGTAGCCAATGAAGGAAGAAGCTGAAATGCAACATGAGGTTGTCGCGTGCACACACTCCATCGAGTTCTCTTGTTTTGGAGATCCTGGCGGTCTCCAACATCATTCCAGAATCTGAGTCATATCGACTTCACAGGTATTCCTAATTCTCACAGTTTTTAGTTTTCGTATGTATGCATTGGGGACAATACAGGAGTCTAAGTTGAGGGTGTGGGGAAACCTATGAGTCACCACCGAGGGTTTTTGTTGCCGTGTTTCTTTTCCCTCCGGTGTGCTATCTAGTAGAACCGGCATGTTTAGGTTGTTAGTTTAAATTTTTTTTTTAGTGTCTAGAGTGATGAATGGCGTTTTTGTGGACTAAAAAGAGGCCCCTTTAAAAATTTTCTGGTTTGTACTTATGTTGAAACGATTGACTGTCTGGATCTTTGAATGTCATTCTGTGATTTTGATTTGAATGGGTATGCTTAAGCCGAGCGGTTGTTTGATAGTTGGTAGCGATATAGTTTCTTGGTGCCAAGAGTGTGTGAGATTATCGTTATAAATTCTTACTCTGTGCATGCATCTAGAACTTGCCCGGTCTATCTTGTTAAGTTTGAAGTTTGGTTGCTTAGGAAAGGATCACAGGCCCTTTTTATGTGCAGTCCACTTAACCTAAAAGTCCGTCCAAATATAAATAATCCCTTTGATCCCTGTTTGAGCCATAATTGACCTTGTTCTTTGTAATCACCTGTTACCATTCCTGTTTAACTTTGAATCCCTATTTTGGCCCTGGTCCTTCCTTGGACATCGTGCACCTCAACTTAGGCAATCAGCCTAAGTTGAGGGTGGCTACTATAGAGGTAAACCCTGTTTTGGCCCTGGTCCTTCCTTGGACATTGTGCACCTCAACCCAGGCAATCAACCTAAGTTGAGGGTGACTACTATAGAGGTGAATGATAAGAAAAAGAGGATAGTGAAGATTGGTTGTAAATAAAATGAAAATTCGGGTGTGTGCCTAATAAAAGAAAGAAAAAAAGGAGATGAAAAAGATCGAAAAAGTAATAAAAAGAATTGTCAAAATAAAGAGGCCGCACCTGTAGCTAGAGAAAGAAGGAAATATAAAGGTGAAGAAGGATGGACAAAGTAAAGTTATGTGGTAAGAAGACGTCGGTGGTTCCAAGGTGGGTTTAGTCACTAACCCCTAAATGTATCCTACCTACACCCGAAGCCTCATTACAAGCCTAAACAAGTCCTGTAGTGATCCTGAGCGGCTTTCTGAAGAACTGAAATAGAATAGTACGGGCAAGCCTATGGTATCGCATGTGCATTGTTTGAAATCGTTTGTGAGTGTGAGCGCTTACCTAGTCCCAAATCTTGTGTGTGGGATTTCTTTGTGGTGAATGCACCAAGATTTCTGTATTGTCTATTGATTGTTAGGATCGCTGCGCGTGTGTATGTGGAATGTTCTATCATATCAGAATGACATGTTTGGATCCTTGCAAGTTAGTGTTTCATACATTTGTGTGCTACGAGGGAGCTGGATTTAATGAACTAATGAATGACCATGAGTTGCTAGAGACACGAATTTGTTTTCTTAGTTGAGTCGTCGTATTGTTTTTTGTTTATGTCATGTTGCTTGAGGACAAGCGAACGTTTTAAGTTGAGGGTGTTGATGTGCCGCCATTTTACGGCACTTTCGACTCCTTTTAACTAAGAACAATCGTACGTTTTCAAGCAACCGTCGTCATTTTTGATGTTTTTATGTTATATTTGTAGGAAATGGAGACAAACATGGAAACGGAAGGAAATACGCAAAAAAGAGCATTCTAGATAAGAGTGACGGTTCAGGTGATGGTCCGTCAAGGGTGTGACGGTCTGTCACCCAAACCGTCACACCAAGGCAGCAAGTGAGGCAGTCCACTGCCTAAGGGTGACGGTCCAGGCGACGGTCCGTCAACCCTGTGACGGTCCATCAGCCTGGCCGTTACACTTAGGCAGTCCACGACGCGGAATCCGAGCGTTTTTGGGATTGGTTTCCTAGACTCCTATAAATACCCTATGTTAGTTTTATTTTAATTATTCATAGACTATACAATAGTTCTCCCAATAGTTTTAGGAGTTTTTGAGCAAGTTTTGAGAGAGGAAACGCGCTACACACGGTTTCCTTCTCCTCAAGCTTGTTCTTGAATCGTTCTTGGGATCTTGGTTTTTCTTGTTCTTGGATAATTGAAGATTGTTTTCACTATATTGTAAGAATCCATTCTCTTTATTATGAATACAATTCTCTTCTCTTTTCTTTATAGCATGATTAACTAAACCTCCCACAACCAGGGTTG
Source organism: Jaltomata sinuosa (assembly GCA_003996215.1). NCBI lineage: Eukaryota > Viridiplantae > Streptophyta > Magnoliopsida > Solanales > Solanaceae > Jaltomata > Jaltomata sinuosa. The sequence goes on along the minus strand of QJPP01007201.1, from coordinate 128,607 downwards.
TGGGAGCCATGGCAAACGTAGCGATATAGATTCCGGGTAGCGTTGGGTTCAATATATGTATTGTCACGTTGTTAATCATTCATTATTTAACGTTTTCTAGTGGTTGCAAACATTAGAACATGCCTAGGTTTAAGTTTGCTTGAGTAAAGAGATTAAAACCGGGAAACTTGATTAACAACAAGGATTCGAGACTACTAACTCTCGTCTAATGATTAATGCTGTAACTAGATTAATCTACTTTATGTTTAGGATTGAAATTCTAAAAAGCACATCTTTTCGAGGTCGAGAGAATAGAAAAGGAAATTTGTCTATTTGGTTGAGAAACGTTTAGACGATACCATTACTTCAATCACATCGTGACACGCATATAAAAAGAACCCGATTAAGCCTAGAATCGACATTGTTACTAACGCCATGGTAAACACTTCCCTAGTTCATTATCCTATTGATTAATTCTCATACTTTATTATTTGCTTTTGTTCATACAAAAACCTCCCCTTTTATTTACCGGAAACTATTGACCATTAGTCACATACTTCACTAATGGCTTAATCTTCACCATATTCTCTGTGGGATTTGACCCCAACCTTTGTTGGGTTCTATATTTGACTACGACCGCTTACGCTTCTTTAATTAGAGGTGTAGTTTGGGCGTTTATCAATGGCCCATCTGAAAACACAAATGGACCTACTGACAAAACATTTGCTGTCAGCAGATTTGGAGAAAGTGAAAGTTGTGAGTTCCCAAAGTAGAGCAGCAGAGTTCGAGTCTGATGAGGAGGCAAATTATTTGGGGGGTTTCCAGGCCAATGGCCAGGGAAACCAAGGTCGGAACTATCAAAGGGACAACTACCATGAGAAAGCTGGCTACAGAGATCATGATCAGGGGAACTGGAAAAATAACACTGATAGAGGTGGGTTGTACGTACCACCTGGTAACCGAGAAAGAACTAGTAATGAGACAGGGACATCCAAGTTAGAGAATATGATGGCAAAGATGTTGTTGAAGGTGGAATCTACTGACTCCGGAGTCAAGGAAATGAAATCTGAATTAACATCAATGAGTCAGTTAGTGAATTCTCATTCCACCACAATCAAGCAGTTAGAGCAGCAAATGAGTCAAGTCTCGGCGTCTCTAAATCAAAGGAAAGCTGGAACATTGCCGAGTGACACCATTCAAAACCCGAGAAATGACGCGAATTGTATGGCAATCACCACCAGAAGCGGTAACACATTATCGGAAACACATCCGGTAATTCAGACCCAGAAAGATGCTGTAGCTGAGGAAGATGAGTTAGTAGATGCTGAAATTATGGTGGATGAGGGTGTGAAAGTGTCTGCTGAAAAACTCGGCACGGAATAAGATGCTACTCAAGTGCTCACAAATAAAAGCAAGGAGGTTGAAAAACTTCCAACTATGATGCCTCGGCCACCACCTCCTTTCCCACAGCGGCTGAAGAAGAAAGTGGAAGATAGAAAGTTCCTGAACTTCATGACCATGCTCAAACAGATATCAGTAAACATCCCTCTGGTGGATGCGCTTGAACAAATGCCCGGTTATGCCAAGTTCATGAAGGACTTGATCACAAAGAAGAGGTCGGTAAGTTTTGAACCGGAAGACAACCTCCACCATTGTAGCGCCATTTCATCAAGGTCGCTGGTCCAAAAGAAAGAAGACCCAGGTGCGTTCACTATTCCTTGCACCATAGGGGAGTTTAACTTTGCCAAGGCTCTTTGTGACTTGGGGGCTAGCATAAACTTGATGCCGTTAGCCATCTACCGGCAGTAGGGCTTAGGAGCCCCCAAACCGACGACTATGAGGTTATTGATGGCTGACAGATTGGTGAAATGCCCGGTAGGTATTTTGTATGATACTTGTGAAGGTGGGGAAGTTCATATTTCCGGCAGACTTTGTGATTTTGCACTGCGAAGTGGACTTCGAAGTCCCTATTATTTTGGGACGACCTTTCTTGGCAACCGGAAGAGTATTGGTCGATATGGAGAGCAACGAGTTGACTTTCAGGTTGAATGACGAGGTAGTGAAGTTTAATATGTGCAGATCAATGAAGCAACCGAGGAACATGAATGTCGTCTCGGTTATTGATGTTGTTGCAGAATCTGATGTGATCGTTTCTGTTGAAGAGAGACTTGCTGTAGAGACATTGACAGCAGTTATGATGAATTTCGATGATGATGGCGTCGAAGATTATGAGGAAGTGGTAAATGCGGTGGTTGGAATGGGGTCATATGGTTACGCCCCAAAGAAATTGGATCTCAATTTAAAGAATAGACCAACCTCTCCTGCAAAGCCTTCTATTGAGGAAGCACCGGTATTAGAGTTGAAAGAGTTGCTAGGCCATCTGAAGTATGCATTTTTGGGTGACAAAGATACCTTACTGGTAATCATCGCGACAGACCTTGTGCAATCTCAAGTTGAAGCGTTATTATCCACTCTGAGGAGACACAAGAGAGCAATCGGCTGGACCATTGCAGATATTATTGGCATCCCACCAGGTATTTGTACTCATAAGATACATCTAGAAGAAAATTGCACTCCCACCACCGAACACCAGCGGAGATTGAATCCGCCAATGCAAGAGGTGGTGAAGAAAGAGATCATCAAATGGCTCGATGCTGGAGTGGTTTACCCAATCTCTGATAGCAAATGGGTAAGCCCAGTGCAATGTGTTCCTAAGAAGGAAGGAATGACTGTGGTAGCAAATGACAAAAATGAGCTGATTCCATTAAGACCTGTCATGGGCTGGCGAGTCTGTATGGATTACCGGAAGCTAAACTCCTGTACTCTCCGTGATCATTTCCCCATGCCCTTTATAGATCAGATGCTGGATAGATTAGCTGGAAGAGGTTGGTATTGATTTTTAGATGCATATTCGGGGTACAACCAAATATCTATCACCCCGGAAGATCAGGAGAAGACCACGTTCACCTGTCCCTATGGTACATTTGCTTTCAGACGCATGCCCTTTGGTCTTTGCAATGCTCCTGCAACCTTCCAAAGATGCATGGTGTCTATCTTTTCTGACATGGTGGAGAACACATTGGAGGTCTTCATGGATGACTTTTTGGTAGTGGGTGATGCATTTGATGATTGCTTGGTTAACCTGGGTCAGGCATTGCAAAGGTGTGAAGAGTCAAACCTCGTGCTGAATTGGGAGAAATGCCATTTCATGGTGAAAGAAGGCATTGTATTAGGGCACAAGATATCTATGAGAGGGCTAGAGGTGGGTAGAGCCAAGATTGAAGTCATCGAGAAATTACCTCCACCCATTTCAGTAAAGGGTGTGAGGAGTTTTCTTGGTCATGCCGGTTTCTACCGAAGGTTCATCAAAGATTTCTCTAAGGTTGCTACCCCATTGTGCAAGTTGCTTGAAAATGAGACGAAATTTGTATTAGATGCTGAGTGCTTGAGGGCATTTGAATGCCTGAAAGAAAAGCTAGTGGATGCTCCTATTATAATTGCCCCGGATTGGTCCAAACCGTTCGAAATAATGTGCGATGCAAGTGGTGTTGCACTTGGATCTGTTCTGGGACAAAAGCGAGACAAACTTTTCCATCCCATTTATTATGCTAGTAAAGCATTGAATGGGGCGCAAAAGAACTACACAGTGACAGAACAGGAGCTGCTGGCGGTTGTATATGCTTTTGAGAAATTCAGAGCGTACTTACTTGGTACAAAAGTGGTGGTGCACACAGATCATGCAGCCTTGAGGTATCTGATGACCAAAAAGGATGCAAAACCTCGACTAATCCGATGGGTGCTATTGTTGCAGGAATTTGACTTTGAAGTCAAGGATCGAAAAGGGTGTGAGAACCAGGTAGCGGATCATCTGTCCAGGCTTGAGAGGGAAGAGAACGTAATAGATGAACCAGAGATTGATGATGCATTCCCGGATGAGCAGGTGATGGCTGCGTCACGTGATATGGTGCCTTGGTACGCTGACTTCGCAAATTATGCGGTGAGTGACATGATCCCGGAAGATTTGAACTTCCACCAGAAAAAGAAGTTTCTCCATGATGCAAGTAAGTTTTTCTGGGATGAGCCGTATTTATTCCGGTTGTGTGCTGACAACATAGTGAGGAGATGTGTACCGGAAGCGGAAATGACAAGCATCTTGCAAGCTTGCCATTCGTCCCCAGTTGGAGGACATCATGCGGGTAATCGAACCGCCCGTAAGATCTTACAGTGTGGTTATTATTGGCCGACAATCCAGAAAGATTCATATGAATTTGCCAAGTTCTGTGATCAATGCCAACGAAGAGGAGCAATCTCTCGCCGACAAGAGCTACCCATGTCTACTATTTTCGAGGTTGAATTGTTCGATGTATGGGGAATAGATTTCATGGGCCCTTTTGAAAGTTCTTACGGGAACCGCTACATCTTGGTAGCGGTGGATTATGTGTCAAAGTGGGTAGCGGCGGTTGCTTTAGCTGATAACGAAGGGAGAAGTGTGGTGGCTTTCTTAAAAAGAAACATCTTTGCTCGGTTTGGCACCCCTCGCACAATCATCAGTGATGGAGGCTCACATTTTTGTAATAAGGTGTTCCGGGCTGCTCTAGCAAAATATGGAGTGAAGCAACACAAGGTAGCCACACCTTATCATCCCCAAACCAGTGGGCAAGTCGAGGTGTCAAACCGGGAGATTAAAGAGATCTTGGCTAAGTCTGTGAATGTGAACCAGCGAGATTGGGCGAGGAAGCTGGATGACGCACTCTGGGCGTACCGAACAGCGTTTAAGACGCCAATAGGTATGTCTCCTTACCAATTTGTTTTTGGTAAAACGTGTCACTTGCCCGTGGAACTCGAGCACAAGGCCCTTTGGGCGCTCAAAAAGTTAAATCTCAGTTGGAAAGAGGCATCGAAACTAAGGTTGGAACAATTAAATGAGATGGACGAGTTCCGATTGCGAGCATATGAGAGGTCCGCTCTCTACAAGGAACGAATGAAGCTGTACCATGACAGTAAGATTGAGAAAAGGGAGTTCAAGGTAGGGGACTTGGTATTGTTGTTCAACTCCAGGTTCAAATTATTTCCTGGGAAACTCAAATCCAAATGGTCCGGACCATTCAAAGTACACCAAGTATTCCCATCCGGTGCGATAGAACTCGAAAATAATGATGGTGAGTTGTTCAAAGCAAATGGGCAGAGAGTAAAGCAATATCTGGGCCACTCGGAGGAGGTACATGTTCTGTCTCTGGTGTATCTTGATGAAGTCTGAGTAATCAAGACACCCGCGTCGTGCCGCGACGTTAAATCAGGCGCTGTATGGGAGGCAACCCATAAATTGTTGTTGTAGTATAGTCTTAGAAAAATTTGACTCGTTAGAATTGGTTAATTTGTTCGTTGAGTGTGCAGGTACAAAAAGTGGACGTAACAGCGTATTCATTCTAAGAGTGACGGATTGAGTTGATGGACAGTCAAGGACATGACGGACCGTCACTACGGACCGTCACTTGGAGACAAATATTCATAACCACTGTTTAGTAGTGACGGGGTGAGTGACGGACCGTCAACAAGTTGACGGACCGTCATCTCAGACCGTCACCCATAATCCTCAAAAAGGCCCACTGCCTAACTGTTATGCCCCAAAGTGACGGACCGTCGAGCCTCTGACGGACCGTCACTACAGGCAGCGCATCAGGTAATTTTTGTTTTTTCTTATTTTGGGCGACCCGACCCAAAACCAAATCGACCCGCCCGGTTACATATTAATTTCATCTTCATCATTTTACCGCTTATCTTCAAATCCCAAACTCCAAACCTCCATTAAAATCCGTCTTCTCCTCAAGCAAATCCTCAACTTGCTCCCAAGTACCACACCCCCATTTTCCTTTCTTCACCATCGTTCAAAATGCAAGAAACCATAAATTTCCCGCTAGTTGTCCATCAGTTCATACAACTCAAAAAGGGAATAGCGATTTCTTCTTACTAACAAAATCAAGGTATGTTGCTAAACTCTTCATAGTTGGATTTAGTGAGAAAAACGGGGCGAATTATTGGAGGTGTACTCGGGCGAATTGTTGGGTTTATGTATTTGTGAAATTATGTAAATGTTGTTGGGTATGAGTGGTATTGTTGTTTGAAATTTTAAGTTCGACATGGGTGAAGTCTTGAGTAACCCATGAACTTAATTACTTGATGGGTAGTGACCTTATGAAATCAAATCCCACAAAAATATAGCAATACCCCGAATTGAGCACAAGGTGTTCGATGAAATGCCTCAAAGAAGGAGAAAACTCGCTGTCTAGAATTGACGGTCGGCGTGACGGCCCATCACACCTGTGACGGCCCGTCAGCCAAACCGTCACTCTTAGACAGTTCACTGTCTTAGAGTGACGGTCGGTGTGATGGTCCGTCACACCTGTAACGGTCCGTCACCCAAACCGTCACTCTTAGACAGTAGGTATCGTTGAGTGTGTTCTTGTTCTCACATGTTTGAACTTGTTCATGTGCAGGTACATGGCACCCAAACAACAATCGCCTCGCGGTCAAGCTCAAAAGAGGAAGGAAAAGACCGCTACCACTCGGACCCTAATTGATGAACCGAGTAGCGACGAAGAAATAGTTGCAGCCCCGACTTACCAAACCAGGCTAGTTAAACGAAGAACCACCCAAGTCTCCCAGTCTGAAGAGGAGAGTGGGTCATCTAGCAGTGAGTCGGGGAGCGGTAGTGGATCGGATGAAAGTGGTAGCTCCAGCCCCAATCCGGAGGATGTAGGTGGTCCCGAAACCACCAAAATTGCAGGGAGTGCACCCACGGACAGAGAATCGATCCGGTGGGCATTTAAGGAGGCTCAGAAGCACTATCTTGATGGTCTTACTAAAACGATGTCGAGAAGCCACAAAAAACTGATAGCTGAAGAAGTGCAAATCATGACCACAGATCTGCCTGAATACCCAGTTCTTCAGACACAGTACCAGAGGTATCAGCTCGAGTGGATGAGCTCGCCCCCGGGATTCTATTATCCAGAACTAGTCCGGGAATTCTATGCCAACTACTTGGCACTATTGGAAAGCAAATGTGAGCCAGGAAAAGGGGTCAAATCAGCACCAAGGCAGGACAGGGTGCCAGTTCGGGGTAAACAAGTGGACATCTCACGGGAAATGATCAACAGAGTCCTCTTTGGCCCGGAATACATCCCTCCACCTGACATGCCAGAGTTCCATGACAAGATTTCCAACGCCTACTCGCAGAGACCGTGGTTGGCCCGAACATTGACTGATGGCTCACCTTCTTGGCTGACTCAGAGGGGACGGATATCGAAGCAATCACTAAGCTTCGTAGCCAAGTTTTGGTGGGCGGTTGTGCGGCTCAGGTTATTTCCAACAGGAGGAGACAATAATTTGGATGAGGGAAGAGCCATCCTTGTGGCAAGCTTGATAGCCGGGTACGTCATCAACTTCGGAATGATAATTGCAGACGAGATGCGGACCAGAGCCATCAAAACTACTTCTTCTTTGCCGTTCCCGTGTCTAGTGACTGAGTTATGCAGGCGTGCAGAGGTGCCAATATGGGATGGTATTGATAAGCAAGTGACAGCGTCATCAAGGCAGAATATTGACAAATCAAAGGATGACACTAAGTTTGAAATGAGGATTCATAAGCCTCAGATCTTCGAAGAGCCAACCACAACCACCTCCGAGGCAACCGACACCCCATCTGGCACAGAAATTCCACTTGTGGTGTTTGATCCGATAACTTCACAGACAATGAGAGCTACTGCTGAAAGCTCTGGCACTGCGACAAGGCCTCCTCTACCACCAGAATATCACATGAACCCCCGAAACTTTGCTAAAATGGTGCAAAAGCAGAAGCAATTGGATAAACAAATTACTGCATGGATGGACTTGTTTAAACCCACCATTGATGAAGCAATACGGGAGGCTCTGAAGCCATTTGAGGGGCTGCGCGCAAGGGTAGATGCGATGGAAACCCAGATGGATGCAAGGCTAAACGAAATGAGCATCCCGGACCTGGCGAGATTTGATGCGGAGCTAAAAAAGGTGAAAAATGATATCACAGCCCTCAAGCAAGAAAAAGCGCTTTATGAGGAGACTTCGGAGTTCGTGGACTTGGACGAAGAACCCACGATAGTGGATTTGATGGGTCGGCCGCTGAAAATTAGTGAACCCCAAACAGGTGAAAGTCAGGTAAAGAAATCAAAGAAGAGGAAGCACAAAAAGATATCAGCTGAGGAGGACGAGTAAGAGGTCACGAAGCAGCGGTCAGTAATAGATGAGCAGCTGCAACAGGAAAGAGTGCGTGCCCAAGCAGGTGGGGCATCTTCCAGTGCTGTACCGGAGTCTGAAAAGACCCCAGATGATGATGAGCCGCGTACGGAAACCTAGGTTTCCCAGGTACCCCTATTCCTTTATTCTGAATATATGTTTACTTGAGCATTGAGGACAATGCTAAATTATTTTGTTAGGGGTAGGAGTACCACCACCGGAGGTTTTTGTTGCCGTGTTTCTTTTCCTCCGGTGTGCTATCTAGTAGAACCGGCATGATTAGGTTGTCGTTTTAATTTTAAAAATTGTGATGTCCGTAGAAAGCATGGCTGTTTGAAAATTTAACTAAAAGAAGCCCCCTCTGAAAAAGATTTTGTACTTATGTTTGAAATGATTGACTGTCTGGATCCTTGGATGTCATTGTGTGGTTATGATTGGAATAAGTATGCTTAAGCCGAGTTGTTGTCTTGATAGTGGTAGTGGTATGGTTCTTGGTGCAAAGTGTGTGTGAGCATATTGTTATAAATTCTTACTCTGCGCATGCATCTAGAACTTGCCCGGTCTAGTTTGTTAAGTTTGAAGTTGGTTGCTTAGGAAAGGATCACAGGCCCTTTTTGTGTGCAGTCCACCTAGCCTATAAGACCGTCCAAATGTAAATAATCCCTTTGATCCCTATTTGAGCCAAAATTGACCCTGTTCTTTCAATAACCAGTCACCGTTCCTTGTTTAAACTTTGAATCACTATTTTGGCCATGGTCCTTCCTTGGACATCGTACACCTCAACTCAGGCAATCAGCCTAAGTTGAGGGTGGCTACTATAGAGGTAAATGATAAGAAAATTTGGATGGATAAGATTGGTTGCCAAAAGAAAGAAAACTCCGGGTGTGTGTCTAAGAAAAGAAAGAAAAAGAAACAAAAAGGAGATGTAAAAGAACGAAAAAGAAATAAAAAGAGTTGTCAAAATAAAGAGGACGCACCTGTTTGCAAGAAACAAGGAAATAAAGAGGTGAATAAGGATGGACAAAGTAAAGTTATGTGGAAATAGTAGGTCGGTGATTCCAAGGAGGGTTTAGTCACTATTCCCCAAACGTATCCTACCTACACCCGAAGCCTCATTACAAGCCAAATCAAGTCCTGTAGTGATCCCGAGCGGCTTTCTAAAGAACTGAAATAGAATAGTAAGGGAAGCCTATGGCATCGGATGTGCACTGTTTGAAATCGTTTGTGAGTGCGAGCGTCTTACCTAGTCCTAAATTCTGTGTGTGGGACTTCTTTGTGGTGAGGGCACCAAGATCTCCGTATTATCTATTGACTGTTAGGATAGCTACGCGTGTGTATGCATAATGTTCTATCATATCAGAATGACATGTTTGGATCCTTGCAAGTTAATGTTGAATACATTTGTGTGCCACCGGGGGGTGGCTTGATTTAAAATCGGATGAACTGTTGAAGGGACATGATTTGCTAGTGACACGAGTCTTAGTTGAGTCGTCTTTTTGTTTTTGTTGTCATGTTGCTTGAGGACAAGCGAATGTTTTAAGTTGAGGGTGTTGATGTGCCGCCATTCTACGGCATATTTGACTCCTTTAACTAAGAATAATCGTGAGTTTGCAAGCAACCGTTGTCGTTTTTGATGTTTTATGTTGGAATTGCAGGAAATAGCGACAAACGTAGAAAAGGAAGGAAAAACGATCAAAAGAGCGCCACTGGTTAAGAGTGACGGCCACCATGACGGGCCGTCACACATGCGATGGTCCGTCAAGTAGACCGTCAAGTTGAGGCAGCACACTGCCTAGTGGTGACGGCCACTGTGATGGTCCGTCAAGCATGCGATGGTCCGTCAAGTAGACCGTCAAGATGAGGCAGCACACTGCCTAGTGGCGACGGCCACTGTTACGGTCCGTCAAGCATGCGACGGTCCATCACCCAGACTGTCAAGTTGAGGCAGTACGCGCGACGTGGATTCTGAACGTTTTTGGGTTTATTTCCTGGACTCCTATAAATACCCTAAGTTAGGTTATTTCATGAATCATTCATTACAAGTTCATTACCCAATAGTTCTAGGATTATTTTGAGCGAGAATTCGAGAGGAAAACACTACACAATCACGTTTTTCTTCTTGATCATCTTGTTCTTGATCGTTCTTGGGATTTTAGACTCTTGTTCTTGAAAAGCTTGAAGCTTGTGTTCATCTCTTTTGTAAGAACTCCTTCTTATTATTATGAATACTATTTCTTCATTCTTTCGTTTTGCAAACATGAGTAACTAACTTCCCACAACTAGGGTTGTGGGAGCCATGGCAAAAGTAGCAATATAGATTCCGGGTAGCGTAGGGTTCAATCTTTATGTTGTCATGTGGTTAATCATTCACTTACTAACATTTCTAGTGGTTGCAAACATTAGAACATACCTAGGTTTAATTTGCTTGAGTAAAGAGATTAAAACCGAGAAATTTGATTTACTACAAGGATTCGAGACTACCAACTCTCGTCTCATGATTAATGCTGTAACTAGATTAATCTACTTGATGTTTAGGATTGAAATAATAAAGTTCACCTTTTCAAGTTCGAAAGAATTGAGAAGGAAATTTGTCTAATTGGTTGAGAAACGTTTAGACGACACCATGAATTCAATCACATCGTGATATGCATTTAGAGAGAACCCGGTCAAGCCATGAGTCGAAATTGCTACGACGCCATGGTGAACACTCCCCTAGTTCACTCTCATATTGATTATTAATCGCGCATTATTATTTTCTTTGGTTAAAATATTATTCACACAACACCCCTCAATTTACCGGAAACTATCGACTACTAGTCATTAAATTCACTATCGATTTAATTTGCACCTTATTCCCTGTGGGATCGACCCCAACCTCTATTGGGTTCTATATTTGACGACGACCGCTTACGCTTCGTAATTGGAGTTGTAATTTGGGCGTATCAAACACCTCAATAGTGTCCTCTACCATATTTGAGAAAATCAACATCATACATCGCTGCAATATCGCCGGCGCATTGCATAAACCAAATGGCATCCTCTTGAAAGCAAATGTCCTATATGGACAAGTGAAAGTGGTCTTCTCTTGGTCTTCAGGTGCAATCGATATCTGATTGTATCCTGAATAACCATCAAGAAAACCATACCATCCTCTACCAGCAAGATGGTCTAATATTTGATCCATGAACGACATCGGAAAATGGTCTTTCTCTGTCCAAGCATTCAGCTTTCTGTAGTCCATGTATACACGCCAACTTGTGACTGGCCTTTTCGGAATCAACTCATTCTTAGCATTTGGGACCATAGTAATTCACCTCTTTAGGCACACACTGAACCGGGCTCACCCTCTTGCTGTCTACAATAGGATAAACCACACCTGTATCCAGCCACTTGATGATCTCCTTCTTGACAACCTCTTGCATAGGCTGATTCAACCTACGCTGGTGCTCAATACTCAAAATGTAATCTGGCTCGAGCTGAATTTTTTGCATGCAAAGTCCATGCAAAATACTAATAATGTCAGTAGTGGACTAACCAATGACCCTCTTGAAGTTTCTCAAAATAGAAACCAGAGCTTCAACCTGCCCTTCCTCTAAGTCTGCAGCAATAATAACTGGCAAGGTGTCATTAGCTCCTAAGAACAAATATTAAAGGTAGGAAGGAAGTGCTTTGAGCTCCAAGACTAGAGGCTTCTCAATAGATGGTCTGGCTGGTGGGGTATGCCAATTCTTCAGGTCCAATCAAGTTTCTTTGGAGCATAAGTGTAAGAGCCCATACCGGCAAGTGCTTCTACCATATCATCATACTCATTAATATCCTCTCCATCAAAATTCATAATAACAGCTGCAAGTGCTTCAACACCAAGTCTCTCTTCAATATGTACTTCTAGCTACTCCTCATCAACCACATATATAACCGATACTACGCGCATGTCATCATGATGTTTCATAGATTTGTAGACATTAAAAGTAACCACCTAATCATTAAGTCTGAATTTTATCTGCCCAATCTCCAAATCAACCAAAGCGCGTCTAGTGGCAAGGAATGAGCATCCCAAGATGATAGGAACCTCAAAATCTACCTCACATTCAGGAATCACAAAGTCTGCAGGAAAGATGAAAGTGTCAACTTTCACAAGTACATCATAGAGAATCCCTAGTAGCCTTTTCACTGTACAATCTGCCATAAGAAGCTGAATTATAGTCAGTTTGGGGGATCCTAAGCCTAACTATTTGAATACTGCTAGTGGCATCAAATTAATACTAGCATCCAGATCACACAATGCTTTCGCAAAATAGAAAGCTCCAATCGTGCAAGGGATATTAAAAGCTCTAGGATCTTCCTTTTTCTGCTCTAGAGAACGGGAAGCTATTCCACTATAGTGGTGCAAGTTTTCAGCTGGCTCAAAACTCACAGTTCTCTTCTTCTTCACCAGATCCTTCATGAAATTTGCATACCCAGTCATCTGCTCCAATGCTTCAACCAACAGTATATTCACTAAAAGTTATTTCAGCATGGGGATGAACTTGCGATATTTACCTTTCTCAGCCTTCTTGATCAATCTATGTAGGTAAGGTGGAGGATGTAATAGTGTGGGCTTTAAGTCCTGTGGAAGTTCTCATTCTTCTCCTTGGTGGCTTTGGACTTCTTCTCAATTGGAATTTTGTTACCACCCTTTTCCTCTGAATCGACCATAATTTCTGCATTATCTTTTCTAGACTAGGCCGGCTCATCAACCACATGGGAATAGGAGGATCAACAGTCTATTTCCTGCTTCGAGTAGTCATCTCCATGTAATGCCCATCATTTTTTGGATTTTAGATTGTATTACTAGGAAGTGTGCCCTTCTGACGCGGATTCAAAGTTGAAGACAACTGACTTATCTGTTGCTCTATTTGCTTGATGGCGATGACATGTGACTCTACTATCTGATTCATGCTTGCAATGTCAGCACGCATATCCTTCAAATTACCATCACTTGAATCCACCTTCTGAAGCTCCTTGACAATCTTCTCTTTGACAGTTAGCTGATCAGATCCTGCTTTACGGTTACCAGGAGGGACATACAAGCTTCTTCTATCATTCTTGTAGACATCCCTCTTGTGCCAGTCACCATCCCTATCTCTACCCCTGTTCTTATCTCTATAGCCAGATCGATTGTAGTTGTCATCTCTATCTCTGTTCCGACCTTGATTTCCTTAGCCATTGGCCCGAAAACCTGCAACTTGATCATTCAGATAATTAGCTTATTCATCAGATTTTTGCCCATCCTGTCTTGGTGCTTTACTATGCAGTGCTCCAGATACTTTTCAAAGATGCATGATGTCAATATTTTTGGGTATGGTATAAGACACAATGGAAATCTTCATGGATGATTTCTCTATTGTTTGAGATACTTTTGAACTTTGCCTATCCCATTCGGAGGTTGTGCTCAAAATATGCAAAGAAACTAACTTGGTTCTACTTTGGGAAAAATGTCATTTCATGGTGAAAGAAGGGATCGTGTTAGGGCACAAAATATCCGAGAAAGGAATCAAAGTTGACAAGCAAAAAATGAGATCATTTCAAAGCTACCTCCTCCAAAAATAGTAAAAGGGTGCGAAGCTTCTTGGGTCATGCCGGATTCTATAGGAGATTTATCAAAGATTTTCAGAAAGTGGCCTATTCCTTGTGCAAATTAATTGAGAAAGATCCTAAGTTCAATTTTGATGATAGTTGTAGGAAAGCATTTCTCAAGTTGAAGGAAAAGCTAACGTCAGGCCCCATCATTATAGCACCTGACTTGTCAAAACCATTTGAGGTAATGTGCAATGCTAATGTAGTAGACTTAGGGGAGGTGCTTGGTCAATAAAGGGATAAGCTTTTTCATCTGATAGACTATTGGAATAAAATCTTGAACGCAACCCAAACAAACTACAGTGTGACTGAACAAGAATTGCTTGTAGTGGTGATCGCTTTTGAAAAATTTAAGGCATACCTATTGGGGACCAAAGTAGTTGTAAAAATGGATCACACTGCGATTAGGTATTTGATGAATAATAAAGATGCCAAGACAAGGCTTATTCGATGGGTTTTGTTACTTCAAGAGTTTGAATTTGAGGTAAAAGACCGAAGAGGGTGTGAAAACCAAGTGGCTGACCATTTGTCTAGGTTGGAGGAAGAAGGATGGCCTGTGGGGGAACTTGAAATAAATGATGTGTTCCTCGATGAACATATATTGGCTGTATCTCATGATCTGATACCTTGGTTCTTTGATTTTGCTAACTTTCTAGCAAGTGATTTAATGCCGAAAGGTCTAACTTTCCATCAGAAGAAAAAATTTCTACATAATGTCCAGAAGTTCTATTGGGATGAACCTTATCTCTTTTGAGTTTTTGGTGATGGTATGATTCAAAGGTGTATTCCTGAAGTAGACATGATTCCTATTTTATAAGCTTGCCATTTTTCATCGATCGATGGTCACTATGGTGGCATACGAACTGCCTCAAAAGTGCTACAAAGTGGATTCTACTGGCCGGCTCTCTACCAAGATGCGCATGATCTAGTGAAACAATGTGACCAATGCCAATGTGAGGGGGGAGTATGTCATCACCATGAGCTTTCATTGACACCGATCTTAGAAGTTGAATTGTTTGATATGTGGGGCATAGATTTCATGGGGCCATTTGTAAGCTCTTTTGAAAATACTTACATTCTCGTGGCTGTGGACTATGTATCCAAATGGGTAGAAGCGGTGTCTTTACCGAACAATGAGGGAAGAGTGTCACAACGTTTCTCAAGAAGCATATATTCTCTCGTTTTGTCACCCCTCGTGCCATTATTAGTAATGGAGGATCCCACTTTTGCAACTACTTATTTAGTTCTCTACTTGAGAAGTCCGGAGTCAAGCATAAGGTCTCTACCCCTTACCACCCACAAACAAGTGGCTAAGTTGAAGTATCCAATAAGGAGATCAAGTCCATTCTCACAAAATGGTGAATGCAAACAAAATAGATTGGGCACAAAAATTAGATGTTGCATTATGGGCCTACATGACTGCATATAAAACTTCTCTCGGTATGACTCTGTACCAAATGATTTTCAGAAAATCTTGCCATCTTCCTGTGGAGTTAGAATATAAATCCATGTGGGCTTTAAAAAGGATGAACTTAAATTGGGAAATAACTGCTCATGCTAGGGTTAAAGATCCTAATGAGATAGATGAATTCCGGATGCGAGCCTATGAGAATGCGTCACTCTACAAAGCCCGAATGAATCATTACCATGATCAGCAAATTCCTAAGCGAGAATTCTCTCCCAGCGATTGGGTGCTTTTGTTCAACTCTAGACTCTTGCTTTTTTCGGGTAAATTGAAGTCAAAATGGTCTGTCCCCTTCAAGGTATCTCAAGTTTTTGCAAATGGACCAATTGAGTTGGAAGCAAAAAATGGTTCAACATTTAAAGTCAATGGGCATCGAGTCAAATAATATTTGGGTATTGCGAAAGATGTCACGCTCATAGGAGTGACTTACCTTAATGAACCATGATTGATAGACACCATCAGTGAGCTGTGATATTAAACCAAGCGCTTTGTGGAAGGCAACCGAAGCATCCACTATCTATTTGGTATTTTTCTCTTTTTTTTGTCAATTTGTTGTTGTTTTGTTGAAGTTTGTAGGTAGGAGATGAGTTAAGAGGGTTGGAATGTTTGGAAGGCATCAAACTACTTCAGCTAAAAGAAATAGGCGAAACACACTTGGAGGAGTGTACCTCGCATGCCACATTTCCCATAGATATAGTTTCACCTCTAACTTTCAAGACCACATGCTCTGGGTCATACAAATCGCATGCCACAATATGCATGGCGCATCGACCTTTGCATGTGGAGAGAAAGATCACTGGCAACTCGATGAGGTTTTGGACCAAACATGCAAACTAAGGTGTGAATCACATCTTCAGCTGTGTGGATTGCACTCCTGTTCATATCTGTAACTAGATCACTGGCATTCCACCTATTTTTGCTTGTCTCGAAATGGGCCCACCAAAAATTTTCTTGGCAAGAAGTTTTGCAAAAATTAAAGAGAAATAGGGGAAAATTATTTTTGCGAAAGCATTCTCTTGTCATGACTTGTATATTTCATGTTTGGCTTGATCGATTCACAAAAGAGTGTATAGAAGAACTCGAAATAGCTTTTAAAAAGTCATTTATCCTAATTAATTGTCAGACTAATCGTGAAATTCTTGTGTTATGATCCCTTGTGTAGTAAGGTTATACTTTGTTCTTGTGGATATGTGTTGTCTAGAAATTTCCCCAAATCAGATTCAAGGCAAAATCCTATATGTCACCAAGCTTGGAAGATGACCTTAGCCCCTCTTTAAATATCCGCTTCACCCAAATTGACTTCTCTTGACATTGACCCTAGTAAGCCCCTTTGAGATTGTGAACTTTCTTTGGCACTTTGTTAGACACCTTGACCCTTTTTGGATCCTCTATTCTTACACATATCCTGCCTAATGGTTAGAAAGTAAAATTTAGGTTAAAAGCCTAAGTTGGGGGAGAGGAATTGAAATAATAACATAGGCAAACAAGTTTGGGGTGTATGTGCAAAATGTTGAGAAGGAAAGGGATGCACTCCAATGCAAGGTAGCACCTTATGCTCGAAAGGAAATTGCCCCAAAATGTCCAATGAAGTGAGCAAAATCAAAAGATAGGAAGAAATTGGTTCTACCAAGTGAAGGTAATAAAAAGAGGTTGAATGATAAAGTTGAAGGGAAAACTTGGATTGTGAGAGGGAGAAATAAGGTGAAGTTAATATTGGAAAATGTGAGCAGTATTTTGAATGATCACAAAAAGCATTAGGGAGGCTTAGTCACTTGAGCCAAATAAAATCCTCATCTTAACCCTAGCCAATATTGTAGCTCGTAAGTCCTTAGTGATTCCGAGCTTGGTAACTATACATTAGTGGCAAATTACATGAAGGACAAGCCTATGGTTTGATACGTGTGCACTCGAACTTCTTTGAGAGAGTGAGAGTCTTTGTGTTCTCTTATAATCTCTCTAATTTGAATTACATGAGTGTGATTCAGATTCTCTCTTGTGGTGAGTGGCATCATAACTTGAATTGAATAATGAAGTCTCTATTTCAATTAAGAGAAATGAATGAGATAAGTTGTGTGGCGAATCTCGAGGCAAACCTTAAAGGTCCATGCCAATGACTTGAGAAGCTTGATAATCTTGTTTTCAATTTCAAATCCCTTGTTTTTGAATGAGAAATGAAATCCTTTTCGGTGAAGTTTTGAAATGACCACTTGCCTTGAGAGAATTTGGTGATACCATTTAGATGAGCATTGTAGCTTAGTTTTTTTGCTTTGAGTCTTTTGTTCTTATTTTCTTAGTTTTTAGAGTCTAGATAATCTTGTGTACAACCCTTGTGTTTTGAGAACCTATTTCATTCCTTACCTTGTGAGTATCTTTCTTGAGGACAAGCAATAGTTTAAGTTTGGGGGTTTGATAAGTTGGTAATCTACCAATTTATTGAGTCTTTATTCATGAATTATTGCCATGTTTTGATGAGAATTAGAGGTACTTATAGCCTTTATTGATGTAAAATGAAGGTATTCTTGGTCGAGTAAAGAAAGCAAAGGAATTGAAACCAAAGAGCTTAAAAATAAGTTAAAGTGTGAAGGTGACCATAAAGGGGAAGAAATTATCAAGAGGTGCGACCGACATGCAAGCCACACAAAGGCACCTGTGTTTCGCAGGTTCCATCGCATAAAGAAGATCAGCAACTTCCTAAATAACAACTAACATGTGAGCCGCATAACATAACATACGATCGTACCCCCCTTCGCACCTCACATCACACAAGAAGCTGACGATCGTACCCCCCTTCGCACCTCACATCACACAAGAAGCTGAACTTCACTGCTTGAAAAAGAAGGCACATGCGAGCCGCAAACTGCAAGGTGCGACCCCATGTTCCATCACACGTCAATCCCACCAGCCCTGAAGGGCATTTTTGTCCAAGTACATATGATGTAGTTGGGAAGGTTCTAAAACCCTTTTTGGGGTGTGTACCTGATATACAATTCAATTTTTACTTTCCCCAAGGAAGATAGCATAGAGAGTACTCTTTCTCTTCTTCTTCCCCATTGAAATACACAAATTTGTAAAGATTTTGAGCTTGGAATTGAAATTAGCTTTCACTAGGAATGGAATTTTGGGAAACCCATTTGGTATCTTCTCTTGTTCCTTTAGTACAAGCAGCGAAATTCTCTTCTAGAGGTATATGTATGATGGGTGTTTGAATTTGGGTATGGGTATTGATTAATTGTGCTTATAATTGATTATTTAGTATGAGTCTATTGAATTTTTCATGTCTTAATTATAAAATTAATGGTTGCAAACATTGATTGAGTTTACTAATTTTATTCTTGCTTGAAAGAGGAGTTCATAGATTGTGTAAGAATTTAATAGTCAGGACTTAAGATTTCCACCATAGATTAAGGCTAGAAATAACTTGATCAAAGGAAATTCCCATCTAAGAATCGAAGCTAGAAATAGTTTGATTCACCCAAGTAGTAATTGATTGATTTAAGGTAAAACTATGGTGCTTGAGTAAATACCATGGTACATATATTTGGAAGGTCGAAAGGCTATCAAATATAGCTCAAACCAAGCTACCCATACCTTTAATCGAAAGTTCACAGGACTAATAAATTCTCTATCCCATTGTAAAACCTCATCGGAAGAATAACCCCGGTCTTCCCTCTCTTGATCATCAATCGTGTTTATGTTGTTCTTGTGTTAAAATTATGAATCATTAATTCCCAAACCTTTTCCCCTAACTTTTAGTTTTATTTGCTTGAACACTTACTCGCTTTAGTGATTGTTATTCGACAATTGATTGGTGAATCATCGTCCCATTTCTCGTGGATACGACCCCAACATCTGTTGGGTTATTTATTATTTTTTACGATGATCATTTCCACCTCCTTCTATCTTCATTTCACATGAATGACTGCATTTAAGAGAATATAAGCATAAAATCCTTCTAAATAGTATCAAATCAAGGTAATAATTCATGTTTAAGAGCCAAATAAGTTGGTAAATTACTAACTTATCAGTCCCTATCCGTTCAATAGGATCTAGAAACCTCAGGAATTATAATCTCCTCAAGTTTCCTAATGTATTTGAGAATAAGATCCCACTGAATATAATCAGCATGTAGGGTCGAGCTATCACCTAAATTCTCATATCAGGTGTAGCATTTGCTCTAGTCCCGGATGCATGTGTTCTCACCATCTGCGAGAATAAGAATGAAAGAGTTAGATTCTAATTTGGTTTTCCAGATACCATTTGGAATCAAGTAATAACACGAGGAATGAAATAAGTTGAGGTTTCCTAAATTCCTGTAGACTCCTACAGATAAGTACAGACATCTATGCACTGTTTTGCAAGACTTTACTTGACTCGTTCTTGTACAACGAGATCAACGAACTCAGGGCTCTGATACAAACTTTGTCACGATGGTGTGAGTGGCACCCATACTAACCCTCCGATGGGAGAACCAACCAACCTAATCCTTAGTTTAACAATTAGTCAATTTTAGAAGTAGAATAAAATAAACCAGCCTGAATATAATTAAATGGAAACCAACTAGATATAGTAAGAGAAAGTGCGGAAATCATCAACTTATATATGTCCCCAAGAACTGAAAATCTTTGTACAGAACTCTAAACCAAACATAGTCTAAGAGATTCAAAAGTTACTAAAGGCAATAGATACTAAGAGTTTCATTGTCCTAAAGAAGGAAAAAAACTCGTGGAGGATTCATGGTAGCCTGAGGAGTAGTTCTCACCTTTGGATCTGTAGTCAAGTCTCTCTACTCTGGCTGAGGTCATATCTCAGCCTTTGAAACATGGTCTGCACTTAACTAAAGAAGAGCACAGAGTAATATCAATATAACACACTATGTACTGGTAGGTATCATAGGCCGACTCAACAATATAACATGAATGTAGCAAAACATACAACAAGTAAAGGGACTTCAACACTTGGCACATAATCAGTCAATAGATAGTCTTTCAAGTACATTTAGCCAACAACAACTCAATTTGCAATTCACAGAATTATCACTATAAGAAGGAAAGGAATAATCACTTTCAATAACCGTTTCACTTATCACTATGCCCATCAACTTTCACTCATATCACTTGTAACTCTATTCTCATATCAATTCACTATAGAAGACAATACAATAACATAATACAAGTAAATGAGCATACATACATGCTATAGATCTTATTTCTGCCAACTACCCATAACCTGCAGGGGATGCATCAGGGGTCCATGTACCATATCAGCATGGTATCCGATCCATCAAAGTTATATCACTTTGTACTGGTTTTTGTTACCCGATCCATAAAAAATAACCATATCAATACAACTAGGTTCTCAACCTATCCTCTCACGAATACACACAGTGCTCCAGACACTATCATACTTAGCCATTTCATCTCACTTATCACTTCATGTTCATCTAGTCTATTCATAAAAACATAACATGAAAATACATATAATTCAACCATGTCTGAAGACCAATCACAAGTAACATAGTTCCATCACACAATATGTAATAAGATTAGTCTTAACTCTAATTCAAACAATAACTTACCTCGAGTGAAGAATCAACACCCGCAAGCTAATTCACGATGGTCTTGCCTTTTCTTAATGATAAATGCTCAAATCATACTCCCCAATTATGGAGGCATGGAAAACATTAAGCAAAACACATTTATAAGTACCCAACAGGTGTCGGGGACGTACCCACAAAGACTTGATGCTAGCTATATAAAGATTGTATCGAAATGAGTTCACAAAGAGAGTATATATTCAAAACACAAAAGTAAAAGGTTGGGGGAATTGGGATTCTGTCACTACAATTGCAATTCGTAAATAAAGGAAGTAAGTAAAGTGGGTGTATCAAATTGAGTAGAAGACTAGGTATGTGTATCCAATGCGGCTTTAATGTGGGATAGGATGTTTGCCTTATCACACTTATTCTTGCATATTAACATAGGTAGCCTTGATCATGGGAGTGGTTGTTCATCTCTCTATCAACAACCACATATCCAATAATCTCGGTTAGAGCACTATTGGTCAAAACAATAAACAACCAAGATCAAGCTTGGGAAGGTCACACTATCTCTAGCTTAGACCCTTAAATGGGTAATTCTATCGATAAGAGCTATTTCTAGCCTCAAATCTGAATGGAGTCCCAAGTTCCCACTAGTAATCTCAAATCCAAAACCATGAATTCTCTTTCAAGCAACAACATAGTCAAGTAATGAAAATTAATGTTTGCAACCACCAATTTTAGGATTAAAACTTGATGAAACTACTAGACCTATATCAAATAAGCAATTATAAGCAAGAATTAGAAACACCCACACCCATTTGTTAAGCACCCATTATCAACACACCCCTAGACAAGTGAAATCAGCCACTCATAGTAAAGGAGAGAGATATACCAAATGGGTAAGCCAAAATCCTCTTCATTCAAGATGAATTTCAAGTTCTAAGCTCAATTTGAGTGCACAAATGGTTAACCAAGAGAATGGATTCAAACCCTCTTCTCTTTGGAGAGAAAAACTTATTCTCAAAGTAAAAAGCTTTTTAAAATATTCAGGATTGAAGAATGTTATTTACAATTGTGCCTAAATTGGCCTTTTATACTTTCCCAAAATGTCACTAAAATTCAAGACAAAATTGTCCTTCGAGTGGTGTGCGAAGCGACGTGCAGTTCGCACATTGTGATGTGCGCATTGCACACTGTCTTCAGTTGAACCAGTGACTCAGTCAACTTGGAAGGCGTTATGCAAAGTGGGTGCAGTTCACACCATGGAGTGTGCGCATTGCACGATGATCGCACCTCATGACAAATCCTCCAGGCATTCCTAAGCTTCATGCGGTAGGAGGTGCGAAATGCACTATAGCTTGTGCGTGTCGCACAAGCGCCACATCTCAGGGCAGATTCTTCATCTTTTTCAATCACTTCACACTTCACTCCTTTCAAGATCTTTTTGGGTCCATTTCCTTGTTTTCTATCTTTGATCAAAAGTACCTGCATAGACATCAATAAAGGCCATAAAAACCTCTAAATATATTCAAAATATAGCAATAATTTAGGCTCAATAAGTTGGTTGATTACCGACTTATAAAACCCCTAAACTTGAACTATTGCTTGTCGTCAAGCAAGATACTCACAAGGCAAGGAATGAATTATGCTCTAGACTCAATCAAGGAACAAAACACTATTCTATACTAAAAACTAAGAAAAAGAATAAACAAAAGACTCAAACAAAAGACTCAACTACGATGATCATCTCAATTTGAACTACCATAAATTCAAGGCAATTGATCATTTCAAAAATCTTTTCCAAAAGGACTTCATTTCTCATTCAAAACCAAGGGAATTTTGTCATTCAAAATAAGACATTTAAGATTCTCAAGTCATTAGCATGGACCGTTATGGTTTGCCTCGAGATTCGCCACACAACTTGTCTCATTCATTCCCCTCAATTGAAATAGAGACTTCATGTTTCAATTCGAGTGCATGATGCCACTCACCACAAGAGAGAATCCCACTCACAATCAATCAATTCACAAACAACGGGATTATAGGAGAACCAAGAAGACTCACTCTCTAAAGGAAGTTCAAGTGCATACACGTCGAACCATAGGTTTTCCCTACATGTAAATCGCCACTAATGTAGGGTAGCCAATCTCGAAATCACCAAGGACTTGCGAGTTATGATGTTGGCTAGGGCTAAGGTGAGGATTTCATTTGGTTCAAGTGACTATACCTCCCTAATGCTCTTTGTTCTCATTTCGAACACCGCTCACATTTACAAATTTCAACTTCACCTTATTTCTCCCTCACATAATCCAAGCTTCTCCTTTTTAATCATGATCATTCGACTCCTTGTATCTCCTTCATTTGGTAACACCTATTTTTACTTTCCATTTTCGCTCGTTGGATTAACTCTTGGAGCAATTTTCAATTCAAACCTAAGGTGCTACCTTGCATTTGAAGTGTATTCCTTTTCTTTTCTTCATTTGATCTCATACACCCCCAAGCTTAGGCATGTGCCTATGTTGTCTTTTTATTTCCCCCCAAACTTCGGCTTTAGCCTACATTTGACTTTCAAGCAATTAGGGAGGACGGGTGCCAAAATAGAGATTCAAAAAGGTCAAGGTGTTAACAAGGTGCGAAAGAACGGTTACAAGCTTAAAGGGGTTCACTAGGATTGATGTTATGGGAAGTCTTTTGGGTGAAGTGGCTATCAAAAAGGGCCTAAGGTCATCTTCCAAGCTCGGTCACACCTAGAATTTCACCTTGAATCACATTCGGGGCAAGTTCTAGATGACACACATGCACGAGAATCAAGGTAAGGCCTTACCACACAAGACATCATACCACAAGACTTCTTTCATTAGTCTCAAAATCAATTGGGACAAATGATTTTCGATAAGATATTCTAAGTTTGTTACACACTCGTTTGTGAGTCAATCAAGCCAAAGCGAGAGTGTGCAAGTCATGACAAGTGAATTTTTTTCCTCAAAAAATTCATTTCCCTTCTTCCTTTTATTTTCAAAAACAATTTACCAAGATTTTTTTTGGTAGGCCCAATTCGAGACAAGCAACTACAGACTCAATTTAAAACTAGAATTTGTCATTATCCCTTAAGAAAGTCACCTCTCAATCTATCATAGGGAAACACCAACCCGGTTTGACACAAAACAAAAGAAAAGTGAAAGAAAATAATCAAAACTTTTGCTCCTTGGGAAAGAAATGTGGTATTAATAAAACCCTCGGAGTTTATTTCTAAACTACTATTAACAAGGTGATATTCAAATCTTGTTCTCATGATTCATTCAAAATAAGCCTCGGTGTAGGCCTTTAGTGCATTTGCAAAGCATGGGTAGTAAGACAATAGGGCATGTAAGACCAACCCGGCAACACAATTCCAATAACAAAAATCAAGCCTGCCAAGGGCGCAAATAAGCTCAAAATAAAAGCATAAGCAAAAGGCCCGGCAAGGGCAATAAGCATCATATTCATCCAAAATATGCCCGACAAGGGCCAAATCAAATCTAGCAGAACTAAAATGTCAACAAGGCCCAACAAGGGCAATAAAAATACTATCTTAAGCCCAATCACGGGAAAAAAGTAAAGCCACCTCTACCATAAAAGAAGCATTGCCCTCAATGCTAATAGCTCAAAGGAAATAAAAGTGAACTTCCTGGGGGCCTATGCCTCATCGTCATCATTGTCAGCTGGGGTGAATCTGATTTCTTTACCCCAAAGAAAGACCGAGTCCAATGCAGGGAATGTTTCACAACCCCCTTTGTAGCCTTTAGCATCTTGTGTGGCCTGGTATGAGGGGAAGAACTCTCGGACTAACTCCTTGTAGTAGTTTCCGAGAACCTCCTAAAATGGTTGCCACTATCGGGTGGCGAACTGAGTAGGGATGTTGGGTAGGTTATCCCCCACTGCATCCAGGTTAAAGCTTTTCTCTATGTTGAAGGAACTACCAATATCACGATCATAAATCACTTTCATGCCCTTCATTCTGAATCGAATTCTGAGACTTGGTTATGGGAAGATGAGACTTTCTTTTTCCCCTTTGAGATAGGGTTGGAGGAGGAGGGAGCCATTGGCCGTTGTGAACTCCTCTCGGCATTACCCCTGTTAGAAGACATGTTCTGCATACAAAGATTGTGAACTAAAAACAAAAACAAAACCTAAAAAGATGTTAGCAACTACAAAGGATGGAATGCAACAGACTAGAAAAACAAAGTAGGTGACTGATGGATTTGCGGGCCACATGCGAAATGCACCAGAAAGAGTGTGCATTGCATGTGATATTGCACAAGCTAACGAAATCCTACAGAGATTTTCTATCGAGGTGCGAAGCTGGTGTAAAATGCACCATCCAAAGTTTGTGTTGCATCATGCGTCGCCCTTCAAAGCAGTGCTGGCTTTCTCTTTTCAACATGGTGTGATGCCTTGTGCGACCCGCACATCAAGATCTATGCATCGCATATGGAATGCACAAAGGTACAATTGGAATTTTTAGTTCCTTGTGTTCTTGTGAATTACACATGTGATCCGTAGAGCAAGATGTACTTAGGCACTCAATACCATGCAACAAACCAACAATATGAACCACGGGGAATAAGGGATATCATGACCACATACATTCGGGTACTCAGACTTCCCCGGATTTCCATTAACACAATAACAAACAAGTAAAGAACTTAATGACTTCCCTTAAGATGGATGTTACCCCATCTATCATTGGGAACATCAAGCCCTTACTTGCAATAATGGGCACCAACAAATTTTAGCAATAATTAACCCCTTCCCGCACAAGATCATATACCCCAAATATTATTTTTAACAAGAATCATGGGTACACAATCAGCAAAATTCAGCCTCAATAACAAATTTTCAACCAATTCTCATAACTAACGATGGTTTTCCCTTAAGAACAACGTCACCCAATCTATCATCGGGCCAAACCATTCATCAATCACAAGTGGGTTACTCAGACATCACCCAAACACACATTTCAAGGACAAAATTCAAGTTTTACCAAGTTCAAAGCAAGCAAAATAAAAAATACAACTCAATATTGGGGACCCAAAATTTTCGAATCTCACCCAAAAATCAACATGGTAATTCTACTAAGCATGCTTCAAAATATGAGTTCCCAACCTTCATAAAAACCAGTATTTAACGTCGAGGAACTTACCACAAGTGAAGATTAGATAGAGAGGGGTGAAAAATAAAGCTTTTAGTAGTGCAACAATGGTGACCCAATCGACTTGCCCGAAGAAACTAGCGGAGGAGACAATGGCAGAGCGGTGGAGATAGTTGGGTGAGAGAGGGAGAAGATTTTGGGGAAGTTTGAGGTATTTTGAGAGAATTTTGAGAGAGAAGTTGAGAAGTTGGGGAGAAAATATGGTGAAGGTGGTGAAGGAGGCGGTTTTTAAGAAGAAAAGAAGAAGATAATTTTGGCCAGGTAATCTCCGGGTCAGGTTGGTCAATGGGTTAGGTCAATTAAAATTCAAATTTACCTCTTATGCACCGCGACATGAAACTCGTACCAGCCTTGGTGTGGACCACATGGCATTTCACATATCGCCCTTTTTCTCCCCTGGGTTTGCCCAGGCTTCTGGTTTGCCATGCGATGGAGGTGCGACGTGCACTTGGGCTCATGCAAACCGCATGACCCAACACATATCACCTCCAATTTTTTAACTTCTTTCCAGGCACTCTATTTTGGCATGCGATGAGTTGTGCGACACGCACAATTGCTTGTACGATTCGCACAGTCCTCCACACAACATATGTTTTCACTTTTCCATGTTTCTACTCTATGCATTCCCTACAAACACACCAAAAACAACAAAAGATAACCAAAAATAAAGTAAAGAAACTTGGGTTGCCTCCCAAGTAGCGCTTGATTTAACATCGCAGCTCGATGATACTACCTCAAATCACTCATTCTTTGGATTGGTGATGGTATCACCAGGCACCGTCCCCTTTATCCTCGGGTTTATTTGGCTTGAGAGGTGGTTTATTTGGGCCTAAAGTTGCTTGATCGAGGCTGAATGGGAGCTCATGGTTTGGTGAAGTGTTAAAACTTCCCTCTTTAGCTCACTCACTCCCTTATTTATCGTATCCACCTTTTTGGGAACCAAGGACAACATATCCTCTAACTTGGACTGACCGGGGTTGTTTGTTCCTGGTTGGTAGAGAGAGTCTGCCTTGCTCGAAGGTATATAGGGATTTGAGCTCCGGTGATTTAAATGATCACCATCTTTGTCTCTATCCCTCCAATTTCTGTCCCTTTCTTTGTCTCTTATCCAACATTAGTTCTCCTCTCTCGGGCGATAATACCCGTGATGAGAACCCGCTGACACAGACCACAATTTACTATTAACAATTGTCATCAGCTTATCATCACTCGCTTTGATTTTCGGTATACTCACATCATTCACCGTCTTAGCACCACCAGCTCCCATTACATGCTTGGCCATCAAATCAATTTGTGTCATCATTTTTGCCATTGTCTCATCTCGCGCCTCATCCTTCTTCCTCATTTCATTAACTAACATAGATAAGAGTCCTCCCAAAGTTGGCACATCTGCTTCTCTCATATGCCAAGCTTGGTTGGTTTTGGTCATTCGCTCTGACAAAGTCGAGGCAATGGGAAATTCTAAGTCCATGAAGGTGCCACCTCCAAGGTTGTCAGCCACTGACTTATTTTGAGAATTCAACGACCGATAGAAGCATTGTAGGAATACGTTGTTCGACAACTCATAGTTTGGACACAAGAGAAGCTTCTTTTTGAACCTTAACCAAACCTCATATTGAAGCTCATCCGGGAGTTTCCTAAAGTTGGTAATCTTGTCTCTTAGCCTCATCATTCCAGATGGACAAAAGAATCTCGATGTAAATAACTCAACTAACTCGGCCCAAGATATGATAGAGTCATCCGGCAACTCTTCCAACCACGTCATCGCTTCCCCCGTCAAGGAAAAAGGGAATAGTCTTAATTGGATGGACTCTTGGGAGATATGTTGAAAAATGAACGGTTGGCAAATCTCCACAAAATTTTGAATATGCCAGTTGGCATCTTCATGTGCTGCTCCACCAAAAAGGCCCTTTATTTGGATTAAGTGGAGCATGGTGCTAGACACATGAAAGATAGAATTTCCCACCGTGAGGGGTAGGTGGATTGCACCCACACCCCCTTGCATTATAGGCTCAGCCTCGTTGGCCTCCATGAAGCCATCAATGCTCTCATTGTCGTCGGCCTCGTTCATAGGCTAGCCTGACTAATCACAACACAAACAACAAACAAAAGTAAAAGAAACAAGCACTCTCAAAGTGAATTCAAATCAACAATCAAAAATAGCTGCCAATTCAAGTCCTCAGCAATAACGCCATTTTTTGATAAACGCTCAAATCATACTCCCCAAATATGGAGGCACGGCGATCGTCAAGCAAAACACATTTATAAGTACCCAACAGGTGTCGGGGTCGTATCCACAGAGACTTGATGCTAGCTATATAAAGATTGTATCAAAATGAGTTCACAAAGAGAGTAAATGTTCAAAACACAAAAGTAAAAGGTTGGGAGAATTGGGATTTTGTTACTACAATCGCAATTCGTAAATAAAGCAAGCAAGTAAAGAGGGTGTATCAAATTGAGTTAGAGACTAGGGATGTGTATCTAATAGGGCTTTAATGTGGGATAGGGTGTTTGCCTTTTCACACTTATTCTTTCTTATTGACATAGGTAGCCTTGGTAATGGGCGTGGTTGTTTATCTCTCGATCAACAACCACATATCCAATAATCTCGGTTAGAGCACTATTGGTCAAAGCAATAAACAACCAAGATCAAGCTTGGGGAGGTCACACTATCTCTAGCTTAGACCCTTAAATGAGTGATTCCGTCGATAAGAGCTATTTCTAGCCTCAAATCTGAATGGAATACCAAGTTCCCACTAGTAATCTCACATCCGAAACTATGAAATTCTCTTTTGAGCAACAACATAGTCAAGTAATGAAAATTAATATTTGCAACCACCAATATTAGGATTAAAACTTGGTGAAACTACTAGACCCATATCAAATAAGCAATTATAAGAAAGAATTAGCAACACCCACACCCATTTGTCAAGCACCCATTATCAACACACCCCTAGACAAGTGAAATCAGCCACTCATAGCAAAGGAGAGAGATATACCAAATGGGTAAGTTAAAATCCTCTTCATTCAAGCTGAATTTCAAGTTCTAAGCTTAATTTGAGTGCACAAATAGTTAACGAAGAGAATGGATTCAAACCCTCTTCTCTTTGGAGAGGAAAACTTGTTCTCAAAGTAAATAGCTCTTTAAAATATTCAGGACTGAAGAATGTTATTACAATTGTGCCTAAATTGGAATTTTATACTTTTCCAAAACGTCACTAAAATTCAGGACCAAATTTCCTTCGGGTGGTATGCGATGCGACGTGCGGTTCACACATCATGATGGGTTCATCACACACTATCTTCAATTGAACTAGTGACTCAGCCAACTTGGGAGGCATCATGCAAAGTGGGTGCGGCTTACACCATGTAGTGTGCGCGTTGCACGATGACTACACCCCATGACAGATCCTTCAGGAATTCCTAAGCTTCATATGGTGGGAGGTGCGGAACGCACCACAGCTTGTGCGTGTCGCACAAACGCTGTATCTCAGGGCAGATTCTTTGTCTTTTTCAATCACTTTACACTTCACTCCTTTTAAGCTCTTTTTGGGTCCATTTCCTTGTTTTCTATCTTTGATCAAAAGTACCTGCATAGACATCAATAAAGGCCACAAGAACCTCTAAATCTATTCAAAATATAGCAATAATTCATGGATTTAGGCTCAATAAATTGGTAGATTACCGGCTTATCACTTAACACCTCGAAATGCTCAAAGTCTATAAACAACAATAATATAGGAGTAGTTAATCGTCTACTCTTCATTTTAGGCCTTAGGAATCTAACCCAATAATTCTACCCATTAAACATGGTTTCTAGCATTCTCCAAGGGTTAAATAATCATTAATTTGACCCATTACATTCATAGAAGCAATAACCAACAATTTCTAATCAAGTTCATACCTCTTTAGACATTTTTATGCCTAAAGGTCTCACTTTTATAGAACCCAAGGTTCCCCATTAAATTTAATCAAGTTAAGTATAATCAATATCATGCTAAGAATAAATAATATACAATCTAGGATCAATTCTATGTGATTTAACACCTACCCATAGGGTTCTTCCCCTAGTTCATGCTTCTAGGGCTAAATTTCATGAACTCCACTATTAATCCTTTCCCCAAGGTCAAAGGAAGATAATTAATCAATAATTAAGAAGATTTATGAATTACTTACCTCAAACGAAGAAAATTGCCCTAGTTGTCTTAGAAAATTCACTTCTTATTGCTCTTAGGATGAAATAGAATTGTGAGAGAATGACTCAAAAAATTGCAGAACACACAAGTATACTGCCCCATTTCCTCGTCGTGATGGGTGTCTCTTTGTCGCGATGAGGATTGTTCATTGCGATAGTCTATTGTGATAAATCATCCTTTCATCATGGCAAAGGACAACCTTTAGAACACTGCTATCTCATCCTTAGGCCACTATTTCACAACCCACTTTATTTCATAGAAACCACAAATTATTCCCGATGCAACAACTATCATATTTGGAGTTTTATGATTCCAATTCTTATCCCAAAACTTCCTACAGAACCCTACAGATGTTGGCTATCCAAAAATAGACACCAAACTACCAAATGTCATCACACAAAACACAAATCACCTCTAAGTCTCAACACACTTTTCATGCATCGAGTCTACACCCTGGACAAAATACGGTACTTAGGACCACAAGTAACCCAACCTAACCCATGTTCTAACATGAATTTAAAGTTGAGCGGAAGCTAAACTGATAAAACACAAGTTTAAAAGTTTTCAGAAATCTCTGGAATAACTTAAAGCTAAAAAGTAAGACCTAATTCTAAAAAAACAAGATGAATGTTTAACTCTATGTCTAAAAAGCCTATACTAACTGGCAAGTTGCTGGGACAAGTTCCTAGCTAACTCTAAATACTGAAAACTGAAAGTTCTAGTGAAAAAGCATAACATAAATTCATCTTTGGATAATGAGGACTCACCATAATTAGTCTCTGAGATGGCACTGGATCGAACTAGTCATGATGCTGAATCTGAAAACCTGAACCTACACCATGATATGATGTAACACAAAGAGTATGAGGTCAGTACTTTGAATGTACTGAGCATGTGGGATATGCAAGTGATCTTAGGCATATTTATATGCCCGCTTTCCTTATTTACCCATGTTTTAGCCTTGTTTTGAGGGCAAAAGTGATATATATATCTCTATGATTATTAGCATATTCTTGATTATAAGCTAATATATGTGATTAGATTCTTTGTAGGGAAAATATGGAGAAAAATAACCCATGAGAGCTGAAACAGAATCATAAAAGCATTGGAAAGGAGGTAGCAAAGTTCCGGGAGAAAAAGAGAGCAAAAGAAGAAAATATGGCAGTGGGGCTATGGTGGGGCGCTGTCGCAGACCCAAAACTTCAGAAGAGTGAAGCTAGGGCTATGGTGGGGAACCACGCCAGGCCCAAAATTTCAAAAGGCCAGCATTGGTGCTATGGTGGCGCGCCGCGCTAGAGGCAAAACCAGAAAATTTCCAGCTTTCTCCTATTCTGAATCCAAGTAAGAAAAAGAGTTATTTTCCTCATACTCTATAAATATATCTCAAATCATAATTTTTACAGAACTTTTGACCTACGAAGAGCTACGATCCATCGTGGAGGTCGAAGAATATTGATTTCATCTTTTCTTCTCCTTTATTATTTATTTAACGTTTTTCTTTGGATGATTTGTTGTAATTTCTCCATGTCTATGTGGAGTTAAAATTCTCATTCTAGGATTAAGGGAGATTCATGATTGTTATAGTAGACTCTTGATTCGATTTGTAATGATTATCATATTAGTTGTTCATATATTATTGTGCTTACTATTTTAATGCTTAGCTACCATTAAAATAAATATATAATCTCTTTGTGAACTTGGAAGAAGAATCATTGGGATAGAACGAAGAATATAGGGAGCAAGGCCTCTTTTTGGTAATGTAAAGGGTAGGTTCACGACTAGGATAGGAATATCCCTAGAACGCCTTGTTTGGTTTATACAGGAAGATATATAAATGCGTTCGGAATAAGATGTTATATCCTCGCTCAATGATATAGTTGTGATGCTATTCTGGATAGGTAATTAGAGGCTCAGAAGACCATAATTATAAAATCAACCCCAAAATCAACAACTAGATAAACAAACAAGTCAATAAAATTGCTTACTTAGCATGATTGTTAGTGAATTCATAATCCTAGATCGATTTCATTGTTTTGATTACGTAAAAATCTGCTCTTTGTTTGGTTAATTATTCATTAGTTAACTTCTTCTTTTTACTTTGGTTAATAAATATTTCTTTGAGATTTACCGCTTGAATAAATAACTGGAACTAGTTTAATTTAGTAAAATAGTTAATCGACAAGTCCCTGTGGGTACGATATCTGGACTCCCAATCCTATATTACTTGTACGACAGCATACACTTGCGTGTGTGTTAGGACGCAACAAGATTTTTGGCGCCATTGCCAGAGACTTAAAAATTAATTATTTATCTGTATTGGATGTTTTCTTTTTATTTATTTAAGTTTTTGTATATATTTTATTTTCTGTTATAGATAGGTTATTTTTTTTACTACTCTTTTAACATGACATTGAGGGATACATATTGGTTGAATGATGGGTACTATTCATATGTGGGTAATTCTTGTCAGTACTGTGAAGGACCCCACCTGGGTATCAATTATCATTCTAATCAAGAGGGCAGGTAGTGCGCACCTACCCAATCTTTTGAATTTAACGTATAACGCTTATGTGGTGGTCAAGATGGTCATTCGAATGGATGTACTCACTTTTATTCCCCTTCCCAGATCCCCTATTATGATTCTTATGTTGTTTGTGATGTTGACAGGGGTAATGAAGTGAAGGATGTGAATCATGAGGCTCATCTTATTGATATGCTGAAGCAAATACTGGATAAGCAAGAAGAATTGAGGAAAGACACAATAAAATTGAGAAAAGATACGGAGAGAATAGTTTCCCATCTCACAGAGATACATGCTATGTCTGAAACTTATATTGATCAGCAAGTTACGGTCTTAGCCAATACCCAAGATGAGCCCCTAGTAGAAGAAGAAAGTGAGTCCCTACTAGGAGAAAGCTATGAGGAAGCAGATATAGTGAGCCAATCTTGGCTAAGGGAACAAGAGAAAAAAGTTAAATTTTATGAGTTTCTCTATGATAATCTTACATACATGATGACGCAACTGATAGAAGGAAGAGTTGAGCTCAAATAAGATATAGACCAATTTGGCTCAGATATTCATGACTTAGAGGATTACTTGAAGAAAAAGGTTGAAGCGTCTGATGTCCAATCATCAATTATTGTGGATACTAGCCAACGAGTGAAGCAAAAAGAAGAATTCCATCAATTCAACTATGCTTTATTCATTAGTGCTGATGTTGAGGAGATGTATGAAAGTGAGCATGTCATAAATAATGCAAGTTTTGAGTTGGGACGTGTTGGACCTCATTCTACTCATTTTTCTACATTATGTTTGGATGATGACATGAAAATTGACTCATTTGAGCTCATGGAGAAGTGTATAGATAAGAAAAAAGGCCCTTAAATTCTAAAATTTTCCACGACAAAGAGAAAAAATGACATTCCTCACTTAAAGGACAAGAAGTACAAGATGCGACATCCTTTGCTTGGTCTCTTCATCTTTATACCACCGCCCCTAGAACGGAGTAGAAAAATTGATGCAAAATTAGGGGTGCAATTCATATGTTCTAACTGGAAAGAGAAGTGGTAAAGTGATTGCGTCATGCCGCGATATTAAATCAGGCGCTTATTGGGAGGCAACCCAATTTGTAGTCTAGCTTCTTAATTTTTTTTATAGTGTCACGTTTTTGTTTTTGTTTTGATTTTTTAGGTTTGGGGAGGTCTGAGTACCAAAATTTGAAAGCTAAGAAGCATGGTTTAAGCTTAAGTATATGTCACGCCCCGAGGCTACCCCCTGGACGTAACATTGGACCTGGGACCACAAGTGTCCCAATTTATCCCTTGGTCATAGCATAACTCAAGTATATCAAATAAGCATAGCGGAAGCATAATAGGAACTAGATAACTCAATCCATATGATAAAAATCAAGAGGAACATGATTCGAAGAAAACCCGAATACTATCTATGTCTGAAAAGCCTCTACACATGACATAAGGAGTTGCTAGGATAAGTCCCTAGCTAACTCAAGGTACGGAAGTAAATAACAAAACTAGCTAGAATTATAATTGGCCCTCGAACAATGAGAACTCACCAACACTGACTAGAAATGGCCTGCGGTCTCTAGCCACAAGCCTGAGGGAGGGAACCTAAATCTGCATCATCAAGAGAATGCAACACAAAGTATGCGTCAGTACTATAGGATGTACCGAGTATGTAAGATATGCATGATCATGATAAAAACATACTTAAAACATGCTTGAAATGAGTTCGTGTATGTGGAGAGATAGCATTAGGAAATATCAAGATATAAGGCATAAAATGTGAAATAAAGTCAAGATTTAAAGTAGAGTATCATATAACTTATTAGCAAAAAAAATAATCATGCGGGAGTTTCTCTTAACCGACGTTAAACCATGATGAGCTATATGGAGTCCTATGTCATGTACCTCCACTAAAAAAGGCTGTCCTAACCGTCCAAATTTAGAACCATGTCGTACCAGGATCCTGTCATAAGCCACAGAGGGCACCTACGGTGGCACGTAGTTCCGGGACTAAGGGTATTCTCACCCAGTCCAACTCGGTCCTAAATACTACTCCCAAAACATATATATATACATATAATATGAGGCTCACATACATGTGACATATCTAGATGTCAAAACTTGTTCATAACTTGTTCATACCCCGGATCTTCATACTACTCACGAACATTTGTTTTAGAAAAATGGTTCATGAGCATTGATGGTACATCGGGTGTCTTGCCTTTCATAATACTTCATAACTTGTGAAATTTGAGTACTTTATGACTTGTAAAACTTTGCATGGCTCTATTTCAAATTCATAATACATACATTTTCATAGAACATAGGAACTAGGCATGCACTTGCTTGAAAAATTGAAGAGAATCCATGTGATAAATTTCTCAATTTTCTTAAATCCAACCATGCATGTAGGATTCACCATAATTAGCCTTCAATTCAAAATAGGAGTTCATATGAAAAAAACCACGCAAAATCATGCAATTTAGTAGTAATTTCATAATAAAATCATGAGAAGGCAATTTATAGCAAAACCCATAAGAATTGGGTAAGAACCCTAATTTGAAAGTTCATGAAATCAAAATAAAGATTTAGGGTTTTGGGCACAAGGGTGAAAGGAACCCATTGTTGAATACCCACATACCTTGATTGAAGCTAACCCACTTGAAATTGAAAAGAAGAGGAGGCTTGAACTTGGAGCTTGAAACCCTAACTTGAAGCTTGAGAAGATGGAACTCCTTTTCTTCTTTTGAAAGTTGATTGAAAGAAATGGGAGAGAACTTAGGCCAAGTGGGAATAAAAACCCTCCTAAATAGGCTTAGAATGACTCAGTATAGGAGTTAAAAGAGTGGGAAATTACAAAAAAAATGCTAGACTTAAACTTGGAAAAAGATGGAAAAAGTTGAGATTCAAGGACCACGGATGGAAATCACGGATCGTAGATTGAACCACAGTTTATGGTTTCCACTCGTGGTTCCTAGCCAATCAACCAGGCTGCAGAAGGCAAACCATGGGTCCACAGGATGACTCGTCATTTGAATGATGGCTCGTAGATTTGAGCCATAGTTTTTGGAAACCATGCAGTC
Source organism: Jaltomata sinuosa (assembly GCA_003996215.1). Taxonomy (NCBI): domain Eukaryota; kingdom Viridiplantae; phylum Streptophyta; class Magnoliopsida; order Solanales; family Solanaceae; genus Jaltomata; species Jaltomata sinuosa. The sequence continues at coordinate 92,747 of QJPP01007201.1, read as the reverse complement.
CTCTGATAACTTTCTACGAGTTAACAGGACGGTTTGTCGTTTGAACGACAGGCCGTAAAACCCAGTCATGAAAACTTGAAAATTTTCCAACCCTCTCATCTGATTCCAAGAGTTGACAGTATGGACCGTATACTGAACCACAGTTCATAGAACCAACTCATGGTTCTCAGAATAGAGGCTGAACCAATAGGAGGAAACCAAGGTTCCATTCCACGACCCGTGATTTGAACCACGGTCCATGGTTTGGACCCGTAACTCCGGGGAACATAAAATTTTTCAAAGATTTCAACTTAGAAAGCTGGTTCGATTTCCAGGGTGTTATAATATCTCCCCCTTAGAATTATTCTCCCTCGAATGAAGGCTAAGAAAGGGAAACTAGAGAAAAAACAGCCCAACCAAACAACAACCAAAGCATGAAATTGAAGAGTAAACATGAAACTGGACTTCTCAACTTAAAATACGATTGAATCAACTTCAAAAATGTGAATGTAGGCTAAGATCATGAGGGAAACTGATGGTGTAGATTTGGAAGGACATACTAAGGATAGAACTACTACCTCAAGCTAAAACTGGATCGGAAGGAAAAGAATGAGGGTACTTGGCCTTTATGGATGATTCTGCTTCCCAAGTAGCTCCTTAAACTGAGTTGTAAAAGCTGAAGTACTATCGTGGTAACCAACTTCTAATTGAAATAAAAATTGAGCTGGATTCATGAGACACGTATGCATGCTGAGAATGTAAGAACAACTAACAGGACAGGAACTAGATATCCAATATGATAACTGGTTTGGGATGAGAGTAGGAACTCAGCTAAAACTTATAAAGAACAAACATATTCTAGAAATCGCAGTTAACCGAAAGGGACACCAAACTGAGAGAAGTAGATATGCGGCAAAACTATTCTCTTCTGAATACCACTCCTACCATTTGCAACTAACAACCTAAACAGTGCACATACATGTACTAAGGTCTGAGTCTAACTACCCGATTCTCCATGTTCAAACCTATCTCGACCAGATCTCTTGCATCTAGAACATCTTCTAAGGATAATATCCCCTCTTATCAAAACAACCAACTAACCTAGGGCTCCCAACAAAAGGGTCAGTAGTTGCGTAAAACAAATATCCACATGTATCCTATCACGATATTCAAGTTTACAACTATGGTCACCTTATGGTTCCTTAGCTTACCCTATTAAGACTTCTCTCCTCTTTCCTATCATAACTAGGAGTCGCAAATTCATGAATTTCTACGAAGGGACATACTAAAATTCCTCATCTAACTATTTCGCATGAATAATCCTTATCTCATAATTCCCCCACACCTAGAGGTCAAGGTCAAACAAGTACACAAACAAGGAAAAGGAATTTGCTACCCCCCAACTAGGCTACTACAAGGCCTTCTCTTGTAACGCTTATCACAACATAAACCAGAATACTTAAAAGGAAAGAGCGGGAGCGGGAGTGTCATGAATGAAGGATTACATATTGATCTTGACGTACACTTAGCGTGATCAATCCACTCAAGGTGAGGCTTGGGGAGTTGAGCACAATAGGCATGAGTATTTCACTTACTGGGCACATAAGACATTAATGGTGGGGATCACCACCCCTTATCATCAACGGCAAAGGTCAAGATATTTATTGCAAGGAAATCATAAGTGTGAACCATTTCAAGAATTAGGTCGGAGCATATAAATAACGTACTATGATTTGATTAGCCATAGAGGAATGTTTGAAGAATGAACTGAGCAAATAGGACCGAGCATACAGAGAGACATGAGTTTACATAGATAACAAACCTTAGGGCATAAAGCTGGAATTTATAGAATCGCAGGATAAGAGTAGAATCGTTGTCTGAAGCAATCACTTGCCATTCTAGAATCTGAACATGAGCATGAATCTGAAATAGGACCATGGCGCTGTCACATAAGGCATGCAAAAGGTATCATAATGGCATAAGTATACTTAGGATGCTAGGATGGAAATAAGCTTTTGCCTCCCCTCCTGACTATGTTCTAACACCCATAAGCATTGCTACCTGAGCCTCCAAAATCTGACCGATCCTACATTATACCATCCCCCCATTAGGTTTATTCTACCCTCCTAAATCTATGGACCTCCCACCAGCCTCTCAAAGGAACTATGATCTTTTTACCCTAACAGAGCATACACTACTCCAGAATCTAGAACGAATGCCCACTTCCTTCTATAGACTAAGGTTCTCCTTTGACAAAAATTCTAGGCCTCAACCCTTCTATCTACGCTTTTTTCTAGGTTAAGACAACTCAAAACCAAACAAGAATAGAGGTCCATAGACTATGGGTGCATAAAGGAAGAAAATCTAGTGACGTAGCTAATTCAACTTCTGGAGGAATACTCTGACCCGGCGGGATAGGAAATGAAAGGAATTGGTTTTGGAGTTGAACACCACTGTTGCTTCGCTTAGTTGAGGGGTAATCCTTGATCCTATGGCCTAACTGCCCGCACCTAAAACACCCTTCCTTTCCCGTAATACACTCACCTAGATGGAGCTTACTGCAACTACTATAATGAGGGTACCTCAAGGTCTTGGAAGCCTTATGGTGAAAAGACTGTGAATCGAGGGCAGGTGTGCTAACTGAAGATGGGGTTGGTCCGGATGATCTTTGCTGAGAATATGATTGGTTCCATGTTCTGGTCTTTTTGTTCTTCCTCTTCCACTTCTTTAGTTTCTCTTACTCATTCAACTGAGCAGTTATGGCTTGAGCCAACATACAGATGGTTTCACGAAATTCAACATTCATAACCTCATGATATGGAGTGGTTGGATTAGCATTCCTCACAGGGTTTCTTTGCGGAGACATTATCAGAAATGCGTATGGAATGGATTAGAAGGGTAAGTAGAGTCGAACTCTATCACACGATAGTGAACATGAAGAAGTGAAGTTTTTCCTAAAACAATTCATAGCCACCCTCAGATCAGTGTGGCGCGCTTCACACCCATGAAAGAGACTCTACTTAGTGTGGCTTTTAGACACCCTAGGGCTTTTGAACCTGAGGCTCTGATACCAAGTTTGTCATGCCCCGTGGCTACCCCCTTGTGTAACACGAGACCTGGGACCACAAGTGTCCCAAGTTAACCTTTGGTCATAGCATAACTCAGGTATATCAAATAAGCATAGCGAAAGTATAATAGGAACTAGATACCTCAATCCATAAGATAAAAAACAAGAGGAACATGATTCAAAGAAGACCCGAATATTGTCTATGTCTGAAAATCCTCTACACATAACATAAGGAGTTGCTAGGATAAGACCCTAGCTAACTCAAGGTACAGAAGTAAATAACCAAACTAGTTAGAATCATAACTGGCCCTCGAACAATGAGGACTCACCAACACTAACTGGAAATGGCCTGCAGTCTCTAGCCACGAGCATGAGGGAGGGAACCTGAATCTGCATCATCAAGAGGATGCAACACAAAGTATGCATCAGTACTATAGGATGTACCTTGTATGTGAGATATGCATGATCATGATAAAAATATACTTAAAACATGCTTGAAATGAGTTTGTGTATGTAAAGAGATAGCATAAGGAAATATCAAGATATAAGGCATAAAACGTGAAATAAAGTTAGGATTTAAAGTAGAGAATCATATAACTTATTAGCAAAAAACATAAACATGCGGGAGTTTCTCTTAACCGACATTAAACCATGCTTAGCTACATGGAGTCCAGTGTCATGTACCTCTACTAAAAAAGGTTGTCCTAAACGGCCAAAGTTAGAACCATGTCGTACCAGGATCCTGTTATAAGCCACATAGGGCACCTACGGTGGCACGTAGTTCTGGGACTAAGGATACTCTCACCCAGTACAACTCGATGGTAAATACTACTCCAAAACATATATATATATACATATAACATGAGGCTCACATAAATGTGACATATCTAGATGTCAAAACTTGTTCATAACTTATTCATACCCCGGATCTTCATACTACTCACGAACCTTAATTTTAGAAAAATAGTTCATGAGCATTGATGGTACATCGGGTGTCTTGCCTTGCATAATACTTCATAACTTGTGAAATTTGAGTACTTCATGAATTGTAAAACTTTGCATGGCTCTAGTTCAATTTCATAATACATACATTTCCATAGAACATAGGAAATAGGCATGCACTTGCTTGAAAAATTCAAGAGAATCCATGTTATCAATTTCACAATTTTCTTAAATCCAACCATGCATGTAGGATTTACCATAATTAGCCTTCAATTCAAAATAGGAGTTCATATGTAAAAACCCATGCATAATTATGCAATTTAGTAGTAATTTCATAATAAAATCATGAGAAGGCAATTTATAGAAAAACCCATATGAATTGGGTAAGAACCCTAATTTGAATGTTCATGAAATTAAAATAAAGATTTAGGGTTTTAGGCACAAGAATGAAAGAAACCCATTGTTGAATACCCACATACCTCGATTGAAGCTAACTCACTTGAAATTGAAAAGAAGAGGAGGCTTGAACTTGGAGCTTGAAAAACTAACTTGAAGCTTGAGAAGATGAAACTCCTTTTCTTCTTTTGGAAGTTGATTGAAAGAAATGGGAGAGAACTTAGGCCAAGTGGGAATAAAAACCCTCTTAAATAGGCTTAAAATGACTCAGTGTAGGAGTTAAAAGAGTGGAAAATTACAAAAATACCCCTGGACTTAAACTTGGAAAAAGCTAGAAAAATTTGACTTTCAGGGACCATGGATGGAAATCACGGACCGTAGAGTGAACCACGGTTTGTGGTTTACACTCGTGGTTCATGTCCAATCAACCAGGCTACAAAATAAAAACCATGGGTTGACAGGATGACTTGTCATTTGAATGACGGCTTGTAGACTTGAGCTATAGTTTCAGGAAACCATGCAGTCCTCTGATCAATTTTTATGAGTTAACAGGACGGTCCATTATTTGAATGACGGGCCGTAGAACCCAGTCGTGAAATCTGGGAAATTTGCCAACTCTCTGATCTGATTCCATGAGTTGACAGTACGGACCGTAGACTGAACCACGATTTGTAAAACCAACTCGTGGTTCTCAGACCAGAGGCTGAACCAATAGTAGGAAACCACGGTTCCATTCCACGACCCGTGATTCGAACCATGGTTTTTGGTTTGTACCTGTAACTCCTGGGAACCTGAAAATTTTCAGAGATTTCAATTTAGAAAGATCGTTCGATTTCTGGGGTGTTACAATATCTCCCCCTTAGGATCATTCGTCCTCGAATGAAGGCTAAACAAGGAAAACTAGAGAGAAAATAACCCAACCAAACAACAACCAAAGCATAAAACTAAAGAGTAAACATGAAACTGAACTTCTCAACTTAAAACACGATTGAATCAACTTTAAAACGTGAATGCAGGCTAAAATCATGAGGGAAACTGATGGAGTAGATTCGGAAGGACATACTAAGGATAGAACTATTACCTCAAGCTGAAACTAGATCGGAAGGAAAAGGATGAGGGTACTTGGCCTTCATGGATGATTTTGCTTCCCAAGTAGCTCCTTCAACTGAGTTGTAAAAGCTGAATCACTATCGTGGTAAGCAACTTCTAATTGAAATAAAAACTGAGCTGGATTCATGAGACATGTATGCATGCTGAGAATGTAAGAAAAACCAACAGGACAGGAACTCAATATCCAACATGATAACTGGTCTGGGATGAGAGTAGGAACTCAACTAAAACTCCTAAAGAATAAACATACTCTAGAAATCGCAGTTAATCGAAAGGGACACCAAACTGAGAGAAGTAGATATATGGGAAAACTATTCTCTTCTGAATACCACTCCTACCATTTGAAACTAACAACCTCAACTGCACATATACTGTTACTACGGTCTGAGTTTAACTACCCGATTCTCCATGTTCAAACCTATCTTGACTAGATCTCTTACATCTAGAGCATCTTCTAAGGATAGTATCCCTTCTTATCATAATAACCAACTAACCTAGGGCTCCCAACCAAAGGGTCACTAGTTGCGTAAAACAAATATCCACATGTATCTTATCATGATATTCATGTTTATAACTATGGTCACCTTATGGTTCTTTAGCTTACTATATTTAAGACTTCTCTCCTCTTTCCCATCATAACTAGGAGTCGCAAATTCAAGAATTTCTATGGAGGGACATACTAAAATTCCTCATCTAACTATTTCGCAAGAATAATCCTTATCTCATAATTCCCCCACACCTAGAAGTGAAGGTGGAACAAGTACACAAACAAGGAAAAGGAATCTGCTACCTCCCAGCTAGGCTACTACAAGGCCTTCTCCCTTAATGCTTATCACAACATAAACCAGAATCATTAAAAGGAAAGAGAGGGAGAAAGAGTGTCACAAATGAAGGATTACATATTGATCTTGACTTATAGTTCGCGTGATCAATCCAGTCAAAGTGAATCTTGGGGAGTTGAGCGCAATAGGCATGAGTATTTCACTTACTGGGCACGTAAGGCATGAATGGTGGGGATCACCACCCCTCGTTATCAAAGGCAAAGGTCAAGGGCTTTAGAGCAAGGAAATCATAAGCGCGAACCATTTCAAGAATAAGGTCATAGCATATACGTAACGTAACATGATTTGATTATCCATAGAGGCATGTATGAAGAATGAACTGAGAAAATAGGACCGAACATACTGAGAGACATGAGTTTACATAGATAACAAACCAAAGTACATAAAGCTGGAATTTATAGAATCACAGGATAAGAGTAGAATCATTGTCTGAAGCAATCACTTGCCATTCTAGAATCTGAACATGAGAGTGAATCTGAAATAGGACCATGTCTATTACATACAAAGCATGCAAAAGGTATCATAATGGCAAAAGTATACTTAGGAAGCTAGGATGGAAATAAGATTCTTCCTCCTCTCTTGACTTTGTTCTAACACCCACAAGAATTGCTACCAAAGCCTGCAAAATCTGACCGATCCTAAATTCCAACATCTACCCCTTAGGTTCATACTACCCTCCTAAGTCTATGGACCTCCCACAAACCTCTCAAAGGAACTATAATCGTTTTACCCTAAAAGAGCATACATTACTCCAGAATCTAGCACGAATACCCACTTCCTTCTATAGTGTAATGTTCTCCTTTGCCTAATAGTCTAGGCCTCAACCCTTCTATCTCAGCTTTCTTCTAGGTTAAGACAACTCACAACCGAACAAGAATAGGAGTCCATGGACTATAGGTGCATAAAGGAAGAAAATCTAGTGACGTACCTGATTCCACTTATGGAGGAATACTATGATCCAGCTGGCTAGGAAATGAAAGGAATTGGTTTTGGAGTTGAACATCACTGGTGCTCTGCTTAGATGAGGGGAAATCCTTGATCCTATGGCCTAACTGCCCGCAATTAAAACACCCTTCCTTGCCTGCAAGATACTCAACTAGATGGATCTTACTACAACTACCACAACGAGGGTACCTCAAGGTCTTCGAAGCCTTATGGTGATAAGACTGAGAATCGAGGGCAGGTGTGCTAACTAAAGATGGGGTTGGGCCGGATGACCTCTGCTGAGAAGACGATTGGTTCCATGTTCTGGTCTTTTTGTTCTTCCTCTTCCTTTTCTTTAGTTTCTCGTTCTCATTCAACTGAGCTGTCATGGCTTGAGCCACCATACAGATGGTTTCAGGAAATTCGGCATTCGTAATCTAATGATCTGGAGTGGTTGGATTAGCATTCCTCATAGGGTTTCTTCGCGGTGACATTATATGAAATGCACACAGAACGGATAAGAAGGGTAAGTAGAGTCAAACTTTATAGCACGATAGTGAACATGAGATGTGAAGTTTTTCCTAAAACACCTCATAGCCTCCCTTTCATTAGTGTGGAGCGCTTTACACCCATGAAAGAGACTCTACTTAGTGCGGCTTTCAGACACCCTAGGACTCTTGAACTTGAGGCTCTGATACCAAGTTTGTCATGCCCCGAGGCTACCCCTTGGATGTAACACAAGACGCGGGACCACAAGTGTCCCACATTAACCCTTGGTCATATCATAACTCAGGTATATCAAATAAGCGTAGCGGAATCATAATAAGAACTAGATAACTCAATTCATAAGATAAAAATCAAGAGGAACATGATTCAAAGAAGACCTGAATACTGTCTATGTCTGAAAAGCCTCTACACATAAAATAAGGAGTTGCTAGAACAAGACCCTAGCTAACTCAAGGTACGGAAGTAAATAACCAAACTAGCTAGAATCATAACCTTCGCTCGAACAATGAGGACTCACCAACACTGACTAGAAATGGCCTGTAGTCTCTAGCCACGAGCCTGAGGAAGGGAACCTGAATTTGCATCATCAAGAGGATGCAGCACAAAGTATGCGTCAGTACTATAGGATGTAACGAGTATGTGAGATATGCATGATCATGATAAAAATATACTTAAAACATGCTTGAAATGAGTTCGTGTATGTAGAGAAATAACATAAGTAAATATAAAGATATGAGGCATAAAACGTGTAATAGTCAGGATTTAAAGTAGAGTATCATATAACTTATTAGCAAATAAAATAAACATGCGGGAGTTTCTCTTAACCGACATTAAACCATGCTGAACTACATGGAGTCCAGTGTCATGTACCTCCACTTAAAAAGGCTGTCCTAACCGGACAAATTTAGAACCATGTCATACCAGGATCCTGTCATAAGCCACAGAGGGCACCTACGATGGCACATAGTTCTGGGACTAAGGGTACTCTCACCCAGGCCAATTCGGTGCTAAATACTACTCCCAAAGCATATATATATATATATATATATATATATATATATATATATATATATATATATATATATATATTCATATAACATGAGGCTCACATACATGTGACATATCTAGATGTCAAAACTTGTTCATAACTTGTTCATACCCCAGATCTTCATAGTACTCACGAACCTTGGTTTTAGAAAAATGGTTCATGAGCATTGATGGTACATCAGGTGTCTTTCCTTTCATAATACTTTATAACTTGTGAAATTTGAGTACTTTATGACTTGTAAAACATTGCATGGCTCTAGTTCAATTTCATAATACATACATTTTCATAGAACATAGGAACTAGGCATGCAGTTGCTTGAAAAATTCAAGAGAATCCATGTTATCAATTTTCTTAAATCCAACCATGCATGTAAGATTTACCATAATTAGCCTTCAATTAAAAATAGGAGTTCATATGTAAAAACCCATGCAAAATCATGCAATTTAGTAGTAATTTCATAATAATATCATGAGAAGGCAATTTAAGCAAAACCCATATGAATTGGGTAAGAACCCTAATTTGAAAGTTCATGAAATCAAATAAAGATTTAGGGTTTTGGGCACAAGGGTGAAAGAAAGCCATTGTTGAATACCCATATACCTTGTTGAAGCTAACCCACTTGAAATTGAAAAGAAGAGGAGGCTTGAACTTGGAGCTTGAAACACTAACTTGAAGCTTGAGAAGATGGAACTCCTTTTCTTCTTTTGGAAGTTGATTGAAAGAAATGGGAGAGAACTTAGGCCAAGTGGGAATAAAAACCCTCCTAAATAGGCTTAGAACGATACAGTATAGGAGTTAAAAGAGTGGGAAATTATAAAAATACCCCTAGACTTAAACTTGGAAGAAGCTGGAAAAAGTAGACTTTCAGGGATCACGGATGGAAATCACAGACCGTAGACTGAACCATAGTTCGTGGTTTCCACTCGTGGTTCCTGGCCAATCAAACAGGCTACAGAAGGCAAAACATGGGTCAACAGGATGACTCATCATTTGAATGAGGGATCGTAGACCTGAGCCATAGTTTTTGGAAACCATGCAGTCCTCTGATAAATTTCTACTAGTTAACAGGACGGTCCATCGTTTGAACGACGGGCCATAGAACCCAGTCGTGAAACCTGGGAAATTTTCCAACCCTCTAATCTGATTCCATGAGTTGACAGTATGGACCGTAGACTGAACCACAGTTCATAGAACCAACTCATAGTTCTTAGACTAGAGGCTGAACCAATAGGAGGAAACCATGGTTCCATTCCATGACCCCTGATTTGTACCACGGTCCGTTGTTCGGACCTATAACTTCTAGGAACATGAAATTTTTCAGAGATTTCAACTTAGAAAGCTGGTTCAATTTCCAGGGTGTTACAATATCTCCCCCTTAGGATTATTTGTCCTCGAATGAAGGCTAAGAAAGGAAAACTGAAGAGAAAACAGGCAACCAAACAATAACCAAAGCATGAAATTGAAGAGTAAACATGAAACTGGACTTCTCAACTTAAAACAGTATTGAATCAACTTCGAAAATATGAATGCAGGCTAAGATCATGAGGGAAAATGATGGAGTAGATTCGGAAGGGCATACTTAGCATAGAACTACTACCTCAAGTTGAAACTTGATCGGAAGGAAAAAAATGAGGGTACTTGGGGAGTTGAGCACAATAGGCATGAGTATTTCACTTACTGGGCACGTAAGGCATTAATGGTGGGTATCACCACCCCTTGTCATCAAAGGCAAAGGTCAAGGGCTTTAGAGCAAGGAAATCATAAGCGCGAACCATTTCAAGAATCATGTCGGAGCATATACATAACGTAACATGATTTGATTAGCCATAGAGGCATGTTTGAAGAATGAACTGAGCAAATAGGATCGAGCATACTGAGAGACATGAGTTTACATAGATAACAAACCTTAGTACATAAAGCTGGAATTTATAGAATCACAGGATAAGAGTAGAATCATTGTATGAAACAATCACTTGCCATTCTAGAATCTGAACATGAGCATGAATCTGAAATAGGACCATGTCGCTTACATACAAAGAATGCAAAAGGTATCATAATGGCATAAGTATACTTAGGATGCTAGGATGGAAATAAGATTCTGCCTCCCCTCTTGACTTTGTTCTAACACCCATAAGCATCGCTACCTGAGCCTCCAAAATCTGACCGATCCTACATTCCACCATCTCCCCCTTAGGTTTATGCTCCTAAATATATGGATCTCCTACCAACCTCTCAAAGGAATTTTGATCGTTTTACCCTAACAGAGCATACACTAGTCAAGAATCTAGCACAAATACCCACTTCCTTCTATAGTCTAAGGTTCTCCTTCGCCTAATAGTCTAAGCCTCAAGCCTTCTATCTCCGCTTTCTTCTAGGTTAAGACAACTCACAACCGAACAAAAATAGAGGTGCATGGACTATGGGTGCATAAAGAAAGAAAATCTAGTGAGGTACCTGATTCAACTTCTGGAGGAATACTCTGACCTGGCGGGCTAGGCAATGAAAGGAATTAGTTTTGGAGTTGAACACCACTGTTGCTTCGCTTAGCTGAGCAGCAATCCTTGATACTATGGCCTAACTGCCCGCACCTAAAACACCCTTCCTTTCCCGCAAGACACTCACCTAGATGGACCTTACTGCAACTACTTTAACGAGGGTGTCTCAAGGTTATAGAAGCCTTATGGTGAAAAGACTGAGAATTGAGGGCAGGTGAGCTAACTAAAGATGGGGTTGGTCCGGATGACCTCTGTTGAGAAAATGATTGGTTCCTGTTCTGTTCTTTTTGTTCTTCCTCTTCCTTCTCTTTAGTTTCTCTTTCTCATTCAACTAAGCTGTTATGGCTTGAGCCAACATACAGATGGTTTCACGAAATTCTACATTCATAACCTCATGATCTTGAGTGGTTGGATTAGCATTACTCATAGGGTTTCTTCGCGAAGACATTATCTGAAATGGGTACCTTAATGGATTAGAAGGGTAAGTAGAGTCGAACTCTATCGCACGATTGTGAACATAAAGAAGTGAAGTTTTTCCTAAAATAACTCATAGCCACCCTCATATTAGTGTGGCGTGCTTCACACCCATGAAAGAGACTCTACTAAGTGCGGCTTTCAGACACCCTAGGACTCTTGAACCTGAGGCTCTGATACCAAGTTTGTCATGTCCCGAGGCTACACCCTGGACGTAACACGAGACCCGGGACCACAAGTGTCCCAAGTTAACCCTTGGTCATAGCATAACTCAGGTATATCAAATAAGCATAGCAGAAGCATAATAGGAACTAGATAACTCAATCCATAAGATAAAAATGAAGAGGCACATGATTAGAAGAAGACTCGAATACTGTCTATGTCTGAAAAGCCTCTACACATAACATAAGGAGTTTCTAGGTTAAGACCCTAGCTAACTCAAGGTACAGAAGTAAATAACCAAACTAGATAGAATCTTAATTGGCCCTCGAACAATGAGGACTCACCAACTAGAAATGGCTTGCGGTCTCTAGCCACGAGCATGAAGGAGGGAACCTGAATCTGCATCATCAAGAGGATGCAGCGCAAAGTATGCATCAGTACTATAGGATGTACCTAGTATGTGAGATATGCATGATCATGATAAAATTATACTTAAAACATGCTTGAAATGAGTTCGTGTATGTAAAGAGATAACATATGGAAATATCAACATATAAGGCATAAAACGTGAAATAAAGTCAGGATTTAAAGTAGAGAATCATATAACTTATTAGCAAAAAAAATAAGCATGCGGGAGTTTCTCTTAACTGATATTAAACCATGCTGAGCTACATGGAGTCCAGTTTCATGTGACATATCTAGATATCAAAACTTGTTCATAACTTGTTCATACCCCGGATTTTCATACTACTCACGAACTTTGGTTTTAGAAAATATGGGTCATGATCATTGATGGTACATCGGGTTTCTTGCCTTGCATAATACTTTATAACTTGTGAAATTTGAGTACTTCATTACTTGTAAAACTTTGCATGGCTCTAGTTCAATTTCATAATATATACATTTTCATAGAACATAGGAACTAGGCATGCACTTGCTTGAAAAATTCAAGAGAATCCATGTTCGATTTTCAGAGATTTCAACTTAGAAAGCTGGTTCGATTTCTTGGATGTTACAATATCTCTCCCTTAGGATCATTCGTCCTCGAATGAAGGCTAAGCAAGGAAAACAAGAAAGAAAACAACCCAACCAAACAACAACCAAAGTATGAAACTGAAGAGTAAACATGAAACTGGACTTCTCAACTTAAAACACAATTGAATCAACTACGAAAACGTGAATGCAGGCTAAGATCATGAGGGAAATTGATAAAGTAGATTTGGAAGGACATACTATGGATAAAGCTACTACCTCAATCTAAAACTGGATTAGAAGGAAAATGATGAGTGTACTTGGCGTTCATGGATGATTCTGCTTCCCAAGTAGCTCCTTCAACTGAGTTGTAAAAGCTGAATCACTATCATGGTAACCAACTTCTGATTGAAATAAAAACTGAGCTAGATTCATGAGACATGTATGCATGCTAAGAATGTAAGAACAACCAAAATGACATGAACTTGATATACAACATGATAACTAGTCTGGGATGAGAGTAGGAACTCAGCTAAAACTCCTAAAGAACAAACATACTCTAGAAATCATAGTTAACCGAAAGGGACACCAAACTGAGAGAAGTAGATATACGGGAAAACTATTCTTTTCTGAATAGCACTCCTACCATTTGAAACTAACAACCTCAACAGCGCACAAATAGGTACTAAGGTCTGAGTCTAACTACACAATTCTCCATGTTCAAACTTATCTCGACCAGATCTCTTACATCTAGAGTGTCTTCTAATGATAGTATCCCCTCTTATCATAATAACAAACTAACCTAGGGCTCCCAACCAACGGGTCACTAGTTGGGTAAAATAAATATCCACATGTATCTTATCACGATATTCATGTTTATAACTATGGTCACCTTATGGTTCCTTAGCTTACCCTATTTAAGACTTCTCTCCTCTTTCCTATCATAACTAGGAGTCACAAATTTAAGAATTTCTACGGAGGGGCATACTAAAATTCCTCATCTAATTATTTCGCACGAATAATCCTTATCTCATAATTCCCCCACACCTAGAAGTCAAGGTGGAACAAGTACACAAACAAGGAAAAGGAATCTGCTACCTCCCAGCTAGGCTACTACAAGGCCTTCTCCGTTAATGCTTATCACAACATAAACCATAATCATTAAAAGGAGCGGGAGCAGGAGTGTCATAAATGAAGGATTACATATTGATCTTGACTTACACTTAGCGTGATCAATCCACTCAAGGTGAGCCTTGAGGAGTTGAGCGTAATAGGCATGAGTATTTCACTTACTGGGCACGTAAGGCATGAATAGTGGGGATCACCACCCCTCGTCATCAAAGGCAAAGGTCAAGGGCGTTAGAGCAAGGAAACAAAGCGCGAACTATTTCAAGAATAAGGTCGTAGCATATACATAACGTAACATGATTTGATTAGCCATAGAGGCATGTATGAAGAATGAACTGAGCAAATAAGACTGAGCATACTGAGAGACATGAGTTTACATAGATAACAAACCAAAGTACATAAAGCTGGAATTTATAGAATCACAGGATAAGAGTAGAATCATTGTCTGAAACAATCACTTGCCATTCTAGAATCTGAACATGAGCATGAATCTGAAATAGGACCATGTCGCTTACATACAAAGAATGCAAAAGGTATCATAATGGCATAAGTATACTTAGGATGCTAGGATGGAAACACGATTCTGCCTCCCCTCTTGACTTTGTTCTAACACCCACAAGAATTGCTACCTGAGCCTCCAAAATCTGACCGATCCTAAATTCCACCATCTACCCCTTAGGTTCATGCTACCCTCCTAAGTCTATGGACCTCCCACAAACCTCTCAAAGGAACTATAATCATTTTACCCTAACAGAGCATACACTACTCCAGAATCTAGCGTGAATACCCACTTCCTTCCATAGTCTAAGGTTCTCCTTTGCCTAAAAGTCTAGGACTCAACCCTTCTATCTCCGATTTCTTCTAGGTTAAGACAACTCACAACCGAACAAGAATAGGTGTCCATGGACTATGGGTTCATAAAGGAAGAAAATCTAGTGATGTACCTGATTCCACTTCTAGAGGAATACTATGATCCATTGGCTAGGCAATGAATGAAATTGGTTTTGGAGCTGAACACCACTGTTGCTCTACTTAGCTGAGGGGCAATACTGGATCCTATGGAATAACTGCCCGCACTTAAAACACCCTTCCTTGCCCGCAAGATACTCACCTAGATGGAGCTTACTGCAACTACTACAATGAGGGTACCTCAAGATCTTTGAAGCCTTATGGTGATAAGGCTGAGAATCAAAGGCAGGTGTGCTAACTGAAGATGGGGTTGGTCCGGATGACCTCTACTGAGAAGATGATTGGTTCCATGTTCTGGTCTTTTTGTTCTTCCTCTTTCTCTTCTTTAGTTTCTCTTTTTCATTCAACTGAGATGTCATGGCTTGAGTCAACATACAAATGGTTTTATGAAATTCTGCATTCATAATCTCTTGATCTGGAGTGGTTGGATTAGCATTCCTCATAGGGTTTCTTCGCGGAGATATTATCTAAAATCCACACGGAATAGATTAGAAGGGTAAGTAGATTCAAACTTTATCGCACGATAGTGAATATGAGAAATGAAGTTTTTCCTAAAACACCTCGTAGCTTCTCTCTTATCAGTATGGAGCACTTCACACCCATGAAAGAGACTCTACTTAGTGCAGCGTTCAGACACCCTATGACTCTTGAACCTTAGGCTCTGATATCAAGTTTGTCACGCCCTGAGGCTACCCCTTGGACATAACACAAGACCCGGGACCACAAGTGTCCCAAGTTAACCCTTGGTCATAGCATAACTCAGGTATATCAAATAAGCATATCAGAAGCATAATAGGAACTAGATAACTCAATTCATTAGATAAAAATCAAGAGGAACATGATTCGAAGAAGACCCGAATACTGTCTATGTCTGAAAAGCCTCTACACATAACATAAGGAGTTGCTAGGACAAGACCCTAGCTAACTCAAGGTACAAAAATAAATAACCAAACTAGCTAGAATCATAACTGGCCCTCGAATAATGAGGACTCACCAACATTGACTGGAAATGGCCTGCGGTCTGTAGCCACGAGCCTAAGGGAGGGAACGTGAATCTTCATCATCAAAAGGATACAACACAAAGTATGCGTCAGTACTATAGGATGTACCGAGTATGTGAGATATGCATGATCATGATAAAAACATACTTAAAACATTCTTGAAATGCGTTTGTGTATGTAGAGAGATAGCATAAGCAAATATCAAGATATAAGGCATAAAATGTGAAATAAAGTCAGGAATTAAAGTAGAGTATCATATAACTTATTAGCAAAAAAAATAAACATGCAGGAGTTTCTCTTAACTGACATTATACCATGCTGAGCTACATGGAGTCCAGTGTCATGTACCTCAACTGAAAAAGGTTGTCCTAACCGGCCAAAGTTAGAACCACGTCATACCAGGATCCTGTCATAAGCCACAGAGGGCACCTATGGTGGCACGTAGTTCTGGGACTAAGGGTACTCTAACCCATTCAAACTCGGTTCTAAATACTACTCCTAAAACATATATATATATATATATATATATACATATAACATGAGGCTCACATATATGTGACATATTTAGATGTCAAAACTTATTCATAACTTGTTCATTACCTAGATCTTCATACTACTCACGAACCTTGGTTTTAGAAAAATGGTTTATGAGCATTGATGGTACATCAGGTGTCTTGCCTTGCATAATACTTTATAACTTGTGAAATTTGAGTACTTCATGACTTGTAAAACTTTGCATTTCTGTAGTTCAATTTCAGAAAACATACATTTTCATAGAACATAGGAACTAGGAATGCACTTGCTTGAAAAATTCAAGAGAATCCATGTTATCAATTTCTCAAGTTTCTTAAATCCAACCATGCATGTAGGATTTACTATAATTAGCCTTCAATTCAAAATAGGAGTTCATATATAAAAACCCATGCAAAATCATGCAATTTAGTAGTAATTTCATAATAAAATCATTAGAAGGCAATTTATAGCAAAACCCATAAGAATTAGGTAAGAACCCTAATTTGAAAGTTCATGAAATCAAAATAAAGATTTAGGGTTTTGAGCCCAAGGGTGAAATAAACCCATTGTTGAACACTCACATACCTTGATTGAAGCTAACCCATTTGAAATTAAAAAGAAGAGGAGGCTTAAACTTGGAGCTTGAATCCCTAACTTGATGCTTGAGAAGATGGAACTCCTTTTCTTCTTTTGGAAGTTGATTGAAAGTAATAGGAGAGAACTTACGCCAAATGGGAATAAAAACCCTCCTAAATAGGCTTAAAATGACTCAGTATAGGAGTTAAAAATGGGAAATTACAAAAATATCCCTGGACTTAAACTTGGAAAAAGCTGGAAAAAGTTGACTTTCAGGGACCACGGATGGAAATCACGGACCGTAGACTGAACTACGGTTCATGGTTTACACTCGTGATTCCTGGATAATAACCAGGCTACAGAAGGCAAACCACGGGTCTATAGGATGACTCGTCATTTGAATGACGACTCATAGACCTGGGCCGTAGTTTTTGGAAACCATGCAGTCCTCTGATCACTTTCTACGAGTTAACAAGATGGTCTGTTGTTTGAACGATGGTCCATAGAACCCAGTCGTGATACCTGGTAAATTTGCCAACCCTCTGATCTGATTCCACGAGTTGATAGTATGAATCGTAGACTGAACCAGGGTTCATACATCCAACTCGTAGTTCTCAGACCAGAGGCTGAACCAATAGAAGAAAACCACGGTTCCATTTCATGACCCATGATTCAAACCACGGTCCGTGGTTTGTACCCGTAACTCTTGGGAACATGATTTTTTTTAGATATTTCAACTTAGAAAGCTGGTTCGATTTCTAGGGGTGTTAGATTATAGGGTCGTTCACCCCTTGATCAAAATTGAAGAAACATGCTGTCAGCTAGGCCCTAGAGGGCCTCAGGGAGTATTTTTACCCTTGTTCTTTATCTTTTACTTTAAATTGCTCTGGAGACAAAGCATGCTTTTAAGTGTGGAGTGGAGAATCTTATGATAATTGTGAGTTTTAGGGTGAGTATGCCATAGGAGTTTATTTTATTTGAAAAAAAATACAAGAAGATTTTTTAGTTTTTTTTAGCTGCATATCTCATCCACCCCTTGGTTTTTCTTATGGCATCGGTTCTTTTCTGAAGGGGGGGGGGACCTTTGAACTGGGTAATTTTTATTTTTATTTTTTAGTCATAGGTAGAGAATTTTTCTCGATGATGGATGGATGACGACTGTCTTGAGGGAAAATTAGTCATACGAAGAAGAAAGATTAGAAACCATAGTCTATTGAATGATTGTTGCTTCGCCTAAGTATACACTAGACGTCATGGATAATTCACTCAAAAGAAGAACAAAAAGTAGAAAACTTCATTTAGAGACGCATAAGATCTTTGACTTGACTCAAAAAAATAATAATCTAGAGATGGGCTTAATAATGTTAATTCATTCAATTTGGTTGTGTTGTGAATATGATGTCTTATGAAGCCATTTTTGAACCATTGTGCCATGTGTGGTGAGTGTTTGTTGTGTTTCTTGCATATCTTGATATATAGAACTTTCTCCGTATGTGTATGAAATGAAACATAGTGTTTACTTGTGGGATATGATCAAGGCATTTATTTGTAAGCCACTTCTTTTTTACTATTGTTTGTGCCACCCTTTATATTATTCTTAGTTAAGCCTCTTTGAGCCTTAAGCCTATTTCTTTGACTAGCCGCATGTTGAGCCTATCTTACCCTGTATTGATTTGATCCAAAGAGTCCCTAATGCACTTTGTAGTTGAAAGACTTAAATGAAGAAGGGAACAAAATAGAAAAGGTAAAAAGATAGAGGGAGGTTGTTGTGGTAAGAATAGAATTGGATGTGGTGCCCTTGTGAAAAATAATTTGTATGTTGGTAGTAAGGAGAGGAAAAACAAATAAAAATTTAAAAAAAAGCTTAGAGAAATCTCCTTGCTAGCAATAAGTGAATGAAGGATAAGGGCGACAAACCAAAAGAAAAAGGGGGAGTTTGAAGGGAAACATGAACATAAGTTAAAGTTGAGGTGATATAAGGAAAAGAGTGAAAAAGTTTAAACTGAGTGTCTTAAAGTGCATAGGAAGAGTAGTCTCTATTGTCCAAAGTGTTCCTACCCGTCCCTTAGCCGACATTACAACCTGTAATAGTCCTTTTGATCCTACAATTTTGATGCTTTGTTAATAGAGTATTACACTAAGGGCAAGCTTATGGTATGTCTTGTACGCGTGGAACTTTCTTTTAGAGAGTGAGCGAATTTCTTATCTATATGCCCAAATTTGAATATGTATGTATGATGTGAGCAAGGGGCATCTCTCTTAAATGTGAGGGCACAAAATGATGATAATTTGGTGTACTAATGATGACTATATTTACACATGATCATATTGGCCTTATTTTTCATGAAAAGTCAGTTTTAGAGGTTATGTAGTTTCAATTAAGGGTCTGTGAAAATATAATTGATGTATGCATATTGAGTGGATTATGGGTCATGATTAAACTGTCTAGTTAACTTGGGCGTGAGTAGACCTATTCAATTGATATCATAAGATGTGAAATTTTGTAGGTTGTGTAGTGATTTGTTCGAGGACGAAGAAAGGTTTAAGTGTGGGGTGGTGATCTTAGGCGTATTTATACGCCCGCTTGCCTTATTTACACATGTTTTAGCCTTGTTTTGAGGGCAAAAGTGATGTATATCCCTATGAGTATTTGCATAATCTTGATTATGAGCTAATATATGTGATTAGATGCTTTGCAGGCAAAATATAGAGAAAAATAACCCATGAGAGCTAAAACGGAAGCATAAAAGCATTGGAAAGGAGTTAGCAAAGTTTCGGGAGAAAAAGAGAGCAAAAGAAGAAAATCTGGGTAGTGGGGATATGGTGGGGTGCTTCCCCAGACCTAAAACGTCAGAAGAGTGAAGCTAAGGCTATGGTGGGGCGCCACGCCAAGCCCAAAACTTCAGAAGTCTAGCATTTGCGCTATGGTGCGCCGCGCCAGAGTCAAAATTGAAAAATTTCTAGCTTTCTCTTATTCCTAATCCAAGTAGGAAAAGGAGTTATTTTCCTCATACTCTATAAATACATCTCAAATCACAATTTTTACAAAACTTTTGACCTACAAAGAGCTAGGAGGCGCTGTGGAGGATGGAGAATATTAGTTTCATCTTTTCTTATCCTTTATTATTATTTTACGTTTTTCTTTGGATGATCTGTTATAATTTCTTCATTTCTATGTGAAGTTAAACTTCTCGTTCTAGGATTATAGTAGCTTCATGATTGTTATAGTAGACTCTTGATTCAATTTGTGACGATTATCAAATTAGTTGTTCTTTTATTCTTGTGATTACTATTTTATTGCTTAGCTACCATTAAAATAAATCTATCATCTCTTTGTGAACTCGGAAGAAGAATCATTGGGACAGAACGAAGAACATAGGGAGCAAGGCCTCTCTTTTATAACGTAAAGGGTAGGTTCGCATCTAGGATAGGAATATACCTAGAACACCTTGTTATGTTTACACGGGAAGATATATATATATATATATGCGTTTGGATCGGAAGACCATAGTTGTAAAATCAACCACAAAATTAGCAACTAGATAAACAAACAAGTCAATGAAATTGCTTACTTAACATGATTGTTAGCGAATCCATAATCCTAGATCGTTTTCATTATATTGATTACGTAAAAACCTTCTCTTTGTTTGGTTAATTGTTCATTAGTTAACTTCTTCTTTTTACGTTGGTTAATAAATATTTCTTTGAGATTTACCGCTTGAATAAATAATTAGAACTAGTTTAATTTAGTAAAAAAGTTAATTGACAAGTCCCTGTGGGTACGATATCTGAACTCTCAATCATATATTACTTGTACGATCGTGTACACTTGCGTGTGCATTAGGATGCAACAAGTTTTTGGGACCGTTATCGGTGATTTAGAAATTAATTATTTATCTGTATTGGACTTTTTCTTTTTATTTATTCAAATTTTTGTATATATTTTATTTTCTATTATAGATAGATTATTGTTTTTATACGACCGCGGCAAATAGGATTGAGAGTCCAGATATCGGCAAAAATGTAACTATATATACTAGAAAATACTGAACATCTGGGAGTAATACATGATAAAAACTATAGTACAATGGCCCAAAAATCATGAGATACATAAGTCTGAAATTCATAACATTCTACATAACATAGTAAAAATATTTAAACTGATCTGAACAGAGCTGAGCTGAACTGGGCTAAGTACCTAACACTGCGTTTAAATCTATGGAAGAGTCTGTTAACCGACATACACCATGTGAGATAAACATGGAGTCAGGTGTATACTCCCCATCGAGAGGTCCCAATATACCTTATAAGGGTATAGAGGCATGACTGGCATGATCACCAGTTTTGATGCCCAACTAAGGGGTTAAATACACCTAAGGTGGCACATAGTTCTGGGACTTTAGGGTATGCTCAACCCTAGTCCAACTCAGTGCTAAGTACTACTCCCAAAAATGATTTCTGATAGCTCTTTTAAAACTAGAGTTCTAGAATATTGCATCAGAACTTAACTAGTCTGAAAAACCTTTATTATCTAAAAAAGCTGTAGGTTGAAAACTGACTAATTTATGCTTTAAAACTGAGTGCTAGTGAACTAGGCTAAATTCTTAAGGAAACTAGTTCATATGAAAATATTGCAATTTTCCGGCTAAATTCTTGACTTCTCAAATCATGTTAAAAATCTATGAAAGTTGTCAAAACTATGCTATAATTCACTTTAAACAGGATACAAATCATGTAGAAATCATTAGAACTAAATTTTGTATGAGACTGCATAATAGGGCAAGAACCCTAGTTTCTAATATCGTGAAAATTGAAGTAAAAGACTAGGGTTTTGGGCATAAGGGTGAACTGAACCCTTACTGAATAGCCACATACCTTAATGTAGAAGAAATATGGAGCTTGAACTAAGGTTTGAAGCTTTGGAGAAGAAAGCCCTAGCTTGGAGCTCGAGAGAGAATTCTTTTCTATTTCTCTGAAGTTTAATCGATGGAATAAGGGGAAAAATACTCTAAGTCTGATTAAACCCGTCCAAAATAAGCCTAAAATGACTTAGTTTAGGATTTAAAAGAGTAGAAAAGGACCAGAATACCCCTGACTTAAAGTAAAAGTTGCAGAAAATTTCTTGCCAGATGGGCTACCCGATGGCCTATTGTGATGGCTGTCAGACTGGGGGTTGGCTAGATTACCCTCTTGATCATTTCCATGGCCGAGGATCACAACTTCTGGGACCTCCCATGATGCATAGCCTTGGATGTCAGGCTGATGTAGGCTAGCTGAGCCACTGGCTAATTCCCACAGCTGGCTCCCATGGCCTGTGGGGGCTCCCACGGCTAATGGGCCAGTGATGTGCCATGGATTTGCAACACTTTTGACACTTAACACTTAGACGTATTATATGTTCTTTAGCATTTTGTTGATAGATTTAATGGTTTTTGTGAAGTGTGCAGGAAAACAGGGTCCATGTCCAAAAAGCTAAAGTTTTAACTGAAAGTTAACTGAAGTTAGAAATTATGAGTGGGATGACTTGTCGTGGTTTCAAACCACACATCCATTTTGTTTACACTGAAAAGAAATCTGTAGGATTGCAAGTGCAAAGGATAAACCATGAGTTACTCGACTAGTGATAGTTTCAAACCACTGACTGTGCTGTTATCCGTGGTAATGGACGTCTACAGAGGTGTCAAGGACAAGGTGAAAACAACGAGTTATTTCACCAGTAGCAGTTTCAAACAACACTGGTGTTGTTACTCATGTAAATGATCACCTACACACATGCAAACTTGTAGCTCAAAACCATGAGTGACTCTGCTGGTCATGAATCAAGGCCACATACCCATCTGTATCCAGTGATATTTCATCCAAGGAGGTGCAAAACAGAGCTTGAAACCATGATTCAGTTGACCGGTCTTTGATTGAAATCACGACCCATAGTTCCACCAGTGATTTCTCACAACAGAGAAGTTTGATTCAACAGAACCACGGTTGACCTCAGCAAACCACAAACCGTCATTCAGAATGAGGGGTCATGAACCAACTTGTGGTCAATGATGCAATTATGTTTTCCTAGTATACTTAGGATAGGATTTGTTATCTATAAATATTTTCCTTAAGGTTTTATTTTAGTTTTTATGTATTTTTTGTTAACGAACTGACTTGAAAACACTTGGGAATATATTGTTCTTGATTTGGAGAGATTTATTCATCCATTAATTCTTGGTTGTTGATTCTTTTTTAATTATTCAAGATTCTGGATTTATTTATTCCATCTCGTAAGTATATGATTATGAATTCTTCAACAAATTCTGATTGATTACTTATGAACATGAGTAGCTAAATCCACAACTAGGGTTTTGGGAATCATGACGGATTAACAAAGTAGGCAAAGTACTTACCAATTCTAGGACCGTGTTTATGCATGTATTGTTCTTCCCTTTGCTTTGATTATTTTTTAATAGTGCGTAACGTTAGAACTAGACTTATTTTTACTTGCCAGACCAAGGGGATAATGAATGAGAAAAAGGTTGTTACAATTGAGATTTGGGGCTACCAACCCTCATCTAATAGCTTAACCTTGTCTGGGAATAGCTAATCTGGGATCAAAGGTAAGGGTTAGTAAAGCATACACTCGTAGATGAACCAAGTTGCGAGGTGAAATTCATCTATCTAGGGGACCAATCATTTAGTTGAAATTAACTTACTGATCTTGCATGATAAGCACCTAAAAAGATTGGTAGTACAATGCCTATTGTGTTATAAACTCATGGGGAACACAATCCTAGTCTATTCTCTCTCTAAATTACAACAATATCAGTAATTGCTGCAACTTGTTACTTGATATTTTACAAACATTACTCTTTACTTAAAACCCCCCTATTAGGGAAATAAGATGGCTAAGAGCGCAAATACACACAGTTGACCGAGGTCCTACCATATTCCTTGTGGGATTGACCCTAACCTTGGCTAGGTTTTATATTTGACCAATAACCACTTTATACTTTCTTTTGAAGATGTAATTTGGGCGTCTCAAATTTTGGCGCCATTGCTGGAAAATATGATTTAGGATTAAGAGCAATTGTGTTTATTTGACTGTTAGTCCTTATTTTCTGATTTACTTTTTCTATTATTTTTGTTTTGTTTTGTAGGTTGCACACTTGTGCATGCCCAGCACATAGAGTCAAGGCAATCCACTAATTCCACTTGATCTTTAACTTTAACGAACTCTAAGAAACATGGTGAAAGATGGGGTTGTTGAGACACTAGAATAGGCCATAGCTCGGATGTTAGCCGAAGAACAACAAAGAATTCAAGCAGCTGAAGCTGCTAAAGCTGCACAAAATGCTTAGGCTGCTACAAATTAAGCTAATCAGAATGCTGAAGTTGAGAAAGCAAGGCAAGAGAGTGCCCATCAAGCTACACTAAATGCTCAAGCCGCAAGGGAGAAGGTAGACCGATAGAATGTTAACCAACCTCTAATTGGACAGAGAGGGAATAGGGGTTACCAACAATTTCAACCCCGACACATCTGTCACTATTATCTTGATGATGAAGAGGCCAATTTTGATGATGCAGGAACAATGGGCCCTATAGTGTTTCCACCACTACCTGCTGGTGCTAAGTTTGATATCACAAGCACTATGATCTAGTTGCTGAACTTGAAGAGGTTGTTTGATGGAAAATCCACTGATGATGCTAACTTGCACTTGATGAATTTCACGGGAATGCATAAAGCATATAAGCTACCAGACATAACTCAAGATGCAATCAGACTAAGGCTGTTCCCATTCTCTTTAACCGAAGAAGCAACACTTTGGTTGGCGGAGATTCCTAACAATTCAATCACCACATGGAGATAACTAAGGATCCAGTTCTTAGAGAGGTTCTTTCCTCCATCAAAGATGTTGCAGATCAAGTAGGAGATCTATAATTTCAAGCAGTTAAACACCAAAGCAATTTATGAGACATGGCTTAGATTCAATAAGAAGCTGAAACAGGTGCAGAATCACAGGATTCCTAGCAACACTTTATTGGAGATCTTCTATAGAGCACTAAATGCGCTGGGGGAGCTTTCATGGAAAATACTTACACATAAGCTTCTAAATAGAGTTACAAAGACAAATAGGGCTTGACACACAAGAGAGTCTGTAATTCTAGCTGAAACTTATACTATTGGAAAGTCCCTAGATCAGACTAAATTAGAGGAGCTTGGCCAAGATATGGAAGAATTGAAGACAAGCATTGGACTTATTGCTAAGCGTGTCATAGGTACCATAGTTGAAAACGTGAACGCAGTTGGTTTCCATGGTAAGGCACCCAGGCATGAGAACTCTGCATCTAATGAAGAGGTCAACTTTTTGAATGATCAGGCGGTAGGTTTCTAGGCCAACGACCAAGGGTCCAACCAGGACACTTGGCAGGGTCAAAGAAATTAAGGTCGGAATAGAGACAAAGATAGAGATAATAACTATAACCGATTTGGGTATAGAAATAAGAGCAAGGGTAGTGATGGAGATGGAGATGGTGACTAGAAAAAGAGGGATGGCTACAAGAATGATAGAAGAAGCCTGTATGTCCCTCCTTGTAACCGTGAAGGATCATCCAATCCAAATAAAGTCAAAGAGATATTGGCCAAGGTGTTGCAAAAGGTGGAGTCACGCGATGTTAACTTGAAAGAAATTTGTGCTGACATCTCATGCATGAATCACAAAGTAGAGTCACATTCCATTGCCATCAAGCAAATCGAGCAGTAGCTGAGTCAAATGTCTACAGTCTTGAACCAGCGCCAGAAGGGTACACTTCCTAGCAATATAATCCAAAATCCAAAAAATGATAGGCGTTGTATGGTCGCGACCACTCAGAGTGGAAAATAGACTATTGATCCTCCTATTCATATAGTTGTTGATAAAATGGTTGAGCCTGAGAAAGATGATGCTGAGATTGTGGTTGATTCAGAAAAATAAGGTGGCAATGACAATCTAATTAAGAAGAAGTCCGCAACTACCAAAGAAAAGAAAGAGGAGGTTCCCCAAGTCTTAAAGCCTATGCCAGTACCTCCTTGTCATACCCCAAGGCTAGCCCCTAGATGCTAATGGGACCTAGGGTCACAAGTGACCCCAAGCTAACCTTGAATTTGGCATATCACAAGCATACTAAATATAATTTTGAACAACGAAAGCATACTGAAGAAATCATAACAGAAAGGAATGATGATTCTAAAAATATTTGAAATGATAGTCTGTCTGAGAATCAATTGAACTACATAAGCTGAGTCTGACTCTATGTATGAAATCCTCTAATACTGATGAGCTGCTAGGAAAAGCCCCCAACTAACTCTAAATACTGAAAATAGGAACATCTAACTAACTCAAAAAGCATGAAAATATGTCCTTGGATATGAGGACTCACCACTAGCTGTCGCTGTGTTGGAACCAATATGGACTACTGGCGAGGCTGAATCTAAGAACCTGAACCTGCATCATGATAGGGTGCGGTACATAAAGTATGCATCAATACTTTGAATGTACTGAGCATGAGGGATATGCAAAGCTGACTGAATATCTAACCATGCTAAAATACTATTAACTATTAAAACTGAGCTCAACTATAGTACACAAGCCCAAAATATAGTCATGCATAAGAGGATCTGAAATTCAAGAATAATCGAATAACATACTAAAAACTGGAATTAAAAAAAAACTGAGGGACTAACATACTTTAATGAAACTAATACTATGGTAGAGTCTATTAACCAACATAAACCACGTGAGCTAAACATGAAGTCTAATGTATACGCCCTATTAAGAGGACCCAATATACCTTGCCTGAGTATAAAGGCATAGACGATGTGATCACTATTTCTGAGGCCTACTTGAGGGGATAAATAACCTATGGTGGCACGTAGTTTTGGGACCTTAAGGGTACACTGAACCCTAGTCCAACTCGATGCTAAAAACTACTCCTAAAATAAATACTAATAGCTCATTTTAAAATCGGAGTCCTGAAATTTTGAGTCAGAATTAAACTGGTCTGAAATCTCTATTTTTCTGAAATACTTTAGTAGACTTAAAACTGGCTAAATTCAACTTTTAAACTCATACTGATAATCCAGGCTGAATTTTGAAGGAAATCTAATACTTTAGGAAATCCTACAATTTAGGGCTAAATTCTTAATTTCTCAAGTCATTGCGAAAACTCATGCAAATCATTAAAACATATTCCAGTTCATATAAGGCAGGATATAAATCATGTGAGAATCATAAAATCTAAATTCTAGAATGATTTTCATAATTGGGTAGGAACCCTAGTTCCTAAATTCATGGAAAAACACTGTAAAAAGCTGAGAGTTTTGGGCATAAGGGTGGACTAGACCCTTACTAAATACCCACATACCTGGTATAAGATGATTCTTGAATTATTGAAGGAGCTCTGAGGCTTTGGAGAAGGAAGCCCTAAGTTGACCTTGGAGAAGAACGCTCGTTTTTCTAACTTGAGAGAGAAACTGGCTATGAAAATACCCTAGGGGGTCCTATTTATAGGCAATTCCAAATTAAATCCAGATGGTTTCAGGAAAGGAAAGACGCGTTTGACAAACAATCGCCAAAATGGTCTACTTTTGCCAATAACGGACCATTCCCGTGGCTGTTGTAACTTTGAAATTTCAAATGCTCTATAGTTTTGATAATACCTTAAGAAATGGACCATTTTCAAGAATAGTAGTCCATTTTCTGTCCGTTTTCTATTCTACGGGTCATCATCCCATCCATAGAAACTTACAGTGCTGCAGTAAAATACCCATAACTTTTTACTTTGGACATGGATTAATGCGCGATTGGTGAAGTTATAAAGAAGACTCGAAGATCATTAATTTGGTGGTTACTAAGACACCTAACTCTTCATATTCTAGGAGTTATGATCGTTTAAACTTGACCTTTGAAAAATCTTACACTAAAACTCAATCGGTAAGGAAGCTTTCAACTCAACTTTGAGCTAGAGGTTATTTATGACCCTAATTCATATCTAATACACCTCTAAAATGTAAGAATATGTATTAATACTTATATACATAGAAGTTCTATCTAGTTCAGGTCTAACAACATATAAAGAATGGTTCAAATCTTGGCTTAGAATTTCTGGGGTGTTATATTATTTCCCCCTTGGGATCATTCGTCCTCGAATGAAGACTAAATAGGCTGAAGTGGTAGGAAAGTGCTGCAATCCCCCCTAATTGAGTACTAAAAGAAAATTTCTAGTTGACATAGGGTCTAAGTACATGAAAGAATGCTGAAATTCATGACCAGCTGATGGATCATGATACTATGACTGGGATACACATGAGAATAAGCCGAGAAATTGGAGAGGAACTACTACCTCAAGCTTAAGCTGAATCGGAAGGGAAGAGGTGGGGGTAATTGGTTAGCTATGCTTCCCAATTAGCTCCTTCAACGGCCTGGTTCCTCCAAATGACTTCCATAGAAGCGACTTCTTTGTTTCCCAACCTCCAAACCTGACGATCAAGAATCTAAACTGGGACCTCTTTATAAGAGAGACAATCCTTCACACCCATGCTTTCTAAGGGCACAACTAAAGCTAGATCATCAATGCATTTCTTCAACAAGGATACATGGAAGATTGGGTGCATCGATGCTAAGTCTGTGGCCAACTCTAACTCATAAGCCACCTTGCCAACTCTCTTTAAAATACTGTAAGGGCCTACATATAGGGGGATAAGCTTCCCCTTATTATCAAACTTCATCACACCCTTCATGGGTGACACTTTCAGAAAAACCTAATCATCAACCATAAATTTTAGCTCCCTTCTTCTTACATCTGCATAGGATTTTTGATGACTTTGAGGCGCCTTCAACCTTTCTCTAATAAGCTGAACCTTCTCCATAGTCTCATGGACTGAATTCTAACCTAGTAAAGATGCTTCACCTACCTCAAACCAGCCTATAGGTGATCTACACCTTCGCCCATACAGTGTCTCATATGGAGCCATCTGAATGCTAGAGTGAAAATTGTAATTATAGGCAAACTTTATAAGAACTAAATGATCATCCCAATTACCTTTGAAGTCAATTACACAAGCTCTCAACATATCCTCTAAAGTCTGAATGGTACACTCTGCCTGACCATATGTCTGTGGGTGAAAGGTTGTGCTAAGATTAACCTGAGTACCAAGACCCATCTAAAACAACCTTCAAAACTGAGATGTGAAATGAGTACCCCTATATGAGATAATGGATAAGGGAACTCCATGCAACCTGACTATCTTATAGCTGTAGAGTCTGACATAGTCCTATGCTAAATTGGTAGTCTTGACAGCTAAGAAGTGAGCTGACTTAGTCACCATATCTATAATAACCCAAATAGAATCATGTTGCCTGCGAGTACGAGGTAATCTTGTAATGAAGTCCATATTGATGACCTCCCACTTCCAAGTAGGAATGTTCATCTCCTGAGTCATACAACTAGGTCACTGATATTCTACCTTCACTTGCTGATAGTTGGGATACTTACCCACAAAATCAGCAATGTCCCTCTTTATACCATTCCACAAATAGACTTCTCGTAGGTCACGGTACATCTTGGTGGCACCAGGATGGATTGAATACCTAGAGCTATGAGCCTCTGCCAAACTTTGCAACCAAAATCACCTGCATTAAGAACACATAGCCGACCCTGCTAATGAAGTACACTATCTCCCTCTTGGGAGAAAACATCTACTCTCTGCTGCTGGACTACACCCTTCAGCTGCAGTATTATGGGATCACTGTCTTGCTTTTCCTTCACCTCGGCTACCAATGAAAACGCTGACCTATTCTGAACAATGACACCACCTTCTGACGAATCTATGAGGCAAACCCCTAACCGATCAAGACTGTGAACATCCTTAGCTAATTCCGTTTTTCCTTCTTAAACCTGTGACACACTACCCATAGACAAACTGCTAAATGCATCAGCTACTATATTAGCCTTACCCGGATGGTAAAACACACTCATGTCATAGTCCTTGAGGAGCTCTAACCACCTTCACTGACCAATATTTAAATCCTTCTGCATGAACATATACTAAAGGCTCTTATGGTCAGTAAACATATCTACATGGACACCATACAAATAGTGTATCCAAATCTTCAAGGCCAAGACCACTGCTGCTAACTTGAGATCATCAGTTGGGTAGTTCTTCTCATGAGTCTTACGTTGTCTGGAGGAATATACAATGACTTTACCATGCTACATCAGAACACAACCTAGGCCAACTCTGGATGCATCACAATATACTATGAAATTGTCATGCCCCTAGGCTACCCCCTGGATGCGACGCGGTGCTTAGTGTCACAAGTGACCCTAAGCTAACCCATGGCATGTCATATCTATACAAGTTCAATTTTTCTTTTAAACATGCACTGTGCGGAAGCTAAAAACAATTGAATAACTGAAATGGGAAGGACCCAAATATCTGAATATATGAAATATATAAATAGTATAGTGCTTACTAAAAGCAAAACTAACAACTGTTGAAATCTAGTCTGTCTAAAAGCCTCTATCTGAGATGAGTTCCTGGGACATGCCCCCAGCTAACTCTAACAATCTGAAAATAGAAATACGAAGACTGAAAAGTAAAGCATGTCTATCATCCTGGGACTGTGAGGACTCACCAATGGAGCTACTGAGTATGGACCAGAAATTAAACTAAGTGCGGTTTGGATGCTGAGCTCCTGAACCTACACTATGAAATAATGTAGAAAAAAAGTATGTGTCAGTACTTTGAATATACTGAGCATGCAAGATATGTACTAAGCTGGACAATATTGAATTGAACATGGAAAAATATAATGAAATATAACTGAAAGCTGAGCTGAATGCAATGACCAAGTACAAATCATGAATATAACATGCTGAACTGAATACTGAAATAAATACTAAATACATGGTTAATGCAACATGAATCTGACTGTGGGAGGTACTTTTAATCGACAAACCCCAAGTTGAGCAAACTATAGGTCCAACCTGTAACCCTAGATAAAAGGGTATTCATACCTTTCCAAGGGTATGAACAAGTCTGATGTGGATCCACTTTTGATGTCCACAAGGGACAAGGATGTGCATCCTAGTATGAAAGATGACTCCTTTAATACCTATGGTGGCACCATAGTTCTGTGACTTGGGGACTTCTACTAAAGGTCTTAGCCTAAACTAACAGCTAAGCATTCATCCCCTCGTCCGCTCGGTACTAAGTCTACTCCTAACTGAATATAAGCAACACTGTACTAAAATAATGGATAGCTCAAAGTACTAATAATTTATTGAGAATGCAATATACATATACTGAAAAATATGACATTCGAATTTTGAAGCATGATTGTCTTACTAATCTGCCTAGCAAGCATAATCTATGAAATGCTGGAATTAACACAAGCTAGGGTTTCTGGGTCTTATCCATGAAACTATGCTAATTCGCCAATAACATGTAATTAGTACCATGGAAGCTATAACAACAGAATTACAATGAATCCCAAAGATTTAATAACCCTAGGTCTAAACAGTACATGGAGAAACTGAAGAACTGACTGAAATCTAGGGACCTAATGGGTGAAATGAATCCACTAGTGAAATCCCACATACCTAGTGAATAAAAAAATGGAGAATTCCTTTGATTCTTGGGGCTAAACTTGATTAATACCTCTGCTTGTTCTTGAGGGAAAACTATTGCTTCTTTCTCTTCTTTTCTTTCTAAGTCTGATGGTTTTTCAGAGAATGAAGGTGTTTGGTAGTTTTTGACTAGTTAATTAGGCTTAGACGATGTAAAACAACATAGCTTAGGCCTTAAAAGAGAAAGGAAAAGTCTGGAATGCCCCTGGAAAATAATTAGAAAAACTACTGAAATTCGCGACTCAGGAATCATGACTTGGTTCTACGGCTCGTGGAAAGTTCCACGGGTCGTGGTTTCCTGGTTTTGAAAGCTAAGTTACTGGAATGAGTTCCATGAGTTGGGTTCAAGACTAGTGGAAACTTCCACGGGTCATGGAATCACACTCGTGGTTCCTGAGCTGAACTCTTTGGTCTCTGAAGATTGGTTCCACGGGTTGGGATCACGACTCATGTAAACCTCCATGGGTCGTGGAACCTACTCATGGTTCTTGAGGACTTAATAATATCTACTGGAACTGGTTCCATGAGTTGGGCTCATGACTCATGGAAACTTCAATGGGTCGTGAAACCCAATCGTGGTTCCTGGGAGTCATCTGCTAGAAGGATTCCACAGATGAGTTCTAAGTTCCGTGGATACTTCTATGGTCCATTGACTCAAGTAGAGGGTTGAACTTCAGAGGAGCCGTCCTCTGATCTGTGTTTCATGAGTCCAGTCCTCGACTCATAGACTGTTCCATGGCTCGTGGTTCTTCTGACAGTTGAAATTTTTTATTTCCTCTGGTTTTCTGAGCAAAGTCTGGGCTTGGAAATTCTGGGGCATTACAATATCTCCCCCTTGGGATCATTCATCCTCGAATGAAGACTAAACAAGTTGAGTTTAAAGGGAAAGGGCTGCAATCCTTGCCAACTGAGTACTAGAAACTGATATCTAACTGAACTGAGTTTCATGAACATGCAAATATGCTAAAATGCAAGGATAACTGATGGAATGAGGTACTGAGACGAGACTGAATTACATAAGTGTAAATTGAGAGACTGGAGAGGAACTATTACCACAAGCTAAAACTGGGTCGGAAGAAAAGAGGTGAGGGTACTTGGCTATCACGACTGCTTCTGCTTCCCAAGTAGCTCCCTCTACAGACTGATTCCTCCACAAAATTTTTACTGAAGCGACCTCCTTATTTCTCAACCTATAAATCTGACGGTCAAGAATCTCAATCGGAACCTCCTCATAGGTGGGGCTATCCTTCACAGCCACACTCTCTAAAGGCACTATTGCTGTCAGATCACCAACACACTTTTTCAACAAAGAAATGTTAAAGACTGGATGAACCGTTGCTAGCTCTGTTGGCAACTATAACTCATAGGCCACATTACCAATCCTCTTGAAGATTCTGTATGGACCTACATACTTGAAACTAAGCTTCCCCTTCTTACCGAATCTCATCACCCCCTTCATGTGTGGCACTTTCAAGACAACCCAATCATCGATTTCAAACTCTATGTTCCTTCTTCTCATATCTGTATAGGACTTATGATGACTCTGAGCTGTTTTCAATATCTCCCTAATGAGCTGAACTTTATCCATAGCCTCATGTACCAAATCCGGTCCAACCAAGGATGTTTTACCTACTTTAAACCAACCAACCGATGATCTACTCATATGCCCATAGAGTGCCTCATATGGGGCCATTTGAATACTAGAGTGAAAGCTGTTATTGTAGGCAAATTCTATGAGAGGTAGGTGATCATCCCAACTACTCTTGAAATCGATCAGGCATGCTCTCAACATATCCTCTAAGGTATGAATGGTATGCTCTGCTTGACCATCCTTCTGCGGATGATATGATGTGCTAAGATTCACCTGAGTACCAAGACATTTCTGGAATGATCTTCAAAAGTGAGATGTGAACTGAGGACCTCTATCTGAGATGATAGACAAGGGAACCCCATGCAACCTGACTATCTCACTGATGGAGAGTCTGGCATAATCCTCCGCTGAATCTGCAGTCTTGACTGCCAAGAAGTGAGCTGACTTAGTGACTCTGTCCACTATCACCTAAATGGAGTCATGCTATCAGCGAGTACGAGGTAAACCTGTAATGAAATCCATACTGACCACTTCCCACTTCCAAGTAGGAATGCTAATCTCTTGAGTCACACCTCCTAGTTTCTGATGTTCTACTTTAACATGCTGACAGTTGGGACACTTAGCCACAAAATCTGTGATGTCCCTCTTCATGTTGTTCCACCAATAGACTTTCCGTTGATCACAGTACATCTTAGTGGCACCCAAATGGATGAAATATTTGGAATTATGGGTTTTTCTAAGGATTTTCTGCCTCAACTCACCCACCTTAGGAACACATTGGCGACCCTAATAACGAAGCACACCATCTCCCTCTTGGGATAAAACCTCAACTCTCTGCTGATGGACTGCACTTTTTAGCTGAAGCAATATGGGATCACTATCCTGTTTCTCTTTAACCTCCACTACCACAGAAGATTCCGATCCATTCTGGACTATCACACCACCCTCTGACGTGTCCATAAGGAAAACTCCTAAGCGAGAAAGCCGATGAACATATCTGGCTAATTCTTTCTTCTCTTCCTCAACATGTGACACGCTACTGATTGACAGTCTGCTGAGAGCATCAACCACTACACTGGCCATACCCGAATGACAGAGCACATTCATATCATAATCCTTGAGAAACTCAAGCCATCTCCTCTTACAAAGATTAAACTCTTTCTGGGTGAACACGTACTGGATGCTCTTATGATTTATGAATACATCAACATGAACACCATACAAGTAGTGTCTCCAGATCTTTAAGGCAATCACAATAGCTGCAAGGTTGAGGTCATGAGTCGGGTAGTTCTTCTCATGGACCTTAAGCTATCTGGAGGCATACGCTATGACCTTACCCCGCTGCATTAAAACACAAC
The DNA here is from genome assembly GCA_003996215.1 of Jaltomata sinuosa. NCBI lineage: Eukaryota > Viridiplantae > Streptophyta > Magnoliopsida > Solanales > Solanaceae > Jaltomata > Jaltomata sinuosa. Next base: position 58,041 of record QJPP01007201.1, on the reverse strand, counting down.
CCAACCCAACTCGAGATGTATCGCAATAGACCACATAACCATCTGAACACTCTGGTAGAGTCAAAATAGGAGTTGTAGTCAACCTGGTCTTCAATTCTAAGAAGCTCCTCTCACACTCCTCTGACTACTGGAACTTGACCTTCTTCTGAGTCAACTTGTTCAATGAGGCGGCTATGGATGAAAATCCTTCTATGAACCTCCTATAATAACCAGCTAAACCCAAGAAACTTCTGATGTCTATCTAGGAAGTGGGTCTGGGCTAATTCCTTACTGCCTCAATCTTCTGAGAATTAACTCAGATGCCTTCACTAAACAACACATGACTAAGAAAATAAACTAATTTCAACCCGAACTCACACTTACTGAACTTGGAGAATAACTGGCGGTCTTTGAGATTCTACAGAATGACCCTCAGATGATTTACATGCTCCTTATTTTGAGAATAAACAAGGATATCATCGATGAAGACAATGATGAATAAGTCCAAATACTATCGGAACACCCTATTCATTAAGTCCATGAAAGCTGCAGGAGCATTGGTTAGTCCAAAAGACATAACTAAAAATTCATAGTGACCATACCGAGTCCTGAAGGCTGTCTTCGGGATGTCTCTACCTCTAACTCTTAGCTGATGATAGCCGAATCTGAGGTCTATCTTAGAAAAGCAACTAGTGCCCTAAAGCTGGTTGAACAAGTCATCAATCTTGGGAATGGGATATTTATTCTTGATTGTTACTTTGTTCAACTGATGGTAGTCAATACACATCCTGAGAGAACCATCTTTCTTATGCACGAACAATATTGGAGCACCCCATGGAGAGATGCTGGGTCTGATGAAGCCCTTATCTAGAAGGTCTTTCAGCTGTTCCTTCAATTCCTTAAGCTTAGCTGGAGCCATTCTATAAGGAGGAATCGAAATAGGCTGGGTATCTGGAAAAATATCTATTCCAAAGTCGATTTGCCTTACAGGAGGAACTCTAGGAAGATCTTCTGGGAACACTTCTGGGAACTCACTTACTACTGGAACTGACTCAAAAGTTGGAGTTTTGGAATCTGAATCCTTTAACCGAATAAGATTATAGATATACCCCTTGGAAATCATTTTTCTGGCCTTAAGGTAGGAGATGAAACGACCTACAGGCACTGAGTTATTACCCTTCTATTATAAGACTGGCTCGTTAGGAAACTAAAATCGAACGATCCTAGTTCTACAATCGACTAAGGCATAATAGGAATGTAACCAATCCATGCCTCGAATCATATCAAAATCTACCATTTATAACTCTACAAGATCTGCTGAGTACTTTCTGGGAAACTGTGATAGGACAATTTCTGTATACCTGTTTAGCTATAACTGGGTCACCAACTGGAGTAGAGACAGAGAAGGGTTCTGGGAGGATTTCAGGACTAACACCAAAGTTTACTGCTATATATGGAGTTATAAAGGAAAGTGTAGCCCCTAGATCTAATAAAGCATAGACATTAGTATTAAAGATTCGTAACATACCCGTGACCACAACTGGAGAATCCTCTTGGTCCTGTCAAGCCTGAAGAGCATATAACCTATTCTAGTGCTAACCACCACCTGTTCCAGATGAGGCACCCCACTCCTTGACTACATCATATGATACACCAGATACAAACTTGCTCATACGAGCTCTGGAGTCAGCTACTACTTGGATAGCTGAGTGAACTTGAGAGCATAGTCCTTCACGCTCAGGTCATTCTGCTTCAGATTAATGAATTCCTGAACCTTGGCTTCCCTGAGCTCTAGTGGGAAGAACCGGTCCAGAAAAGCTATCTTGAAAAGATTCCAAGTCACTGGTCCTGCATTTGCATAACAATATTTCATCCATTACTCGTACTAAGTGTAGGCCACTCCCTTCAACTAATAGGTGACCAAATAAGCACCCTCAACTCGAGTGACACCTATAATGTCTGTCACCTTCTGAATATCATCTAAGAACTCTTGGGGATCCTCTTCTGACTTGGACCCATGAAACTCTGGAGGGTTCATCCGTGTGAAATCCCAGATCCTGGCTGCAGCAGTGTTGATGTGAGGCGGAGTTGGTGTCGTAGCTTGCTGATTGACCTGGGCGGTCATGGCCTGAGCAAACACTTGGAAAGCAGTCCTATATTCGGCATGCATGACTTACTCATTCAATAGATCTGCTGGAGTTGCTGGCTAATTCCCAGCGTTAGCTCTTCTGGGAGGTTTTTTTTTTGAACTGCGAAGAGGATGAGTTAGAATAGAAGGAGATTAAGTAGAGTTTATATTCTATAGAATGAGCTGGAAAACAAAGAAGGGAATTTGTTCCTAATGCCATCTCATAGCTCCTCCGCCATAAGTGTGGCGCGCTTTACACCCTTGAAGAAGGCTCTACTTGATGTGACTTTCAGACATCCTAGGACTCTTAAACCTGATGCTCTGATACCAAGTTTGTCACGCCCCGAGGCTACCCCTTCGATGTGACATAGTGCTTAGTGTTACAAATAACCCCAAGCTAACCCATGGCATATCATATCTATACAAGTTTAATTTTTCTTTTAAACATGCACTGTGCAAAAGCTAAAAACAATTTAATAACTGAAATGGGAAGGACCCAAATATATAAATATATGAAATATATAAATAGTATAGTGCTGGATGAAAACAACACTAACAACTGCTGAAATCTAGTCTATGTCTAAAAGCCTCAAACTGAGATGAGTTGCTGGGACATGCCCCCAGCTAACTCTAACAATCTAAAAATAGAAATAAGAAGACTGAAAAGTAAAGCATGTCTATCATCCTCAAACTGTGAGGACTCACTAATGGAGCTGCTGAGTATGGACCAAAAATCAAACTAAGCGTAGTCTGGATGCTGAGCGTCTGAACCTACATCATGTAATAATGTAGCATAAAAGTATGCGTCAGTACTTTGAATTTAATGAAAATGCAGGATATGTACTAAGCTGGACAATATAGAACTGAACATGGAAACAAATATAATGAAATATAATTGAAAGTTGAGTTGAATACAATGACCAAGTATAAATCATGAATATAACATGCTGAACTGAATACTAAAATAAATACTGAATACATGGTCAATGCAACATAAATCTGAATGTGGGAGGTACTATTAACCGACATACCCCAAGTTGAGCTAACTATGGGACTAACCTGTAACCTTGGATTGAAGGGTGTTCATACCTTGCCAAGGGTATGAACAAGTCTGACGTGGATCCACTAATGATGTCCACAAGGGACAAGGATGTGTAGCCTAGTATGAAAACTGACTCCTTTAAAACCTACGGTGGCACCGTAGTTCTGTGACTTGGGGGCTGCTGCTAAAGGTCTTAGCCTAAACTGATAGCTAAGCCTTCATCCCCTCGTTTGCTCGATATTAAGTCTACTCCCAACTGAATATAAGCAACAATGCACTGAAATAATGGATAGCTCAAAGTACTGATAATTTAATGAGAATGCAACATACATATACTAAAAAATATGGCATTCGAATTCTGAAGCATGATTGTCTGACTAATCTGCCTAGCAAGCATAATCTATGAAATGCTAGAATTAACACAAGCTAGGGTTTCTGGGTCTTATCCATGATACTATGCTAATTCGCCAAGAACATGTAATTAGTACCATGGAAGCTATAACAACTGAATTACAATGAATCCCTAAGATTTAATAACCCTAGGTCTAAATAGTACATGGAGAAACTGAAGAACTAACGTAAATCTAGGGAGCTAATGGGTGAAAGGAACCCAGTAGTGAAATCCCACATACCTAGTGAAGAAAACTACGGAGAAATCCTTGGATTTTTGGGGATAAACTTGATGAAGAACTCTGCTTGTTCTTCAGGGAAAACTATCACTTCTTTCTCTTCTTTTCTTCCTAAGTATGATGGTTTTTAGGAGAATAAAGGTGTTTGGTAGTTTTTGACTAGTTAATTAGGCTTAGACGACGTAAAATGACATAGCTTAGGTCTTAAAAGAGAAAGGAAAAGTCTAAAATGCCCTTGGAAAATAATTATAAAAACTACTAAAATTTGTGACTCAGGGATCATGACTTGGTTCTACGGCTCATGGAAAGTTCCATAAATCGTGGAACCTTGTCGTGGTTTCCTGGTCTTGAAAGTTGAGCTACTGGAATGAGCCCTACGAGTTGGGTTCACGACTCGTGGAAACTTCTACGGGTCGTGGAATCCCACTCGTGGTTCCTGAGCTGAACTCTTTGGTATCTGAAGATTGGTTCCACCGGTTGGGTTCACGACACGTGTAAACCTCCATGGGTCGTGGAACCCACTCGTGGTTCCTGAGGACTTTATGCTGGCTACTAGAACTTGTTGCATGAGTTGGGCTCACGACTCATGGAAACTTCCATGGGTTGTGAAACCCAATAGTGGTTCATGGGAGTCATCTGCTAGGAGGATTCCACGGACGAGTTCTATGGTCCGTGGAAACTTCTATGGTATGTTGACTCAAGTCATTGGATGATCTTCAGAGGAGCAGTCCTATTATCTGTGTTCCACTAGTCCAGTCCATGACTCATGGACAGTTCCACGGCTCGTGGATGTGACTCGTGGTTCTGCTGATAGTTGAAAAGTTTTATTTCCTCTAGTTTTCTGAGCTAAGTCTGGGCTTGGAAGTTCTGGGGCATTACAGAAACCATCTGAACCCTCCATCAGAACACTACCTAGGCCAACTCTTGATGCATGACAATTTACTACGAAACCATCTGAACCCTCTAGTAGAGTCAGAATTGGAGCTGTGGTCAATCTAGTTTTGAACTCTTGGAAGTTTCTCTCACACTTTTTTGACCACTAAAACTTAACCTTCGTTTGAGTCAACCTTCTCAAAGGAGAAGCTATGTATGAAAACCCCTCAACAAATCTCCTATAGTAAACAGCCGAACCCAAAAAGCTCCTAATGTCCATCAGAGAAGTGGGTCTAGGCCAATTCATTACTGCCTTGACATTCTGAGAATCCACTCGAATACCCTCCTTAGACACTACATGACCCAGAAAGGTGACTGACTACAACCAAAACTCACACTTACTAAAATGGCGAATAACTGGCGATCCTTGAGAGTTTTCAACACCACTGTCAAATGATTGGCATGCTCCTCCTCAGTCCGCGAGTAGATTATAATATCATCTATAAAGACAATAATGGACATGTCCAAATACTGCTTGAACACCCTATTTATCAAGTCCATAAAAGCTGCAGGAGCATTCGTTAGTCCAAAAGACATAACCATAAATTCATAGTGACCATACCGAGTTCTGAAGGTTGTCTTTGGGATGTCACACTCTCTAAATTTGAGCTGATAATAACCAGATCTGGGGTCGATCTTGGAGAAGAAGCTGGCACCCCAAAGCTGGTCAAACAGGTCATCAATCCTGGGGATAGGATACTTATTCTTGATTGTGACTTTGTTCAACTAACGGTAGTCTATGCACATCCTGAGGGAACCATATTGTTTATGCACGAAGAGAATTGGATAACCCCATAGAGAGATTCTAGGTCTGATGAAACTTTTATCTAGGAGGTCTTTGAGCTATTCTTTCAATTCCTTAAGCTCAGCTGGAGCCATTCTGTAAGGGGGAATAGATATGAACTGCGTATTTAGAAGAAGGTCTATCCCAAAGTCGATCTCCCACTTAGGAGGGACTCTAGGTAGATTTTCAGGAAACACCTCTGAAAATTCACTGGCTACCATAATTGACTGCAAAGGTGGGGTTTCAGACTCAAAATCCTTCACTCAGACTATATGGTAGATGTAACTCTTTGAGATCATTTTCCTAGCTTTGAGATAAGATATGAAATGACCTCTTGATGTTGGAGGACTACCATGCCATTCTAAGACAGACTCATTTGGAAATTGGAATTTCATCTCACGACTCTGGTTGTGTAGTCAACTAAGGAATATCAGGCATGTAGACAGTCCATGCCAAGAATGACATCGAAGTCGGTCATATCTAACACTACTAAATCTACCTCAGTAGTTTAATGGACGATCGAGACTGGAAAATTTCTTTACACCCTCTTAGCTAGGACTGACTAACCAATTGGAGTAGAGACTGGGATAGGATCTAGGAGTTTTTCAGGACTGACTCCGAATTTACATGCAACATAAAGGGTCACAAAAGATAGGGATGCCCCTAGATCTAACAAGGCATAAACATCAAGAGAGAAGACTGATAACATACAAGTGACTACATCTGGTGAACTCTCCTTATCCTGGCGTGAAGACATGGCATAGATACGGTTCTGATGCTGACTACCACCTGTGCAAGAAGTACTACCCTGCTGAGCTGTGCAACCTGCTGGAGCTGCTGAAGTGGTAGACTAAGCTCTGTTATCCCCCTGTCCCTGCCTGGCATAAAGGCACTTATTTAGCCTATGACCTAGCTGACTACACCCAAAACACCCCTCTCTGCCAGCAAATCAGTCACTTGGATGCTTTTTACCACACTTAGGGAAGCCTGGAAAAGTGTGGTTAGCTGAAACACTGCCCTAAGACTTAGAGCTTGGTGCTCACTTTTTATGATCTTGTCGAGGCCTGGGAGATGGAGCACTAGCTGATGAAGGTGTTGGGGCTGCAGACCTCTGCTAAAACTATGAGCGACTCCCATCACCTAACCTTTGCTGAGAATATTCATAGTTGCCTGTCCTAGCCTTTCTGCTATCTCTAGCCATCTCCTTAATCTTATCTTCTTCAACCTGCTGAGCATGGGTCATTAGTCTAGAGATATCTACATCCCCCAATAACATAGCATTCCTACACACTATTTTTGCCAAATCAGATACCCCATACAAGAACTTGCCCATTTGATCCCTCAGATCGTCCACCATAGATGGGGCATACCTGAAAAGCTGAGTGAACTTTAGCCCATATTCCTGGACTGACATCGATCCATGCCTCAATTTCATAAACTCTTAGGCCTTAGCCTCCCTCAGCTTTCTGGGGAAGAACCTATCCAGAAAAGCTCCAGTTTAACAATCCCATATCACAGGAGCTATATTCATACCCCTCCGGTCTTTCCACTGAGTGAACCATATATGAGCGACATCCTTTATTTGATAGAATGCTAACTCAACACTATTAGCACCAGACACTTATATCACCTCCAGAATCTTCTTGATCTCATCAATGAAATTCTGTGGGTCTTCACCAATCATTGACCCTAGAAACTCTAGTGGATTCATGCGAACAAAATCTCGAACCCAGGCTGCAGCTAATCCACTATTTAGGTTTGAAGGGACTAGGGCTTGCTGATTAGCCCGATTGGCTACAGTCTGAGCCAATAACAAGATCACATTACAAAATTTTGTATTTGTAACCTCATAGTTTGGGATAGAGGGTTAGCATTTGCATTGCGTGCATTAGCTCTGTGAGGAGGCATGATATGAAATGCATAACGATTGGATTAGAGAGGAGAAACTGACTTAAACCCCATCACATAATAAAGATAATTAAAAAAGTGAGTTTTTTTCTTAACTGTAGTACACAGGCCGAAAATATAGTCATGTATAAGAGGATCTGAAATGCACGAATAATATAATAACATACATAAAACTTGAAGTAAACATAAACTTAGGGCCTAATTTACTTTAATAAAACTAATACTCTAGGAGAGCCTATTAACCGACATAAACCACGTGAGCTAAACGTGGAGTCTGATTTATACCCCCCATCGAGAAGACCCAATATACCTTTCCAGAGTATAAAGGCATGGCTAATGTGATCACTATTTCTGTGGCCCAACTGAGGGGCTAAATAACCTAGAGTGGCACCTAGTTCTGGGACCTTAAGGGTACACTGAATCCTGGTCTAACTCGGTGCTAAACACTACTCCCAAACTGAATACTAATAGCTCATTTTAACACTGGAGTCCTGAGTTTCAGTAACACCCCAAAATCTGAACCAGCTATTTAGCTCAGAACCTAAAGTTTTCTAAAATTTGTTGGTCACGATGAGCAGCCGCCATGGGCATCAGAGTCTCGACGGCCCATGGGGTATGCCGTGGGATTCGACCAGCAGCTGCCGAGCAGCACATTTCCAATCGATGAAATGCCAAGACGGGTGTCATGGGTATGACATCTCATCGGTGCCCATCGTCAAAATGGTCCAGCGGAATTTTCCCTAGATCCCCCTTCCTCGACAGGCGATCGCCACGGGCATCGTGGTTGCGACAGGCCATGGGATGCGCTATCAAAACCGTCCAATAACCCTTCTATTAGCTAATTTTACCCAACGTCTTGGACTAATTGGCCATCCTGGGTGTGATGCCCGTCAGGTAGCCCATGAGGCGGGATTTTTAGCAGCTTCTATTTTAAGTCCCAGGGGTATTTTTGTATTTTTCCACTCTTTTAACTCTTAAGTGAGGTCGTTTTGGCCACTTTTAGTAGGGTTTCTACCCTTATTAGCCTAAGCCATTCATTATTCCCTCATCCACCTACCAAAAGAGGAAAAAATTTCCCCTTCAAGCACCAAGTCTCAAGCTCTTAGATCAAGTCTCCTTTCTTTTTCAATTTCAAGTGGGTTAGCTACAATCAAGGAATGTGGGTATTCAACAATGTGTTCCTCTTACCCTTGTTCCCAAAACCCCCAATTCTTATTTTGAATTATGAACTTGTGAAATTAGGGTTTTGATTTAAATTGGGAAAAGCTTATGAAATTAGTTTTTAAGCATCAATTCATGATTTCATATGGTTTATTTATGATCCGATTAAGATTCCTTAATTGGTTTCAAAATAACATGCATTAAAGTTGATTTCTAGCATGATTCTATTGATATGCATATTTTCATGTGAAAGTTTACATGATTAGATAACATGTCATTATGTATTTATGAAATTGCTTGCCTAATTCTTCAAGTATGAATTTAAGAAGGAAAAATATGTTTTGACTTATGGCTATGCTAAGCTTTAAGAACCTATGATACGAGAGTTGCATGATGCCTGATGTGTTTTCATGCTTTTCAACAAGATTCAGCATGAGATTGTGCCACTATGAATTTATGAGCTATATGTACATGTTTTGGGAGTAATATTTAGCACCGAGCGACGAGGGTTCGATTACCCAAGTCCAAAACTATATTGCCAACGTAGGTTATTAAGTGCCCTTTGGGCTTATGAAAGTGGTTCCACATCTTGATGTATGGTGTCCTGTGCTTTAGCGGGCATTAGGGTAGCTTTGCCAACTAAGGTTATATAGTTGGATATGGTGACTCATCCTTGGCACAGTTCAAGTCAGCTTTGCTAACCAGGGTTATATAGTTAGATTCCATGTAGCTCACATGGTCTAATGTCGGTTATAAAAAACTCCCGTATGAACATTTTTAACTGGTTTAAACTTGTGATATCTATTTTGAAGTTTTGACTCTTATCTTATGTTTACCACTCAAGTTATGATATGCACTTATGATATTCCCTTTTTGCATGAACTCTGTTTTAAGTATGTTTTAAGTATGTTTTCATCATATTTATGCATATCTCACATACTCAATACATCCTATAGTACTGACACACATTTTATGCTCTATCGTCTTTATAATATAGATTCAGGTTTCCTCCCTCCGACACATGGCTAGTCAGTGTCATCCATTCAGATCTTATTGGTGAGTCTTCATCATACGAGGACCAGAATTATGATTGGCCTTTTTTATGCCCTTTTTTCTTTTTGGATTCATGAGTTAGTTGGGGTCTTGTCTCATCAACTCTTTTTTCAGATTAAAAGGCTTCAGACATAGCTAGTTTGTATTCTGGATGAGTTCCTTGCAGACTTATTTTTTTTGGCTATTCCAATTATGGATTTCTATCTCTTATCTATATATGTTTCCACTTTATTTTCTTAAGTTATCTCAGTATGCTATGGCCAAGGGTTAATCTAGGGCACTCGTGTCCCAGATCCCATGTTACATCTACGGGGTAGCCTCGGGGGGTGACAAACTTGGTATCAGACCCTCAGGTTCAAGATTCCTAGGATGTTTAAAAGCCACATCAAGTAGAATCTCTGTCATGTGTATGAAGTGGGCCACACTTATGAGAAGGAAGCTATAAGATGTCTTAGAAAAACCTCACTTCTATCATGATCATATCTTGTATTGGAGTTTAACTCTAATATCCCTCTAATCCTTTCCTTTTACGTTTTAGATTATTCCTCGACGTGCTATGCCTCACCGAGCCACTTGGAATGCTTCTCCTCCAGTTCCGGCCCCCGAGTTCACGAATGAGTAGTTCAGGAATGCCATCCATTTTCTAGCCTAGAACATGGCCGCTCAAGCCAACCAGCCAGCTTCTATCTCCGTCCACCCTCAAGATGTGGTAGCAGCCTGGGTTCATAATTTTTTCCAAATGAACCCACCTGAATTTTGGGGTTCGAAAGTGAGTGAGAACCCACTTAGCTTTATTGATGAAGCGAAGAAGATCTTTGATATTATGAAAGTGGGTGATGTTTATTGTGTGGAAATTGTGTCCTATCAAATCAACAATGTATCTCATATCTGGTTCACATAATGGAAGGAATCTAGATCTCGGGATGAGGTCCCTATGACTTGGGAGTGTTTTGACAGGGCTTTTCTCGATTGGTTCTTTCCCTGAGAGTTGAGGTAAGAGAAGGTTGAGGAGTTTGTGAACTTGAGACAGGGGTCGATGTCAATCCAAGAGTACAGTTTGAAATTCACTCAGTTGTCTAGGTATGCCCCCTCTATGGTAGCAGACCCACGTGATCAGATGAGTAAGTTTATCTATGGGGTTTTAGATATTGTGAAGGAGTATAGGTCCATTATGTTATTGAGTGATATGAATATTTCCCGTCTCATGACCCATGCTCACAAGATCGAGGGAGACAAGCTTAGGGAGATGGCTAAGGAGAACAAGAGAGCTAGATCTGAGAGTTAAGGTTTTGGCCATCAGAAGTCCGGAGGCGGACATCGTTCTTCCTTTCAGAAGAAATCATCAGGCCCAATTCATTCTTCAGCTAGTGCCCCTTCTCAGACCTCCAGGCCCCACCATGATCAGTATAATATAGGTTCAGGCTCTTATTCTAAGGGGAGTGGTGCAAAGGGGCCTTCTTTCCCCATTTGTACCTAGTGTGGGAAGAGTCATCTTGGTGAGTGTCTAGTCGGTTCGGGTATTTGCTTCAGATGTGGTCAGGCTGGACATCGGATTAGATATTTCCCTTTAGCTATGAAGGGACAGGGAGGTAGTAGGGCTCAGTCTGCCCTAGCAACCCCAGGTGGTCAACTAGACCAGCAGGGCAAAACTTCTAGTTCTGGTGGTCAACGCCAAAACTGCCTTTATACTATGCCTTCTAGCCAGGACCAGGACAGTTCACCAAATGTTGTCACTTGTATGTTGAAAGTCTTTTCTCTTGATGTGTATACCTTTTGTTAGACCCCGGTGCCTCCCTATCTTTTGTGACCCCTTATATAGAATGCAAATTTGAAATTTGTCCTAAATAGCTTTTTAAACCCTTTTGTGTTTCTACTCTTGTTGGTGAGTCAGTCCTAGCTAATAGAATCTACCAAAATTCCCCTATCTCAGTCCTTCATAGAGTCACTTCAGCGGATTTAGTAGAGTTGGAGATGACTGATTTTGATGTTATTCTTGGTATGGACTGGTTGTATGCTTGTTATGCCTCGGTTGATTGTCGTACTCGAGTTGTCAGTTTCAAGATTCCAAATGAACCTGTCTTAGAATGGAAAGGTAGTCCCCCTTCCTTAAAAGGTCATTTCATATCTTATCTTAAGGCTAGAAAGATGATTTCTAAGGGTTGTGTTTATCATATAGTTCAGGTTATGGACACGGAGTCTGAAACCCCATCTCTTCAGTCTATTCCTGTTGTGAATGAGTTCCCAGAAATGTTTCCAGAGGATTTTCCCGGAGTCCCTCTTGAGTGACAGATTGACTTTGGGATATATCTTCTCCCAGATATGAATCCTATCTCTATTCCTCCCTATAGAATTCCTCCTGCGGAACTTAAGGAGTTAAAGGATCAGTTGAAAGATCTTCTTGATAAGGGTTTCATCAGGCCTAACATTTCTCCATGGGGTGCCCCTGTTTTGTTTGTGAGGAAGAAAGATAGTTTTCTCAGAATGTGTATTGACTATCGTCAGTTGAACAAGGTCATAATCAAGAATAAGTATCCCATCCCTAGGATTGATGACTTGTTTGATCAGCTTCAGGGTGCTAGTTTCTTCTCCAAGATCAACCTTAGATTCGGTTATCACCAGCTTCGGGTTAGAGAGTGTGATATTCCAAAGACAGCCTTCAGAACTCGGTATGGTCATTATGAATTTATTGTCATGTCTTTTGGTCTAACGAATGCTCCTGCAGCCTTTATGGATTTGATGAACCGTGTGTTCAAACAATATTTGGATATGTTTGTAATTGTTTACATTGATGATATCCTTATATACTCTCAGAGTAAGGACAAGCACATACCATTTGAGAGTTGTGTTGCAAACTCTCAAGGACCGATAGTTATTTGCTAAGTTTAGCAAGTGTGAGTTCTGGATTCAGTCTGTTGCTTTTCAGGGTCATATTGTGACTAGAGATGGTATTTGGGTTGATTCTCAAAAGATTGAGGTGGTAAAGGACTAGCCTAGACCCACTTCCCTGTATGATATTAGGAGTTTTTTGGGTTTGGCTGGTTACTACAGAAGATTTATGGAAGGGTTTTCTTCCATTGCTGCCCCTTTGACTCGGTTGACTCAGAAGAAGTTTAAGTTTTAGTGGTCGGATCTATATAAGAAAAACTTTCAGGAATTGAAGACTAGATTGACCACAACTCCAGTGTTGGCTCTACCTGAGGACCTAGATGACTTTGTTATTTATTATGATGCTTCAAGAATTGGTTTGGGTTATGTTTTGATGCAGCATGGTAAAGTGATTTCTTATGCCTCTAGATAGCTTAAGATCCATGAGAAGAACTACGCTACTCATGATCTTGAGTTAGCAGTTATGGTTTTTGCTTTGAAGATTTGGAGACATTACTTGTATGGTGTGCATATGGATGTTTTCACCGATCATAAGAGTCTTCAATATGTGTTCACTCAGAAGGAATTGAATCTACGTCAAAAGAGGTGGCTTTAGCTTCTTAAGGATTATGACATGAGTGTGCTTTACCACCCAGATAAGACAAATGTTGTAGCGAATGCACTTAGTAGATTGTCTATGGGTAGTGTGTCTTCAATCGAATAAGGGAAGAAGGAATAGTTAAGGAGGTTCACAGGCTTGCTCGGCTGGGAGTTTGCCTTATGGACTCAACAGAAGGTGGTGTTATTGTTTAGAATGGTTTCGAATTATCCTTGGTAGCTGAAGTGAAGGCAAAGCAAGACAGTGATCCTATTTTGCTTCAGCTAAAGGGTGCAGTCCATCAGCAAAGGGTTGAGGTTTTCTCCCAAGGGGGAGATAGTGTGCTTAGAAATCAGGGTCGATTGTGTGTACCAAATGTAGATGGGTTGAGACAACAGATTCTGACTGAGGCTCATAGTTCCAGATATTCCATTCACCCTGGTGCCACCAAGATGTACCGTGATCTATGGGAAGTCTATTTGTTGAATGGTATGAATAGGGACATAGCCGGTTTGGTAGCTAAGTGTCCCAACTGTCAGTAAGTGAAGGTAGAGCATCAGCGACCAGGTGGCATAATTCAGGATATTGACCGTCCTACATGGAAGTGGGAAGCAATCAATATGGACTTAATCACTGGGTTGACTCATACTCGAAGGCAACATGATTTCATTTGGGTGATTGTTGATCGGATGACTAAGTCATCCTAATTCTTGGCTGTTAAGACTATAGATTCAGCAGATAATTATGCCAAACTCTATATCTGGGAGATTGTCCAATTGCATGGTGCTTCTTTGTCTATCATTTCAGATAGAGGTACTCAATTTACCTCCCAGTTTTGGAGATGGTTTCAGAGAGGTCTTGGTACTCAGATGAAGCTTAACACAACTTTTCACCCACAAACGGATGGCTAGGCAGAGCATACTATTTAGACTTTGGAGGATATGTTGAGATCTTGTGTGATTGATTTCAAAGGTAATTGGGATGATCACTTACCTCTTATCAAGTTTGCCTACAACAACAACTTTCACTCTAGCATCCATATGGCTCCGTATGAGGCACTTTATGGTCGGAGATGTAGATCTTCTATTGGTTGATTTGAGGAAGGTGAGGTAGCTTTGATTGGCCCATATTTGGTTCGTGAGACTATGGAGAAGGTTCATATTATTAGGGAAAGATTGAACACTGCTCAGGGTCGACATAAATCCTATGCTGATGTGAGGAGAATAGAGTTAGAATTTGAAGTTGATGATTGGGTTTTTCTGAAGGTGTCACCCATGAAGGGTGTGATGAGATTTGGCGAGAAAGGAAAGCTTAGTCCCCGTTTTGTAGGTCCTTATTGGATTCTGAGGATAGTAGGTAGTGTTGCTTATGAGTTGGATTTGCCATTAGATTTAGAAGGAGTTCATCCAGTTTTCCATGTTTCGATGTTGAAGAAGTGTGTTGGTGATCCGACCTTGATTGTTCCTTTGGAAGAAGTGAGTGTGAAGGATAACCTTACTTATGAGGAAGTTCTCATGGAGATTCTTGATCGTCATATTCAAAGGTTGAGAAACAAAGAAGTCGCTTCGGTGAAGGTCCTTTAGAGAAATCATCTAGTTGAGGGAGCTACTTGGGAAGCAGAAACAGCCATGAAAGCCAAGTACCCTCATCTCTTTCCTTCCGATCCAGGTTCTGTTTGAGGTATTAGTTTCCTCCTTAGTATTCCCATCCGAACCAACTCCACCAGTTTTCTCATGATTCTAGTATGTTTTAAGTCAAAAAGATCAGTTTTCATGTTATCCTTGAGTTTTCATGTTCTAAATGTGTGGCTGGGATGTTTTCTCCCCAGTTTTCTTGCTTAGTCTTCATTCAAGGACGAATGATCCCAAGGGGGAGATATTGTAACTCCTCAAAATCTGAACTAGCTTTTTAGCTCAGAACACAAAGTGTTTTGAGATTTGTTGGTCACAATGGGCAGCCGCCATAGGCGTCGGAGTCCCACTGGCCCATGGGGTGTGCCATGGGATTCGACAATGGGTGTCATGGGTACGATGTCCCATCAGTGCCCACCGTCAAAATAGTCCAGTGGAATTTTCCTCACACCGCTCGTTCCTCAACGGGCGGTCACCACGGGTGTCGTGGTTGCGACGGGCCATAGGATTCCCCATCAAAACCATCCAGCAACCCTTTCCTCAGCTCATCATACCCAATGTCTTGGCCCAACAAGCCATCATGGGCGCGATGCCCATCGGGTAACCCGTGAGGTGGGATTTTCTACAGCTTCTATTTTAAGTCCCAGGGGTATTTTTTTAATTTCCCACCTTTTTAAATCTTAAGTGAGGTCATTTTGGCCACTTTTAGTAGGGTTTCTGCCCTTATTAGCCTAAGACATTCATTATTCCATCATCCACCTACCAAAAGAGGAAAGAATTTCTCCTTCAAGCTCCAAGATCAAGTCTACTTTCTTTTCAATTTCAAGTGGGTTAGTTTCAATCAAGGTATGTGGGTATTTAACAATGGGTTCCTCTCACCCTTGTGCCCAAAACTCCCAATTCTTATTTTGAATTATAAACTTGTGAAATTAGGGTTTTAATTTAAATTAGGGAAAGCTTATGAAATCAGTTTCTAAGCATCAATTCATAGTTTCCTATGGTTTATTTATGATCTGATTAAGATTCCTTAATTGGTTTCAAAAGCCCATGCATTAAAGTTGATTTCTATCATGATTCCATTGAATTGCATGTCTTCAAGTGAAAGTTTACATGTTTAGATAACATGTCATTATGTATTTATGAAATTGCTTGCCTAATTCTTCAAGTATGAATTTAAGAAGGAAAATTATGTTTTGACTTATGCCTTGCTAAGCTTAAAGAACCTATGATATGAGAATTGCATAATGCCCGATGTGTTTTCATGCTTTTTAACAAGATTCAGCATGAGATTGTGCCATTATGAATTTATGAGCTATATATACATGTTTTGGGAGTAATATTTAGCACTGAGCGACGAGGGTTCGATTACCCAAGTCCAAAACTATATTTCCAGTGTAGGTTATGCAGTGCCCTTTGGGCTTATGAGAGTGGTTCCACATCTTGATGTATGGTGTCCTGTGCTTTAGCGGGCATTAGGGAAGCTTTTCCAACTAAGGTTATATAGTTGGATATGGTGACTCGTCCTTGGCATAGTTCAAGTCAGCTTTGCTAACTAGGGTTATATAGTTAGATTCCATGTAGCTCAAATGGTCTAATGTCGGTTATAAAAAACTCCCGTACGAACATTTTTGACTGTGTTTAATCTTATGATATCTATTTTGAAGTTTTGACTCTTATCTCATGTTTACCACTCAAGTTTTGATATGCACTTATGATATTCCCATTTTTCATGAACTCAGTTTTAAGTATGTTTTCATTATATTCATGCATATCTCACATACTCAATACATCCTATAGTACTGACGCACATTTTGCGCTGCATCCTCTTGATGATACAGATTCAGGTTTCCTTTCTTCGACACATGGCTAGTCAGTGTCAGCCGTTCGGATCTTATTGGTGAGTCCTCTTCATACTAGGATCGGAGTTGTGATTGGATTTATTTATGCCCCTTTTTATTTTTGGATTCATGATTTAGTTGGGGTCTTGTCCCATCAACTCTTATTTCAGATTTAGAGGCTTCAGACATAGCTAGTTTATATTTTTGATGAGTTCCTTGCAGACTTTTTTTTTGGCTATTCCAATTATGGATTTCTATCTCCTCTCTATGTACGCTTCCACTTTATTTCCTTAACTTATCTGAGTATGCTATTGCCAAGGGTTAATCTATGGTACTCGTGTCCCAGATCCTATGTTGCGTCTAGGGGGTAGCCTCGGGGCGTGACATTTTCTGAGTCAGAACTATACTGGTCTGAAATCTCTATTTTTTTTGAAATGCTGTAGTAGAATGCAAACTGGCTAAGTTCTGGTTTTAAACTCATACTGTTAATCTAGGTTGAATTTTGAAGGAAATCTAATACTTTAGAAAATCCTACAATTTAGGGCTAAATTCTTGATTTCTCAAGTCGTGGTGAAAGCTCATGCAAATCATTAAAACATATTCCAATACATATAAGGCAGGATATAAATCATGTGAGAATCATAAAAACTAAATTCTAGAATGATTTGCATAATTTGGTAGGAACCTTAGTTCCTAAATTCTTGGAAAAACACTGTAAAAATCTGAGAGTTTTGGGCATAAGGGTGGACTAGACCCTTACTGAATACCCACATACCTATTAGAAGATGATTCTTGAATTAATGAAGGAGTTCTAAAGCTTTGGAGAAGGAATCCCTAGGTTGAACATGGAGAAGAATGCTCATTTTTCTAACTTGAGTGAGAAACTGGCTTGTTCTAAGAAAATTGTTAAAAAATGACTATGAAAATACCCTAGGGGTCCTATTTATAGGCAATTCCAAATTAAATCTGGATGGTTTTAGGAAAGGAAAGACGCGTCTGACAAATGGTTGCCAAAATGGTCCATTTTGGCTAATTACAACCTATTCCCGTGGCTGTTGTAACTTTGAAATTTCAAATAATCTCTGGTTTTTACAATGCCCCAAGAAATAGACCATTTTCAATAATAACAGTCTATTTTTCTGTCCATTTTCTGTTCTATAGGTCGTCATCCCATCCGTAGAAACTGACAGTGCTACAGTAAAATACTCATAAATTTTTACTTCGGACTTGGATTAATGCATGATTAGTGGAGTTGGAAAGAAAACTCGAAGAACTTTAATTTGGTGGGTACTAGGACACCTAACTCTTCATATTCTAGGAGTTATGATTGTTTGAACTTTACCCTTGAAAAATCTTATACTAAAACTCAATCGGTAAGGAAACTTTTAACTCAACTTTGAGCTAGAGGTTCTTTATTACCCTAATTCATATCTAATACACCTACAAAACTTAAGAATAGGTCTTAATACTTATATACATAGAAAGTCTATCTAGTTCAGGTCTAACAACATATGAAGAATGGTTCGTATCTTGTCTTAGAATTTTTGGGGTGCTACACTCCTCCACCGTACCCATAGAGATTGATTAAAAAGGCTGAGGAAGGTAAATATCGTAACTTCATCTCCATTCTAAAATAACTTTAAGTCAATATTTCTTTGGTCGAAGCATTGGAGTAGATGCCTGAGTATGCAAAGTTTATGAAGGATCTGGTGATGAAGAAGAGAATTGTGTGTTTTGAGCCAGCTGATAATTTGCACCACTATAGTTCAATAGACTCTTGTTCTCTTATGTAGAAAAAGGAGGATCTTGGAGCTTTCACTATTCTATGCACAATTGTAGCATTCTATTTTACAAAATCTTTTTATCATCTGGGTGCTAGTATAAATCTTCTGCCATTGGCAGTGTTCAGAGAGTTGGGCTTGGGCGCCTCTTAACCGACTAACATACGGCTTCTTATGGGAGATTGCATAGTGAAAATGCCGATGGGTATTATCTATGATGTAATTTTAAAGGTTGAGACCTTCATCTTCCCTGTAGACTTTGTTATTCTGGACTGTGAGGTATATTTTAAGGTCCCCATCATCTTAGGATAACCATTCCTTGACATTGGACGTTCTTTAGTTAACTTGAATACTAGTTAGATAAAATTCAGACTTAATAACGAGGTAGTAACTTTCAATGTCTGCCAGTCAATGAAGCTCCATTATGATATGCGAGTAGTATCAGTTATTCATGCGGTTGATGAGGAGCAGCTAATAGTGACTGTTGAGGAGCGACTTAGTGTTGAAGCACTTGCAACTGTTATTATAAATTTTGACGAAAAAGATATTGCTGAATATGATGATATGGTAGAAGAACTTGCAAGTATGGGGTCTTATTCTTATGCTCTGAAAAATCTTGATTTGGACGAAAAGAATTGACAAGCACCTTGCCAGTTATTATTGCTCCAGACTTAGATGAAGGGTAGGCTGAAGGTCTGGTTTCTATCCGAGAAAGTTCAAGAGGGCTATTGGGTGGTCCATTGCAGACATCATTGGCATTTCACCAGGTATATGCACACATAAAATTTAGCTTGAGACAGATTATATTTCGAGTATTGAGAACCAGGATAGGTTGAATCAACCTATGCAAGAAGTTATCAAAAAGGAGATCATTAAGTGGTTGGATGAAGGCGTGGTTTATCCTATTGCAGACAACAAATAGGTGAGCCCAGTTCAGTGTATGCCAAAAAAAGATGGAATCACTATGGTTCAAAATGCTAAGAATGAGTTGATTCCAATGAGGCCTGTCACAAGCTAGTGTGTACGGATGGACTACAAAAAGCTAAATTCTTGGACTGAGAAAGATCATTTTTCAATGTCATTCATGGATCAAATTTTAGATCGTCTTGCTGGTAGATGATGGTATTGTTTTCTTTTTGGTTATTCTGTACACAATCAGATTTCGATTACTCCTGAAGACCAAGAGAAAACCACTTTCACCTGTCCATATGGGACATTTTCTTTGAAGAGGATGCCATTTGGGTTATGCAATGTACCAGTAATATTTCAGTGATTTATGATGTCAATTTTCTCAGACATAGTAGAGGACACTATTGAGGTGTTCATGGATGATTTTTATGTAGTTGGTGACTCTTTTGATGATTGTTTGGCTTACTTGAGTTGTGTGCTGAAAAGATGTGAAGAATGAAACTTAGTACTTAATTGGGAGAAGTGTCACTTCATGGTAAAAGAAGGTATAGTGCTTGGCCATCGGATCTCCAAGCAACGTATTAAGGTTGACAAAGCAAAGATAGAGGTGATTGAAAAATTGCCTCCTCCAGTTTTTGTGAAAGGTATCCGGAGCTTTTTGGGGCATGTTGGTTTCTATCGCAGGTTCATAAAGGACTTCTCTAAGATTGCACATCCCTTGTGCAAGTTGTTGGATAAGGAGGTTAAGTTTGTGTTTGATGATGCATTCCTAATGGCATTCGAACGCCTCAAGCAAAAGTTGATCTCTGCATCCATTATTGTTATGCTTGACTAGTCCCAGCCTTTTGAGGTTATGTGCGATGCTAGTGGAGTGGTGCTAGAATAAGTTCTCGGCCAAAGATTCGAGAATATTCTTCATCCCATCTAATCTGCTAGCAAAGCACTTAATGCTGCTCAAAAGAACTATACTATGACAGAACAAGAGTTTCTTGCTTTGGTTTTTGCATTCAAGAAATTTAGATCTTATTTTCTTGGCACTAAGGTGTTTGTGTACACTGACCATGCAAATCTTAGGTACTTTATGGAGAAGAAGGAAGAGAAGCCTAGATTGATTAGATGGGTGCTCCTACTACAAGAATTTGATTTTAAGGTCAAGGACCGGAAGGGTACAGAGAATCAAGTAGCAAATCACTTGTCTAGGTTGGAGAAAGAAGCGATGTTGAAGCTGAAAGATGAGTTAGAGATTGATGATAATTTCCAAGGTGAGCAAGTTTTAGCTGCCTCCCAAGATCTGATTCCATGGTTTTCAGACTTCGTTAACTATTTGGCAAGTGATGTGGTGCCTCCCGATATGTCTATCCACCAGCAAAGAAAGTTTATGTCTGATGTAAAGAAATTCTTCTAGGAGGAGCCATTCCTATTTCGTGTATATGCTGATACCATAATCCATAGATGTGTGCCAAAGGCTGAGACGATGGAGATATTAGAAGCTTGTCATTCATCCCTTATTGTGGAATATCATAGTGGTATCAAACTGCTCATAAGATCTTACAATGTGGTTACTATTGGCCTACCCTCAACAAGGTCGCTCATGAATTTTCTAACGCTTGGAATCGATGTCAAAAAGAAGGTGGTATATCAAGGAAGCATGAGCTTCCTCTCACTCCCATCCTTGTAATTGAGCTATTTGATGTGTAGGGCATTGATTTCATGGGTTTGTTTGTGAGTTCGAATGGGATGAAATATATATTTATGGTCATTGACTATGTATCCAAGTGGGTGGAGCCAGTTGCGCTTACCAATAATAAAGGCTAGAGTGTCACAATATTCTTTAAAAGAACAACTTTTCCATATTCAGTACACCACAAGCGATTATAATTGATGGAGGCTCTCACTTTTGCAATAGGTTGTTTCGTTCTATACTTGAGAAGTATGGAATGACAAACAAAGTTGCAACCCCTTATCATCCACAGAGTAGTGGGCATGCTGAGGTTTCCAACCGGGAGATAAAGACAATCCTTGCAATGACTATGAATGCAAATAGAACAGATTGGTCTAGGAAACATTATGATGCTTTATGGGCACACCGGTCTGCATACAAAACACCAATAGGTATGCCACCATATCAGCTTGTGTTTGGGAAGTCATGTCATCTACCGGTTGAACTTGAGCATAAGGCCATATGGGCACTGAAAAAGTTAAATTTAGATTGGTGTACATCATCTTTTAAGTTTATTGGTCAGTTGAATGAGTTGGATGAGTTTTGCCTCAACGCCAATGAAATTTTAACCTGGTACAAAGAAAAGATGAAATTGTATCATGATCGGAGATTAAGAAGAGAGATTTTGCACCGGGTGATTTGGTTCTACTGTTCAATTCCAGACTTTGCTTGTTCCTGGCAAGTTGAAGTCTAAATGGATTGGACCATTCAAGGTGGTACAAGTGTTACCACATGGTGCCATAGATCTTGAAACCATAAGGGCAAGAGGTTCAAAGATGATGGTCAACGTATCAAGGCTTAATTGGGAATTGCAGAGGAGTTAAAAGTTGTTGAAGTCTTGACCCTTGGTGAAGTCTGAGTAACCAATGAGCCTGTATCGTGCGGTGATGTTAAATCAGGCACTGCATGGAAGGAAACCCTTAAGGGACCCTTGATGAAGTCTGAGTAGTCAAGTGATATGCATCGTTCCATGATGTTAAATCAGGCGTTGCTTGAGAGGAAAGCAAAGATTAATGTTTGCTGAAATGTGCAGGAACCCCAAGAAATAAAGAATGAGCAAAAAGTCAAGTGCAAGGAAAGGGGTACTATTGCATCTTTTTGAGAAACCACGGTTTGGTTCACTGGCTGTGAAATAGTTCGATGACTGGTGAAACAACTCTTGGTTCTCAACCCAACATGCTAGGTCGCTGACAAAATACAACGGATGACAGGACTGTTCGTGTTTCTAAATGATGGATGGTCAATGCATTCATGGTTTTGTTATCAGAAAAAGGGCAGTGATACACGATCCATGAGTGGATCAACGGCCAGTCATTTCATTCGACTGACCATTGTTTCCACATGTGGATCCCAAGTACAGTTAAAGTTGTTGGGTCGAAATTTATGTAAAAGAAATAACCCGATCCGACCTAGTTCCCCATCCCCTTTCACCCGAAAACCCTAAACTGTGTGCCACCTTAATTAAACTGGAAGGGAAATCAATTTCCCAACATTTTTGCTACAATTACTCCCTCCATCACTCCTAATACCACTACACTTCTTCACTAAGGCAAACATCGATACTAATTCTCTTGCACACACACATTCATCACAGCAAGCACACAATGTACTCCCTTCTCCACGCCCTCTTTCAAGAAATCCTTGTTCACAAAGGGTAAGCTCAAACTCACACTGACACCTGGATTCTTCTTGAGATAAGAGTGCCTAGGGTTCATGATATCTAAATCAATTTAAAAAACTATGGAGCCCTAGTAGTTACTTTAAATTTTTGTTATTTCATGTGATTAGCATAAGATTTTTTTTTCTTTTGGTTGTGTTAACAAATTGGTTGAAGTAGTGGAAAGGAGGGAGTCCTGATTAAAATTGCAGAGTGGTCAAATCATAGTTGAATTCACTAGCGGTGGATTGATTCCACTAGCAGTGGTTTCACTCTTGGTTCTGACCACCACAGGTAACCCTCAGATGAGGAATTATGAGTCAAAGGATGATCAGTGGTTCAAAACCATGAACGGTCAAGTGACTCATGAAAATTCCACTAAAAGGATGACCCTTATAAGTAGAACTATGAGTCACGGGACGGATACGTGGTTCCAAACCACTCATCGTCAAGTGATTCATGGTTGTGTACAAATAGTAATGACTCAGCAATGCAAGAAACCATTGATGGTTTCACTGGCGGTGGTTTCAAACCACTGTCCGTCGACCAACCAGTCGACTTTCTACACTTGTAAAGTTTTTTGCTTTATATTCTTTTGGTCAAATAACTAATGGTCCTACCTCACAGGTACCATGCCACAAAAGAACAACTCAAAGAAGTCTACAGCAGTAGAGACATAGGCTGCTACTTGAAAAAAATGACAAATTCTAGATGAGTCCTCTGGGTCAAAAGAGAGTGGATACAATGAGATCTACACCATAGAATCTGATACCACTGCAGAGCCTCAGAACACAAGTCAAAGGGAAAAATAGTAGACACAGAGCACCCCTCCCCAGTCTGAAGAGCGTGAGGGTGAGTCTAAGTCATCCTGAAGTAAAAGTGGCATCGGAGATACAAAGCCCGAGGATGCAACAACTTTAGGCAGCAAAGATCAATCGGGGTTTGGGTCGGCCACTGGTAGTGGTAGTGTATATGGAACTAAGAGCCCTAGGAATAAAAGGTTGACAATGATGAACCAATCCCTGTTGTCCCAACTTTCAAAAGCAAAAATTTACAGGTCCGGGAGAATGTGAGATAGGCCATAGAAAGAAATTCTAGATTATATCATGAGGGGTTGGCCGAGAATGACCGAGGGTATCCGAGGAGCTGTACTTTTGAACAAGTTCAGATATTCTTATATCATTGGAGGAGCTTGAAGACATCAAGGAACTGTATGACCACTATGGGTTTGATTGGATGAGTTAGCGGGGCGGGGCTTATAACCATGTCCTTGTTAGTGAGTTCTATAGTGCATATGCAACCACCTTGATGAACTCTTGTGTGAAGGTAAAATATGTGAAAAATCTACCACCTATAAATAATGTACAAGTAAGAGAGGTCCCAGTCGATATCTCCAAAGACACATATAGTATGCGCCAGTACTTTGAATGTACTGAGCATGAGGAATATGCAAAGCTGACTGAATATGTAAACATGCTAAAATACTGGTAACTATTAAAATTGAGCTCAAATGTAGTACACAGGCCGAAAATGTAGTCATGCATAAGAGGATCTGAAATGCAGGAATAATCTAATAACATACTGAAAACTAGAAGTAAACATAAACTTAGGTCCTAATGTTCTTTAATGAAACTAATACTGTGGGAGAGTCTATTAACCGACATAAACAACGTGAGCTAAACATGGAGTCTGATGTATACGCCTCATCAAGAAGACCCAATATACCTTGCCCGAGTATAAAGGCATGACTAATGTGATAATTATTTCTGAGGCCCAACTGAGGGGCTAAATAACCTATGGTGGCAGATAGTTCTAGGACCTTAACGGTACAATGAATCCTGGTCTACCTCAGTGCTAAACACTACTACAAAATAGAATATTAATAGCTTGTTTTAACACTAGAGTCCTGAGTTTCTGTAACACCACAAAATCTGAACCAGCTATTTAGCTCAGAACCTAAAGTTTTCTGAAATTTGTTGGTCATGACGGGCAGCCTCCATGGGCGTCAGAGTCCAGAAGGACCATGAGGTGTGCGGTGGGATTCGACCAACAACTGCCTAGCAGCACCTTTCAGCCAATGAAAGGCCAAGATAGGCGTCGTGGGTATGATGTCACATCGGTGCCCACCGTCGAAATAGTCTAGCGGAATTTTCCCCAGATCCGTCCTTCCTCGATAGGTGGTTGCCACGGGCGTCGTGGTTGCAACAGGCCATGGGGTGCACCATCAAAACCATCCAACAACCCTTCCCTCAGCTGATCTTACCCGACGTCTTGGCCTGATGGGCCGTCATGGTTGCGATGCCCGTCAGGTAGTCCGTTAGGCGGGATTTTCTGCAGCTTCTATTTTAAGTCCTAGGGGTATTTTTGTAATTTCCCACCCTTTTAACTGTAAGTGAAGTAATTTTGGCCACTTTTAGTAGGGTTTCTACACTTATTAGCCTAAGTCATTCATTATTCCCTCATCCACCTACCAAAAGAGGAAAGAATTTCTCCTTCAATCTCCAGGATCAAGTCTTCTTTCTTTTCAATTTCAAGTGAGTTAGCTATAATTAAGGTATGTGGGTATTCAACAATGGGTTCCTCTCACCCTTGTCCCAAAAACCCCCAATTCTTATTTTGAATTATGAACTTGTGAAATTAGGGTTTTGATTTAAATTGGAAAAAGCTTATGAAATCAGTTTCTAAGCATCAATTCATGGTTTCTTATGGTTTATTTATGATCTGATTAAGATTCCTTAATTGGTTTGAAAAGCCCATGCATTAAAGTTGATTTCTAGCATGATTCCCTTGAATTGCATGTTTTCAGGTGAAAGTTTACATGTTTAGATAACATGTCATTATGTATTTATGAAATTTCTTGCCTAATTCTTCAAGTATGAGTTTAAGAAGGAAAAGTATGTTTTGACTTATTGCTATGCTAAGCTTCAAGAACCTATGATATGAGAGTTGCATGATGCCTGATGTGTTTTGATGCTTTTCAACAAGATTCGACATGAGATTGTGCCACTATGAATTTATGAGCTATATGTACATATTTTGGGAGTAATATTTAGCACCGAGTGATGAGGGTTCAATTACCCAAGTCCAAAACTATGTTGCTAGCATAGGTTATGAAGTGCCCTTTGGGCTAATGAGAGTGGTTCCATATCTTGATGTATGCTGTCTTGTGCTTTAGCGGGCATTAGGGAAGCTTTGCCAACTATGGTTATATAGTTTGATATGGTGACTTGTTCCTTGGCACGGTTCAAGTCAGCTTTGCTAACTAGGGTTATATAGTTAGATTTCATGTTGCTTGCATGGTCTAATGTCGGTTATAAGAAACCCCCGTATGAACAATTTTGACTGGTTTAAACTTATGATATCTATTTTGAAGTTTTGACTCTTATCTCATGTTTACCACTCAAGTTATGATATGCACTTATGATATTCCCTTTTTGCATGAACTCTGTTTTAAGTATGTTTTAAGTATGTTTTCATCATATTCATGCATATCTCACATACTCAATACATCATATACTACTGACGCACATTTTGCGATGCATCCTCTTGATGATGTAGATTCAGGTTTCCTCCCTCCGACACGTGGCTAGTCAGTGTCAGCCGTTAAGATCTTATTAGTGAGTCCTCTTCATATGAGGACAAGAGTTATGATTGGCTTTCTTTATGCCCCTTTTTCTTTTTGGATTTACGAGTTAGTTGGGGTCTTGTCCCATCAACTCTTATTTAAGATTTAGATGCTTCAGACATAGCTAGTTTGTATTCTGGATGAGTTCCTTGCAGTTTTTTTTTGGCTATTCCAATTATGGATTTCTATCTTCTCTCTATGTATGCTGCTGCTTTATTTCCTTAAGTTATCTGAGTGTGCAATGGCCAAGGGTTAATATAGGGCACTCATATCCCAGATCCTGTGTTGCATCTAGTGTGTAGCCTCAGGGCGTGACAAACTTGGTATCAGAGTCTCAGGTTCAAGAGTCCTAGGATACTTGAAAGCCGCATCAAGTAGAATCTCTTTCATGTGTATGAAGCGCGCCACACTTATGTGAGGGATGCTATGAGATGTCTTAGAAAAACCTCACTTCTTTCATGATCACATCGTGCTTTAGAGCTTAAATCTAATATCCCTCTAATCCTTTCCTTGTATGTTTCAGATTATTCCTCGACGTGTTATGCCTCACCGAGCCACTCAAAATGTTGCTCCTCTAGTTTTGGCCCCCGAGGTCACGAATAAAGATTTCAGAAATGCCATCCATTTGCTAGCCCATAACATGGCCGCTAAAGCCAACCAACCGGCTCCTATCCCTATCCACCCTCAAGATGGGGTAGCGGCCTGGGTTTATGATTTTGTACGAATGAACCCACCTGAATTTTGGGGTTCGAAAGTGAGTGAGGACCCACTTAGCTTTATTGATGAAGCAAAGAATATCTTTGATGTTATGCAAGTGGGTGATGTTGATTGTGTGGAGCTCGCGTCTTATCAACTCAAGGATATAGCTCATATATGGTTCACGCAATGGAAGGAAGCTAGAGCTAGGGATGAGGTCCCTATGACTTAGGAGTGTTTCTACAGGGCTTTTCTCGATTGGTTCTTTCCTTGAGAGTTGAGGCAAGAGAAGGCTGAGGAATTTGTGGACTTGAGATAGGGGTCGATGTCTGTCCAAGAGTACAGTTTGAAATTCACTCAGTTGTCTTAGTGTTCCCCTTCTATGGTAGCAGAGCCATGTGATCAGATGAGTAAGTTTATCAATGGGGTTTTAGATATGGTAAAGAAGGAGTGTAGGTCCATTATGCTATTGAGTGATATGAATATTTCCAGGATCATGACGCATGCTCACAAGATCGATGGAGACAAGCTTAGGGATGTGGCTAGGGAGAGAAAAAGAGCTAGATCCGAGATTTAAGGTTTTGGCCATCAGAAGTACGGAGGCGGACATTGTTCTTCCTTTCAGAAGAAATCATCAAGCCCCATTCATTCTTCATCTAGTGCCCCTTCTCGGACCTCCAGGCCCTTCCATGATCAGTCCAGTAAAGGTGTAGGCTTTTATTCTCAGAGGAGTGGTGCAAAGGGGCCTTCTTTCCCTGTTTGTACCAAGTGTGGGAAGAGTCATCTTGGTGAGTGTCTAGCTGTTTTGGTATTTGCTTCAAATGTGGTCGGCTGGACATCAAATTAGAGATTGCCCTTTAGCTAAGAAGGGGCAGGGAGGTAGTAGGGCTCAGTCTACCCCAGAAACCCCATGAGGTCGACCAGCCTATCAAGGCACAACTTCTAGTTCTAGTGGTCAATGCCAGAACTGCCTTTATACTATGTCCTCTCGCTAGGACCAGGAAAGTTCACCAGACGTTTTCACTGGTATGTTAAAAGACCCTTTTTCTTGATGTGTATGCATTGTTGGACCCCGGAGCCTCCCTATCTTTTGTGACCCCTTATGTAGCATGCAAATTCGAAATTTGTCCTAAATTTCTTTTAAAACCCTTTTGTGTTTCTACTCCTGTTGGTGAGTCAGTCCTAGCCAAAAGAATCTACCAAAATTTCCCTATCTCATTCCTTCATAGAGTCACTTCAGCGGATTTAGTATAGTTGGATATGACTGATTTTGATGTTATTCTTGGTATGTACTGGTTGTATGCTTGTTATGCCTCGATTGGTTGTCATACTCGAGTTTTTAGTTTCTAGTTTTGAAATGAACCTGTCTTAGAATGGCAAGGTAGTCCCCCTTCCTCGAAAGGTCATTTCATATCTTATCTTAAGGCTAGGAAGATGATTTCAAAGCATTGTGTTTATCATAGTTTGGGTTATGGACACGGAGTCTGGAACCCCATCTCTTCAGTCTATTCCTATTATGAATAAGTTCCCAGAAGTATTTCTCGAGGATTTGCCCAGAGTCCCTCCCGAGCGGGAGATCAACTTTGGGATAAATCTTCTCCCAGATACAAATCCTATCTCTATTCCTCCTTATAGAATTTCTCCCGTGGAACTTAATGATTAAAGGATCAGTTGAAAGATCTTCTTGATAAGGGTTTCATCAGGCCTAGTATTTCTCCATGGGGTGCCCTAGTTTTGTTTGTGAGGAAGAAAGATAGTTTTCTTAGAATGTGTATTGACTACCATCAGTTGATCAATGTCACAATCAAGAATAAGTATCCCATCCCTAGGATTGATGAATTATTCAATCAGCTTCAGGGTGCTAGTTTCTTCTCCAAGATCAACCTTAGATCTGGTTATCACCAGCTTCGGGTTAGAGATTGTGATATTCCGAAGACAATCTTCAAAACTCGGTATGGTCATTATTAATATATTGTCATGTCTTTTGGTCTAATGAATGCTCTTACAACCTTTATGGATTTGATAAACCATGTGTTCAAACAATATTTGGATATGTTTGTAATTGTTTTCATTGATTATATCCTTATATACTCTCAGAGTAAGGAGGAGCATGCAGACCATTTGAGAGTTATGTTGCAAACTCTCAAGGATCGACGGTTATTTGCTAAGTTTAGCAAGTGTGAGTTATGGATGTAGTCTATTGCTTTTCTGGGTCATATTATGACTAGAGATGGTATTCGGGTTGATTCCCAAAAGATTGAGGTAGTAAAGGACTGACCTAGACCCACTTCCCCGTATGATATTAGGAGCTTTTAGGTTTTGGCTGGTTACTACAGGAGATTTGTGGAAAGATTTTCTTCCATTACTGCCCCTTTGACTCGGCGACTCAGAAGAAGGTTAAGTTTTAGTGGTCGGATCTATGTGAGAAAAACTTTCAGGAATTGAAGACGAGATTGAGCACAACTCCAGTGTTGGCTCACCCGAGGGCCTAAATGACTTTGTTGTGTATTGTGATGCTTCTAGAATTTGTTTGGGTTGTGTTTTGATGCAGCATGGTAAAGTGATTGCTTATGCCTCTAGACAACTTAAGATCCATGAGAAGAACTACCCTACTCATGATCTTGAGTTATCAGCCGTGGTTTTTTCTTTGAAGATTTGGAGATATTACTTGTATGGTGTACATATGGATGTTTTCACCGATCATAAGAGTCTTCAATATGTGTTCACTCAGAAGGAATTGAATCTGCATCAAAGGAGGTGGCTTTAGCTTCTTAAGGATTATGATATGAGTGTGCTTTACCACCTGGGCAAGGCAAATGTTGTAGCGGATGCACTTAGTAGATTGTCTATGGGTAGTGTGTCTTCAGTCGAAGAAGGGGAGAAGGAATGGTTAAGGAGGTTCACAGGCTTGCTCGGCTGGGAGTTCACCTTATGGACTCAATAGAAGGTTGTGTTATTGTTCAGAATGGTTTCGAATCATCCTTGGTAGATGAAGTGAAGGCAAAGCAAGACAGTGATCCTATTTTGCTTCAGCTAAAGGGTGCAGTCCATCAGCAAAGGGTTGAGGTTTTCTCCCAAGGGGGAGATAGTGTGCTTCAAAATCAGGGTCGATTGTGTGTACCAGATGTAGATAGGTTGAGGCAACAGATTCTGACTGAGGCTCATAGTTCCAAATATTCCATTCATCCTTGTGCCACAAAGATGTACCGTGATCTATGGGAAGTATATTGGTGAAATGGTATGAAGAGGGACATAGTCGATTTTATAGATAAGTGTCCCAACTGTCAGCAAGTAAAGGTAGAGCATCAGCGACCGGGTGGCATGATTCAGGATATTGACCTTCCTACTTGGAAGTGGGAAGCGATCAATATGGACTTCATCACTGGGTTACCTTATACTCGAAGGCAACATGATTTCATTTGGGTTATTGTCGATCGGATGACTAAGTCATCCCACTTCTTGGCTGTTAAGACTACAGATTCAACAAATGATTATGCCAAACTCTATATCCGGGAGATTGTACGATTGCATGGTGTTCCTTTGTCTATCATTTCAGATAGAGGTACTCAGTTTACCTCCTAGTTTTAGAGATTGTTTCAGAGAGGTCTTGGTACTCAGATGAAGCTTCGCATAGCTTTTCACCCACAAATGGATGGCTAGGCAGAGCATACTATTTAGACTTTGGAGGATATGTTGAGAGCTTGTGTGTTTGATTTCAAAGATAATTGGGACGATCACTTACCTCTTATCGAGTTTGCCTACAACAACAACTTTCACTCTAGCATCCATATGGCTCCGTATAAGGCACTTTATGGTCAGAGATGTAGATCTTCTATTGGTTGGTTTGAGGAAGGTGAGGTAGCTTTGATTGGCCCATATTTGGTTCGTGAGACTATGGAGAAGGTTAAGCTTATTAAGGAAAGATTGAAGACAACTCAGAGTCGACATAAATCATATGCGGATGTGAGTAGAAGAGAGTTAGAATTTCAAGTTGATGATTGGGCTTTTCTGAAGGTGTCACCCATGAAAGGTGTGATAATATTTGGCGAGAAAGGGAAGCTTAGTGCCTGTTTTGTAGGTCTTTATTACATTTTGAGGAGAGTTGGTAGCATTGCTTATGAGTTGGATTTGCCATCAGATTTAGAAGCAGTTCATCCAGTTTTCCATGTTTCGATGTTAAGAAGTGTGCTGGTGATCTTACCTTGATTGTTCCTTTGGAAGATGTGAGTGTGAAGGATAACCTTACGTATGAGGAAGTTCCTGTGGAGATTATTGATCGTCAGATTTGGAGGTTGAGAAACAAAGAAGTTGCTTCGGTAAAGGTCTTTTGTAGAAATCAGTTAGTTGAGGGAGCTACTTGGAAAGCAGAAGCAGCCTTGAAAGCCAAGTACCCTCATCTCTTTCCTTCCGATCCAGGTTCAGCTTGAGGTATTAGTTTCCTCCTTAGTATTCCCCTCCGAACCTATTCCACTAGTTTTCTCATGATTCTAGTATGTTTTAAGTCAAAAAGATCAATTTTCATGTTATCCTTGAGTTTTCATGTTCTAAATATGTGGCTGGGCTGTTTTCTCCCCAGTTTTTGTTTTTAGTCTTCATTCAAGGATGAATGATCCCAAGGGGGAGATATTGTAACACCCAAAAATCCAAAATAGTTTTTTAGCTCAGAACACAAAGTTTTCTAAAATTTATTGGTCACAACGGGCAGCCGCCACGGGCGTCGGAGTCCCGACAGCCCATGGGGTGTGCCGTGGGAATCGACCAGCGGCTGCCGAGCAGCACCCTTTTAGCCGATGGGCAGACATGATGGGAATCATGGGTATGATGTCCCGTCGGTGCCCACTATTGAAATGGTCCAGTGGAATTCTCCCCACACCCCCCTTCCTCGACGGGCGGTCAGCACGGGTGTCGTGGTTTCTATGGGCCATGGGACGCGCCATCAAAACCATCCAGCAATGCTTCCCTCGTCTCATCTTACCCGATGTCTTGTCCCGACGGGCCATCATGGGCGCGACACCCAGGGCTATTTTTGTAATTTTCCACCCTTTTAACTCTTAAATGAAGTTGTTTTGGCCACTTTTAGCAGGGTTTCTACCCTTATTAGCCTAAGTCATTCATTATTCCCTGATCCACCTTCTAAAAGAGGAATGAATTTCTCCTTCAAGCTCCAAGTCTCAATCTCCAAGATCAAGTCTCATTTCTTTTCAATTTCAAGTGGATTAGCTTCAATCAAGGTATGTGGGTATTCAACAATGGGTTCCTCTCAACCTTGTGCCCAAAATCCCCAATTCTTATTTTGAATTATGAACTTGTGAAATTAGGGTTTTGATTTAAATTAGGAAAAGCTTATGAAATCAATTTCTAAGCATCAATTCATGGTTTCTTATGGTTTATTTATGATCTGATTAAGATTCCTTAATTGTTTTCAAAAGCCCATGCATTAAAGTTGGTTTCTAGCATGATTCCATTGAATTGCATATTTTCAAGTGAAATTTTACAAGTTTAGATAACATGTCATTATGTATTTATAAAATTGCTTGCCTAATTCTTCAAGTATGAAGTTAAGAAGGAAAAGTATGTTTTGACTTATGGCTATGCTAAGCTTCAAGAACCTATGATATGAGAGTTGCATGATGCCCGATGTTTTTTCATGCTTTTCAATAAGATTTGGCATGAGATTGTGCCACTATGAATTTATGAGCTATATGTACATGTTTTGGGAGTAATATTTAGCACCGAGTGATGAGGGTTCGATTACCCAGGTCCAAAACTATGTTTCCAGCGTAGGTTAAGAAGTGCTCTTTGGGCTTATGAGAGTGGTTCCACATCTTTATTTATGGTGTCCTGTGCTTTAGCGGGCATTAGGGTAGCTTTTCCAACTAGGTTTATATAGTTGGATATGGTGACTCGTTCCTTGGCACGGTTCAAGTCAGCTTTGCTAACTAGGGTTATATAGTTAGATTCCATGTAGCTCGCATGGTTTAATGTCGGTTATAAGAAACTCCCGTATGAACATTTTTGACTTGTTTAAGCTTATGCTTTCTATTTTGAAGTTTTGACTCTTATCTCATGTTTACCACTAAAGTTATGATATGCACTTATGATATTCCCTTTTTTCATGAACTCAGTTTTAAGTATATTTTAAGTATGTTTTCATCATATTCATGCATATCTCACATACTCAGTACATCCTATAGTACTGACACACATTTTGCGCTGCATCCTCTTGATGATGCACATTCAGGTTTCCTCCCTTGGACACATGGCTAGTCAGTGTCAGCCGTTCAGATCTTATTGGTGATTCCTCTTCATATGAGGACCAGAGTTATGATTGGATTTCTTTATGACCCTTTTTCTTTTTGGATTCATGAGTTAGTTGGGGTATTGTACCATCAACTCTTATTTAAGATTTTGAGGCTTCAGACATAGCTAGTTTGTATTCTGGATGAGTTCCTTATAGACTTTTTTTTTGGCTATTCCAATTATGGATTTCTATCTCCTCTATATGTATGCTTCCGCTTTATTTTTTTAAGTTATCTGAGTATGTTATGGCCAAGGGTTAATCTAGAGCACTCATGTCCCAAATCCTGTGTTGCGTCTATGAGGTAGCCTCGGGGTGTGACAGTTTCTGAGTCAGAACTATACTGGTCTTAAATCTCTATTTTTTTGAAATGCTGCAGTAGAATGAAAACTAGCTAAATTCTTCTTTTAAACTCATACTGATAATCTAGGTTGAATTTTGAAGGAAATCTAATACTTTAGAAAATCCTACAATTTTGGGCTAAATTCTTGATTTGTCAAGTTATGGTGAAAACTCATGCAAATCATTAAAACATATTCCAATACGTATATGGTAGGATATAAATCATGTGAGAATCATAAAAACTATATTCTAGAATGATTTGCATAATTGGGTAGGAACCCTAGTTCCTAAATTCTTGGAAAAACACTGTAAAAAGCTGAGAGTTTTTGGCATAAGGGTGGACTAGACCCTTACTGAATACCCACATACCTGGTAGAAGATGATTCTTAAATCAATGAAGGAGTTCTGAGGCTTTGGAGAAGGAAGCCCTAGGTTGAACATGGAGAAGAACGCTCATTTTTCTAACTTGAGAGAGAAACTGGCTTGTTCTAAGAAAATTGCTAAAAAATAACTATGAAAATACCATAGGGTCCTATTTATAGGCAATTCCAAAATAAATCTGGATGGTTTCAGAAAAGGAAAGATGCGTCTGACAAATGGTTACCAAAATGGTCAATTTTGTCTAATAACAAATCGTTCCCGTGGCTGTTGTAACTTTGAAATTTCAAATGCTCTCTGGTTTTGACAATGCCCCAAGAAATAGACCATTTTCACAAATAATGGTCTATTTTTCTGTACATTTTCTATTCTACCGGTCTTCATCCCATCCATAGAAACTGACAGTGCTACAGTAAAATACCCATAAATTTTTACTCCAGACTTGGATTAATGCACGATTAGTGGAGTTGGAAAGAACACTCGAAGAACATTAATTTTGTGGGTACTAGGACACCTAACTCTTCAAATTCTAGGAGTTATGATTGTTTGAACTTGATCCTTGAAAAATCTTGTACTAAAACTCAATCGGTAAGGAAGCTTTAAACTCAACTTTGAGCTAGAGGTTCTTTATGACCCTAATTCATATATAATACACCTACAAAACATAAGAATAGGTTTTAATACTTAGATACATAGAAAATCTATCTAGTTCAGGTCTAACAACATATGAAGAATGGTTCGGATATTGTCTTAGAATTTTTGTGGTGCTACACTCCTCTACTGTACCCATAGAGATTGATCAAAAAGGCTGAGGAAGGTAAATATCGCAAGTTTATCTCTATGCTAAAACAACTTTCAGCCAATATTTCTTTGGTCAAAGCATTGGAGCAGATACCTGGGTATGCAAAATTTATGAAGGATCTAGTGACAAAGAAGAGAATTGTGAGTTTTGAGCCAGCTGATAATTTGCACCACTATAGTTCAATAGCCTGCTGTTCTCTTATGCAGAAAAAAAAAGGATCTTGGAGCTTTCACTATTCCATGCACAATCGTAGTATTCTATTTTACAAAAGCTTTTTGTGATCTGGGTGCTAGTATAAATCTTATGCTATTGGCAGTGTTCAGAGAGTTGGGCTTTGGCGCCTCTTAACCGACTAAAATATGGCTTCTTATGGGAGATTGCATAGTGAAAAGGCCAATGGGTATTCTCAATGATGTACTTGTAAAGGTTGAGACCTTCATCTTCCTTGTAGACTTTGTGATCCTCGACTGTTAGGTATATTTTAAGGTCCCCATCATCATGGGATAACCATTCCTTGCCATTGGACGTTCATTAGTTGACTTGGAGACTAGTTAGATAAAATTCATACTTAATAATGAGGTAGTCACTTTCAATGTCTGCCAGTCAATGAAGCTCCATGATGACATGTGAGTAGTATCAGTTATTGATGTGGTTGATGAGAAGCAGCTAATAGTGACTGTTGAGGAGCGACTTAGTGTTGAAGCACTTGCAACCGTTATTATGAATTTTGACGAATACGATATTGCTGAATATGATGATACGGTAGAAGCACTTGCCAGTATGGGGTCTTATTCTTATGCTTCGAAAAAGCTTGATTTGGACCTAAAGATTGACAAACACCACCATCTAGGACTTCTATTGAGGAGCCTCTGGTTTTGGAGCTCAAAGCACTTCTTTCCCATCTTTGATATGTGTTCCTATGAGCCAATGACACCTTGCCAGTTATTATTGTTGCAGACATAGATGAAGGGTAGGCTGAAGGTTTAGTTTCTATCTGAGAAAGTTCAAGAGGGCCATTGGGTGGTCCATTACATACATCATTGGCATTTCACCAGGTATATGCAGACACAAAATTCATCTTGAGCCAGATTATATTTCTAGTATTGAGAACCATCATAGGTTGAATAACCCTATGCAAGAAGTTTTAGTAAAGGAGATCATTAAGTGGTTGGATGAAGGCATGGTTTATCCTATTGCAGACAACAAATGGGTGAGCCCAGTTCAGTGTATGCCAAAAAAGTTGGAATCACTGTGGTTCCAAATGCTAAGAATGAGTTGATTCCAATGAGGCCAGTCACAAGCTGGTGTGTATGCATGGACTACAGAAAGCTGAATTGTTGGACTGAGAAAAATCATTTTTCAATGTCATTCATGGATCAAATGTTAGATTGTCTTGCTGGTAGAGGATGGTATTGTTTTCTTTTTGGTTATTCTGGACACAATCAGATTTTGATTGCTCCTGAAGACTAAGAGAAAACCACTTTCACCTGTCCATATGGGACATTTGCTTTGAAGAGGATGCCATTTGGGTTATGCAATGCACCAACGACATTTCAGTGATGTATGATGCCAATTTTCTCAGATATAGTGGAGGACACTATTGAGGGTTCATGGATGATTTTTCTACAGTTGGTGTCTCTTTTGATGATTGTTTGGCTCACTTGAGTTGTGTGCTGAAAAGATGTGAAATGCAACTTAGTGATTAATTGGGAGAAGTGTCACTTCATGGTTAAATAAGGTATAGTGCTTGGCCATCGGATCTCCAAGGAAGGTATTGAGGTTGACTAAGCGAAGATAGAGGTGATTGAAAAATTGCCTCCTCTAGTTTCTGTGAAAGGTATCCAAAGCTTTATGGGGCATGCTGGTTTCTACCGTAGGTTCATAAAGGACTTCTCTAAAATTTCACATCCTTTGTGCAAGTTGTTGAATAAGGAGGTTAAGTTTGTATTTGATGATGCATGCCTAATGGCATTCGAATGCCTCAAGCAAAAGTTGGTCTCTCATCAATTATTGTTATGCCTGACTAGTCCCAGCCTTTTGAGGTTATGTGTGATTTTAGTGGAGTGGTGCTAGGAGAAGTTCTAGGGCAAAGACGTGAGAATATTCTTCATCCCATCTACTCTGCTAGCAAAGCACTTAATGCTGCTCAAAAGAACTATACTATGACAGAACAAGAGTTGCTTGTTGTGGTCTTTGCATTCAAGAACTTCAGATCTTATTTGCTTGGCACTAAGGTGATTGTGTACACTGACCATGCAACTTTAGGTACCTTATGGCAAAGAAGGAAGTGAAACCTAGATTGATTAGATGGGTGCTCCTA
Source organism: Jaltomata sinuosa (assembly GCA_003996215.1). NCBI lineage: Eukaryota > Viridiplantae > Streptophyta > Magnoliopsida > Solanales > Solanaceae > Jaltomata > Jaltomata sinuosa. The sequence goes on along the minus strand of QJPP01007201.1, from coordinate 20,964 downwards.
CTACCAGAATTTAACTTTGAGATCAAGGACCGAAAGGGTACAGAGAATCAGGTAGCAGATCACTTGTCTAGGTTTCAGAAAGAAGTGATGTTGAAGCTGAAAGATGAGTTACAGATTGATGATAATTTCCTAGGCGAGCAAGTTTTAGCTTCCTCCCAAGATCTGATTCCATGGGTTGCAGTCTTTGTTAAATATTTGGCAAGTGATGTGGTGCCTCCTGATATATCTATCCACCAGCAAAGAAAGTTTATGTCTGATGTTAAGAAATTCTTCAGGGAGGAGCCATTCCTATTTCGTGTATATGCTGATACCATGATTCATAAATGCGTGCCGAAGGCTGAGATGATGGAGATATTAGAAGCTTGTCATTCATCCCCTATTAGGGATATCATAGTGGCTGTTTTAATCCTTTTCGGTAAGGACTTGGAAAACATGGCCTTATTTATTGAAAAAAGAGTTCGTTTCGAAAATCTAAGTTGAAGTTCAAAACATTTTCTCAATAATAAAAGCAAGAGTCGCCACTTAGTTTTTATAAGGTAAAAACTAAGAAAAACTTATAAAGGATTTTAAAACCCCAAAAAAAATAAAGGTTTCAAAATCGAGAGATTAAGGGAAGGGTTGAAGTTAATACTCTTGGAAGGGTGTTAAGGCACCAAGAGTATCCGCTAACTCGCGATTGCCCGGGCTTGTTAAAAAAACTAACTTGTTGACTAACTTTTGAAAAGGGATTGATTTTTGTATGAAAACATTTTGTTTTTAGAAAGAATTGATTTTAAAGAAGATTGTTACGAAAGAGTCATTTTATAAAAGACAATATATGGAAGAGTTCATTTTTATACATAGGGAAAACAGAGTTTACATTTAAAGAACAACAATAATTAACATAAAAAATGTTTAAACAAAAATTTTGATTTCGTTTGGGGATAATTTAGCTAAGTTTTACCAAGTCGGTCCAAATTATACAAACAAACTAATCAACTAAGTAACAAGAAGACATAATTAAAATATGTTAATCCTGTCCTAATACAAGTGTGTGGGCCCCCTTTAGGCCTACCGCCGTTTTCACTTTGGACTTAGTCCACTTTTCATCTTTTAGCCCTTTGGGCTACTGCTGCTGCTGAATCTCATGGGCTTGGCCCATTTTTATTTATTCAGTCCATTTGGACTATTCTGCTGATTTAGCGCTTGGGCTTGGCCCATTTTCTTCTTCAGCTGCTTCTCCTTATTTTCAACAACTCGGACCTTTTTGGTTTAATCAAGCTGGACCAAACGGACAGTGTTGGGCTAGCCAAATGGAAGATGCAAGGAGGAATTTTGGGAGTCCAATTGGACTCCCCCAGATTTTAGACATAGAAAGTAAAGAAAATAAGGATTAGCACATATTTTAAGTAAGTTTAGTAAGAGTAATTAAGCATTATACAAATTTCATACTTAAAGAAAATATTTACCAATACACACAGGGATTCATACAGAGTTAAAATATATGAAACAAGGATATTTAGACAATAAAATCACAATCTTTATCACTTAAGACATATACTTACAAGACTTCAAATTTCAACAAAAACTCATGAAGGCCATTCCTTTTTCCAGAACTCAAAAGGGATAAGAGGTTGATTCAAACAAAGCATGTATAATCAGATGCACAAATTTGAAGAGAAATGGTATCACAGAGGCACAAGTCATATACTCAGCACATTTAACCATTCTTAATGTCTAGACTTGGGAGTGTATTATGATAAAATACAGACTTGAGTCACATAAAAGACTTCTATGATCACGAAAGTAGCACAATTCGTTCAACAGGGAAGATTTACTTCAATATCACATATCACCAAATGGAAATAAATTAGAAGAAAACAAGAAAGCTAGACAGATTTTAGACATCAATTGCTAGTGTAACTAGGTGAAAGTCACATGAGAGTACAAGGGAGGGATATATAAGAAGGATGTTATCATGGTAGAGACCAAAATCATTTCACATTCCATACATGTAATATACAAAGCAGGCAGTGAAGTAAATATCTTGATGAAGATGAAACAGAGGAACCTACAGGGGTGAGGAGCATGCCATGAGGGGACATGCCTCACCTCTAGCTCCTAATCAAAATAGAACTTTCACACACAACAACACAGAGTTCAGATTTTAAGACTTAGTCTTAAGAAAATTCTAATCCATGATTAATAGGCTCACATATAGTCATTTAACATGATCAAATCATTAAAGGAAAAGGGGAAGGGAATAGGGTAGAAAATAGGGAAATCAGGGGAAAAGGAGATGAGAGTTGAACAATGATAACCACTCTAACAGCAAGTCTAAGCTTATAGCATTTTCATGTCACAAACAAAGAATTATATAGAATTCATGAAGCTTTTAACAGGTCACAATGTTCAGAGATTAATACACATAATAACTTTAAACATAAGTGAATGACACGATAACTTAACCAATTCATATGCATAAGACCATTTTTAATATAAGCAAGATAGTGAAGGGAAAGGGGAAGAGTAAAGCAAAATCAATGACAAGTTGAAGGAAATAGGGGAAACAGGAGGGGGTTGAGCATTCTTATATCAGTAAACAAGTATAAAATACATGCTCATAGTATTTACATGTCATACAGTTTAAACAAAACCAGTGTAACTATGGAAAATCAGTACTCAAAGTTCACCTAAACATCACCCTAAACATGAGAAAATAACACTTAGTAATTCATGTATACAAGTTGATATCACACATAGCAAGAAACAGTAAAGGGAAAGAAGAAAACAGGACAAGAGTAAGGCCAAAGAAACTAAGGGTAAGCAGGAGAGGGTCAAGTGTTTATTAACGAACCAAACCAATTCTAAATTCCAACAACAAATTCATACTCATTTAGATATCACATAGGTCGAACAAAGTTAGTAAAAAACCATGAGATTTACTAAGAGAAATCAGTGTTCCAAGTTAACCTAAACATGAGAGGATAACACTAGGAAGAATCAATAGGCAAAATGGGGGAATGATCATGGCAAAGGGGTTGGGGAAAAAACAAGAGAAAAATCAAACATTTCATGAACAAAACAAGACAGGTTTTACATCATAGCATTCACATCATTTAGCAACAAATTTGACTACAAATTTGCACTTACATCTACTGTTCTAACAAATCAAACACAGCCAGTGGAGACCCTGATATTTCTAAATGAAATCACTACTCAAACTTACCATAACAACAGTCTAAAATCAAAACACATATCCTTAAGCTAACAATCAAGACCAGAAATCCAGATTTACTCGACTTGAACATTACATAATGTAAAAAGGAAAAGAAAACAGTAAAGAGAAGAGGGTGAGGGGTATACCTTTTTTAGGGCAGCAACTTGTAACCTTGAACCTCACTGGAAAGTCTCACCACCACCGGATTAGTAGCAAACTCGTTAGAACTCAAATTTTTAGTGTTTATTTTCCAAGCTAGCTGACCGGTTTCGTGAGGTTAGAGAATCAATTCTCCAGAACCCCCAATATTTCCCAAAATCAGCTGCCTCACATGCAGCAAAGAGGGGGCTATTTATAGGGGTTTTGTGGTCGAAAATGGGGGGAAATCGGAGGGTAATCTGGGGATTTTTAGCTGAGGAATTTGAAATTCCTTTTGCTGGATAATGTTCACAGGAAAGGTAGTGTACGAGATCGTACAAATTTTCACTGCATCACGCAGAGAAATTGCCACCTAGCCATCCTTGGGAGCTTCTGGATGTTCCTAGCATGATTTTGACAGAGAAAAAGGGATGGCGTTTGGGAATGCTAGGAGGGTTAAGCATTGTGAAACCGTTGTTACAGCCGTGAACGAGTAGCGGCGTTAGGGTTTTGGTTGTTGAGAGAGAAAGATGAAGAAGACAAAGTGAAAAGGGAGGTGAGGTGGTGTGTTATTGTACGAGGCACATTGTCTCGTACAACGCATCCTTTCTGGGAAAATGGAGACACGCGAGGCGCGTTGGTGGAGATATTGAGGAGAGAAATATAGGTGGTGGGTATATTGTTATGAGTGTATATATGCACATAAGTTGATATGAGGTGAAATATAGGAGTGGGCTGGGTATGGGTCGTTTGGTATTGGGCTGAGGGGATATTGGGGTGAGAGGAGAGAAAGAGGAACATAAGGGAGTTGGGTTTGTAAATTTTTGGCCCAAATGGGTCGGCTGATATGGGGGTCTATAAGGTGGTTTATGTTTTGGCCACATTTTGCAAAATGTGGCCACTTTTAAATTAAAGGGGTAGCCAAATTGGTAGGAATTAGAAAATATTCGGCAAGGATTTAAATGGTATTAAGGAAATGGGCTAGAATAGAAATAGAGATGAATTAATTACAATCAACCTCGAGATTCCTTAAATTTAAAAAAATTGAAATAATTATTGTATTTAACACATAATTACCTGTTTAAACAAATTATGAAATTAATTATTTAATTAATCTCTAATTTGAAATAATTTGGAGAAAAATCAAATGTTTAATTTCTTAAAAGGATTTTCTTGTGAAATTAAACTCTAAAATAATTCTTTAAGTAAACTTATATAAATCCCACATAATTAAATATGAAAGATATAAATTGTTACTCAAGACTATTATAAAGCTGACTTGAAAAATATTTTATCCCTTTTTACAAAACAATTATTTCAAAAATTGTTTAAAATTCAAAAGGCTCAAGATTAATTCGTAATGTAGAGGGTTAAAATTGGGTTTCAACAACTGCCCCTCCCTTTGGGTAGGGTGAGTGTAATGAACCCTGGGCAAAGGGATTTGACGTTCCCAATTTTTATTTGACCACAAGTCCATCCTCAAGAGGTGGTTGGTTTTAGCATGAATTTCAAGGAATCATGGCCGAACTCTGGTATTGAGTATCCTACATATCTCAGGTTACATGAGAATTCAGTCCACTTGTAGTTCAAGATGCTTGATTTTACGCACGATTTTTGAGGAATTCCAAACTTTCCCAGTTTCAGAGTACGGAGAGACCGAAAAGCTGGGAAGTAGGAGGATTTGGGAGAGTTAGGAATGCAGCCGAGTTTTTATCATAGAGCCCACCTACATATACAAGGACTCAGGGAATCAGGCCACTTGTAGTTTGACTTAATCGGTGGAAAAGGTAATCTTTATGTTAAGACGACCTTTGGCTCTGGATGAGTGACGAATAAGTTGAGCTATAGAAAATAGGCTTGTAACCTCTCAACTATGAATGTGGTGCACTTCACACCCATAATTAAGATTTTACCTGGACATAATTTCCAAAGCTCGAGGTGTATCATCACCGGGATTTGAAAAATAAAAGGAAATTTGCTAGCGTGAGTTCAGAAAATACTCCGGGGGCAAACTAAGACCTAAAGATAGGAAATACCCACATGCCTTCTAATAGGGGTGTGGTTTGATGGTGGTGGTGAGTTGTTCCTCAGTTCGTGTCCAAATAGTTTGATATCCCTCTCCGAACTGTGTCACAAGTTGTTGTTAAGAAAAAGTTCCACGTTGTGATGCGTCCTTTTTGTTTTTGGTGTAGTCCGCACCTGTGGTTTTGCTTTGAGAATTTCATCCTTCTCAGATTCTCTCGACAATATCTTGAAACCAAACGGTTAGTAGTAACAGAATTCAGCAAAGAGAGATAGCGTCGTACCTCATTTTTCTTTATCTGTTGTTTTCTAAGGAAGACGACGTCCTTTCCTGTATCTGTTTTAGGAAATGGCCGCTTTCATGACAGTCAAACATGATAGCCTTCTTGGCTATCGGATAAGAATGCTTGTGTAGCATTTTTGAATGATGACGACCTTTTTGATTGTTTAAGGGCATTCTGTTGAATGCGATAGCCTTCTTGGCTTTTGGCAGTGGCCTTTTGCATATGTCTTTGGGGTAAATCTCGAGTATCTTTCGCATCGACATGAATAACAGATATTCTTTGGATCGTCACGCTTTGGGTAATCTAGCGTATCATCCAATTTTGGATAGAGGTGGCTTACAGATGCCTTTAATTTGGCAGCTTTCGAGTAATCTTGCACATTATTCGACTTTTGATAGAGGCGGCTTACAGATATCCTTTGAATTTCTAGTTTTTTGGGTAATCCTGCACTTTTATCCGATCATGGATGTGACACGACCTACAAATTTCCCTCAAATTACTAGCCTTTGGGTAGTCCTGCACAATATCAACGTGGATATGTCGCGGCTTATAGATAACCCTTGGACCATCCATATTTGGTAGTCTTGCACTTTACCAAATTTTGTATATTGTTGCGACTTATGCATTACCTTTGGACTTTCAATCTTTAGGTGATCTTGCACACTATCCGATTTTAGATATCGTTGCGGCTTACAGATAACTCTTAGTTCTGTCGAGTTTTGGGCAATCTTGTACACTATCCAGTTTCAGATATCACTGTGACTTATAGATGACCTTTGACCTTTGAATGTTGGAAAATCTAATTCATCGTCCGATTTGGGTAGAGGCGACTTACAGGTATCCCTCAGATAATAATCTTTAAACCTTGACGACAGGTGGTATATAACAACATCTTCTGGCTATTGATGCTTTCAAATAAAGGTGCATAAAATATCCTTGACGTCAGACTGCTCCACTTTATACAATATGGGACATAAATATGCTAGATTCCAGACTTGGCATAATAAATGATAATGATATCCTCAACTTCAGACTCTTTTGCCTCACGTAATTTTGGATATAAGCATGCTGCATGCCAGATTTGGCATAATGAATGAGGATAATGATAATGATATCCTCAACGTCAGATCCTTTCATCTCACGCAATTTAGGATATAAGCATGCTGAGGTCGATCTTGCGCAGGTAGTGCGAATTGGGGATGCCTAACGAATGTCATCCTCTTTGAAGCTAGCTGGCAGAGGGACATAATCTTCGCAGGGGATGTGTATCCAGGATATATGATTATGATGGTCTTCTTGATATGCAAATATGAATGGACCTCTCGGCATGGTCCTCTTGACATGGCCCTCTTGGCATGAAAATGTGAATTACCCTCTCGGCATGGTCCTCTTGACATGGACCTATAGGCATGCAAATATGAATGGCCCTCTCGGTATGAAAATATGAATATCCCTCTTGGCATGGTCCTCTTGACATGTCCCTCTTGGCATGAAAATATGAATGGCCCTCTCAGCATGAAAATATGAATGGCCCTCTCGGCATGGTCCACTTGACATGGCCCTCTCGGCATGCAAATATGAATGACCTTGCGATACAATGCCATACAATATGATGCAACACAATATAATATGATGCAATGCGATATGTTATGATATGATGTGGCATGATGTTGTTCCATGTGATGCAATATGGTGCAATGTGATGCAATGCAGCATGATGCTATGTGTCATGGTGTAATATGAATGCAAAATGTGATGCCATGTAGCGGTGCATGATGCAATGTCCCATAGGGAAGTCATGAAAAAATCACCTCTTGGAATTTGTGTTGACTCTTTTGTGTGTACCTGCGCTCAAAGCAAATGGTCAGTAGACACAATGCCGCTTTTACTAGCGACTACAGTCAAAATTTTAAAGAATTTAAAGACAGCGTCTATGAAGCTGATAAAAATAATTTTGTTTAAAATGAAAGCAAAATGGTTGTGCCTGCTTTCAGGGACAGTCATAAATACTGCGTTTTTGAACATTGTCTGTTCGGGGTGATTCTTGACCCGCCAGGAATTGGTGGAGAGTGCTGCGCTCTTTTGTTTGTTGCCCCCAATTTGAAGATGATCGAAATGTCCTGGTCCCTTTAGGGACTTAAGAACGTTGTCAGTTTCTCTTTATCTGGTAGTTTATGTTAACTACCAGAAAGTCCATTTGCTTTGGGGACTTTTGCCTCTTTGGCTTCTTTCTGCTGTTTTGGGCTCTTCTCACAAAATCTCAAAGCATCTGGTGTTGTTACGTTTCTTTGAGTGTGAGACTGTTTTTCTTATGTAATTTTGGGAATAACCTGCATCCACAAAAAAATTGTTAGTTTTGTCGAAACTAGTTTGTGTTGACCTCCTTCGGTCTTCTGCTCATGGTTTTGTCTTCTCCATATGCTTTCCAATCTAGGGTACTTGTCACCCTCGACTCAACCCGGACCAAGGTAGAGATAAGACAAAATCACATTAAAGGAGTAAAACTAATCTTTGTAAATATTTTTCAAACAAGTTCTTTGGAAAACAAAGAGTTTAAAGAGGATATGTTTTGGAAGTGTCTGTGCCTGTCATGTCATGTACTAGTTCAACGAACGTCCTTTACTCGAGGTCTTGATATTTCTTACATACTGCTGGAGGACTACGTAGGTCCTTCGTCGTCCTAGCTGGGGAACTTGAAAGAAGATTTTCAAGAAATCTATCATACCCGGGGATTAATCCATATAGGACTGGGGATTAATCCAAATCTCATTCCATTGGCAAGAGACTTGAGACTTTGTGGGGATTATGAGATTCTTTCTCGATATTCGCGTTGGTTGCTCTTTGGCATATTCTGTATTCTTGCTGGGGAACTCTTCGGAGTCTAACTCTCTTCGTCTTCTGAAATTTTGAGATTTCTTTCTAAAAAATTCTTCCACTGTTTCTATTTTCTGCGCGATACGAATGAACCATTGTGGCATTTACGTATCTACAAGAATTCTCTTATTTCGTTGACAACATCCTTTATCTTATGAATTTTTGAGATTCCTTTCTCAATAATTCTACCCCAGTTTCCATTTCCTGGGGTGATATGACCGAACCATTGTGGCATTTACGTATCTACAAGAATTCTTTTTTTTCATTGACAACGACCTTCATCTTCTGAATTTTTGAGATTCCTTTCTCAAAAATTCTGCCCCAGTTTCCATTTCCTGGGGTGATATGACCGAACCGTTGTGGCGCCTATGTATCCCATTGAGGCAGAAATAAGGTTAAATGCAGTTCCCATAGTCGAAGTGGGAGAATGATGGAAATAACTAAAGGGCTTACTGAGGCCGACACAGGCCGCCTACGTATCTCATTTTTGAGAATTCAGGTCAAACGTAGTTCAGGATAAGGGAAGGGAAAGATAGATCTTCCTAAGGGGTTGACCGAAGCCGACACATGCCACCTACCTATCTCATTCTTGAGAATTCAGGTCAAACGTAGTTCGTATATAGAGAATAGGGGATATTTTAAGCTTTTACTAAGCATAAAATGATTACAATCAGGAAATGCGATTACAAGGAAAGGAAATTAAAGGAAAACTATCCCTAAACAAAGTATCTCTTCACAGCATCAGAATTGATTGATTTGGTCCACACTTGACCATTCATTTCGGATAGGATCAGAGCTCCTCTGGATAACACTTTCTGGACGACATACGGGCCTTAACAATTGGGTGCAAACTTTCCTTTGTATTCCTCCTGGTAGGGAAAAATGCGCTTGAGAACCAGTTGTCCTATGGCAAACATGCGAGCTCTTACCCTTTTGTTGAATGCACGAATCATTCTTTGCTGGTACAACTAACCATGGCATACGACACTCATCCTTTTCTCATCAATCAACATGAGTTGCTCGTGATGGGCATGAACCCATTCTTCATTGTTCAGTCCGGCTTCTCGAATGATCCTAAGAGACGGTATTTCAACTTCTGCAGGTATCACTGCTTCCGACCCATACACCAACATATAAGGGGTCGCCCCGGTCAAAGTCCTGACGGTCATCCGGTATCCTAATAAAGCATAAGGCAACATCTCGTGCCAAGATCGGTGATGGTCGACCATTTTTCTCAAGATCTTCTTGATATTCTTGTTGGCGGTTTCCACAGCTCCATTCATTTGTGGCCGGTATGCAGTTGAATTACGGTGAGTGATCTTGAATTTCTCACATATTTCTTTCATCAAGTGGCTGTTTAGATTTGTTCCGTTATCGGTAATAATTGACTTGGGGATCCCGAATTGACAGATTAGGTTGTTTTTAACAAAATTGGCTATGACCTTCTTGGTCACAGACTTGTAAGAAGTAGCTTCTACCAACTTGGTGAAGTAATCAATATCTACCAAAATAAATCTGCGTCCATTCGAGGCAGACGAATCGACGGGACCAATGACATCCATTCCCCAGGCTACAAAAGGCCAAGGTGCGCTTATTGCATTAAGATCGCTAGGTGGTACTCAAATCAAATCTTTGTGGATCTGTCACTTGTGACATTTTTGCACGAACTTGCTACAGTCATTTTCCATGGTCATCCAAAAGTATCCAATTCACAAAATCTTTTTGGCTAGGGTGAACCCATTCATGTGGGGACCACACACTCTAGCGTGTACCTCTTCCAATAGTCTTGTGGATTCAACCGAATCAACGCATCTTAAGAATCCAAGGTCTGGATTCCTCCTATACAAGATTTCTCTATTTAGGAAAAAATTGTTGGCCATTCGGCGAATGGTTTTCTTTTGGTTGGTAGTCACGTCGTGTGGATAGATTCCAACTTCTAGATACCCCTTGATATCATAGTACCATGGTCTCCCATCTTATTCTGCTTCGACTTGCACATAATTTGCAGGTTGTTCTTTGAGACCTATCACCAATGGATCAATGTAATTCTGGTCGGGGTGCTGGATCATGGAGGATATTGTTTCCAAGCCATCGGCAAACTCATTCTGAATTCTCAGAGTATGCTTGAATTCGATCTTTCTGAATCTCATGCATAGGTTTTGGACCATTTTCACGTACGACATGATCTTGGGGTTCTTCACAGCCCATTCACCTTGAACTTGGTGAATTAGCAAATTAGAATCACCGATGACCAAAAGTTCTCGGACATTCATATCAATAGCCAGTTCGATACCGAGAATACAAGCTTCGTACTCAGCCATATTGTTAGTGCACGGGAAACAGAGTTTGACTATCACCAGGTAGTGCTAACAAGTTTCTGATACCAAGACTGCTCCAATGCCTGAACCTTTGAAGTTGACCGCTCCGTCGAAGAACAATCTCTAACCTGGGTATGACTCAGCAATATCTTCACCTACGAACAGAATCTCTTCTGTAACATCCCGTATTCTGCATATACTAGTCCTATTCATATATCACTTGATATAGCCTTGTCGTATAGGTGAGGGACCGAGTTTCTTATATGAGCATTGATAGTTTAATGTGTATTGGGAGGTGTTGTAATGCCCCATTCAGTTCAGCACGTAAACAGCCAAGTTAACCTCGACAAAAGTATTTAAACTCGAGATGGTAAGGTTGTATTTGAGTAAATATTTAGGGTGAAGTGTTAAGTTAAAGCAAAAGGGATTAGAAATTAGAAAATAGAATAAAATAAGTGAGCTGCTTGCTTGACTTAACTAAGCTAGTAGGTGAAAAGTAGGTGCATCACCTACTTTGACTTATTGACCAGCCTAAAGAACTAGGTGGGTGCATCACCTACTAAGACTATTTTGACTAGCTTAGAGGGCCAAGTACACCCATCACCCACTTAAATAAATTCTGGCCCAAAGAAGTGAAAGAAAAGGAAAGAATTGGCAGCCAAGGCCCAATAAGGTTAAGTCCAACAAAGCCCATGTAAAATGGCCAAGTAGGTGTATCACCTTCTTGACATTTTGTGGCTCAAAATGAGAAAGGAAAGTCGGCCAAAGCAGCCCCCCTTTAAAGGGGTTAAGACCAGCTCATTTCACTCATTTTAACTTGAAAAAAAACAGATTTTAGAAGTTCTTTCTTTCTCTCTCTCTTAGCTTCACATAGCAGCCATAAAATACCATTAGGGTTCTTAAGTATTCTCCCTCTTTTCAAGCTAAGTTGAAGAGGAGTTCAAGCTCTTGAAGAAGTACAAGTTAGGAGGACAAATTTTCAGAATTTAAGGTAAAGTTACTGCACATTTTTACCCCTTTTTATATGCAAGTTTGATGGAGAATTCTGTATGTGTTTGTGTCAAGAACCATGGGGTAGTGATTGGAATCCTTGAGTTAAAATACTTTCTTATTATATTGAAGGATGTTTAGGATTGTTTTAGGAGCGGTTTTATGTGTATGTATTTGGGACAGCTTGGTTGAACTTGTAAAAGGGTGTGTGAAGTGGTATTGAAGTATGGAAGGAGGGTGTGGTAATACATCACTTAATTGGGTGTTATGTTAACTTGCTCCCTGCACACCTTTGTATGTTGTTTGGTATATGTTGTGAAGTCGCAAGAGTTTCAAGGGACCTTATGAGAAGGTCGTACAGTATGTAGATATGTTTGGAAGAGAAGAGGTGAAAGGAACACTCTTGGTTTGATCAATTACGAGCTTACTGCCTAGTTACTGATTTAGTGGGATCAAGTAGCCCAAATTAGTAAATTAGCTACTAATACTAGTTTTGCCACGTATTTCATTGTAGATAAATAATCTGAAAGGGGGAAGCTTAATTCATTGTAATATCCGAGTTACACAACAAGGTATATAAGGTTTCTCAGTTTCATATTCCTTGGCATGAACTCTTATATTTGTGTTGTTACCAACGAAGTGAGTTTCCTAGTAAAGGCACTTTCAACAGCAAGCTTTGTGAGTTATTCTCTAAGCCAGATGAGGTTCATTGTATCATATAAGCTCCTAAACAGTACGTTGATGTTATGTTTACTCCTTATATCATTGTTACTACCTTAAGTGCATGTTCACATGTCTTCTACTATTGGTCCATAGTTTTGAGCTAAATAAAGGTTACAACCACCAAAGTAACAATCTCAAAGATTAAAGAAACTAAGTGAAGTAATCTGTATATGTGTGGGTGGCAGCCCAGGGCTGAAAGCCTAGCATGGGTCGATCCCTATTTGTGTACTTATGGGTGGCAGCCTAGGGGCGAAAGCCTAGCATGGGTCGATCCCAATTTGTATATTTATGAGGGCAGCATCCCAGGGGTTAAATTGCCTAGCATGGGACTCCTCTTCTACCACTGATCAGTTGGTCACATGTATTACATGCCTTACAATGGTCATAAGGCAAAGAAGAGTAACCAAAGAACGTAATATACATGATTTCACAAGTGTAAGCAAATGTGATCTTCTGTTCTTATTTACATGTTTATGCACTGATACCTGATTCTATTTGAGCTCTTGTTTTATATATGGTTTACTTTATGCCTTACATATTTAGTACATTCTCTCGTACTGACGTCCCTCATGGGGACGCTGCATTTTATGCCGCAGGCACATGTACTCTGGCTCGTAGACCTCCCCAGTAGGAGCACAGGACACTCGGCTGCTATTGGTGAGCTCCAGGTTGATTTGGGGCTTTACCAAGTCTTTGGTATATATTTTGGGTATTGTATAGTTAAGGGTAAGGCGGGGCCCTATCCCGACCTAAAATAAGTTTGTCTATCTTGTAGAGGCTTTGTAGACCAATGATAAAGTAAAACTTAGTTATGTCTTTTCTCTTAACAATTGTGGCCTCAATGGCCAGATGGTGTACATAAGTTTTGGGCCTATCTATGTTGTTCTTGTTATTCAAGCAGCTTATCTATAGTCAAAGCTTCTTAATTGTCAAAGTTATATGCATGATGAATCACAGGTTATAAGTTGGTTCTCTCGGGCCTTTAGGGCATCGAGTGCCTGTCCGTCTAAATGTAATTTGAGGCGTGACAAAAGTGGTATCAGAGCAGGTCATCCTAGGGAGTCTACAAAGCCCTGTCTATGTAGAGTCTTGCTTATAGGTTTGTTGTGCACCACATCTATAAACAGGAGGCTATGGGACATTTAGGAGTTGTCTCTTTTTCTTCATCTCTTAGATCGTGCAATAGAGCCAATGTTATAGATTTATCGTATCTAACCTTTAAATTGTTTTCATTATAGCAAAAATGCCGGTTACTAGGAAAAGTAAGAGTACTGGTAAGCAAGTAGATGTGGCTACTGGAGAAGGGACCAGAAAATCACCACCTAGACGAGCTAATCAAAGTGAGGCTCAACTATCTTCATCACAGACTTCCTCCACTCCTCCGTCTCCAGAAGAGCTAAGGAGGGTAGCAACACCCCAAGAACCACCGGTTAATGCTCCTGACCAAGATTTAAAGAATGCAGTCCAATTGTTGACTCGTATACTTGCTGGTCAAGGACAAGGGCAAGCAGATCCAATTGCAGGTACTAGTGGTGCAAATAGGGAAGCTAGTGTGAGGATACGTGATTTCCTTAATTTGGACCTTCCATCATTTACCGGGTCAGATCCTAATGAAGATCCACAAGACTTTATTGATCAAATCCAAAGGACCTTAGATATTATGCATGTATCTGGTAATGAAGCAGTTGAGTTGGCAACGTATAGATTAAAGGTGTGGCTATATTGTGGTATGAAGCTTGGAAACAATCTAGGGGTATAAATACACCTTCAACTAAATGGAAAGAGTTTAAAAAGGAATTCCTTGACCATTATCTGCCATTGGAGATTTGGGAGGCCCGTGCAACTCAGTTCTTAAATCTTCACCAAGGGAATATGAGCGTGAGAGGGTATAGTCTCAAGTTTAATTCTTTGGCCAGGTATGATCCTAATGTAGTAGCTTCTATGGAGGATAGAATTCATCGTTACGTAGATAGATTGGATTCATATCTGGTTAGGGATTGTACTATTGCTGCTTTGAACAAAGATATGGATATAGCAAGGATACAAGCTTTTGCACAAAAGATGGAGGATCAAAGGCAAAGGAGAAGGACACAAGAGTCTAAAAGAGGGCAGTCCAAGAGGGCCAGATCTATGGGCCAGTTTACGCCATCCCAAGGTGAGTTTAGGCCTAGGTTTTCTAATAGAATGCCTAGGCCATCATCTTCCTACTCTACAACTAGCGCTCCACCTCGGTTTCAAGGGTCTAGGGCTAATCAATTTGGGCAAAGGAGTGAGAGTCAAGGCTCACAAGTAGTGGGGTACCAAGAACAGGGAAGTGCGACCCAACCAAGACCTCCTAGACAGTCTTGTAAACAATGTGGAAGAAATCATCCAGGTATATGTCGGCTTGGAACAAATGTTTGTTTTTGGTGTGGTACACCGGGACACATGATGAGAAATTGCCCTCAAAGGGGCATGGGTAGCATGGCACAACCTACTGGATCGGTTGCTGCATCATCATCATCGGTGCCTTATTTAGGTAGGGGGCCACAGGTGCCTGCAGGTTGTGGTAGAGGTGGTAGAGGAACTGCTAGTTCTAGTGGAGTTCAAAATCGTACATATGCTCTAGCGGAACGACAGAATTTGGAGGCTTCACCTGATGTGGTTACAGGTACATTGTCCATCTTTTCATATAATGTATATGCATTAATTGATCCAGGCTCTACATTATCATATGTAACTCCATTGATTGCTGGAAAGTTTGAAGGAACGCCAGAATTATTGGTTAAACCATTTGAAGTATTTACGCCAACTAGCGAGTCTATTATAGCTTGAAAAGTCTATCGTAATTGCATAGTAATTGTTTGTGACCGTAACACATTGGCTGACCTTGTTGAGCTAGATATGATAGATTTTGACGTTATAATGGGTATGGATTGGTTGGCTTCATGTTATGCCACGGTAGATTGCCGAGCTAAGAGGGTGAGTTTCCATTTTCTAAAAGAGGCAGTCCTTGAATGGAAAGGTAATGTTGGGACACCAAGAGGTAAGTTTATTTCTTATCTTAAGGCAAAGAAGATGATGTCCAAAGGGTACATATGTCATCTAGTGAGATGAGAGATATAGATGCAGAGCCACTAGATCTTCAGTCTATTCCAGTGGTAAATCAATTTTCTGATGTATTTCCCGAAGAGCTTCCAGGTTTGCCTCTAGAGCGAGAGATAGAGTTTGGTATTGATGTGATTCCAGGTACTCAACCCATCTCCATCCCTCCATATAGGATGGCCCAGGCAGAATTACAAGAATTGAAGGAGCAATTAAAAGATTTGTTAGAAAAGGGATTCATAAAGCCTAGTATATCCCCTTGGGGAGCACCGATTTTATTTGTACGTAATAAAGACGGCTCATTGAGAATGTGTATTGACTATCGGCAGTTGAATAAGGTGACAATTAAGAACAAATATCCCCTTCCTAGGATTGATGATTTGTTTGACCAGTTACAGGGTGCTAAGTGTTTCTCGAAGATTGATTTGAGGTCGGGTTATCATCAAGTAAAAGTCAAAGAGAAAGATATACCCAAGACAGCTTTCCGAACACGGTATGGTCATTTTGAATTTTTAGTTATTTCATTTGGGCTAACAAATGCACCAGCAGCTTTTATGGATCTGATGAATAGGGTGTTCAAGCCATTCTTGGACGTGTTTGTGATTGTATTCATAGATGATATCTTAGTCTATTCAAGATCAAAGGAGGACCATGCTAATCACTTGTGGCAGGTGTTACAGGTTCTTCGTGATTGTAAGCTATATGCAAAGTTTTCTAAATGTGAGTTTTGGTTAAAATCTATGGCATTCTTGGGTCATATTGTCTCTGATGAAGGAATAAGGGTTGATACTCAAAAGATAGAAGACGTGAAGAACTGGCCATGACCTATAACACCTACGGAGGTTCGTAGTTTCCTTGGGTTGGCAGGTTATTATAGAAGGTTCATTGAGGGATTTTCCTCTATTTCTGCACCCTTAACAAAGCTAACACACAAGGCAGCCAAGTTCCAATGGAGCGATGCATGCGAAAGAAGCTTCCAAGAGTTGAAAAATAAGTTGAGTTCTACACCTATATTGGTACTTCCAGAAGGCATAGAAGGGTATGCAGTGTATTGTGATGCATCGGGAGTGGGCTTAGGATGCGTATTGATGCAGCATGGTAAAGTACTAGCTTATGCCTCAAGACAGTTGCGGCCACATGAGAAAAATTATTCAACCCATGATCTAGAGCTAGCAGCGGTTGTATTTGCTTTAAAGATATGGCGCCACTACTTGTATGGGGTTCATGTTGACATATATACGGACCATAAGAGCTTGCAATATATCTTTAAGCAGAAGGATCTGAATCTGAGGCAGTGAAGATGGCTTGAGTTATTAAAAGATTATGATGTTGATATCTTGTATCATCCGGGGAAAGCAAATGTGGTGGCCGATGCTTTAAGTCGTAGGACAATGGCAAACACCTGTGGGCAGTCCATGGAAAGATAAAGAATAGTTAAGGATCTATACCAACTAGCTAGCTTGGGGGTTCGCCTTCTTGAATCTCAAGATGAAGGGATTATTGTGCAAAATGCAACAGAATCCTCATTAGTAGTCGAAGTAAAAGAGAAGCAATATAAGGATCCTATTCTATTACAGCTTAAGGAGAATGTACAAAAAGGGGTGACAAAGGCATTCGAGCTTACGCAAAACAAAGTACTCCAGTGCCAAAACAGATTGTGTGTGCCTAATATAGATGGACTAAGGGAGAGAATTATGACAGAAGCACATCATTCAAGATATTCTATCCATCCGAGCTCAACTAAAATGTATCATGACTTGAAAGGAGTGTATTGGTGGAGTGACATGAAGAAGAACATTGCAGAATTTATTTCTCAATGTCCAAATTGTCAACAAGTTAAAGTAGAGCACCAAAAGCCTGGAGGTTATATGAAACATATAGACCTTCCAATTTGGAAGTGGGACATGATCAACATGGATTTTGTCACTGGTCTGCCTCGCTCATTTCGGAAGTTTGACTCCAAATGGGTGATAGTTGATAGACTCACCAAATAAGCCCACTTCTTGCCGGTTAAGGCTACTTATACAGTTGAAAAGTATGCAAGGTTGTATATTAAAGAGATAGTTCGGCTACATGGAATCCCAATCTCTATTATATCTGATAGGGGAGTTCAATTCACCGCAAATTTTTGGAAATCATTTCAGAAGAGTTTGGGAACACAAGTGAATTTAAGTACGGCCTTTCACCCTCAAACGGATGGTCAGGCAGAACGTACAATCCAAACACTTGAGGATATGTTACGAGCTTGTGTATTGGACTTTAAAGGTATCTGGGATAACCATTTACCACTTATTGAGTTTTCTTACAACAATAGCTACCATTCAAGTATCAAAATGGCACCTTATGAAGATTTATATGGGAGAAAGTGTAGATCACCAATCGGATGGTTTGAAGTGGGTGAAACTACCTTATTTGGGCCAGATCTTGTTCATCAAGCTATGGAAAAAGTTAAGGTGATACAACAGCGGCTGGCAACGGCTCAAAGTCGATACAAATCATATGCAAATATTAGAAGAAGAGGGCTGGAGTTTGCTATAGGAGATTGGGTATTTTTGAAGGTGTCACCAATGAAAGGGGTGATGAGATTTGGTAAAAAGGGAAAGTTAAGTCCACGCTATATAGGGCCATATAATATTATTCGAAGAGTTGTCCAAGTCGCATATGAGTTAGACCTACCCCAAAAGATTTCAACAGTCCATCCGGTATTTCATGTCTCAATGCTTCGAAAGTGTATAGGTGACCCATCTCGTATTACTCCTACTGAAGATGTACAAGTTATGGAATATCTCACTTATGAAGAAGTACCCATCGCTATTCTGGATCACCAAGTTAAGAGGCTAAGAAATAAGGAAGTAGCTTCCGTAAAAGTACTGTGGAGAAATCAACAAGTAGAAGAAGTTACATGGGAAGCAGAAGAAGCAATGAAATCCAAGTATCCTCATCTATTTCAGTCCGATGAGAAAGGTGGAAGTGTCGTGTTGAGGCATTAACGAGTAAGTATAAGTCTATATATATTATTTGTCTAATAGTGGGACTTAACTTAGGCTTGAGCTTGTTTGGGCTGGTTAACTTTAATATCATTCGAGGACGAATGTTCCTAAGAAGGGGAGGATGTAACATCCCGTATTCTGCATATACTAGTCCTATTCATATATCACTTAATATAGCCTTGTCGTATAGGTGAGGGGCCGAGTTTCTTATATGAGCAGTGATAGTTTAATGTGTATTGGGTGGTGTTGTAATGCCCCATTCAGTTCAGCACGTAAACGGCCAAGTTAACCTCGACAAAAGTATTTAAACTCGAGATGGTAAGGTTGTATTTGAGTAAATATTTAGGGTGAAGTGTTAAGTTAAAGCAAAAGGGATTAGAAATTAGAAAATAGAATAAAATAAGTGAGCTGCTTGCTTTACTTAACTAAGCTAGTAGGTGACAAGTAGGTGCATCACCTACTTTGACTTATTGACCAGCCTAAATAATTAGGTAGGTGCATCACCTACTAAGACTATTTTGACTAGCTTAGAGGGCCAAGTACACCCATCACCCACTTGAATAAATTCTGGCCCAAAGAAGTGAAAGAAAGGGAAAGAATTGGCAGCCAAGGCCCAATAAGGTTAAGTCCAACAAAGCCCATGTAAAATGGCCAAGTAGGTGTATCACCTTCTTGACATTTTGTGGCTAAAAATGAGCAAGGAAAGTTGGCCAAAGCAGTCCCCCTTTAAAAGGGTTAAGACCAGCTCATTTCACTCATTTTAACTTGAAGAAAAAACAGATTTTAGAAGTTCTTTCTTTCTCTCTCTCTTACCTTCACATAGCAGCCATAAAATACCATTAGGGTTCTTAAGTATTCTCCCTATTTTCAAGCTAAGTTGAAGGGGAGTTCAAGCTCTTGAAGAAGTACAAGTTAGAAGGACAGATTTTCAGAATTTAAGGTAAAGTTACTGCCCATTTTTACCCCTTTTTATATGCAAGGTTGATGGAGAATTCTGTATGTGTTTGTGTCAAGAACCATGGGGTAGTGATTGGAATCCTTGAGTTAAAATACTTTCTTATTATGTTGAAGGATGTTTGGGATTGTTTTAGGAGCAGTTTTATGTGTATATATTTGGGACAGGTTGGTTGAACTTGTAAAAGGGTGTGTGAAGTTGTATTGAAGTATGGAATGAGGGTGTGGTAATACACCACTTAATTGGGTGTTATGTTAACTTGCTGCCTGCACACCTTTGTATGTTGTTTGGTATATGTTGTCAAGTCGGAAGAGTTTCAAGGGACCTTATGAGAAGGTCGTACAGTATGTAGATATGTTTAGAAGAGATGAGGTGAAAGGAACACTCTTGGTTTGATCATTTATGAGCTTACTGCCTAGTTACTGATTTAGTGGGATCAAGTAGCCCAAATTAGTAAATTATCTACTAATACTAGTTTTGCCACGTATTTCATTGTAGATAAATAATCTGAAAGGGGGAAGCTTAATTCGTTGTAATATCCGAGTTACACAACAAAGTATGTAAGGTTTCTCAGTTTCATATTCCTTGGCATGAACTCTTATATTTGTGTTGTTACCAACGAAGTGAGTTTCCTAGTAAAGGTACTTTCAACAACAAGCTTTGTGAGTTATTCTCTAAGCCAGATGAGGTTCATTATATCATATAAGCTCCTAAACAGTACGTTGATGTTACGTTTGCTCCTTATATCATTGTTACTGCCTTAAGTGCATGTTCACATGTCTTATACTACTGGTCCATAGTTTTGAGCTCAATAAAGGTTACAACCACCAAAGTAACAATCTCAAAGATTAATGAAACTAAATGAAGTAATCTGTATATGTGTGGGTGGCAGCCTAGGGCTGAAAGCCTAGCATGGGTCCATCCCTATTTGTGTACTTATGGGTGGCAGCCTAGGGGCGAAAGCCTAGCATGGGTCGATCCCAATTTGTATATTTATGAGGGCAGCATCCCAGGGGTTAAATTGCCTAGCATGGGACTCCTCTTCTACCACTGATCAGTTGGTCACGTGTATTACATGCCTTACAATGGTCATAAAGCAAAAAAGAGTAACCAAAGAACATAATATACATGATTTCACAAGTGTAAGCAAATGTGATCTTCTGTTCTTATTTACATGTTTATGCACTGATACCAGATTCTATTTGAGCTCTTGTTTACATAAGGTTTACTTTATGCCTTACATATTCAGTACATTCTCTCGTACTGACGTCCCTCATGGAGACGCTGCATTTCATGCCGCAGGCACATGTACTCTGGCTAGTAGACCTCCCCAGTAGGAGCACAGGACACTCGGCTACTGTTGGTGAGCTCCAGGTTGATTTGGGGC